>VDFB02049217.1:147110244-147300362 GCA_007258455.2 Sequoia sempervirens
CTTGTGTTCACATTTTAGATTTGACAGTATCATGAAGGTGGTGCAAAGGAAGTACCAACGATGGAACAGTGTGGGATTCCAGTACCCACTTCAGAAAAGGAGGAGATTGAGGAAATCTTGGATAGTCGTGTGGGAAGGAGTACCAGGAATAGGCAGTATGAAGAATATCTAGTGAAATGGAAAGGAAGGCCTGTTGAAGATTCATCCTGGCTATCTAAGGCATCGGTTGACCGATTGGGTTTTCTTCAACCATCTGAGATGTGACGGGGTCACTTCTCAAATTACCCTGGGTGTTTGATGCAGGAGCATCCAGTGGTGTAAGGGCAATCTTGCATCACCCAAAAATAGTTAAATTTCAAGTTTCTCGATTTTTTGATGTTTTTACATTTTTGGATACCCTTTTCGTCATAATGAAATTCCCAATTTACGGTTTTTATTTTCTATTCATGGGTTGAAAGATATTGCAGTTTTAGTTTCCCAGATTTGCACTTGAAAATCTTCCGAGTTGGATTTGAGGCACTTAGATCTTCCTGAATGGCCCCGAAACTTGCCAAAATTGGCATAGTGGATTTCGAGACCTTTCCAACGGTTCAAATGGTTCGCGAATCGGAGCCCCAGATCAAAAGTTATGGCCCCGAGAAGTTGGGGCACTTTCTAGAAGATACAATTGCAAATGTTCTTTTGAAATTTGAATTTCAAGTTGTAATTTTCGGCTCCAAACCGCCTAAACTCAAATTTTAATGTTGTTTTGACTCCAAACTAAAGAGGAGCTCTATTTATGTCCAGGTTTCTAATTTTTGGGTAACTTTTTGGGGGACAAGCTCGCATATTGCGAAAGGGTTATTCTGTAGCTTTCTGTAGCTTGCATGTGTTGTAGAACTTGGGGATTTGAGATCCTCTGCATGTAAGAAGCTCCATTTTCTGAATAATAAAATTATTCTCTTGTTTGTGGGTTATTTTTTGTGTCTCTGGCTACGCCCTCATCAATGTGTAGCTTGACTATGCATTCTCACTCCTTGAAAGAGAATTATAAATTTTTCTTTGCAATTACATAATGCTACTTTAGTACTTTTCAACAATTATGACCCCAAGCCTTTACAATGAACATCTCCCATGGATTTTGCTTAAGATCTTACAATATATCATGCCTATTTATGATAATGAACTAATTTAAAATTCACATTCAAAAGGCATGCTAAATTTTCACCACTATTCCCTAATCTAGTGCTAATTCACTTAATAGGGAATCATTTACAACTCGAGCATAGAAAATTTATCATAATTTTCTCATAATATTATCAAATTTTCTTCAATTCTATTAGAATAGTTGTAATTTTGTAGCAATAGTCTATCCTTTATCCTCAAATCTGCAGATTTGGAGATTTGATGTATGCTTTATCAGTTTCTTTGTCAAAGTCGCCACCTCCTATTATGGAGGGATAAACTTTGAATTAGATCAAGTTTCTTCAAAAATAGCACATGCTCTTTGTTGGCTTCCACAACAGAGTCACTTTCAGGTTCTTTGAACTTTACTGTAATCAAATCTTCTACCAAGTTCAAGAATATATGAATATTTGGACAAGTTATTCAAAATTATCTCACTATTTGACTCTGTGAGATGAAGATCTGCATCTGGAGAATGAGAATTATCCCAAACAGAGTTTCCATTCTATTGGAATTTTTCCAGTACACCATTAGAACTCTCTAAAGAGTAGCCAACTCTTATAATCAAGAATCCCTAAGATGAATGGCCAACTTAATGAGCAAAGAGCTTTAAGGACTTTACTCCTTCAATTTAGGCTCTGTGGGACCTAGGAGGTTGTTCCTAATTGTGTTCATTTTGATGAATTTAGTAAAGAACACATCAACTCATAGATTGGTTCCTATGAAGGGAAAATAAACATAATCTACTAAAAGGTTGGCTGATCTTTGAGTAGATAATAATTTATTTACTAAGAAAAAGAAATTATTTCAAGTACATGCCTCATGATTAAATTTTTTTAAATGAATTATGCCCTGATCCTAAATCTATGATCGGGTAAGCCATCAACATATTTCAATTGTAAACATCTTTTAGCAAATAGACCAATGTTTCATCAATTGGGAAATGGAATCAAACATATAATAATCCGTAATACAAAAAATCATTAACCCTGATAATAATGGACTATTTTCACAATGCCTTACATTATGAAAACTCACGAGACCTAAAACATAACTTCTTACCAGATCCTTTGAAAATTATTACAAATCTGTGACCCTATTCAAGCATCTAATAGACTCTTTGAGTCAAGGCAGAAATGTGGACACACATCCAAATAAGCATTTGACGATGAACAAAGATACCATTGCTATTTCATTCATAATTTGTAGAAATTTACAAAAGGAGAGTAAATTTTTAGGATATAATATTTATTTTGATAATAGTAATTTCTATAAAACTACTTTAAGATTATTACATATATTCTTCAAAACCAACACAATCCATCTGTTCTATTCATTGACTCAAAATTTCAGAACCAAAACCCCTTTGTAATGAGCAATGAAATCCCTTTTTTAGTGCAAGGGAGCAACAAGCATATGTCTCAAATGAAATTACCTTTCAAATGTTTCATTTCAAAATCAATTTGAACTTCATTTCAAAATTCCCCACATGGTGATCCACAATCAATTACTGAAAATAGGGAGGAAAAACTGATAACCACCATCAAAAGGGAAATGTAAATATCGCCAAAATCTCCCTTTAACCACCAGATAAGCCTCGTATTCCACATCCATGTCACCTTGAAAGTCCACAGTCAGCATAAACACCAAAAAATAGCATCACAAGGAACAAAAACAAACACCATGGCATCCTTATCAACCAACATAAAATTTGTAGACCCGGACACGAACCTTCTCAACAAAAAGAATGACCAACACCAGAACCCAAAACACGATACATGTGCACACTTCACATCCTTGCAGGAGGTGGGGAAGAAACTTCCACTCCCTCTTCATCTTTATCTTTTCTTGGCACTAAGCCATCATGCCCACTTGGAGTTTTGACAGATACCAACGGTATCGATAATACCTCCATTCCCAAGACTGCAACTTGATTCAACATCATGAGATATTGTTGGTAGCCCGATTCTGTCTCCAATGCACTTTTTGAAGGGCTATCCATGATAGCAATTGGGGAACTTTGTCTTCCATAAGAGCCTCATCCATACGTTATCTTTCTATGTACTCCTAGTACACATGGTGCAGGCTCGTTGCCTTTTTCTTCCGCCTTCTCGATCGCAATACCTTGATGTCATAACCTTGTGCTACATCTAGTGGGAGCACACAAAGGCTTCTCAATAGGGGCTTTCTCCTCCACAGATGGAACACATTTAGGTACTTTATGCTTATGTATAGACACTTTGTCCTGAAGCTTTTGCACGTTAAGTCTTAGCGACCTCTTTAGTGGTACTGCATAATTGATTAGCTTACTCATCCTCATTGCCCAATAGCTTCTCAAGCTCACAATTGAACACTCTTCACTATGCAAAAATTCAAACAAATGCTAACTACTGAATGCAATGGTGAAAATGGAAATCAATCCATCCATATTTATCAAGCAAGTCTGATGGTATTTGATCATCAATTTTGGTGTCACATGCGGGTATGTACAGGATCATCATGGACAAAATAGGCCCTTAAGTGGCAATAAAATTCAAAAAAATAAAGTTAGGCAACTTGAAGTAAAAATTTGAATAAGTCATCTACATTATTTCAAAACTATGTAAGAATAAAATTTGTAGCAAATTGAATGTAGATTCTAAACTACTAGGTTTATTTTTTTTTAAGAATCTATTTTGTGAAAATTTGAAATTTCAATGTAGTAGCACTTAAATTTAAGGGAAAAAAGAAGAAGTAGGTGTCTGTCTATCCACCCTAACCACAATAAAATGATAATATTTTTAGCTGATAGGCTATTTTGTTTGAAGTTTCTACTAGGATTTTCCAGTGCCGAGTGTTTGCTTGTTGGCGTAGAGGACACCTTTTTTTTGTGGTGATGTGGGCATTGGTTATTATGTGGGTTGGTGGTGGTGGAGAATGCTTTCATTGTAATGGGGAAGGTGAATGGTAAGTGTTTGATGTGGACATTTCAAAATACGTGGGTTGGCAGCGGTGGAGGTGTTCTCCTCGAAAGGCGGAAGATGAATGGTAAGTGCTTGCTCGCTCGATGGTTAATGCATTATGTGGTTGTTGTACGATGGAGGTGAACAAAGTAAATGTGATATTGAATGTAGAAATTTGGGAAAGTGTACTTTGATTAAGTTGCATTGTGTAAACAACAATTGTGGTGTTGGTTTCGTGGAAGATGAATGTGAAAAAAATCATTGACTTTGGCTCTGCCACTGGTTTGATTCTAGATTGTTCAGAAAGCGTCTTATGCTAGATTGAAAACTAGTGTTCTCCAAAATCTATAAGTCATTTTACATGGGTGATTTGCATGGATGGTTAATTTATTGTGTATGTCTTCTTTCCAAATGCTTGTATCTTTGGTGTTATACCCATTGTGGAGATTTGAAAGAGACTATCGAAATGTTCTATCTTTGATAAAAAATATGCTTAGGGTTAGTAATTTTTTCACCGTTTGTTATCTATGTGTATCTTTTGTGTTGTAGCCATCATGATAGGAGCAATTTTGATTAAGTTTCATTGTCAAAACAACCATTGTGGTATTGGTTTCATAGGAGGTCGGCTTTGTCGCTGGTTTGATAGCAGGCTATTGACAAACCATTTTATGCCAGATTGAAAACTCTTGTGCTTTGGAATCTATAAGTCCTTTTACATGGGTAGTTTACATAGATAGTTCATTTATTGTTGATGTCTTCTTATTACATGTTTGTATCTTTGGTGTTACGCCCATTTTGGATTTTCAAAAGAGATTATCATTCTCTATGGATGGAGAAATTGCACAAAAATCTTCTTTCTTTCTTCAAATAATATGGTTAGGGTTAGTTATTTGTTCGCTCTTGGTCTATTGTTTTGGTTATCTGTGTGTATACCCATTTTTGAGATTTAAAAGATATTATCATTCTCTTTCTTTGTTCCATCAAAAAATATGGTTGGGGTTGGTTATTTGTACATTGTTGGTCTATTGTTTTGGTTGTCTATGTGTATCTTTGGCGTTGTATCCATTACCATGGGAGAAATTGTATTTATCTATGTGTAGGGTTTAAGGTTGTATGAAATCATTAACATATTGGGGATAAAATTACTTTGGTGGTTGTCCAATATTATTCTAGCAAGTCTTTTACAATTTCTCTATTTGTGGTGATGTAGCTCGAATTTTCAATGAAGCTTGTGGGGTAATACTGATTTTTACATGGGTGCTTTGCATAGATGATTAATGTATTGTCAATGTATTCTTTTTTTATGTTTCTATCTTTTGCATTATGCCCATTTTCGAGACTTGAATGAGATTATCGGTCTTTGGGGGTGGAGAGACTGTAGTTAAATCTTCTTTCTTTCATAAAAAAAAAATGGATAGGGCTACTAATTTTTGGCTGTTGAGTGCTATTCTAATACCTCTTTTACAATTTCTTGATTTCTCTATAATATTTAGTGAAGTGGAGGGTTGTACTCATTTCACAGAGATTATTGCTACGTACTAGGTTTAGGAGCTGTATTGAATGTGGCTTTAGGGAAACTACAGTTAAATCTTCTTCCTATCATCAAAAAGATATGGTTGGGTTGAGTGATTTTAGTGGCCCTTGTTTATTCATACATATGTAGACACATATATATACTTTTTGCATCTTTGCTGCCATACACATGGTTTGGTTTTCATTTTCAATGAAGGTTGTGGGGTTATACTCTATTATACATGGGTGTTTTGAATAAATGATTAATTTATTGTTAATGTCTTATTGTTATATGTTTCTTTGGCTTTATACCTGTTACCATAGGAGCAATTGTAGTTAAATCTACTTTCTCTCACTGTTGGTCTACTATATTGATTATCTATGTATATCTTTGGCATTGTAGCTATTAGCATAGGAGGAGTTGTAGCTATCTATGGGTAGGGTTAAGGGATGTATGAAACCATTGACATATTGGAGATAAAATTGTGTTGGTGGGTGTTTACTATTATCCTAATAGCTCTTTTTATAATTTCTCTATTTGTATATGATATTTAGTGTTAGGTGATGTAGCTCAAATTTTCAATGGAGGTTGTGGCCTTATACTGATGTTTGGATGGGTGTTTTGCATACATTAATTTATTGTTAATGTGTTCTAATATTTTTCTATCTTTGGTGTTGTGGAGAAATTGCAATTAAATGTCTTCCTTTCATGGGAAAAATATTGTTAGGGTTACTAATATTTGGTTGTTTAGTATTATGCTAATAGATGTCTTACAATTTTTGTATTTCTTCCTATTGTCAAAGAGAAATGGTTGGGCTAAGTGATTTTTGTGGCCCTTGTCTATTGTTTATAGTTATGGTTGTGCAACTTTGGATTTTTGTAGTTAAATCTTGTTTCTCTCATTGTTGGTCTACTGTTTAGATTATCTGTGTATATCTTTGGTGTTGGGAGCTCTATTTACTGTGTGTTTAGGGAAATTACAGTTAAATCTTTTTCCTTCCATGAAAAAAAATGGTTGGGGTGAGTAATTTTTGTGGCCCTTGTTTATTGTTTATAGTTAGATATCGTTTTGCTTTTTTTCCTTGATACCCATTGCTATAGGGGAAACTATAGTTAAATATTCTTAATTTTATCAAAAAATTTGAGTTGCATCACCTCACACTAAATATTATAGAGAAATAGAGAAATTCTAAAAGAGGTATTAGAATAACACTAATGCAGCTTGGAGTATCGATTAAGTTTGTATATATATATATATATATATATATATATATATATATATATATATAAGAAGGCTCTTTTGACAATGTGATTTAATCAATATACTTTCTCACACATTTTGTAGAAGATCAATGTTAAAACTATCAAGCTTACTATCGAAAGGAACAATTAGCAGCGGTCGGGTCACATGAATAATAAATTAATCATTTATGTAAAATACCCATGTAGACATTCAGATATATATATATATACATGTAAACATACAGATACTCATATACATGTAGACATAGAGATAGGTATATACACATGTACAATAAATTAATCATTGATGCAAAATTACCATGTAAAATCACTTACAGATTTTGTGGCACAATAGCCTTAACTCCCCCCAAGATGCTACAGGATGGAGCAAAATGCGATGATTTTAACAATGGTCTGCTGCTAAAGCAACACCACACTCACTATTTGCACAATGCATCTAAATCAATGTAAAACCCTGCAACCTGTTATCAACAAGAACAATATGCACCGAACAAAAGGAATGAACAATAAATAATGTGCTATCAAACCAACACCACAATGGCTCTCTCGACAATGCAACTTAATCAATATACTTTCTCACACATTTCACAATGCATCAATGTTAAACCCCTTCAACCTAGTATCAAAAGCAACAATAAATAGAGAACCAAAGACATGAACGATAAATTAATCATTTATGCAAAATACCCATGTAAACATAAAGATATATATATATACATGTAAACATATAGACATATATATACATGTATACATATATATGTATGTGTACATGATGATATACATGTGTATATGCATGTATACATATGCATACATATATACATGTAAATATATACACAGATGTATACATGTATGCATATACATACATATATATATACACACACATTTGTATCTAAATATACACATAATTTCTCACAGGTTTTGCAGCACACTAGTGTTAAAACCCTCTAGCCTACTATCAAAAGGAACAATAAGCAGAGCTTGAAAGGCATGGACAATAAATTAATCATTTATGCAAAAATACCCATGTAAAACATGCACATATATACATGTAAACATATACATACATATACATACACAACTGTATATAGATGAAATTAGTTTGCCCGGTGTTACATAGTAAATTTATTTTTGATATATTTTTTATACTTCTATATTTGCCTATAATATTGAGTGACAAATAATGCTGCTTGGATTTTGAATTGGCAAGTGAACTATTATATAGATTTGTTTAGGTACGATATAATTTTATCTCTCTCCTACCTTTATATTTATTAGCACTAGAAGCATATCTATATTTTTTTTTTTGTTAAACAAGTGCAATGAAGGAAAATGCACATCATCACAACACATGTATAGAATGATTAAGGGAAATATATTTTCAAGTCTTTGAAAAGATCAGTGCATGTCTACTTCCACCTCTATAGATATGTATGTATGGATAAATATATGTATACATGTATGCTTTACTAATAGTTTTGTTACAATTTTCCCATTTTTTCTATAATACTCAATGGCAGATAATGCAACTGTTATAAAATTCCTCTATTTGTTAGCAGACTACAAAGACGGTGGACATCAAAGTAAAATGAAAACCATGGCAGCTCAATGAATTTGCAAATCTATACAGGCAAAGGGAAGAATAAATTACGTGGCCATTCACAATCTTCAGTGTCCTCTTTGTAAGGATTTGAAGTGGAATCAATTAGAGGGATTCGAAGAGGTTAATTGTACAAAATTTGTATATCACCAAAGATGCACAAAGTGTAGATATGTGTCTACATATGTATATATGTATATGTGTATGTATGTATGTATGTATGTATGTATGTATGTATGTATGTATGTATGTATGTATGCGTATATATATGTATATGTATATATATGTATATGTGTACATATGTGTATATGTAAATGTGTGCATATATGTATATATATATCTGTGTGTTTGTATGTGTATATGTATGTAAGCATGTGTGTGTATATATATATATATTATGTGGTTTGGTGGTTGTGGAGGTGGTGACCTTTATACACAAAAGATGAATGGTAAGTGTTTGCTTCTGTGAGGGTTAATGCATTCTGTTGTTGTTTTCCAGTGAGGGTCGATGAAGTAAATGCAATATTGAATGTTGTAGTGTGGAAAAGTTTACTTTGATTAAGTTTCATGGTTCAAACAACCATTGTAGTGTTATATGTATATATATATATTTTTTCTTTCTCATCTCTTTCAACTCCTGCCATAAGAAACTCTTGATTATGGTAGCTTGTGCCTTCTATTATCCATTTGATTTATTTTTTTGAGGATAATATATTGACTAGGTTGCATTGTTGAAAGTGCCATTGTTGTGTTGGTTTCGTAGCAGAGCACTGCCTGAGATGTGTGGTCCCTGCTAGTTTAATAGCAGATTGCAGCCACAATGGCTCTTTTGAAAATGCAATTTAATCAATGTACTTCCTTGCACATTATGTATAAAATGTGAGCTGCATAGGGTGGAATTAAATATTATAGAGCAACACAGAAATTGTGGAACAACTATTGTACAAATAATCCTATTTACGGTTTGGCTGACGAAAATCATATTGGAAACTTCAAATAGATAAGAAACCCTCTACATATCCATATATATGCAATCCCTCCTATCTTAAATTGTGTGGTTCTTCACTATTTCCCTAATAATCTTGTTAGAATTTTTGTTTTTCTCTATAATATGTATATATGTATATATATGTGTATATGTATGAATTTACATATATATATTTATGTATATATATATATATCTATTTGTGTGTGTGTGTGTGTGTATGGGAAAGTATACTGCAAAATGTATGAGAAAATATATTGGTTGGGTTGGTTTGTTGAAATAGCCATTGTGGTGTTGGCTTGATAGCAAACTATTGTAAAATTATTCAAATATAGAATAGTTTCCCACAATTGATAATGACAATGTGGAGCTTATCTCTTCAACAAAAGATATTCATAAATGTTGCTCATTGGTGAATAAGTATTGCACAAAAAATTATGGAACTAGAACTTACAAGGCAGTTGTTACATAGACTCTAGTTGTCTTCTATTAACATTTTTCATGATATTCCTCTGCCCTCATCTATTTAACTATTAATAACTTTCATGATATTGTTTTCCACTCATCTATTTGAAGCTTCCTATGGTAGAGTATTCTATTTTTCTTGTAACAAGGATTGTTTTGTAATCTTTAACGTGCTTAATTTGTTTGGATGGAAAATGTTATCATTTAGATATATTGTTGTATATATAGATAAATAGATACATGTGTACATATGGATATATATATATATATATATATATTTGCTTATTTTTGTTTTCCAAAAATGTCTAAATAGAGGAAAAATTAACCCATATATGTATTTAAGTATTTCTATTCTTGTTCTAAATTCCATTGTTTCTATTAAGAAAGATGAAGCAACAAGTAGCAATATATACAAATGCTTGCATATAGGAGTTTATACAAATATAGTAAGAAGATTTTATGCATTCTAAGTTCTCCACTAGTTGGTATTGAATGTTGGAATACATTAATCTTTGATTCTTTACTGTGGTATAGAGTTGTCAATGAGTCAACTACGGTTGGAAGATTCCTTGCCTTTAAAGGATTCTAGAAGTATGACTGTGGAGTCAGGGTTCATGGATGGGTCTCCAGAGCCCCCAAAAATTGATTTGTTGATTGATTTGGTGTCAACTTGTACACCTGATGTTGTGGAGTCTGGCTCTAAGGATGCCATCCACCAGCCTAGAGACTCTGATTCCATAAGTTTTCCTTCCTTTTTCATTGTGCCTACTGCAAACTTGCTCTTATTGTTTCCTACCTTTCTTGTTGTTGTTGCTTGATTGGAATTTAGGTGTATACATATATAGCTGGCCCTAGTAGAGGATATAGGTATGAATGTAGACATGCATTGATCTTTTAGAGAACATAAAAATGTATCTCTTTGCAACATTCATTTTCCTTACTCGTTTTATCCATTTGGTGTGATGATGTGCATTTTACTTGATTACAATTGTGTTTTTAGGCTACAAAGAAAGATCCGACTTTGAATCCATTTGCAATTTGTTCCATCAATTTCAGCAATGTTATTTCCTCTCTAGTCCTTCAACTTTTGTCCTTCAAAAAATTTGGTGGTGATGAAGGGCAGGTTGAGCAATACAAGGTTGTCTTGTCTGATGGCCACCATTTGCAAATAGGAACTCTCCCTTCCAAATGCAATGATATGTTGTTTACAGGTGCCTTGAAAATAGGGACCCTTCTATGTTTAAAACACTGCCTGTAGGAATATCCAAGATTCAAGTTGGGTTGTGTTTTTTGTTGTATATGTTAAAAAATTCTCTCTTTCTTTTCTGCCTCGTATAATTTGTCCAATACATTGTTTTTCTTCTTTTCCAGGGCCTTAATCATATCCAACTTAGTTGTAATTATGCCTGATTGTCAAATTATTGGGACCCCTAGGTATTTGTTCAAGTAGCAAGAAGAGAATGTTGGTGCTTGACTCACCTTCTCCTTCTAAATGGTCCCCTAAATTTGGTCTACAATTGTCCCCTAAAAAACAAAACAACCCTCCAAAGGTCGGCCCTATTAAAGCTTTGAAAATTTATCAAAAATTTTGGACAGTGAAAGGGCATGTAACACATATTAGGGAGATGCATCATTTCCAAAAAAAAAGAGGTGAAGGGCAACTATTTACTTTTGACATTATAGATGTGGAGGGGACAAAAACATGTATTACTTGTTTTGATGATATTGCTGAATTGCATTATGGTCGAGTTGATGTGGGGTTTACTTATTTAATATTGAGGGGATTGGTTAAGGAAGCCAATAAAAGATTGAATAAATTAAATAGTAATATTGAGATTGTTTTGGATCAAAAATCAACAATAAAACGATCTGAAGATGAGATTCCTATCCTAAAAAAAAAATTTCTTTTGTGTCGATTAGTGAAATAAGCAACTATAGTGATAGCAGCTTCATTGATATTATTGGCATTGTAGTACATGTTGGGTATATTTCAATTGTTTGTAGGAGAAATGGATTTGAAACAATCTGACGAACCATTAAACTATATTATGTCTCCACTTCTTTCATTGATGTTAATTTGTGGGGCCCAAGCTAGCAAGAAAAAGGTGATACCTTGCACTGGATGTACCTTTCTGGTGAAATGTTCATTGTTGCTATCCGTAGTGGCCATGTAGGCTACTTTAATAGAAAATTTATCAACACATCAACATGAATAGTCCTTGAGATTAACCCTTCTATTCCTAAGGCAAACACTCTTAGATCCAAAGGGCTAATTAAAGTAGACCAAGTAGCTTCAACTTCTTTTGCATCTCAAAGGTTTCCTCCAAATGATAGAGTTACTATTGCATTTATCTTAAACAACTACCTTCGTTTGGGAGAAACTATTGAATTCATTTTTAAAGAAACCATTCAAATTGCAAAAACTATCTTTTTGTTACCCTACTTGCCCCTTGTTGGTTAATGGTAAAGAATGCAAAAGGAAATGCACATGGCCCCATGTTGATGTTTGGTTTTGTGATCATTGCCAGATGGAAATTGAGGAATGCAACTATTGCTATCTTTTGCAGTTAAAGCTGCAAGACCATTTAGGCAACATTTGGTGTGTTGCTTTTGATGAAGCTGCCACTAGTTTGTTGCAAATGCCAACAAAAGACCTCTATGCATTGTAGGACAACTCTGACTCTACAACAAATCCTGTTGTTGTTATTAAAGGCCCTGCTTGTAAAGCATATATTTTTACTGCTTTTATTAGAACATAAACGTATAATTCATAGGAATGGCTGAAAACAACAATTGCCAAAGCAATGAAAGTTGATTTCAAATCAAAGTGTAAACTATTGCTTGCAGACAAATGGAAATATCTAGTCTTGCTCTAGAAAAAGGCTCCACTAGCAAGCCTATGCTTTGACTTCTCTTTTGCACTTTTGATCATTTCTCATAGCTTTGACTTTTAAATGCTGACTATGGCATGTTAAGACTTCTGTTTAAGAAATATGGACATAATTTATACCTATGTTTGTATCTACATATTTGCACATTTATTGACTTGCCATCTTTTTTATTATAGCATGGTGCATCAATTTTGTTGTCATTCTTGCTTTCGAATACTTCAAATCAATTGAATGGTTATATGATATGTTTACACAGATTACAATTTGAAAGACAATTGAACAATTTATTTCCACATATATTTCAAATATTTTCTATACAGGCAATACTTGACAATATATTTTAATATATATTAAATATTTAGTATATGGCTAATCATTGAGATTAAACTTCTTTATGTCACATTTAAAATCTGCATCAATCATATAAGTTTTTTCATTATGCTAAAATTAGGAGTCATAAATTATTTATTCCATCAGTTTAATGACATTGTATTTGATTTAAAGTTTCTTTGAATGCTAATCACTCATGGTTATTGGTAGCCATTCACATACAAATTTAATGAAAAAAATATATAAATGTGTTTCCAGGTCTAATGAATATCAAAAGTAGGCCAGAGATCAATTAATCTCATGCCTATACCAATCTATATAATAGTTTGCTTCTTAATTGAATATTCAAGCTATTATAAATAAATTTACTATTTGAGAAAGGAAAGTGTGAAAAACCTATTAAAAATACTTTTAGTATATAACAATTGCCTTCACAATTGTAAATTTATGATTTCTTTGCAAAGTTTATTCAACAATGAGGAACGTTTAAGGAGATTGTTTGTTTAAGAGGTAAGCTCTAAACTATGAGTAAAATACCTCGAGAAGTGTTCTCTATTTGTCTACAATATTTAGTGCCAGGTACATGAAGAATGGAAGAGGTGAAAATATTAGTGACCCTAACCATATTTTTTTGAAGAAACAAAGAACATTTAACTAGAACTGGTCATATGGTAATAACTATAACACCAATGCTACACAAAGATAACTAGAAGTGATAAATGAAGGGAAAAAAGTATGTTTGTAGGTATATGTATATATATATTTATATGTATATGTACATGTATGTATATGTATATATATGTGTATGTGTATGTATATGTATATGTATATGTATGTGTATATCTATATATATAATGTTGATGTATAGAATTCTATATTTGTATTCCTTTCAGACATATATAGTCTTTTGTATATTCCATTTTTTCCTTTGGTTGCATTGCTCGATGGGTGTTGAATTGTCAAAACATCCCATGCACTTCCACTGGTTCGCTGATTGGATGTTCAACAAGTGTTGTGTTCTACAATATTCACTACATCGTAGATGTATTGTTGTTGGAAGTTGTTTTTCCTCTGCCTTTTTGTCTGTTTCATACACACCTAACCATAGATATATATTGTGATAGTTTTGTTTTGTAAATTTATAATTTACTAGCTTATGGATTTAACCCTTCTCTTATTGTAGGGCTATACATCCTTCAGTGCAAAGCAATTTTTTATGCTTTCCCCTTTTCTTTCTACATGGTTACATACATTCCAAAACATACCAAAATCAAGTATGTATATACAGTTATTCCTATAGATTATATGCTTTGAAACAAAACCTTTATTGTTTCTTTGTTCTCTTCCTTTAATTTTTTTTTTTTGTATTTCATCTACAAAATTCCATTTTCTATAGTTCTTTATGAGGCATTCTCTTTTCCTAAAAAGTTATTGGAGCCAAAAGAACTCTAAGAAAATGAATACAAGTATTAGAACATAGAATTTTTTTAGCAACTTCACTATTCTTTGATATATAATATTGAAACATCATCACATTTGTGGTCAACATTTCATGCTTTACTTGCCTCATAGTTTGCTAGGGGCCAATGAAGCTTCATGATGCCAATATTGTGGGCAAGTGAGGAACCATGCAATTTTCACTTCTTACACATATATATATTCAACTGTAATAGAGCAATTGTATGAAAAGTATTAGAATAACACTTATTTGTTACTAAATATTATACAAAAGAATTCAGTTCCTACATATTGAGTTGACCAACTGGACCATTTCCAACCCACATAATTACCAAGCTCCATGTCGTTGCAAAAAAAAAAAAACCCGCACAAGTTCCCATCAGCTGTGACATTCTCAACATCGGAAAATCCAATTCACCCACACCACAATGGCTCTTTTGATAATACGGCTTAATGAAAATATGCTTTCCCACATGGCAACATTCAATAGAGCATTTACTTTTGCCTCTGCCCCCGTACGCTGATAGGAAGATGCATTCACGCTTGTGCCAACAAACACTTGCCATTCACCTTCCCCATTACGACACCATTCTCTACTGCCGCCAACCCATGTAACTACGAGCACCCACGTCACCACAAAGGAAAGAAATGGTGCCCTCCCCACTAGAAAATTTGTAGCTACATTCTTGGCCATGAACCCCATATTGGCTTAATTAGAAATTCAAGCTACATTGCCTAGGAGTAGATTTAGTAGTCAAATAGAGAATTTTCAAAAGAGCTATTCCATAATGTTTTTAGTAGGTACAATGAAAAAGCACAACCCATAGAATACTCTCCATAGTACATTTTTCCATGTTCCCATAGTTGCCTTCTCGTCTTCCTGGGGATAGATACTTTTTAAGTGAAGGAAACAAGATTTAACTGCTATTTCTTCATCCATATAGAAGCATAGCATGAGGAACCTATACAAAACTGATTTTAAAAAATACCCATGTGAAATCACTTATATATTCTGCACCACCACACTTTCGAATCCCTCCAAACTGCTAAAAAATGGAGCCATATGCGATGATTTTAACAATAGTCTGCTACCAAACCAGCACCATGATGGCCTTTTCAATAGGATAACTTCATCAAAGTATACTTTCCCATATTGCAAAATTCAATATTGTATTTAGCTTGTTTGAGGACACCAACTCCACCACCCCCAACCCATCTTTACATATAGAGAACTAGGGAAATTGTAATAGAACTATGTAAACATCAACAAATGCATGTATCCTTCCAACTTCCCAAATCAATTATTCAAACCCAGTTCCCCAAGGCAGTACCTATTTTCTCTATGTTATGCAACAATTATATGATGCAATAATTTGTGCAAAATGCATATAGCACCATAGGATTAATTGGAAATTTAAGTTGCATTGTTTGGTAATCAATATGATGCAGAAAATATTTATACAAAATACCCAAGTAAAACAACTTACACAATTCACAGCACAACAATTTCAAAACTCTCAGATCTGTTATAGAATAGACTCAAGGATGACTATTCTTACAATAGCCTCATATGCAATGAACACCACAATGGCTCTTTTGACAATGCAACTTAACCAATAAATTTTCTTTCCTTAAAAAGTAAAATAACAACAAAAAATAATAGTTTGTTATAGGAAGCTTTGAACAGATAACGAAAAAAGAGTATCATGCAACATATTGGTAGAAGCCAAGTAGTCTATGTAACAGTTGTAAGACTTATTAAGATGATACTTAAGATTCAGATGTATGTCGCTTTCCAGTGTTTCCCTGTTAGTTCTTTTACAATTCACCTATTTCTCTATATTATCTAATGGTAAATAGTGGAGCCCAACTTTACAGTATATGCATGTATATATATATGTATATGTATATATATGCATGTATATATATATATGTATATGTATATATATGCATATATATGTATCTATATATGTACATGTATATATATGCATGTGTATAGATGTATATGTATATATATGTACATATATATATATATGTGTGTGTGTGTGTGTGTGTGTGTGTGTGTGTGTGTGTGTGTGTGTGTGTATGTATATGTATATATATGTATATATATGTATTGTGGTGTAATCATGCAATAGAAAGTAAATGCAATATTCAATGTTACAGTGTGGGGAAGTGTACTGCAAAATATGCAAGAAAATATATAGATTCAGTTGCATTTCCATAAGAGACATTCTGGCATTATTAATATGTTACACATACTGCACAATTAAATGCTCTGTTCTTATCAACATGTCAATACTATACGACTCAATGCTATAAAATTGTATAGTCATGATTTTTACAGAGCATAGACAACACTTATACATGTTGCTTTAAACTCTACTTATAATCGCAGTCTCCATAATTACACATAAACATAATATACAAACCTGTTAAGATATACATATGTATATCTTTGTCTACATATATGCATATATATATCTGCCTATACGGGTATTTTTATATATCGATCAAGGAATTGAGTACATATATGTGTGTGCATATGTATCTTTCTATCTCCTAGGGCACTCAATACAATTTTCCTCTTTGTGTGTGATATTTACTATCAAACAAGTGTTATTATAATACCTGCTATATAATTCCTCTATTTGTTTTCAATATGTACTAAAAAATAATGTAGCTTGAATCTTATATCAATATGTTTCATGATATCCTTTTCCCCTCATCTGTTTCAAGCTTTACAGATACTACATGATTAAATGTTGTCTTCTTGGGAAATAGCAACTTCAAACAAATAGCCTATCAACTAAAGATATAAAGTTCAATAGATAAAAGACAATGCAATTATTGCTATCTTTTGCCATTAAAGCTGCAAGTGCATTTAGTCAACTATTACATACATTACTTGTGTTGTGTGAATATGTTTTATTATATTCTTTCCTTTATTGTCTATTCTTCTATAATTCCGCCTACCAATCTTCTTCTAATGGTCTTCAAATCGTATCATGCTTTTTCTTTACTAAGATATCTCTTTTCTATGTACTTATTAACCCATAAAAAATAGTACAATGTTATAGAATTTGGTTCAAAACACCCATCTTTCTACATGTTTTTTTCCCCCTATGGTTTATGGTAACACTCCATGGGATTTTCCATGGACCTTAACTCCTTTGGATTGGGGGTTTGGATAGAGCCTGTCAAGCTTCATAATGCCAATATGGTGGGGTGGAAAGTGAGAATCGATTTATGTGGTTATGAATAGCAACCAAACACCGCTCTCATGTGCTTCTAAGTGGACAAACAAACTGTTGATAACATCACACTGCTTATCCCCCAAAGCACATGAGAGTGGTGTTTGGTGCTCCACTCTAGTAAAGTGAGCAATTTTTAGAATAGTTTGCTATTGAAACAACACCACATGATTGGAAACCCTCATAATTATGAAGCTCCTCATCACCATTTAAAAATGCAGGTCAAGTCATCGCACATATATATCGAATGACCGTGGGTTTAGTTCTTTTGGATTCTATCATCATATATTTGTTGTTGCTTATATAAATAGACACACAAATTCTCACACACTTTCCCATCAAAAAAACATACTCTATTCTATTTATTGTATTTGTCATTGTTTCCACAACTCTCTTTTCAACATTTTTAGTGCATTACTTATACACAGTTGTTTGCCAATATCCCATGTATTCAAAATCTACCATTTTATCTCTTTCTATTTACAACAAACAATGCTAACCTATTTTTATTCTATGTCTATATTTTTTCATTTCTAATGTTGCACAAAATCAATACGCATTGATTTATGTGGTTATGAATAGCAACCAGACACCGTTTTCATGTGCTTCTAAGTGGACAAACAAACTATTCATAGCATCACACTATTTATCCTTGGAAGCACATGAGAGTGGTGTCTATTGTCCCATTCCACTAAAGTGAGTTATTTTTACAATAGTCTGCTATTAAACTAGCACCACACTGCCAACAACCCACGTAATTGCCATGCTCCACGTTTCCATTAAAGAATGCAGGTCAAGCCATTGCCCATATAAGTCGAAAGGGACAAGATTTAACTGTAATAAAACCATGCATAGAGAATGATTATCTCTTTCAAGTCTCCAAAATGGGTATAATGGAAAAGATAGAAACAAATAACAATGAAGATTTCTTACACACAACTCTTCACCAACATGCCATTTATTCAAAATGTTTCATTTTATCTCTTTCTTTTTTTAACAAATATTGCTAACCTCTTTTACTCTATATCTATATTATTTATTTTATAATGTTGCACAGATACAATAGACATTCAAAAAAATTATTGTGCTATAAATTCTCTATTCCACATCCTTTCGTGCTCCAACAACTTGGCCCAACCATCTTTTACTTGTAATTCTTAAGTGTTTTTCCAATAGTTGTTTCTAAATGTCTCTATTCTTCTCATTGTGTGATATATGTTAAGAGTCCTTGAGATTTTCCATAGACCTTACCTACTTTTCTTGCTCAAGGGTTTGGCTAGAGCCCATGAGGCTTCATGATTCCAATATGGTAGGGAGGACAATGAGTGTGGGTTTACTACGTTTGAATTTTATCATCAATATATTTGTTGCTCTTTATATACATGGAAAAATAATGCTAACCTATTTTATTCTATATTTATATTTTCCCCTTTCTAATGTTGCATGAATACAATAGACATTGAAGCAAATTAGTCTATTGTAAATTGTGTATGTCTAGTTACTTGTGATTCTTAAGTGCTCTTCCAATAGTTGTTTTAGAATTTCTTCATTTTTGTTTTTGTGTGATATATGCTAAGAGTCCTTGAAATTTTCCATGGACCTTGCTTTCCTTTTTTCTTGGGGGTTTGGATAGAGCCCATGAGGCTTCATGATGCCAATATGGTAGGGAGGACAATGAGCGTGGGTTTAGTGTTTTTGGATTCTATCATCGTATATTTGTTGTTGCTTATATACATAGACACACAGATTATCACAAACACTTTCCCATAAAAAAAATACTCTATTCTATTCATTATATTTTTCATTGTTTCCACAACTCTCTTTTCAACATTTTTAGTAGATTACTTATACACATTTTTTTTCCAGTGTCCCATGTATTCAAAATCTCTTATTTTATTTCTTTTTTATTTACAACAAACAATGCTAACCTATTTTATTCTATGTCTATATCTTTTTCTTTATAATGTTGCACAAAAGAAATAGGCATACAAGGGAATTACTGTATTGTAAATTGTCTATTTCATATTATTTCCTAGTCCAACAAGTTGATCTAATGCTGCTCACTCTTGTTGAACACCACCAACATGACATGTAAGTACAAAACTTTCCTATTATCAATAAATAGATTTCGTTAACCAACTGTAAATATTATTAATTATTTCTCTTACTTTTTTTTGCAATGAAATGTTATTCTTCCAAGAATATAACTTTCCATGTAGGCAATTAAGTGTACTCAATGAAATGCTATGTGATTCAAAAACATGAAACTATTCTTTGCTAATGACCATCTTCCTTTTGTAGGTGGAAATTTACATAATTATAATCATCGAATATGTTGTTCATTGGATACATATCTACATAGCACATATTTCATTTAAAATGGTGGAGATGAAGAACCAAAAGCAGTGATTTTTTCCTACAAGGTATGCAGGAAAATGTTATAAAATCCATGACATTTGCCATCTCTTTAAAATTCATGATGTTTTTCATGAAATTATAAGTTATGGTATTTTTCATGGGTTTTATAACATTTCTGACTGCATACCCTGTAGGCTAAAAGTGCTCTGGTGTGTACATGCCAGATTTTCCATGTGGCGATTATTTCAATTCAATGCTATGTATACATTCGCTCTAGCATGGGTGCTCCACAAAAAAAAAAATTCCACTCCCAACTATATAATGCTAGCATATCTGTAAATAGATTCAATCGACCGACTGTAAATACCATTAATTATTTTTACTTTTCCATTGTCTTTGATCAAGTTCTACACATATACTTAGTTACTTTTAATGCTTCCTTTTTTATTCCAACGGGTTGAGTACAACATCTTTTCTGAAGTCAAATAAATCATTGTTTTCCCACAAAATAAGGCATACCTTTAATTCAATAGAACCACATGGATAATAATGCTTTTACTTACAAAATTATTGAGTCATGAAAGGAATAAATCATCTAGGACCACACAAGCAATTTTTTTTATTCATTTCTAGTACTTATGGTAATTACTAATAAATTTTTATTTGATTCAAATTGCTAAAAATGTATCTCTACAAAATCCTTCTCCTATTCTTTCCCTATTTCATTGTTCCTGCATATTGCATTCATAAATATATAGTGTTGTGTACATTGATTTTCTTTTCTGTGATACATGATAAAATACCATGTTATTTGTCATGGATTGCTCAAGCATGTCCACAATGACCATGGAGCTTATTGGATTTTTGGTTTCTTCATCGTTCCCCACTCAACACACACAAAATGGTAGGTGTTTGTTGATCTACAAGATCATCATGGAAAAAATAGGCCCTTAAGTGGTAATTTTTTAAAAAAAATCAGAGTTAGGCAACTTGACGTAAAAATTTGAATAAGTTATCTATATTATTTTAAAAATATGTAAGAATAGAATCTGTAGAAAATTGAATGAATTTTCTAAACTACTAGGTCTGTTTAAAAAGAAAAAATTCTATTTGGTGAAAATTTGAAATTTCAATGCAATAGTACTTAAATTTGGGAAAAAATAAGGTGTATGACCACCCTAACCACAATAAAATGATAATATTTTTTATAAGATTTTAGATATATAGTATAGGACTCATGTTCCAATGTGATGCATATTTTTTTGTAATTTTTTTCCAAGTAAATAATTAATTATTAATTTTTATTACAACTTTTACAAAAGATAAAACTATTATGTCTAACCACGTTAACTTGGTCAAAAATTCATGAAATTCAATTTTCTTTTTTAATCCTATAGTATGAGAAGCATAGAATGTGATGCATGTTTTGGATTCAAAAAATGTGATACCATTTGAAAGCTATAGATGTTTTTCAATTAGCCTATCAATTAGGACTTTAGTCATAATTTGAATAGAAAATGAATAATAATTACTTATTAAATTCAAAGTAAAGCATAATTTATATTGGTGGAAAGCTGATAATATCCTTTAAAAACCCTTTTCATTTCATCAATTTTGGGTAAAAAAAGTCATTAGCCACATACCCATCATATTGCCACTTTTTGGCCCATCATGATCCTGCAACATACCCTGATATGCCAATTGAGCATATTCATTGTTCTAATATAACAATATCAACTGTTTTGATTTCCTTGTGAAATGAGAAACTCTGGTGTTTATGTTATTTAATCCACAACTTCAAGTTTTCCATGTATTAGTATTCATATCCACCTTACGATAATTAAATCACAATCAATCAATTGATTCATCAACTAGACAAAAATATCAAATATAAATGTCCATCTAGGCCTAACAGCTATTACAGTATAATACATATAAAATTATATGATAGCTTACACTTTTGACAAAAATGATTATCAGTAACAAAACTAATTATTTCAAAATTTAAATTCTATTTAATTTTCCACAACTACTTAATTAAGAAAAAATTTATTAAAAAATCATTCTCCTAAGATTATTTTCATAATCAATTTCAAACTAAGAAATATTGATGTATAAATCCAAAGATCAATTTACTGCACTATGCAAATAGTTCTTAATCTCCCGTGGATTGCATTATTTAAAAATAATTAAATAATAATCAATCAATTTACTGATTAATGTAGAAAAGCATAACAAACATGAATTTACTCTTTTATGCAAATGGTTCTTAGTCTTTGAATGCATTGCCTTATCTAAAGAAAATTAAATAATAATTAATCAATTGATTGATTAACCTAGAGAAAAATGTTAAATATACATGTGCATCTAGGCCTGCCAACTATTAAACTAAAATACACATAAAATTATATCATACTTTAAATTTTGGAGAGAACTTATTATTACTATGAAAACTAATTATTTGAAAATTTAAATTTTATTTAATTTACCAATTGTAATTAATTAAAATCACTTTAAAAGAATTATTGTAAATAAAAATATTCATTATTAATTGCTTCAAATTCAAAAAATCTTATCTTCGTTCACCTCCTCTTATTCCATATTCAATTATTAACATGCTTTCCTTTTTCCGACTTTCTCTAATGCTTGCAAATATTAACAACTTCCTTCGTTGCTTCCCACTCATTAGAAATTTGCGGTAGACCCCTATTAGCTGATCATCAAATGACTGTGCATTCAACTGCTAGTTTTATAATATGGGTATGTGCATGATCATGATGGGCCAAAAGGTGGTGATATGATGGGTATGTGTAGGGTATGTGGCTGACAACTTTTCTTTTACCCAAAATTAATGTAATGAAAAGAGATTTTAAAGGATATTATCAGCTTTCCACCAATATAACTTATACTTTACTTTGAATTTCATAAATAATTATTATTCATTTTCTATTTGAATTATGACTAAAGTCCTAATTGATAGGCTGACTGAGAAGGATATATATCTTTCAAATGGAATGACATTTCTTGAATTTGAAATATGCATCACATTCTATGCTTCACATACTAAAATATTTATAAAAAAAATGAATTTCATGAAGTTTTGACCAAGTTAAGGTGGTCAAACTTACAAGTTTTAATATTTTTTAAAAGTTGTAATAAAAAATTCATAATTATTTATTTACTTGGAAAAAAATTACAAAAAAATATGCATCACATCAGGACATGAGTTCTCTACTTATATCTAAAATATTATAAAAAAATATTATCATTTTATTGTGGTTAGGGTGGTCAAACAGATACCTACTTATTTTTTCCCTAAAATTTAAGTACTACTGCATTGAAATTTCAAATTTTCACTAAATAGATTTTTCTTAAAATAAACCTAGTAGTTTAGAAACTACATTCAATTTTCTATAGATTCTATTCTTAAATATTTTTGAAATAATATAGATAACTTATTCAAATTTTATGTCAAGTTGCCAACTTAAGGGCCTTTTTTTCCATGATGATCCTACACATACCCATTTTTTACATATAAGTAGAGGACTCATGCCTCGATGTGATGCATATTTTTTTTTAATTATTTTCCAAGTAAATAATCAATTATGAATTTTTTATTACAACTTATAAAAAATATAAAAACTCATATGTCTGACCACCTTAACTTGGTCAAAACTTTATGAAATTCATTTTTTTTTAATCCTGTAGTATGTGAAGCATGGAATGTGACACCATTTGAAAGCTATAGATGTTTTTCAATTAGCCTATCAATTAGGACTTTAGTCGTAATTCAAATAGAAAATGAATAATAATAATTTATTGAATTCAAAGTAAAGCATAATTTATATTAATGGAAAGCTCATGAGAATCTCCTTTAATAACCTTTTTCATTTTGTCAATTTTCGGTAAAAAAAATGTCATTAGCCACATACCCTACACATACCCCATCATATCACCACTTTTTGGCCCATCATGATCCTGCACATACCCATGCTTGAGGAAGCAATTAATTGTTGGTGTCGATTTCTTCACCATTAATCACCTAGGTACTTGGAGATTTGCATATCATTCCTCATAATGGATGGAAATTAATTCCTCACATGCACAAGGAATTAATTTGATCGCTCCTGAAGAAAGCATGCCATTAATGCTCAATGGTTGCAAAGCAAAATGACTAACACATGTGTGTTTTCTTGATTTTGAATATCAGTCATCTATTTCAAAATGAGATAGGATATTGAGTGGCCCAAATGTAGTCAAATCGGGTTTGAAAACCCAATACTACAACTCATCATCCTTTGGCCAGTAAGAAAACATTAACTGGGAATCACGTATTTCATTCCATGGGCTCCGCCACACTCTGCACGGTGTTCGATAAATTCCACGTGTCACTCTTTTGCATACCTCACAAGCTATCTGGCAAGCATTAATTAAGTTTCATGAGGTGTGTGATGAATGACTCAGATTAAATCTTATTCCAACATCATAGCCATCGATCCTTTGATTATCGGTCACCAGGAACTCGTACAAGGGTCAGGCCCCAAACGATAAGGACACACATCATGATATCATGAACCTTGTAAGTTGTCTGACAACTATCCATAAATGCCCATGTAGTGTGCGATGAGTGGTGGGGATTAGATCTAAAAATTTGATAGACCACATTCCTACACATTCCAAATGTTAGTTTGAGGGGCCTACACTAGGTCGATGCTAGTACAACCCTTGGGGATGATGACTTCAGTCCCTTAAAAAATATTTCGCCCGACTATAGAAAAATTTGGTGAGGGATAATATGCGGGGTGAACATCTCTCCTAGCTAAAGGGTATGGTTAATGGATGCATTCAAAGGCTTAAGTGATGACTTACTCAACTGGGAACCAACGAGAACAAGTCACCACAAAATTATAACAATGAAGGGTTTTAGGATGGAACACTTATGAAATTAGGGTTGACAACTAAACCCTTAGCCCATCCTTGGTTATAGAGCTTAATGATCATGATACAAGTCATGATTTTCTCAAAATTTTGCAACAATTTTAGGAGCTCTATCACCTTCAAGTCTTCAAAGCACCAAGATCTGTAATCACATAAAGAGAATTTATTTTTTTATTGTTAGAGAATAGTGGTTTGTCATGGTAGAACCCCTTGTAGGTAATTAAACCAAATGATGAGATAATGAAATGAAGGCATGAAACATGAAACAAAGAACATGAATCATGCACAATAATAGTTTGGATGATGTCTTGTAAATGATGTATTGTAAATATACAACTCAACACTAAATGGCCATGAAGGATGTAGATCTTGATCTTGACAATAGGTGCAGAAGAATGCTTGATCTTTGACCTTCAATTCTACATCACAACACTAGCTCAATAACATACTTGATGCTTGATAATATTTTACATGATGATAGATCTTGAATTGCTGCAATAATTGATGAATAATTTTCCCTTGAATGCCTTAGAATTGAAATTGAATGCTTTCTTAACAATCTTGTAAAGTCTTGGAATGCTTAACTCTTGAATGCTTGACTTGATATCATGTAGGCTTGATGAAATAATGATTTGAAAGCTCAAATTTATATAGGAAATCTAGCTAATATCCCATGTACTAGATCCCAAAGGTCGACATACACAAAATTTGAACTTAAAACCCAATTTTTCTTGCTCAAAACCTTGAAAATGGGCCAAATGGGACTCATTCGCCAAGCTGGGTGAATGGGTTCCACCTAGATTGGACTCATTCAACCAAAGTGTCGAATGCATCCCACAGGGCCTATTTTGATTGTTAAAGTGTTGGGGAGTGTGTAACTTAAGCCTATTCATTGAAATTGTTGGGTTTTTGATTAAAATATGCCTTGGGATGCATAATATGCAGTCCTAGAGGTCTATTAAGGATGATATTAAGTTCATAATGCAATAGGGCCCAAAATATAATGTGAAAGTGTAAATAAATATACTCTACAACATTAAATTAAGGCCAAATTAGGTCTATTTAGGTAAGAAGTGCCCAAAATCCCATGTGAATGTGTAGATTACATTACAACACTAGATTAGGTCCATTTAGTTTATAAGCCTCCTAAATTTAATGTGGAGTTTTAAATAAATTTACACTTTACAACATTAAATTAAGGTAGAGTTAAGTTAATTTAGCTGAGAAAAGGGCCCAAGACCTAATGTGGATGTGTAAAAAACCTTACAACACTAGATCAAGGTGACATTAAGTCCAATTTATCATTAATTATTCCCACATCAAGTGTGAAAATGTAAGCGATGAAATTTCTTGACACTACAAAGAAGTGGGACATTTTGTGGTACTCTAAAATGGTGCCCCCATCCTGTAATCAAACTCTGGTAAATATCTCTTCATATCCTAAAGAATATGTTGTAGAGAATTTTCCAAGGAGGGATGGTAGATCCACTTCTATTGATGCATTTTCTCTATAGCCCTCTAGATCTACACAATCAACTAGTGTAAGAAATAGAGTTGCATCTGAAACCCCTCCATGTTGAAGACCACTAAAGTGGTGCATACAAGGCATGATCAAATGATAAGATGAAGATGATAAATGCTGATATATCTGAAGAGGAGGAAGAAATTGGATATGAATATACCTCCAAGCTAAGAAATACATGAAATAAGATAGATGAGGAGGAAATTTAGCAAAATATTTTGGTTACATATGATCCTCTTGGTTTTGAAGCTATATTGAATTGATTTTTTAGTCATGGTTTGTTGAATGAAACCATGGAGCTCCATCCAAATATCCCTCTAGAAGATCAAAAGAATATTGAAAGGGATATCATCATAAACATGCTCAAACATAACATTTCCTTCAATGACATTATTGATAAATCTTTAAAAATCCTAGCAAAGGCATTGAGACAAAGAAGAGAAAGTGCTATCAAGGTAGATGATGAATTGAGACAATATATGATAAGCAAGGTTGGGTCCACTATCTTGTAGGAAGAAAAGGAAAATATTTTCCAAAAAAAAAGATGTATATCTCCACACAAAGAAAAGGATAGATCTTCTAATGAGCATGGATGATGATGTGAGAAAGAAGATTCATTTAGAAACTAATGAAATTACAAAGAATATTTTTGAAGAAGTGTAGATTAAAATTGATGTGGTTGCATGGGAAAATAATGATATTGATGTTGAAATTAATGTATATTCCACCCTCTAGATGAAGATGAAACTTATAATATGCCCCTTCTAGAATATACAAATGAGCAAGTTGTCTTTGACTATCAAGAAGAACAAGTTGATTTTGGTCACCATGAGAAAGATGTATCTGGTAAGGATGAAGAGATGGAAAAGGAAATGGAAAAGGTTAAGGAGAAGGAGAAAGATATGGAGAAAGAAAATGAGAAAGAAGAAGAAAAGGAGAAGGATGTTGAAGAAGAAAGCTCACCGAAAATATATTCCTCTCTGATTGACTACATCAAGGACTTCTTGGATTAAAAAATGTAGATACAACTAATAGTGTCTCCTCAATTGCTTCATGTTCCTACTTTTGATGGGAAGCTCAACTTGTTTGATATGTCTCCCTTGCACAAGATTAAACTTGGAGATATACTCCACTCCACAAGAAGTCAATAATTACTACAAAAAAGGTGGAGAGTGTTGACGTTTTGGAAAAATAAATGAAAGTGTTGGAAGAGAAATTGCTAGATGCTAAAAGAGATAAATCATTTCCCCCTACTCGGAAGATAAAGCAATTAATGGAGTCTTTTGAGACTTACTCATCTCATCTGGAGAAGTAGGAAGAACAAAGGATTAATTAAAAGATATCTTGAATGATACCTCTTGAATGTGTGACAACACTTTGGCCAAGGTACAATATTGTATCAAAGAAATTTTAAAGTGCTTGGAGGATTCCAAAGTTTTATATGTTTTATGTTTGAAATGGCCTACACCAACAAAGAATATAAAGGATTAGATTAATGCAATTGAAATGTAGATCACCAATGTGGCTGCAACATATTATCTAGTACAAGATAGTGATGGTGCCATTAGGGCAAAAGTGGAAAGCTTGCACTGCCAAATACGAAAATTGCAAGATCAAAGGGAGCAGTTGAAAGTTTAGGTGAAATAATTGAGAGAAGTAGTGAGCCTAAGGTTGGCTTCACTTACTAGACTACTGGTGGAGACAAATGGTTTGGTTCAAAAATACAAGGCATTATCTACCTTGGAAGATGTAGAAGATAAATTTGTGAAGTTGACCTATCAACTGCAACTAAGAAACATTGGGAAAGCAACTTGATTCAGCTCAATTCCATCTACAAGAGCATCCTTCCTCCCAAGTGAGTTGTGTCTATTTTTTGATGTAATATATCATTCATTTTATTGCTATGTATATATGGAAATTAAATATGAATATAGTTTCAATGAAATCCGAAAGAGAGTAAAAGTTGTATAGATTAAGGGGAATCTTGTAAGTTTTTTCTTGTAAACAGAAAGGTTTTTTTCCCTTTCTACTTGATTTCAAAGGGGGGGAGAGAAATGTGTGCCTAAGGGGGGGTATCTATGCACATATTTTTCATTTTACCATCAATTAAAAAGAGAGAGATTAATGTAGCTTGATAATTTTGGTTGTCATTTATGAAAAAAGTTTGTTGAAGTGTGTTGAAGATTGTATATTCTCTAAAGATAGCTAATATACAAAGATACCTAATGGTGCAAGTCCACATTGTTGTGTTGTGGAATTTTTATAATCAATGGTTTCCTAAGTATGATGTGAAGGTGGGTACACATTCCCTAAAGTGTTTTTCGTATGTCTACATTAATATCTTTCTAATTTGGTTTACCACACTCAAAGAAAAGTTGTTGATGTTGTGTCTAAGGAATTCACTGTATATTCTCTAAGACAGTGACATAGTGTTTTGGTTTGCATCCTTCCATATAAAGAAAAAAATATTCTTGTGGTTTTGAAGATATGCACATGAAGATATGAAGGTGTTATATCCAATGTTTCAAGTCATTAATCCTTCGAAGTGAAAGTTACAAGAGACAAAGTACAAGTCTATTCTTTGGTAATACAAAATGGAAATGTAGGCTTATTGGAATTCTCCACATTCCTTCAAATGTAAATATTTCTCCAAGCATATTTTGGGATATACTAAGTGATTTCCATTGCATTTTATATTATAGTTTCAAGTGGTTTGGTTATTTGTATACATTCAATTTTCAAGTGAAAGAGTGTTACAGTTGGTTCTAGATGCCTAATCTTCTACAAAACACATGTTTGGAGACTTGCGCTAGTAGAAGGTTGTGGAGATCAGTTGTATGAGTTTTTGATAACACTCCACATGTCTCATGGTGTTTGAGATATGAAGCACATGCAAATTTTTCTTGTTTCTAGTACCATACAAATGTTTCAATTCAGTTTGTGAAGTTATGCTATTGTTGAGGTTGACTAGGGTATGTTGGTGATGTACACCACTAATTCAAGATTTAGTGGAGACTAAGAGTTTCTAAATGTTCTATGAGTCATGTCAACTCATCTAGAAGAGCTATTATAAATAATTATTTATCATTTTGGTATGCCACCAATGAAGATGTAGGCC
Source organism: Sequoia sempervirens (assembly GCA_007258455.2). NCBI lineage: Eukaryota > Viridiplantae > Streptophyta > Pinopsida > Cupressales > Cupressaceae > Sequoia > Sequoia sempervirens. The sequence continues at coordinate 147,140,043 of VDFB02049217.1, forward strand.
AACATGCTACAAGTTTCATAATTTCTTGTTTATGGCTAATTGAATTTATATTTTTTAAGTGTACAGATGATATATAGAAGATCAAGGATGTGAAGAGGATTATGGATGTATGAAAATATGTATGAGTTCATGATCATAGCATGACAATATTTTCTAAAGACCTAATATGCAAAATTGAGGACTATCAATGGTTGAAGCCATAAAATTAGTCATATTTTAGTTGTTCTTTCTTTCAATTTGGGAGTAGTAGCTTCCTTAAGTTTCAACCCCTAAAACAAAGACATGGAGTAGTTAATTCCTTGGGTTATATCCCAAAATCAAAGTTTAAACTATTATTTACTTGTGAGGCTGGATTAGGATAGTAGCTCCTAGCAACATTTCTCACTGTGGTTTTTTTCCTATGGTATTTTCCACATTTAAATCTGGTGTCATTTCTGTTCTTGTGTGTGCTCTTATCTTCTTTCCTTTTTTTCTCAAATAGTGGAATGATTAATTGGTTTAACCTAGCATCAAAAATCATTCAATGGCATTAAATTTTGAAGCATGTTGATTCACCCCCTCTCAGTATTCCGATGTGTTCAACAATTATTTATATCTCAAGTGGAAGTGTATTCTTCATATATCTGATGACCCTAGCTCATGTATTTAGTCATATTTCTCTAGCTTCAATTAATTCATTTACCTCGATAATGGAAGTTAATCAATTACTAGTTTTTCTCTGTATGCAATAGTCAATGCATTTGGTTTGTAAAATATACAATCTAATCCACATTGGGGTATTGGTGATCTTACGTTTGATTGGTTTAAATATGGTGACAAACTATTCACATTGAAACCTACCCCATCCATAAAAAATAGGTCATGATAAAATATTCCACCTTTATTTTGTTAGAACTATATTCTACTAAAGAGAAACCATTAGGAAGATATAAAATTATGTTATCTTCACCCTAATTATTTTTGCACAAATTTTTCACTTTTATGCTTTGCAGAAAAAAGCTCTCACATTTGATTAAAAATAGAACATGTCTACAAGTAAACTAGAGAGCCCTATATTTCAATAAAACATGAGAAAATATAAGTAATATTCCTCAATAGGATAGATTTTAGAGGATTTTGATTCACACATGTAATAACATTAATTCCTTTCAAGGATCATTTTCTTTTTGTGTCCATTTTTTCATTTCTTATGTATCCCAACTTTTTTCTCTTATCTCTAGAAACACACATGGTACTTCAAATAATATTTCCTCTCGCTACAAATTTTCCCAAGGAACTCCACCATAATCATTGGGTGGGTTTTATTTAAAATTTATATTAAGATCAAGGTCCCAATTCGTCTAAAATTTGTAGTCTTCTAAGGTATGAACACTCTACTATTGAGAATAAATGTCCAATCTATATTTTTGACATCATTTGTGTGATTGAATCCTTCAAATGTATTTTTTCTCCCTTCAAATTATTTTCCTATCAATATCTTGTTTGTTGTCAATTTGGCACACCAATTATGGTTTTGTTTGTAATTTGGTTGGTTTTATGGTATTTTTTTCATACTTCTATCAATAATCAAATAATTCACTATCTAAATACCTCCTTAGATTCCCTTAGCTTTTTTATTTAATTTTTGGTTGCTATTTAAATTTCCTATAACAATTTTTCTTGGACCATTTAGAGAAACTAAATTTCTTTACATGCTAATATTAATTATCATTTCATATTAAAGTAAATATATTTTGATATTCCTAACATTTCTAAATTTATCATATTTAAATTTATATTTCTTAATTTTTAACCTCAAACTATTACAAAACCTAAACCCTACATTTAGGTTTTAGGTTTTATATTTCAAAGTAAATATAGTTTGTTCTATAGTTTTAAATTTTTGAAATTAAATTACATGAAAAATAGTAGAAAAACTATATATAAATAAATAAACACATATAATAGATAGTGGCCTACCTCAAAAATCTATCAAATGATTTTTATGGAGGGAGCAATCTATCAAATGATTTTTATGGAGGGAGCAAGTAGAAATTAGATTTAATTGAGGATTCTAGATGTACGTACCTATTTTTTATTTTCTCTCCCTAAGTCACTCTCATTTTTAAATAAAATGTAAATAAGGTCATGGTGTTGAAAAAAGTGATCCCTTCTTAGAATAAATGCTCATTTATTTTAGAATGGGTTTCTTTCCTAAAAATGTGTGTATTTATAATGAGTACCCATTTAGGAATGGAAGCCTAAATCAAAATGAGTACATGTTCTTGATAAGTGGGAATTTGTGTTTGGGATTTTTCTCTTATTGAGCACACATTTCTATGAAATTTGTATGCATTCCTTGCAAAAAAAAATAAAAAAAATCCATAAAATATTTCCACTAAAAGTGAACTCAAATCCTTTATCTTACACATCTATATAGAAATTTTATGGATATCTTGAGGGGTGAGGATATTTATGGATGAATAGATACATAAATGGCTTAATATTTATTAGGATCGATGGGTTAGAAATAGTATTACCTTTATGTTAATTTTTATTTGAAAGGTTTCATTACATAAATATTGAATATTATGATCTTGGGGAAGATTGGATTAATATGCCTATAATGTACCAAATAATGAAATCTTTATTTTGAGGTAGGCCGTTGAGACCAATGACATAGTATAGGTTAATTACACTTGATCAATACGAATTTGAAGCATACTTAAGCCACCATGCATTAATCCCAATAATATCATTCAATGTAAACAAAGATGAAGAAGCCATTACAACTAACATTATAAACATGAAAGCTTGATAAAAATATACTCTAAGACATTGAAACTTATCGTATTGGAGGAGTGGTGTCACATTGAACATTGTGGAATGGTGACCCTTTCCCAGTCCCTTGGATAATGAGTTTGTTTCAATTAGTTTTATTGAAGAAAATTTGAAGAAACTGATGAGAAATATATGTGAAACATGATTAAAGCTAATTTAATATGATAAAAACTAAGATGATCAATGTGAGTGTATGAAAATATATTCTAAATGTATGCAATATTTAAAGATGCAATTCCTAATTCTTAAATATGCTAAATGGATTCAACTAAGTTACCATGAAAGCCATTAATGGATTCTTTAAGCTATTATGATCAATATTTTAAACTAAAAAAGCTAATATGAATGAAAATGAGAGTGATTCTAACAACATAACTTTACTTTTAAAAGATGGATCCCTATTTAATAGATGCAAGGTCTATTTATAGACTAGGAAAAAACAAACCAATGGTCAAGATTGAAATAATAAATCAATGGTCGGGATGGAAAGAAGATGGAGGCATGGATCATGGATTCTCATCAAGGGCTGAGAATTTAAGTTGATATTTAATCAAGGGATCACAATTATGCAAAGCACACTTTCGAAGCTTGCTCAAGAAGTTTGTTGAAAGTTTGTTATAGAGAAGAATATTCCCTTTTTTGAATGAGTGAAAAGGGAGAATATTCTCAAAGAATATTCTCATGCAAGTGGATGAGGAAAATTAGTATTTAACAAATTAAAAAAATGTTTTAATGTGAAAAGGAGAGGGATATTCCATAGGAATCTTCCCTTTTGAAGGAAATTAGGATTTAGTATTAAATAATTTATTTATTTATTGAAAGGGCTGAGATTAGGATATTTAATTAAATAACTAGAATAACTGGGATTTACTTAATTAAATAAGAAGACATAAGAAGCATAATTAAATAATTTGTATTATTCGATTAGATAGGATGAAAGGTGAATATGATGGAGAGTGAGTTAACCTAATTAGGTTAATTAGATTAATAGATGAACATGAGTCCTTTGATTAATTAACAAGGTTAATTTAATCAAAAAATTGAAAATAGGATGGATTTTAGGATATAATGATGTTAGTATATTAGAATCGAGTGTGTGGTATCATTCAGGACAAAATTAAGTGTACATTTTTTCCCTCTTTGAAGTGAGGTACCTATTACGTTGGTTCAAAGACTGACACTTTTCAGATTAAACTGATGAGCTTAGAACAATTTTTTTTTAAATTCTTGATATTTTAGATGCCCCACTATTGGATGTTGTGGATGTGTTGCTGATATGTGGTTGTCATTGATGTTAACACTATTAGCATTTGGTGTATCAAAGGTTGTATATGTCAAGGATATTGAGAAAATTGTAAAAGAAAATGTTCCAAGTTCCCAGTGGAACTATGCACGTCATGAAGGTGTCTTGTTCTATAACTTGAAGTTCAGTTGTTGTGGATTAAAATTTTTTCCACTGAGTGTATCTAGATCATCTACCAAAATTTTTAGAGGTATAGATTTGATCATGTTGTGGTATGACAGTGTTTCTATGGTCTCTGTTAGTGTTCCTAAGTAAAGTTTGTGTGATCTAGAAATATCAGTTGTTGTGGATGTTTCTCTGTTATTTATTGGTATTCTTTGATGTTTCTAGATTGTTCTCTATATTTTTGGTACATCCACATTGATCAGTGTGCTCGTGGTTAGAAATTTTTCTTGCATATGTTTGGCTTTTCTTGTTCTTGGCGAATGTGTTGGTGGTAGTGAGTTGTGGATCTTCAAGGAGGAATTAATTGAAGTATTTCTATGTTGGAGTTCTTAATTTGGGTTTGCACTATGTTGTGGCCAACCTTGGTGGATTCATATTAAAAAAATTATTTGTAAATTTGGGCCGACATTGCAAATATGTTTTATTTTCCTGGCCGACTAAGTTGTTGATGAAATCTCATGATGTCGATATATAAGGGGGATTATTTCATCGGTGTAGTGTTTGGAAAAGTTGCTTCATGTGTTGGGTGTGCTCTTGTGTGTGTATGTACAAATATCATTCAATTGCAAAGAAGAGTGTGAAGAGTGAAAAGAGAAGGAGTTTTTTGTGCTTAATTGGAATTATAATCAAGCTTGTGCAAAAGCTAATTTTTCAGTTCACACCCTCTAGATTTTAATCCTATTCTGTATTGTTGGGTAGTGAGCCCCTTCTATAATTGAGCAGTGAGTTGTAGGCAGTGTGCCTAAATGCATGTGCATTCCCCTTTATTTATCTCATTATACTTTTAACAGGGTATAATCTTGTGGACTAACATCCACCATGGTTTTTCCCCTAATAGGGTTTCCATGTAAAAAATCTTGGAGTTCTCTATCTCTCTGATGTGTTAATTGTTTATGGTTAGTTGCTTATTCATCAGATCTTAAGTAAAGTTTGAAAAGTTTATCATTCTGTGACAACCGATTCACCCACCCTCTTAGTTTTCTGTCCTTATTTTTCCAACAATTGGTATCAGAGCAGGTTCCTCTGAAGAAGTCTAAAAGCTTGAGGTGATCTGAGATGGCAACATTCAAGAAGGACAATCCAAGATTTGATGGAACTTACTACTCACTGTGGAAATTCAGGATGCAATTCCACCTAAGGTGTATTGGTGAAGCCTACTAGAAGATTACAAAAGATCCATATGTTATTCCTTAGAATGGTCCCTCCACTGCTGATGAGATCAAAGATGTTGAAAACAATATCATGGCTATTGAAGCTTTGGTGAGTGCTTTGACAGATTCAAAGATGACAAATGTGGTAGGACTAGAGACAACTCATGAGATTTGGACAAAGCTGGAAACTTTGTATGAAGGAGATGCATAGGTGAAGATGGCTAAGTTACAAAGTTTAAAAGGAAAGTATGAGAATTTGAGGATGGGTGAAGATGAAAATGTCACTTCTTTTATGCAAAGAGTAAATGAAATAGTGATGGGTATTACATGTGCCAATGGTTCTCTAGATGATAATGAAATTGTAGCTAAGATACTCAGATCCTTGCCTCCCTCCCATAAATTGAAGGCTCATGCTATTTAAGAGCTTAGATCAGTAACAAAGATTTAAAGAGATAGTTGGTTGGTAAGCTCACTACTTTTGAATTAAGTGAATTGGTGAATTTATTCCAAAGATTGAATCAACATTCAGGGCTTCTGTATCCGGAAGTAACAAGAAAATATATGGTCTGAGAGAATGTTCCAGAAAGATATCCAAGTATGATGAAGAACTTAAGTGACTTGAAGATAAAGAAAGAGAAGTAGAAGAATTGGAAACACTGATTGTAAAGAAAGAAGGCAGAGGAAAACGTAAGTATGGAGTGTTACCTATTAACTATTTTTCTTGCAGTAAAATAGGTCATTTTGCATCAAGATGTCTTGAAAGAGTTCCTAGAACTAAGCCTAACAAGTCTAGATTCCAAAAGAAGTGTTACTTTGCTGAAGAAGGATTAACCAATGATTAGTCTGATAAAGATAACGGAAATGAAGATGAATGGGTTTTCATTACTACCATTGAAAATAGTCTTGTGGCTACAAAATATACTAAAGATGAGAAAGATCTTGTAGCCAAAGTTGAAGAAAAGGATGAGTGGGTTATTGATAGTGGATTCTCACATCATATGATTGGTGATAAAAACAAATTTGTAAGTCTAGAGAAGTATGATGGTAGTGTCATAAGATTTGGAGACAACAATGTTGGTGTGATTCGTGGCAGAGGTTCTATTTGTCTTGGTGGTAAGGATAACACTAATGATGTTCTTTATGTTGAAGGCTTGAAGCACAGTCTTTTGGGTGTTGGACAGATGGTGGGAAAAAGATATGATCTATAATTCAAAGATGGAAGATGCAAGATATGTGGAAGTTCTAACAATATGATTGCTATAGGAAAACAGACAAAAGGTAAAAATTTTCACTTGAATACTACTAGTGGGAGTTCTTTAATTTCTCAAGTAGATGAAAGCTAGTTGTGGCATAGGAAGCTGTGTCATGTAAATTTTCATAACATTGTCAAAGTAAGTTCCAATCAAGAAGTAAGAGATCTACCTAAGTTAGTGAAGCCTGCTAACACAATTTGTAAGGAGTGTCAAATGGGTAAACAGACTAGAGTCTCCATCCAGAAAAAGTAGTTTCATTCAAATGATTAGCTAGAGCTGCTACATACTGACCTCTGTGGTCCCTCTAGAGTCAAAAGTATTCATGGAGAAAGGTACTTTATGTTGATTATTGATGATTACTCTAGAATGATATGGGTTTCCTTCTTAAGAGAAAAATATGAAGCATTGGAAAAGTTCAAAAGTTTCAAGGCTATGGAAAAGAATGAGAAAGGTCTGAAAATCAAGTGTCTGAGATCTGACAAAGGTGGTGAGTTCACCTCCAGGGATTTCAACTCTTTTTGTGAATAACATGGAATCATAAGACAATTATCTACTCCCTGAACCACTCAATAGAATGGAGTTGTAGAAAGAAAAAATAGAACAATTTTGGATGCTACTAGAACAATGATGATAGAAAGAAATGTTCCCTAGACCTATTGGAGTGAAGCTGTAAGCACTACTATGTACACTTTAAATGAGGTAAATGAATATGGATATTCTAGTAAGACCCCTTTCGAGCTATGGTTTGGTTACAAGCCTATTGTTAAATATTTCAAGATCTTTGGAAGCAAATGTTATATCAAGAGAGATGATGATATAGGAAAGTTTGATGCAAGAAGCGATGAAGGAATATTTTTAGGTTACTCTACTAAAAGCAAGGCCTACTGATGCTATAACAGAAGACTAAGAAAGATGGTTGAAAATGAAAATGTTAGAGTTGATGAGGATTCTGCTAAATCATCTAGATATTGCAGATATGATTCAGATGAAGATAATACAAGCAAATGGAAAAATGTTTAGACACCAAATCTACTTCAGATTATTCCATATGTTATGAAAAAGCATCCTCAATTTGTTTTGGTAAATCAAGTAAGTCAGGAAGCACAAACAAGTGCAAGTGTAGAAGGAATATTAGAAGAATCAAAAGCTCAAGAAAATTCCAAAACTCCAAGGTATGTAAAGCTAAATCATTCTGAAAACCAAATTATAGGAGATAAGAATAAAGGAGTGCAAACTAGAAGGAAGATTGCAGAAGAGTACTGCCTGATTTCCAAGATTGAACCTAAAAATGTCACTGAAGCCCACCAAGATGAACACTGGATGGAAGCTATGAAGGATGAGCTAACACAAATTGAAAAGAATGACACATGGATACTGGTTCCTAGACCTAAAGACAAAAATGTGATTGGTACTAAATGGGTGTTTCTAAACAAGCTGAATGAACAAGGTGAAGTGGTTCAAAATAAAGCAAGACTAGTATGTAAAGGGTTTTCTGAAATGGAAGGTGTTGATTTTGAAGAAACTTTTTCCCCTGTTGCTAGAATCAGAGTTGCTAGATTATTTCTTGCTTATGTTGCATACAAGGACTACAAAGTCAATTAGATGGATGTCATCGACATTTTTGAATGGAGAACTAGAAGAAGATGCATACATTGAACAGTTAGATGAATTTTAGCTAACTAACAAGAAATATATGGTTTTTCGCTTGAAGAAAGATCTATATGGACTTAAGCAAGCCCCCAGAGTCTGGTATGCTAGATTGGACAAATACTTACTGAAGCTTTGATTCACTAAAGGTACTACTGATAGCAACTTATATTTCAAATTGGATCATGATAAAGAGTTAATTATAGAAGTCTTTGTTGATGACATCATTTTTGGAGGAGATGGCAATCTATGTATGAAGTTTGTTGATGAGTATGATTGGAGAGATGAAGTTATGTCTAGGATTACAAGTGACCTAGTTAGACAAGGGAATTTTCATATCTCAATCCAAATATTTGAGAGAGCTACTGAAGAAATTTGGGATGGAATATTCAAAGCCTATTGGTACTCCCATGGTGATTGGATGTAAGCTAACAAAAAATGATGATTATCCTAAGGTGAATCAAACTAGATACATGTAAATGATCATCGGTGGATTGCTTTATTTAACTCATACTAGACCAGATATTATGAATGTTGTATGTATGGTTGCTAGATTTCAAGTTGATCCAAGAGAATCACATGTGACTGCTATCAAGAGAATCTTCAGATATCTAAAAGGAATAGTTGACTTTAGACTTTGGTGATATCCAAATGATCATGATCTCACTTTGAGTGCATATACTGATGTGGATTAGGCTAGAGATGTAGATGACATGAAATGTACTAGTGGTGGTGCTTTCTTCCTAGGGAAGAAGTTGGTATCCTGGTTGAGCAAGAAGTAGAATTCCATTTCTCTATCTACTGCTGAAGCATAATATATTGTTGCTGCAAACAATTTCACTCAAGTAATATGGATGAAACAAATTTTGAAAGATATCAGGGTGGTATATGAAGAGCCTCTTGCCATATATTGTGACAATTCAAGTGTAATAAATATTTCAAAGAATTTGGTACTTCACTCTAAGACTAAACATATATCAATCAAGTTTCACTTCTTAAGGGAGAAAGTGAATGAGAAAGAAGTCAGATTGGAGTATGTGCCTACCAAAGAGCAGATTATAGACATCTTTACTAAACCATTTTCAAAGGATAATTTTGAGTATCTTAGAGGAATGCTAAGGGTAATCACCCCTCCTATTAAGAACTAAGAGATGCATTTACTTGCATCAATTCATAAGCTACATTGCTATGTTCTGATATGGATTGATGTCTCTATGGATGCTACTCAGGGGGAGTAGTCAGATGTGCAAATATGTGGTTCAAAGTGTGTATGGTTACCTTTTCCATTGATTTCAAAGGGGGAGAAGTGCAATGTGAAAAATCCTTTTAAGGGTCGAAGATAAATTGAGGAGATGAGTCAGAACTAAAGGGAAAGCATGTGTGTTGGGTTGATGGTATTTTTCACATCACGTGTTGCCATCAATGCCAAAGGGGGAGATTATTGGATGTTGTGGATGTGTTGCTAATATGTGGTTGTTATTTATGTCAACACTATTAGAACTTGGTGTATCAGAGGTTGTATATGTCGAGGATATTGAGAAAATTGTAAAAGAAAGTGTTCCCGGTTCCCAGTGGAACTATGTAGGTCATGAAGGCATCTTGTTCTATATGTTGAAGTTCAACTGCTATGGATTAAAGGGTTTTCTACTGAGTGCATCTAGATCATCTACCGAATGTTTTAGAGGTCTGCGTATAGATTTGATCATGTTGTGGTCTGACAGTGTTTCTATGGTCTTTATTAGTGTTCCTAAGTAAATTTTGTGTGATATGGAAATATCAATTTCTACAGATATTTCTCTATTATTTCTTGGTGCTCTTGGATGTTTCTAGATCATTCTCTATCTTTGTGGTATGTACACATTGATCGGTGTGCTTGTGGTCAGAAAATTTTCTTGTGTATGTTCAGTTTTTCTTGTTCTTGGCCAACGTGTTGGTGGTAGCCAGTTGTGGATCTTTAAGGAGGAAGTAATTGAAGTATTTTTGTATTGGAGTTGTTAATTTGGGTCTCCAATATGTTGTGGCCGACCTTGGTGGATTCACATTAAAAAAATTATTTGTAAATTTGGGCCGACATTGTAAATATGTTTTATTTTCTTGGCCGACTAAGTTGTTGATGAAATCTCATGATGCAGATATATAAGTATGATTGTTTCATCCATGTAGTGTGTGGAAAAGGTGTTTCATTTACTATGTGTGCTCTTATGTTTGTATGTGTGAATATCATTCGATTGCATAGAAGAGTGTGAAGAAGATCGAGCGAATTGTGAAGAGTGAAAAGAGGAGTTCTTTGTGCTTAATTGGAATTGTAATCAGGCTTGTGCATAAGCTAATTTTTCAGCTCATACCCTCTAGATTTTAATCCTATTCTGTATTGTTGGGTAGTGAGACCCTTCTATAATTGAGTAGTGAGCTCTAGGCAGTGTGCCTGAATGCATGTGCATTCCCCTTTATTGATATCATTATACTTTTAACAGGGTATAATCTTGTGGACTAACATCCACCATGGTTTTTCCCCTAACAAGGTTTCCACGTAAAAAATCTTGGTGTTCTCTGTCTCACTGATGTGTTAATTGTTTATGGTTAATTGCTTATTCATCGGATCTTAAGTAAAGTTTGAAAAGTTTATCATTCTATGACAACTAATTCACCACCCCCTCTTAGTTGTTTGTCCTTGTTTTTCCAACACCCACTGTTGCCCCAGTGGAAGGAAATAAGCTAGTACCCTAGACCCTCAAGAAATCAGGCATAAATTTTGAATTTTGGGTTGATCTCTCGATAAAGATTCAGGATCAGTTCAGCTTAGAGATGACTAGAAAGTGTAGATGTTTGATGCAGATATATTTGATGATGTATAGACAATCATCGGCCATGGGTATTCTCATGTATATTTTGATATATCACATAGATTTGACACTTGGATATAACTATTAGTAAAGCTAGAAGAATAAGAAGAATAAGATGGATAGATTGACCATTGATTTTGAGATTCATTCATAAGTCCAACAATCCAATGATTATTCAAGAATTTATTAGATATGGTGATGAGATGGATAATTTTCTCATATCTTGGGATTGGGAATTATTGTCATTTTGTATGTTTGATATAACACATAGACATGATGCATTATGGTATTGGTAACCATGATGGAATTGTATCTAGTGTGATGGTCTTTGACTCTACAAACAAATAGGATAGTTCTTGTTTACACATTGACATATGAAAACCTTGTCAGAATGTAGTTTAGAAGTTTAGAATATATCAGACCAAGGCATACACAATAGTCAACAATCTACCCCAAACAACCTTCCTACACACAAGTAATCAAGTATGTGCCAAGATTATTTTACAAAAATACCCACAATCATAACAAATGAAAGATAATGATTGATGCCCCATTCCTTTCTCTCTAAATCATTTTGATACATATCATCGAGAGGTGCTCAAAATGGATCAATAAGATAAATCATAAGAAAAGAAAAAAAAAAACAATAAATGTTATCTATATCTCTTGTCAAAGGGTGTGTTTTGATTTATGATAAATATCTTGAGTGATTGCCAACAATAATACCCATTGTAGGAAGGATGCATCCTAAGGCATGTTATCAGATGTTGGTAGGTTGATAGGTTGTTTGAAAGGATGTTGATATAAAGTTTGATGATGATCAAGAGTTTGATTTTTGTGTTTAAAGGTTCTACTTCTGTTGATTCTTGTACTTTTTTTTTTCTTTTTTTTCCAAAGGTTGAGGGTGATGATCACTTTATTATGGATGAAAGTTTATTGCGGGTGCAATTGAAATGGGATGGGTGGTTTTGGAGTTTTTGAAATATTTTAATGTTTTTTGGTATTTTAAAAATGTTTTTGAGGTTGTTTTTGGTCTTTTTGAAAGTTTATGTGAATGTTTTGGTTTTTAATTATTTGAGGCTATTTAGGGTTTTCCAATGTTTTCCAATGTTTTGGGTTTTCCAAGTTTTCTAATGTTTATGGGTTTTCTGATTTTTCAAAATGTTTTGGGGTTTTTTGAGATTTAGAACAAGAACCTAACCTAAAAGACTATCCTAGGGGCCTCAGGGGCTTATCAAAGATGAGCCACATTATACATGTAGAGACCATGTAGTTCAATCGATGTTGACTATTTTATTGATGAGAAATGAACAACTGATGGATTGTCAATTTATTATGACGAACTCCTAAAGGACTGATCTAGGGTGTCTCAGGGGCATGTTAATGATGGCCTTTCCTATGTTCAAGCTTAGAGACCCGTAGTAAATGACAAGGTACTATTTTTGGATTTTTGATGTTTGAAGTTTTTAGGGATTTTGATAGTGTTTTGGATGTTTTGGATTTTGACTTTACAATTTTGCAAATGTTTTTGGATTTTAGCTGTATAGGATTTTGATGTTTTTTTATTTTCTGATTTTGCAAGTGTTTTTTTTTAATTTTGATGAAGTTTTATGATTTTTTTGGGGAGTTTTTATTAGATTTGGATTTTTTTAATTTTCGCATGATTTTGAAAATTTGGATATGGATATGTGTGATGATATCAGTGATCTATTTGGAATTTTGTTGAAATTCAAGCTAGGATTGATTGATTTGATTGATGGATTACTAATAACATTGTTGAGGTTGCTCAACAATGCAAGGATAGTGTTGAACAACACAAAGATTGGGAAATGATATATCCCAAGATAATGATGGATTGATTAGATAAGATAGACCAATATTTTGAAGGTAAGCTAGGAAAAAAATATGTTGGAATGATTTGATGTGATGTTGAAGTGCAAGGTAGATGCAATTGATATTGATTGTTTGGATTGATGTTTGAGAAAAGATAAAGCTTGATAAGGAGCATCTTCTTGTCAAAACATGTGCCATGGGATAGTGATTTGGATGTTTTCTTACAAATGATTTGACCAATTTGATTTTATGTTTTGAAAATGTTTAGATCACCACATAAGTTATAGGATATAGCTCAATATTTATTCCAGAAGCAAGATGTAAGTATCTACCCCAGTGTTTAGCAATGTATGGAATGATATGGGTGGATGCATGGATAAATGAATGGATTGATGGATGGGTATGCAAAGGATGCCAATGATTACCTTGTGATAGGATAACATGTTTTGATAGAGTATGCCCCTTTGGAAAATGCCTCATGGCTTATATAATGTTGGTTAGGATAGCGCCAATGATAGTGACCCATGTCAACATGTTTATCATAAGCAAGTGTGAAGTACATACCAAACCTTTTCCAAGATCAAGATAAGTTAGATGGGAAGAAAATGGATGGATAATGAATCATGGATTTATTGTGGATAAGATGAATGGAATGCAAGATTTATTATGGATGGGATGAGATGCTTCCACGTAAAATGGTGCACATAGATGCTTGATTCTACTCATGATGCCTATTTTCTAGGTTTCATCATGGTACTCAAGTCCAAAGCACCACCAATGTGGTTTTCACTAGAGGATGATTTTTCCCATAACTATTTTCTTGATTTTTTGATTTTTTGAACGTTTATGCTCATGTCAAATCACTTGGTGGTGTTGATGTAGATGCTACTAGTGTTGATATATATGTTGTTGGACCATGATGTGCTAATGATCTATCCTACTTGGAGGAGTTTCTTTGTTGGGATACAGGTGCTTGAATGTAACTCTTGGATTCTCTTATCTCCATTGTTGATATCAGAGTTAACCTTACTAAGATGCACACATCACAATAGAGTTCCCTTAATCTCCTTATGATAAAGAGTTGGATTCCATAGATGTCGAAGTGGATGGTGGAATGCTTTGAGGGATATGAGATGTAGATGGATTGGATGACAGTTTGGAATCTTTGATTCTACAAACTTGTGATGATGAGAAATGATGGTGGATATGCAGATTCGATTGGGACCAACTTCTTCATATAATTTTTAGGTTACTCTTGAAGCTTTATTTTGTATTGATGGATAATTTTTATGGATACATTTCCCTTTTTGAATTTTCTGCATAGTTTCTTTGACTAATAGAGTGTGATAGGGATGTTTTTTTCTATTTTTATTTGGTATCCTTTTGAATTTCTCTTGTATATTTGTCAAATATTTTTCTTCGATAATTTAATCTTTTCTTTGATATAGACATATTTCTTTTCATTGGCACCAATTAGTGGGTGGAAAGATGTGTGGATAAAAATTCATGATATATGAATGGTTGGAGTGTTGGTAGGAATTTCATCATAAGGACTCTTTGTTCTCCCCATGTTGGTGTTTTCACTAGATGAAGTTGCTCCCAATATTATTGAAGTATTACTGACATGCTTTGATTTTGCTACTAATGGACTATTTCCTTGATGTTCAAGATTTTTTAGCTTCGTTTATTTTTTATAATGCTTGATATCCTCATACTCACTTTCTTCAATCTATATGGAGGATGTGTCTGATTTTGATGTTTCTTCAAAAGGTGTTGATGCTTTACAATCCATAAGGAGTCTTCCTCATGATCCATTTCTACTTGCTCTTTAAAGGATGTTTATGATTTACCATCCATTTAGAGGTATTCTTCATGATCCATTTTTTATATGTCTATGGATTTTTCTATGCCTTGATTATGTGTAAAGATATTAAGAGAGGGAGACTCTTGTTCCTTGGTAATGATATCAAGAGTATGAGACCCTTTTTTTGGATGAAGATCATCTACATGTCCATTAGGAGTAAGCATCTCATGGGTAGATGGAGGAGTATATGATATATGGATATGATAATTATTTGTGGCATCTTGTATAGATTGGAGAATACCCATTAGATAATAGTAGTATCATGGGGATATGGATCCTTGCTCTTGATTTTGTGTGGTGTTATCTTCAATATCATTTGGTTCATGTTCTTGACATGGATCAATTTCAAAGGATGGATTGTTTGCAAAGATTTCTTAGATATCTTTATTAGGCATGTGAAGTTCCTCAATACCATCTTGATCTTTGAGTGGATTTGGATCAAGTCTTGAATTAAGGATTTATTTAATATCTATAACCATGAGGTTAAATACTGTCAATATGTCTTGGAAAGGACCATTGCTAGAATTTGGTGAAAAATGTTGATCATTCATTGGAATAAATTCTTGTGATAGGTCCTCCAACTCATTGGGTGATGTAGAGACTTTATAAACATGATCATTGGTGAATGGATCTTGAATTTTGTCCTAAAAAATGGTGGTGGGGATATTGTCAATGTTTTCAATCATAGGGTCAAATGATGTTAACACTTCTTGAAATGGACAATTGTTGGATATTGTTGATGGGTTTTGATCATGACTAAAATGTGACTCTTGATGTATGCTTATTTAATCATTGGATGTGCTAGAACATCTTCAAGAGTTTCATTGATATATAGATCTTGATCATTTTTTTCAACAATTGTGGTGGAGAGATTGTCACTGCTATCATTACTATTTGAGTCTTGATAATTGTCCTCAACAACTATTTTTCCTTGATCAAGAAGGTCTTGGATGAGATCTTTGATTTTGATACAATATGACATCTCATGACCTTTTGTGCTATGGTATTCACAATAAGCATTATCATCATTGCATGGGAACTTGATGCTAGGCTCACTCCCATTTAATGATTATGGAAGATTGATAAGTTTAGCATTGACTAATATTTATGTTTAATGTTGATTCAATTGGCTCCCCTAAGGGAGTGTATTCACGTTTGTCATCTTGTGAGATTTGTTCTTGTTGATATTTAACTAGTTGTGATTTATCTTGGATATGTGGTGATTGATCTTGTTGTTTAGGTTGTTGATTTTGATATCCAACTTCTTGATTTTGAAGATGTTGTTATTGATGTGGTTGCGGAGACAACTCAATATTTTGATGACATGGTTTAACCAATGGGGGAGTGTGTTGATTTTGGGGTGGAGATTTCTCTTAGTGATATGAATCAATGAATATGGTAAGTGTAGTAATTTTATTTTGCAAAAAATTATCTTGATTTTTATTTTGATACCCTAGATGTAGTTGATTTGATTGTTGGTCAAGCATATTTTGAGTATACACTTGTGTTATTTGTATGGGATTATGAAAAAAATGATTTTACAAAATGTTTTGATTTGGGATTATGTTTAGATTTTGCATCATAGGTTGGCATTGAACATTGTTGTGGTTGGGAAACACATTGCTTTAATTTAGGTATCCTTGACTTTGCATGGTGTTACCTTGATTTGGATGGACCATACATTGAGTTTTCAATATATTGTTTGGATTTTGAACAATATTGGTGTGATTTGAAAATGTATCTATCCCATAGTTCACCAAGTTTGGATATGATATGTTCATGTTTGGTAAGTTTTTTATTTGGTATATATTAACATTTGGCATGTATTAATTTGATGTGATAATGTTGTTTTGTTGAAGACTCATGTATTGATTGTTTGGTTAATAGATTTATAGGTTTTGGCTTTGATTTAAATCTACCATAAGGAAAGGTGTTCTAAAATTTAGATTGGGCATACTCACATTTATTGTAGCATATTGAGGTTTGTAGGATATAATGATCCCGTGTGTGAAAATGTATAAATGTGAGTTTTGATAATCAATTTGTATTTTAAGGCTTTGATAGTTTGGTTGATTTAGATCACTCATGATGTATCAATCAAGTTTATATTCCATGTTTTCATGTGTTTTGACCTCATTGCAAAAGTGAAACTCTAAGGTGTTTTGGACCAATGATGTGTGTAGATGATGAAAGTGGTGTGATGTGAAGGATGAACTTTCTAAACCTTTTGACGACACTTTTAGACAAAGAGGTTTGATGTCCTAATGCTATGGATAAAAGGTGTTAATGAACCTATAAATATTTGAGGTAGACTTTTGACCTTTAAGATAAACTAGCCCATAAATGTGATGACTAACTCAACTAAGTATATGGAAAAGGATCCATTGCACACACAACCTAGCTAATTTAGGTGATTGGTTTGATAAATATCTAAGTCCAAAGTTTTGGTGTTTCCAAAAGTTTCTAAAGTTGTTTGGGTGAAGTGAAATATCAAATATGATGAAGGTTGATAAAATGTTTGACCCAAAATGTTAACCTAAGAGGAACCTTTGTTTTGCAAGACCAAGGTAGTGATAAATGTGCTATGCCTCTAAAGTGATAATACCTCGAAAACTCAATGATTTTGGTAAAATAGAACTCAAATGATTTGGTAAAATAGGATTTGGACTCAATGTTTGCAATGTTTTCCTTGTATCAATTTTCTTGTTTTATGGAATCAAATTTTGAACATACATCCATGTGGGGTGTTCATTTGATTTAATATTTGATTAATGAAGTTATTTTTACCACATACAATGTCTTTCTTTAAGTTTCAAACTAAATGTCTATGCCGAAAACATTATTCATTTCACAAATTCTATTATGTAAAAATCATTAAGTTAGGGGAATAGTTACCTATGTTGACTTTGGAAAGTATGGATTGAGATATAAGCTAAAATATGTAGAAGTATATAAGGATAGAATTCTTACGACAAGCATCAATATCAAGGATTTTCAAAGGGTATCCACGCTTAGACCAAAGGGTTTAAAATTTTGAGAAATGTGTTGATGTTTGTTTGCAATTTTTGGAACCAAGAAAATTGTTTAACTAAATCACAAGCATTTACAATCCTAGCTCAATTGGGTGCATATTTCTTAGTATGCTTACCACCATCCCCTAAGAGATGATTAATCTGTGAAGATGGAATGGAAAAATAGGCTATGTCAAGGAAATGTACATCTTGCCACATCAAGCAAAAGAGTCCCTTCCTTATTTTCTTTATTGCCTCAACCAAAAAATGAACATGGTAAGTAACTTCTTGGAATGGTGTTATTCCAATGCACAACTTCAAAATACACTTCTTCGATAAAATTGGTGAGCCACTATTAACAAGGTTCGTAATCAATTTTTTTAGGATAAACTGGTGCTATACATGTGACAATTCACTCATTTAAGAGGCCTCCCAACCCTTAGAAATATCTAAGGGTTTTAATGTATCACATTGATACTAAGGGAGACATTCATTAGTATAAGACAAGAACACCAGATGGTAATGACTTTAGTCATAACCAATTGATTTATATAGCAGACTGAAAAGAAAGTACCGCTTGGGTCGTTCTCTCTCATAAGTTGGGAGGTAGGCCCTTTAAAGGTAACACATATTCTGAAGCTTAAAATGAATTTCGTCACCCAATATAAATTTCAAAAGGTGCAAGGGGAGAAGATAGGTGCTTCTAAGAAGAAAAGTATACTTGTGTGTTCCTCTTCACCCAAGATCTCACAAAGCACAAGGAGAGTGGATACACACAACAAGTACACACAAGAAAATTAGACACACATTCATTTTAATCTTGAAAATCATAATGAGTTTGTTTTAAGCACCAATTGAAGTGTTTTTTCTTGTTCAATTTTAAATTGGAATGTCACAAATTGAGGATATGTGGGTTCAATTTTAACAAACTTTGAATGTTAATTTTAAACCTAATCAAATTTTAGTTGGTCCTAAGACATAAAGAAACATATGATTGGTTATAATTTCCCCATAAGTGTCAAAACACTTTTACAATAAATAGAACTAAGAAAAAATGAAAAATCAAAATTTTCATATTTTTTTGGGTTTTTTCTATGTTTTAGTAAATTGTGTTTTTAGACGCCTTTGGAGAGGAATTTGGGGTTGAAACTTATGTCATTCCCTAAAAATTGATAGTAATAGGGACTAAATTAGTACTCTTGGAGACCTTTCTGGTGGTGCAAACAGATTTGGATTTTGAGCACCAAGTAGAAAGTTCTAACGCCAACAAGTTGGGGTAAGAAATTTTCTAGATTTTTCCCAAATCTACAAAACTAGTTTTCCTTACAAACAAAAAGCAGAAGTTAGTAACATGTTAGAAAGCACATGAAATCAAAAATTTAAAGCACATGTCAAAATTCAATCTCTATTTTGTTTACCAGTAAAAAGCGACGCTGAAATCAATTGCATCATAGAATTTCATCAAATGCATCACCATATTGGAGGTGTGTTGCTATAGAGAAAAATGAAATGTGTTGCTCTATAGTAAACTATGATATCAATTGCATCGTTATATCAAATGCGTCTCTAAAATAAAATTCATGTTGCAAGGAAAAATAGGTTTAACGTCACTATTTTAAGCATGCAGTGACAAAATTAAATTGTGTGTCACTGAATTTGAACTAAACTACATCATTGTATAGCAAAAAATCCTAGATGCATCTATGAACCTTCAATAGCATCACTGAATCTACAAATACAACGAAAATAGAAATCTAAAGAGAAGTTTGTTAGATTTGGTTAGTACTACCCTCCTTCTAGTGCCAAATTATGACCAATGACATAGTAGAGGTTAACTACACTTGAACCATATGAATTTGAAGCATACTTAAGCCACTAAGCATCAATCCCAATAAGATCATTCAATGTAAAAAAATATGAAAATTCCATTAAAACTAATATTCTAAACATGAAAGCTTGATAAATATCTACTCTAAGACATTAAAACTTATCTTATCGGGGGAATGGTGTCACATTGATGTGGAATGGTGACCCTTTCCCAATCCCTTGGATAATGAGCTTGTTTCAATCAATTTTATTGAAGAAAACTGATGAAACCGATGAGAGATACATGTGAAACATGATTAAAGATAATTTAATATGATAAAAGCTAAGATGATTGATGTGAGTGTATGAAAATATATTCTAAATGTATGGAAGATTTAAAGATGCAAGTCCTAATTCCTAAATATGCTAAATGGATGCAACTAAGTTACCATGGAAGCCATTAATGGATGCTTTAAGCTATTATGATCAATATTTTAAACTAAAATAGATAAATATGGATGCAAATGAGAGTGATTTTAACAACATGAATTTACTATTAAAATATGGATTCCTATTCAATAGATACAAGGTCTATTTATAGAATAGGAAAAAAGAAACCGATGATCAAGATTGAAAGAATCAATTGATGGTTAGGATGGAAAGAAGATTAAGGCATGGATAATGGATTCCCATCAAGGGTTGAGAATGCAAGTTGATATTTAATCAAGGGCTCACAATCATGCAAAGAAGCACAATTTCAAAGCTTGCTCAAGAAGTTTGTTGAAAGTTTGTTACATAGAATAATATTCCCTTTTTTGAATGAGTGAAAGGGGAGAATAATGCAAGTGGATGAGGAAAATTAGTATTTAGCAAATTAAAACGAATTTTTAATGTTCAAAGGAGAGGGATATTCCATAGGAATATTCCCTTTTGGAGGAAATTAGGATTTAGCATTAAATAATTAATTTATTTAATGAAAGGGGTGAGATTGGGATATTTAATTAAATAACTAGGATAACTAGGATTTACTTAATTAAATAAGAAGACATAATAAGGCTAATTAAATAATTAACATTACTCGATTAGACATGATGAAAGGTGAATATGATGGAGAGTGAGTTACCTAATTAGGTTAATTAGATTAATAGATGAACATGAGGCCTTTTGATTAATTAACTAGGTTAATTTAATCAAATAAGTGAAAAGAGGATATCATTTAGGACATTTTTAAGTGTCTACAAAAGTGCTCTAGTTGTGTCCAATTTTGTTTAGTATTGGGTAGACCATTAAAATTATTAGGATATTGATCTCGATCTACAAGAATCTTATCATCATTATTCTCAATGGGACTTTTTTTTATTGAAAAACTCATCAAAAAAGGGTTCATTTTTCATCTTTTGGTTTTAACATAAGTTTTTAAATATTTAATTTGTGTTTTGTATAGGTTTTTTCACAAAGGAAAGACAACTAAAAAATGTTAGCATGCTATGATATTCAACTTGGATTATTTATTGTATAATCTCATAATCATAGGTTACTTGGTCATAAATAGTATTAGCCCAATATCTCATAGAATAGAAAAAGAATTAGGATCATATCCATATCCTACTACTCTATTTCTAAAGGTATGGTATGAATAACCTACTGGGTATAACCACTTGCTAATACATCATAAGTTTAAAATAGTTGAAAGATTCTCTTTCTTAGTTTTGTAAAAGGTTAAACAAGAATTATTCTATGATATAATTAAACATACATGTGGTTCAAGCCCATGGGATAACTATGATGCCTAATGTGTGGCTTAAGCTCACTCGCTTACATAATTATAAAGTGGATGCTAGGTTAGCCCAAAGTTATAGCTCCTCTAGAGAGTATATATACCCCTTTCTTCACACATGGTTTTAAATTTTTTTCTTGGTGATGATATCCAAATCAATAAAGATGCCCTAGGAAAAGATAAAAAATTTAGTGATGTTTTTATTCCTCAAATCATGAAAACATGCAAGGGAAGAGCATGTACATACTAGGTATTATGAACATAAAAAAATGAATTAATTTTTATCTTCAAGATCATCATAAGACATGATAAGATATAATACATAGTTCAATCATGAATACACAACACACACACATACTAAAGAAATAAGAAAATTTTCTTTTGATCTTTAAGTTAGACTTAGGGTGTGAAAGGAGAGCATATGCGACTTCAATTAATGAGATAGAAATATGAAAAAATAAAACCATTACTTTTATTTAATAAATTAAATATGATAGTAATTACAATAAATTAATCTCCACCTAACAATCTTGCAAGACCACACATTACTAATTTACTAGATGTTTAATTTTTTGGTAAACAATCTTCAGAAAATAAAAAATCCCAACACAACAAAAAAATGGAGTAGATAAAGAGGTTAGAAACATTTTTTTTAAATGAGAAAGTATATATGCTAAAACAAAAATTTTAAACACTAAAACTAAAATAGAAATGTTTTTGCATGTAGTAGAAATTCTAATTTCCAAATAAAGAGTTAATTAGAATGAAACATTGAAATATAACATTAAAATATTGAAATAAATATAGAAATTATTAAACATGGACAAGAAACATTTAAATGCACATAACAAATATAAAAAATAAAAACTAAAATATCTATGATAAGTGCTAAAATATTTTCACAAGCATTATGAGCTAGAGTGTAAAGTCTAAAATATCTACAATGGCTAAAATTAGAAAGGAAATAAGAAGAAACACTGTTAAATCTAAGTTAAATGGGGGCATATTGGAAATAAAATCCTGTAATAGAATGGTTAGTTAGGAAATCAAGAGTGAGTAATAGAAGACATAGGATTTTGAAAAATATAGATAAGAAAGTACACTTCATGAGGAAACATTGAAATGGGATATTAAATATCGAAATGTAATTGCAAACACCAAAACATAGTGCACAAGTATTAGAACTGAAAAATATAAGGTTTTGGCCAAACAAAAAATGAAAAATAATTAAATATGAAACTAGTCATAATATTGCAAAGTAATGATCAATAACAATATCTTCCAAGACCCAATTAGTTCAAGAGTTAAGAAAAATCTAGGATATAAGATGAAACTTGGAAACTTTAGTTTCAACTAAATGACTAAGGATATAGTAAATGTTCAAGAACCCATGAACCCAAAATAAATAGTGTACAATATGTTGTGATAAGTTCTGAAAATATGAAAACCTACTAAAAACTTGATTCAATAAGCACAATAAATATAAAAGAAGAAAATGCTAATTTCATATGTGGAAACATTGAAGATGAAGGTTGAAGGTGAGGCGTAAATGCTCAAGCTACAAAATATAAAGATAGTTAAAACCAAGAGATAAAAATGCCATTTTTGGGGATGAAAATGTCAAAGTGGCAACGAAAAAGCTAAAATATAGAGTGTAAACATTAAATTTATAAACATGCCCAATGAACATGAAAATATATAAAAATTGTGCTAAAATGCACTTGATGATGAAAATTAGTAAGGTAGTCCCACTAAGAGTGGTAGAAATGTGATAAAAAAAATTGGACCACAATAAGAATAAATGTATTAAACCATAAGGCATTTAATCAAAACTTTACTATGCCTCTAATAGGGACAATTAAGGAACAAGACAATAAAAAAATATAACATTACACACTAGTATTATACCTATACGACTTTGGGATGTGCTCTTTGATATAAATGAAGGATGATGGAAATGTAGGTTGCTCATGAGAGACCCCAATTTGGTAGTGTGTTCCTACGATCTTTAAAGCACCCCCAGAAATAAAATATATCCCTCAAACGAGGTTTTATATAAACTTTTAGATCAACTTATGGATTCTTAAGATCTTATCTTAGATATTATTAATTTGCACTAGAAAGAGAGATGCAAGCAAGTGGAGGTTTGAGGAGAATGCAAATAAACAATCAAGATTAAACATAAATGGAGGGTGAAGATGTAAAAGTTTAATTTTAATTTTTAGTAATGAGTTGGAAATAATTTGTCATTTAATTTTGGAGTGAGGGAAGGAATGTGGATTATCATAATTAATTGGAGAAACATTTATCTAATTAATTAGTGATGGTCAAAGGTTAAGGTAATTAATCAAACATCAATTAACTAGTTAGGCAAGGGAAGTTTATTTGATTAATTAAATTAATATAATTTATTTAATTAACCATTAAAGAAAATATAGCCTAATTAATTAAATAATTATATTCAATTAATGAGTAGACATGATGCAAGATTAATATTATGGCTGTATGAAAGTATGATGATATTGTAAGTGAATTTTAAGTGTCCTTAAATGTAGATACAAGTACATGAAAATAAAGTTGCACTTGGAGTGACCCACATAGAGGTTCTTTTGGAAAATTGAGATATTGTTCCTTATATGATTGTTAGAGTGCCACTAACCTCCCCTCCTTTAATAGGCACCAATTCTTTATTCTAGGCTAACAATATGACACAAGTCAAAGTATACATGGGTGTGATGACTATCTTATTTCTCTACACAAAACCTATGGTTAGTGCACATAATTGGTTCAAGTCCTCCCACAAACACTTACCTTTTCCTCAATGTAATTCTACGGTAACTCTAGGTTGGCTTGATAGAGGCAAAATTGCTTAAGCTGCCATAACCATTTCTAATATTAAATTTGGTTCTTAATCTCATGAAAGAGTGCAAACTAATGACAATAACATAAGTGATGCTTCGATGACTAAAAACCTTTTTTTATAGACAAGAAAATTTAGGCATATAAAAATTAAAAGATTGTAACCTACATCTTACTACTAGTTCTATAACTTTCCCTAGCTCTACCTTGCATAAACATTCAAATGTAGCTACTTGTTTTCTTTTATAATATATTTTAAATTAATATAAATACTGATTTAATTTTTGAAATAATAATCAATTGAATGAAAGGTGCCCCAGGCCGGTTGTAACAGGTAAAAATTTAACTAGGATATATTTGGCAGAATATATAGTTAGATTTGATGACTTTAAACTAATTTAGGTTCTTTCGCTTTAAAACTTGAAAGCCCACAATAGAAACCTGTGAGCTAATTATTGGACCGTAGACGTTTTAATCTTCTATATCTATTTTAAAAATAAAAAATAAGATTACTTAGTATTTAAGGAAACGAGAAACACTACTACTGTGAAAATTATTCTAATTTACAGCAATATCGTCCTAGGAAATTGAAATTCTAAGCCACTGCTGGTATTCTGATTCAAATCTGCTCTTTTTACGGAGCGACAGAATTTACAGAAAATTTAAGAGAAATTTGTAATATCTAACGTTTTTTTTTTTCAATCGTCTGAGGGGCCTACACGCTGTTGCACACACTCCGACTGTAACTTCTGAGACTTTGACGCTCAACAAGATTTGGTTTTGGATAAGTTCTTTGTGATCACCTCAATTTTTTTTTAATAAATCAGAGACCAATTCAATTCCACGGAATTGGAAGGAAAAATTAAAAATGAAGCGGGATAAGATGGTCAACGCCTCGCTCTAAACAGTCCGGGATTTAAATACTTCCTCAAGATCATCTCAGGAGCATGTGAGGACTCCATTGCCTTCATGTTTCATCATTTCTGACTTTCCCCAGAAGATCCTAACAAAATTTTATTTTGAATAAGTTCTTCGTGATCTACTCCATTTTTTTTAATAAATCAAAGACCAATTCAATTCCACGGAATTGGAAGGAAAAATAAAATATGAAAGAGCATAGGATTGTCAACGCTTCGCTCTAAACCGTCCGGGATTTAAATGGTACTTCTGCGATCATCTCAGCAGCATGTGAAACCACTTTACCTCCCTCTTTGATCATTTCTGAGTTGCTCCAGAAGAAATGGAATACCCACTTCAAAAAACGAAAGAATTCACTGTGCAGAGGAACCTCCTCACTCTCTCCGGAGGGGACTTCACCATAACCGACTCCAACGGTAACGTGCTCTTGAAATCCTCTGGAAAGGTGCTCAGCCTCCATCACCGCCGCCTTCTGCAAGAAGCCGCCGGGAAACCCCTCCTCACCATGAAAAAGAAGGTATAATCATTCCAAAATATCGTTGATAAATGAAATTTCAGAGTTTAACTGGAGTTTTTATTGCAGATATGCACGATGCACAAGCGATGGGACGTATTCAACGGGGATAGCTTCAAAGGCCAGAAATTTGTCTTCACTGTGAAGAAATCATCAGTGTTTCAGCTGAAGACGGCGCTTCATGTGTTCATGGCCGGAAATAAGGACGAAAAGCTGTGTGATTTCCACGTCAAGAGCAGCTTCTTCAACCGATCTTGCAAAGTTTATCAAGGCGACCGGGTCGTTGCAGAGGTAAATAGTATAAATTGGAGCTATTTTGATTCGGGGATTTTAGTTGTGGTGCGATTTGTGTGTAGATGATTAACATCTGTTTTGGGTATGAATCAGATGAAGAGGAAATGCACGGTACCAGACGTACTGTTGGGGAGGGCACCGTATTCAGTGATCGTGCAGCCGGGTGTGGATTATGGTTTCATTGCTGCTCTCATAATAATTCTCGATAACATTCATTGCCACTGATGTCCTTCGGCTTGGATTCTATTTTATGTATTGTAATTATTTTTTATTTTGAAAAAATACTGATAAGTATTGATTGTAGTTACTTTTAATTAAAAGATTTTGTTTATTAAGTATAATTCTGTATTTAAGTATTGATGGTTTTTCCGTAAATTTAGTAAATTTTTAATTTTCTTCCTCGCTGATCCGTGTAAAATCACGTGTTCTCCGTTGACCACTGCCACAAAGTCCAATGTTTGTTTTCTTTGTAAGTGGAATTGCACAAACAAAGATATTTTTAACGTACGAGATAGGTCAGCAGAGAATTTGAATCGAGTCAAGTAGGGGAGTGTAGATTCAAAGAAAGTTGTGTAGGGGTTGCATGGAATTGAGTAGGATTTGTTATTTTTTAAAGAGTTGTGATTTGGAATAAATTAACAGTCGTATGTACATGCATGCAACAATCAATCGATAGGGGTCCACTGCGAATGGCTATTCAGTGGGAAGTAAGAAACAAAACTTTTGTTTTTTTTTTGAATGTAATTGTGAAATATAAACAATCAAAAATATTTGCAATTGGGGAGAGGGGCTCTGCAACTTTTGGCTAAGCACGTGTGAAATCTAGTTTGGGTGTGTCCTTGGGTACCCATGGAGGAGGTTCAGCCCTCCTCCACGACTTTGCATCATTTTCCTGAGTACGACGGTTGTCCTTAGATATGGGGATATTTTTTATTCCGATCTGGTTTGTGGTGGGTGTGATCGGTTTTTCTCTCAATAGCTGACTGGGTCGTGTCAAGGAATGTGTGAATCAGATGTGGTTTAAGGAATGATGGATGGGGATACGGATCCCCCTTATTACCCCATTAAATTCTCTGATTATGGTGGCATGGCTAGTCCTTCCTCTAAGTCATTCCAAGACGTGGTTGTAGGAGAGCGTGGACGACTTCCTCAAGGGGCGAAATTTGTTGCAGAACTGGTTGATTCAGGGTCAAAGGTTGGAGGAGAGAGACAAGGTAAGCATTTCTCATCTCCTCTCCTGAAGTTTGTCTTGATTCTAAACGAGGCTCTAGATGATGCTATCTTTGAGGAAGATGTTAAACTTTCAAACTCTGCAATTTTCTTTGTTGTCATGGATACCAATAGGATCCCGACCAGGAAGTATATGGATGAATGGTTTAGAAATGTGTGGGAAAAAAAACTAGAGTTTTATTTTTATTACTGTCAAATGGTTCAAAAAGCCCTATTTGTTATTTTCTTTAACAACCCTAAATCTCAACAAGAAATAATTGATAAGGAATTTTGGAGTGTTGGAAAAGTCACCTTTCGAGCCCTAGCATGGCATCCAGAGGCCTTGGAGGAGGAAGTGTTGGCCTTGTCCAACCCTCGATGGTTGGTTATCAAACGGGTTCCCCCGCGGCTATGGAAATTTATTCCACTAATGCTTGAACCATATGGTAAAGTGTTGAAAATGGAAGAGACTAAGTCTCATGTCCCTCATTCGAATGCAAGGATTTTGGTCTCCTTAACCCTGGGAATGGATCTTCCGCAGATCCTTGAAATTAAACTTAAATTTGGAACTGTTTCTTGTTATTTGGAAACCTTTGGTGGCCTCAATGCATGCTATCTCTGCCATCGAGAGGGCCACATCAGAAGGAACTATCCTTTGATAAAGAATAAGAATAGTAAATCCTCTTCCTACGATGGTAACACTTCTAAAAAGCAGCCCCCACCAGAGATTAAGAAGACTGAAAATATTTCAGGGAAGTTAAAGGAAAGTGGGCTCTCCCTGCCGGGAGCACATAATAAAAATAATGAAGAAAATATACATAATGAAGACACCACCACGAATAATGATAAAGTGGCATCTTTATTGTAGGAAGTTAACACATACTTAGCAAATAATAATATGGAGGGGATGGTTGATTACATTTGGAATGATTGTATCCCACCTCCCTGATATGAGGAATTAAGAGAACCTCCTTCTAATGGCAAACTAAATGCACAACAATTGGCAATTTTGAAACTTAGACAATTGAAGCGGCCAAAAGAAACTAATAATAGCACTATTAAAGAAATTTATTCTTTCAATGACAAGTGTTTTAGAGTGTTGAACATTGATGATGAAGTTAAAGAAACCCTGTATGTTTTCCCTCACGAGGATGAAAGTGGTTTATGCTCTAGAAAACAAGGATAATGCCCCTCTAAAATCACTGAGAACTTAAAAATTCTGAACCCTAATAAGGAAGTAAATAAGATGAACTCTGCCCAATTTGCTAAGACTGAGATGCATACTAGGCCACAATTGAAATGCAATACCAACTCTTTTGTAAATGGGAATGTAAAGGTGGATGAAACCCAAACTCCAATTAATGCATTGATAGCACCTACCTCCCTTGATGGAGTGTTCAATTCAGATGGGTTTTCCTCTCAATCCGGCATGGATTCTGTAGATGACCTAGGGATAATTTCCACTAGGGAAACCACTGATGGGGAAGGACTTCCTTTGGAGATCCTTGTTAAAAAATGAGGAGGTACAAAAAAAAGAAAGGAATGGATGGTTCTAAGCAACATGAGGAGAAAGACATTAGTCACCTATTGAAATATAAGAGAAAGAAACTTAGTGGGGTGATTCTTCCTCCCACTGCAAAAAGAATAGAAGCAAAAAGTTGGCTACCTAAATGTTTTGATAATTTTAGGTGTGACAAAGGCCCTTCAACTAATGAACAGAGGAATGAAAATTAATTTCCTTTCTTGGAATGTAAGGGTTCTTGAGACCCCTAACAGAAAGCATATGGTAAGGAGACTTGTTGCTCAAAAGAAAGAGAAATACTTTGTCCTCTTGCAAGAATTAAAATCTATTGGATTTTCCTCAGAAACTAGCCTGAAAATAATCTAGAAGGATGCCTCCCAGCTTGTCACCAACCATGAAAAAGATAAGGGTGGAGCTTTAATCTCAATGGCCAACAACTGGTCTCAATATGTGGTAAGTTCTAGGATTTCTCCCTGTAATAGGGTTGTATGGGAAATTTTGAAAAGAAAAGATAATTGGTTTGGAATATGTTCAGTCTATGCTCCTAATGAGTATAAAGACAGAGTGCTTCTTTGGAAATGGATGTTCAATCTTCAAGACATCCCGTGGATCATAGGGGGTGATTTTAACTTTATTGAAAGGGAGGAGGATAAGTGTGTGGGGCTTGGTCATGATTGGAAAGATGCCAAGAGATTCTATTGGATGAGGCTAAAATCCATTTTGAATCTTGAAGATCCTATTGAAGGTCAGAAGAATGATTACAAGGGGATTTGGTACACCTAGTCTAATTACTAAAAAGGTGGAAGGATAGTTTTCGGTAGGCTTGATAGATTTTATATTAATAGGGTCTTCCTCACAACTACTCTTATCAAGGAGGGTTCTAAGGTGGAGGTCATGCCTTACTCTCTTTCTGATCACAATTCAATGAGGGCTAAATTTCTGCTCAAGAATGGACCAATATCAAGAGTAGCGCCTAAGATTGGGTTCTACCTTAACACTAGTCTCCTCAAAGATGGCAACTACAGAAATGCCATTTCCTCTCTTAGATCAATCAATGAATGGATGCATAAAAATATATCCCCCATTGAGAGATGGGACCTAAATGCCCAAGGCTGGAAGATCCTTTTTCATACTACAGGGAGAAAGAAGGCCAAAGATAGGAGGAAGAAAGAGGCTCTATTATAGGGTAAACTTTATCAAGCTAAATATGAAGTCCAAAATAACCTAGTTGATAATTCCCAAATTAATAAGCTTACTTTGGCGAGGGATACTCTTAGAAGATTTGAAGCCAATAAGATCCATGGGGCTAAAAGTCAAATCCAATTTGAATTGGCTTGAAAATGGGGATAAGGGGACTAAGTTCTTCTTCAGATATCTAAAGGAGAAGCATGCTAGGGAACAAATTGAGCATATAAATGCAGACGACAATACTCTGGTGGGCCAGGATGAGATAAGAGAGCATTTTTTTCTTTTCTATCAGAATCTCTTTACCTCTGAAGGAGGTAATGAGGCCTACTTTCAGGCTAGGGAATATATTAAGAAACTCGTGCCTAAACGAATTAGTGATGAAATGGTTGTTGAGCTAGATAGAGAAATTTCTAAGGAGGACATAAAGAGAGCCATCCTCTCCCTCAAAAATGACAAATCTACAGTACTCGATGGACTCCCTGCAGAATTTTCTAAATCCTTCATAGACTAGACATTTGAAGATCTTTACCAGGTATATAAAGAGGCCATTGAGAAAGGAACCCTTCAAAAAAATATTAATAAGGGAATCAAAAAATTGATCCCTAAAGATGGGGATAGGACCCTTGTCAAGAATTGGAGGCCCATTACTCTCTTGAATGTTTCCTATAAAATCTTGGCTAAGGTACTTGTTGACAGATTGGCTAGTATCCTTCCTATAATCATCAATTCTACTCAAACTAGATTCATTAAGGGGAGGAATATTCTGGAAAATCTTAAATAACAAGCCGTGAGGCCATGAATTGGGCCAAATTCTCAGGGCAAGATGTAGCAATGCTTTTGCTAGATTTTGAAAAAGCCTATGATAGGATTGAATTGGATTTTGTTCTTTTGATACTGGAGTCCTTTGGATTCCCAAAAATATTCTACTCCATGGTTAAAATGCTCTTCTAGGATGGCTCTGCTCAGGTTGAGGTCAATGGAGTTCTATCACATGCTATTGTTCTTGGGAGATCAATAAGGCAAGGGTGCCCTCTTGCAATAGTTTTATTTTTCATTGCTTCTGATGCTCTTCACTATATATTAAGGGATAATTATTTGGTCCCAAGGGTAAGAGGTATCTGACAGCCTAAAGCCTTGTGCTTTATGTATTGTGATTTCCCATGCCATGGTGAGTGGAATTTGTGTTCGACTACCTTGAGTTATAGCTGGGATGGGGATGTCTCTTGGGTTTTGTGGGTCCCATGGTGGGCCAATGTAATTTTGGAAGCGGACAACAACATAGTTAGGTGGATCTGGTGGTTTGTAGCATACATTGTACACAATAGTTGTAACAAGACCAAGGGATCCATTAACTAGGTCAGCTTGAATCCAATTTTTTTTTGTTAGCATCAATTGTTCACCAACACAAAGCATCAGTTCTAGAAGAAGCTAGTCATCATGCCCATAATCAGATGTGTTTTTCTATGCTACTCGAGCAGTGCTAATGGTTATGGGAAGGTTTAATTGTTTGATCATTTTTTATTATGGAATGCTACTAAGTCATTTGTGGAAAACAAATGTGTTGCAACATCAGATTGTTCTCCCTTTTTGGGTGAGAGAATTTTATTTGTTTGTTTCATAATCTCTTCCCAATCATTGTGGAGAACCTCACCATTTCTTATATGGAGAAGGATTTCCTAAAACTTTTGTTGGGTAGGACTATCTCCTTGATGGCAGAAAATAGTGTCTAATGTTACTGAGACTGTGAAAGTATTCCATAAGGCTACAGTTGATGAGTGTGAAGCATAAATAGGAGTATCCATGACTAGTGGAAACTGGGAGAGATCACCAACAAGGATGATAGAAACGCCACTAAATGGTTTCCTTTGGTTATCAAGGAATGCTTGGCACAACCGACTATCTATTTTGAGCAACAACTTTGGGCCTAGAAAACTCATTTCATTTGTCAAAATGTATTGAATATATTTAAATTGTTCTTGGAATATTGTCAATGGTTGGCCTTGCAAAGGATTCATATCCTTAATGGGAATGTAGAGGGTCGTATGGATTGTGGAGGTGCATATGTTGTAGGTAGCAACACCTGTAGGGGCCAATGTGAGTAGCAGGCTATTGCATCCAGTAGTAGAGGCATTTATTTTTTGTCTTATACAATTTATCAAAAAGGATTTACTGATGCCAGTTGTTCCTTGAATGATCATGCAAAGAGGGCCTTTGGGGGAAGGTTGCATGTGATGGTATTGGATGATTTGAAGAGCTAATTGTTGTTTTGGTGAAAGCTAATGGGTTGATGCATTTACAGGAAAACATTGTATCGTACCTTTCTCACACCATGCCTTGGCTAATGGAATGAACTACAAAGAAATATTATGAAGTTATTCATGCACATGGTTTGTATTCCATGAATGGTTAATATGAAAGTCTCACCTACCCAACAGCTAGAGCTAATTTATACTAAAGTTAGTAGTAGCATCAATTCAAGAGAAAACTTCCCATTCATATCCATCCATAGAAGGTTGATGGTTCAAATCATCACTATCATTGCCATTGTGTTCTTCAATCATGGATGCAACTGGAATTCTATTAACATGCCAACGATGATAAAGAGTTATTTTTAAAACTTTCTAATTTTCTATTATGTATTGTTTGGCAAGACCTATATTTGTGTGTATGTTTCCAAAAGGTTTGTATAACATAAGTTCAATCCAAAAAAAATGTGTCAAATATTTTTGTATCTTCAAGGGGAACAGTCTTGAATAAGGGGTACACAAGAACAATTGTAGGTTGGTGTCTTGATTTCTATTTGTTCTTTTTCCACTAATCTAAATGTGTATATAAGTGGACTGAGTCAATTAGGGATACAACACCCAACTCTGGAGGTCTTTGCATATAGCAATGGATATAATTTGTTGGTAGGCCTTCATCAACATCATTATTATTTATATGGAACTATGCCTTTTTGCCAACATTCAGGTGAACATATTGTCGACTTGAAGTGACAAGGGGAAATTTTTGTAACATATGGCACGTATCCTATGTAGATATGTCACGCTCCACAAGAATGTTCATCATGATTTTTTGATATGCAAGAAATGCTCTATCCTCAACTATATTTGTATTTGCAAGTCTTTTCAACATATCAAGGTAATTTTCTGATTTCTTCTCAGATTTAGCTACATATTTAGGGTATGTGTAGGATCATGATGGGCCAAAAAGTGGCAATATGATGGATATGTGGTTGACGACTATTTTTTTACCCAAAATTGATGAAATGAGAATGGTTTTTAAAGGAGATTCTTAGCTTTCCACCAATATAAATTATGCTTTACTTTGAATTTAATAAGTAATTAGTATTCATTTTTTATTTAAATTATGACTAAAGTCTCGATTGATAGGCTAATTGAAAAACATCTATAGCTTTCAAACGGTATCACATTTTTTAAATCTAAAAAATGTGTCTCATTCTATGCTTCACATACTATAGGATTAAAAAAAGAAAAATTAAATTTCATGAAGTTTTGACAAAGTTAAGGTGGTTAGACATACGAGTTTTTATATTTTTAAAAATTTGTAATAAAAAATTCATAATTAATTATTTACTTGGAAAAAATTTACAAAAACATATGCATCACATCGGGACATCAGTCCTTTACTTATATCTAAAATCTTATAAAAAATTATTATCATTTTATTGTGGTTAGGGTGGTCAGACAGACACCTACTTCTTATTTTTTCTCTGAAATTTAAGTACTATTGCAGTGAAATTTTAAATTTTCAAGAAATAGATTTTTTTTTTTTAAACAAGCCTAGTAGTTTAGAAATTACATTCAATTTGCTACAGATTCTATTCTTACATATTTTTTAAATAATATAGATAACTTATTCAATTTTTTACGTCAAGTTGCCTAACTCTGATTTTTCTAAATTTTTTGCCACTTAAGGGCCTGTTTTTTCCATGATGATCCTGCACATACCCTTTAGAGATATAACTTAATAAAATTTTCCTAGAAACAATTGGCTAACAATCAACATTGGCAGGCCAAATTGCAAGCATGGGTGGGCTATGAATATTTAGGCGATCATCATTTCTTGTTGGCTTGTAGGATTTGTTAGACTCAACATCAGATGTGAATGTAGAGGTAAGTTATTGCTTCCAAGGCGCTTTATACCAGCATTGTAATTGCTCTCCTTTTTTCCTTAAACAAGTATATTTAGAGCATTTTGTGTTCTTTGAACTATATTTAGCAACTCTTCATAATCTATTATTGGATCACTAGAAAAAATCTAGCTCATGGAAAGTAAGCACATATTTTCTTCAGAACACTGATACATTTTGATCAATCTTTGTGCAGGGCAACATGGATTCCAAGCTAAAACATATCTATCAAAAAAGTTCCTTGCCATGGTAACATCATGGTTATTGGACCAATCAAGAGTGTCCATGTTCAGGGGTTCCGGAAGCCATAAAAAACTATGCACATTTGTAGAGCCACTATGCTACCATTCATATCTATGCCAATAATCATTTGTGTGCAAAATATTTTCAGTCACCTCTTCACAAAAAATTCAAAATCTATGATGCAGATATAAAGATGTTATATGTGGATTTTCAATAACACTATCTATCAGGGTCTTTGTTGAAGGCTCCATTTCCAAATGAGCTATAGAAAAGAAAACATTTTGTAGATTGGTTCATTTTATGTTTGCACAACTTAGAGTGAAAAAAGGGTACGTATCCCAAACTCTTCAATTATTGCAGATAGCTAGGCTCAGCAAGAGTTTCAAAAAAAGTGAGTCCCACGCAATGATGCACCAAAATGCGTCAACTGCTCTGCTATTTGGTCATCAGGAGCAACTTGAAGTCTTTCACACAATGTAGACAAAGACTTTAGGATTTCATCTTCCAAATCTACTTTGAAGAAGACAAAAATAATTTGTTGACTACAATGTCTCATTATCAAGTGGTAGAGGAAATACCTAAACCTAACATGTTTTCCAAATCTATGGTCAAAATATCTCATCAAGTGGAGGGCATATTCATGCAACTAAATTTGAATATTCCTTGCTTGGACGGGAAGTGTTGCTCTAGTCAGGAACAATGCTAGAAAAGCCATTGTAAATAAACCTTTAGTGTTGTATTCATTAACATGAGAAGAGCTAATTTCAGGCCAACACAAGATGTTCTCCTCCTTTTTTTCAATTTGTAGTACCTATTTGATTGCTTGAAGCTCTCGTGTAGCATTTGGTAAGAAAGGGATAAATGATGAAAAGGTCAAAGAGCCATTTTCACATTCAACAACATTTGTTGAGCTAGTTGAAGGTATCATATCTTCATCAAAAAATTGTTCTATTGTATGCAAGAAATTGGAGACATCAACAACACTATTGAAGGTAACATATTAAGAGCCTCAACATCAATATCAACATCATTGTAGTATTTTTCATTATTGAATTTTATATTTCAATGAATCCGTGAAATGATTTTTATTAACATAGAATTCTTAGTTTCCACCTTCAATGGTGGTTCATCATACGATCACAACCTCAAGGTCTTGTAATTGGTACGAATTTTTTTTATCAGTGCTTGAAATATGAGGAGGAAAGCTTATCATGTGACCACTATATTTAAACTACTATTATGCCTTGCATAACCACCCCACTTTGATCTGGATCAAAATGGGTCCCCCCTCTTCTTTTCCCTTTGGCCCTTGGTTTTCTGCCTTAGGTTTTTTTCTTTTAAAGTTCTATCGGAGGTGGAACCAGGACCAATACCAGACTTGAAATTCCTTCTAATATTTTGGTTTTGTTATGTCCCCGGTTCCGGTTCCGACGGTTCTTTGTCTTTGTCTTTTGTTCTTTCTTGGAGTTAGATCCGGGTCCAAATTGAAATGTTAAACTTTCTTCAAAGTTTCTCGTTTGGGTTCCAACCTGGCCCCGAATCCACCTTTCCCTTTCTCTCTCTTCGTCACTGGGTTCTTCCCTTCACGTTTTGGTTTTCTCCAGCGGACCCAGAACCGAAATTGGAACTGAACCCTGAAACTTTCATAAGTTTTAGGTTCTTGTTCCATTCCGGTCCCGGTTCCGCATTCTGTCGTTGTTTGGATTTTTGTTTCTTTTTTTCAGTTGCAGAGTGTTCTTTTTCCTTTCCCCTTTTCCTTCTTTCTTTTTTGGTCATCTCTTTGTATGTTTGCCGGAGGCAGGATTGGGATGGAATCAGAAATTGAAACTTTGAATAAGTTTCAGTCTCTGATTTAGTTCCACCCCCGCCCTCGTTGTGTTTCGCCCGGGATCAATTTTTGCTCTGGTCCTGCCTGCATGTGTTTCCATCGGGTTTTCCCCTAGCATTTTGGTTTCTTTTGTAGACCCAGAACCGGGGTGGGGTCTCAACTTGGAAATGTTGATTATTTCCTTGTTTGATTCCCATCCTGACTCCGGTCTTGGTTCTGATTTCTGTTTTGGTTCTGCCCCCGTTGGTTTTGAACCGAGATGTTGTTTTGGTTCCCATCCGGTTCTGCCTATTTCACTTCTTTGATGTTGTTTCCCATTCTATCTTGGTCCTACTTCCGCTTCCACCGGAGTTGAGTTTCTTTTGGTTAAAATCAAAGGCATGATATTAATGTATTTTTGGGACTAATGAAGGCATCTGTTTTGTAGGACCAAGTTATTTATCTGAAGATGTCTTTCAAGGAAGTTTCACCAAAGGACCTAAGTTCGGCGAAGTCTTGCCGACATGAGGGAGCCCTCGCCAAAATATTCTGAGTTTAGCATAGCATCTCGCCAAAAGATGACGCTTTCGGTGTAGTGTCCCACCGACTCATAAAGGTCATGCCAAAACAAAGGAAATCTAGAATGGAGCTCGGTGAAGGATCATACCTTCGCCATAAGGTCTTAGAGACAATAGAATTCAGTGAAAGGAAGCCTCAGTTGGTGTAAAGTCTCACCGACTGAGGGAAGTCTCAGTGACAAGGGCAGGCTCGCTGAGAGAAAAGTGAGTTTGGCAAGATGTCTCACCGATGGGGTGAACTCTTGCTGAGATAAAGTGGTATTGGAAAAATGAAGTGGCTTCACCGAGAGTCTCCCCGACCATGGAAGGTCACACCAAAAGGAAGTGGGCTCGGTAAGAAGAAAGAAGTTCGGGGAAAGGTCTCCCCAAACGTTGGTCACGCCGAAACAAAGGGAATTCAGGGAGACTCTGAGCGGATGGATAGGGTTTGGTGAGATGTCTTGCCGACCCAATGGTGTCTCAGTGACTAGGAGGAACCTCGGTGAGAGTGAAATAAATTGGCGAAAGGTCTTGCTGATACAAGAGAGTCTCGACGACATATAGGGGAGTCGCCATAAGTCTTGCCAACGAAGGATCACCAAGGGTTTTCGGGGAAGATTTGGACTCTCGCCAGGAAGTCTCAGCAACTATGAAAGTCACACCGAAGCAAGAGGAGCCCGAGCATAGAGGATAAGGAGGATATCGGGGAGACTCCAAAAGAAAACAAAAGCTTCGCCATGTGGTCTCGGTGTGTCTTGTCGAAAGGAAAAGGAGCTCACCGAGAGGAAAGACATATGTCAAGAGGTCTCAGCAAAACAAAGGAGTCTTTCCGATGGGTTTTGCGAACTTGATATGACTTCTATTGCTCGCCAAAGCATCTTTCCAACTGACATATGTTGTGCCAATAACTATTAAGACGACATCGCATCGGGGAGACACAAGAAGTGTCTCACCGATGTGCAATTCAAGGTGCACAACTTTTGACCACCTGATAAAGCTCGCGTGGCATATGTCCGACCAACCACAGGAAACAAAAAAAGTGACTCATCAGTCCCTTTGACCGATTGACTACTCTTACGAGGGAGGATCAACAGAAAGCAAGGAGGGTGGATTCATCCTCAGATCACTAAGTGATGAATTTGCTCGGGTAATGGCATTCAGATCTGCGAGAGAGGGCCCGATGGTGCTTCCAAAAGATGGTCAAACATATAGAGAAGTCAAGAACATGAAGGAAGCTGAAGGAAAGAAGCAACCATGACTCACAGGGACAGCTGTGGTAACCACCGGCGGAGTTTGACCAGTATTAATGGTAAAGTGCCCTGGAGATATTCTAAGCATTCAAGATGACCTTGGATAGAGTTCGAAGGTAGAAACGAAGAAAAAGGTGTAAATGCAGTAGCTGCAAAAGATCTACAGATCTTTCCCGACACAACCTTTCAGCAAAATGGATAGCAGAGCTTCGAATTTAATGTAGCTTTGATTCTTTTCAAAAAAGATCTAAGAGCCGACTCTCCTGGATGCAGATATTTTGTAAACCCTAGTGTAGGGGACAACACATTCAAGTTGGTACATTCTATATATAAGGTGTTCTTTCCTCTTTGTAAAGGTTGGAACCTCTATAGTTAGCACTTCTAGATTAGAACTTCTAGGATTAAGAGAACTTTTAGACTAAGAACTGTTAGGAGTTAGTCAATTAACAGAAGGAGAGAGAGTTGCATCTTGATTCTCAGTAATGAGAGCTTCTCTTGTCTTCTTGGTTAGCAGTTAGATTTCAGTACCGAATATAATGTATTCTCCAAGTTTGTTTAGTGTAGTTGGAAACAATATAGAGAAACAGATTCTTTGTACACTGGTGATTGTGCCAGCTTTGTAAATATTGCTTATCTATTTTATTGACAATAGAAGCAATCCAAGTTTAATCTACTTCATGTTGTGTTCCTGAATGATATTTGTCTTAATTGATCATTTGAGTTGTGAAGTCTTCAAGGGATGAAATATTATTTTGTGTTTTATTTAAATGGTAATTAAAATCCATTATGCGAATTAGCACTGTGAATGAAAGAGGATTTGTGTCAATCACAAGTTTATCTTTTTCTGCAGTTTAGCTTATAATTCCTTGAAGTTAGCAAGTCTGGTTAATATTGGATGAACTATTGTTCTTTTCTGTTTCAAAGCCCTGATCTATCTTTTCTATTTCTTTAAAACCCTTGTTAAAGTAGGTTTTGATTTTCATGCTTGATCTGATAACAATCCAGAAGCTCAACACCAGCAGGCCCATTGAATATTACTGTTGCATTGACCATTGAGCAACATCAACACAGTTGAGACCCAACTATAAAGAACTTCGAAGCTAAGGCATCCATGTGTTGCCTTTCTCTTTCAGGAGAAGTAGAATAGTAATATTCTACTTGCATTGTTGTGGTGCCAAAATCATCATCAACAAGAACTGGTGCTAGAAGGAGGGCCTAGAAGAGCATACTGGATAACACTCAGTGTTCCTCTTCAGAAAGGTCCCATAGAGTTCTTCGGTCAATTGAAAATCTGCCACCTTTGATAGAACTCAAGACTCCAATGGGACATAGAAGTCATAAGGCTGGGGCAATTATCATACCACCCTTGTCAGCTCTGCTCACTCCACCAGGCTTCTCACCAATACCCCAGTGGGTACCTATCAATCCACCATCACGTCCATCTCAATTGTCATCATAGCTGGTTCAACCCATACAACAGTTGGCTCAACCACCACCACCGCCACCAATGGCATTCTTTCAGAATAATCCTTCTCCATTGGGGACTATCCCTGGAGATTTTCACGATCTGCCTAAGAATCCTGAGAAATTCTACCCTAAGTACATTCATGGTGAATCGAGAAGTGCTGAAGAGCACATACAAGCTTTCAAGGATGCTTGTACCAGAGCCCAGATAGCCCACCATGATGTAGTTTGTATCTCAATCTTCCTCAGCATTCTATCTTGAGCTGGACAGACCTAGAAAATGCTTTCATTAATCAGTTCAGAATCTATGTGGATCCAGCTCTTTTATATCACCAATTTGCTACCATCATAAAGGAACCAGGTGAATCTTTTCCTTTATTCAATACTAGATTCCAACGATTGTATAGGAGATTGCAAGATCCCTATCTAGTTACTTAGAATAGTGCCATCCAAGCTTATTTTAGAGTTATAGACCCCTTGTTGGGCTTGTTCTTGCAAAGGACCTATCAACCAGCTAATATTGATTCTCTATCCAAAGTCTATCATCTAGCTATCAAGTTGCACCAACAAATCAGTTCTCAACAAGGAGGCATGGGAGGAGGTTTCCCTTTAATGGGATATCAGATGCCTAGTCAACTCCCTTATTCAATATTATCCTAGGGATGTCTCCTTCCCACTATGGGCCTATATATGAATTGCAAACCCAACCACCGGTCCCATTCTTTGCTAAGGGAACTCCAAACTTCTCCCAACAATCGCAGGTTCCTCTAAGCTCCCATGGTTATCAGAACCAAATTGGAACTCCAAGTCATGTTGATCAGCTGCCTATTGTTAAGAGCATGGAAAGTGAAAAGACAATCCAACTTACTAATGAGGTAGAAACCTTGAAGAAAACACTATCTCAAGTTACAAATGGCATGGCTCAACTTCAATTGAACCCCTCTCAAAGCCAAATTAATTATCCTAATCAAAATAGCAACAGTCAGGGTACTTATCAGAATAACAACAATTACGACCAAAGGGGTTATCAGGGCCAAAATTCCTCTAATCAGGGCTATCAGAATCAGAATAGAGGGTATAATCAAAGGCCAAACAACAATAGACAATGGAATACAGGGCCCAATAATGGTGGAGTCTCTCACAACTATCAAGCAAGTGAGGAAAGAACACATACTACAAACATGGCTAACCTCAACTTCATGACTAATTAGTGCAGGCTGCATGATACTGCAACCCATTCTAAGATAAACTGCCCTTAAATGGAGAAAGTTGTCAAGATGGCACACGAAGATGCTCACATATTCCAGGGGAATTCAAACAAAGGAGGTGACTCACTGGATACTGTAATGGCTTATGATATGTTTGAAGAAGAGCCCTCATTCCCAATGCAAATTGAGAATGAACTGGAGGAAGATTCATATGATGCCCAAGCCTTTCAATCAAAAGGAGGACACTTCCTGAGAAATCAGAATAAGGGTCCATTCACTACCTCAGTACCTCCTAATCACATGGTGCCTCCAAATCAAGGTGCTGATAATAATCCTCCTCCACCAAAAGGCCCACCTAACCTCCATAACAAGGGTAATTCCTCTGTAGTTTTCAAAAGTAATTCAAGTTATAACATGGAATTTGATGTTGTTTCTGAGATGCAGAGACAAAAAACTTCTTTGTCATTCTTTGACATTTTAAAGTGGTGCGCTGCTCAAAGGGAGATAGTGCTCAAAGCTCTAGAACAAGCTGATAAGTTAAAAAGAAAGAGCAGGGTGGCACCTGCTGGGGATGTGAATGAAGTCTTATACAGAAACAAGGTAGGCATTCCACCTTTCCTTTTAAGTTTAAGAATTTTTGGTAAGAACCTACATAACTGTTTCTTGGACTCGGGGGCTGCAGGAAATGTCATGCCATTTTCTATATGCAAGAAATTAGGATTAAACCCCATTCAAACCAATAAGAAGGTCATTCAACTTGAAAAAATAGAGGTTAATGTGGTAGGGGAATTAAGAAACATACACGTTCAAGTAGGATCAGATCCTAGGATCCTAACCAACATAGATATTCAAGTGGCAGATATTCCCCAGACCTATGGTATGCTCCTGAGCAGGGATTTGATGAAGAATCTAGGGGGATACCTTTCCCTTGACTTTTCACATATGTGGCTATCACAGAAAGGGATTCCTAATCAGATTAGGATTGAAAGTGAGCCTCACCTCAAGCATATCATCACTGAGTATGATTGTCCCAATGAGGTGGCTTACTTTGAGACTGAGATGGGGGTTTACAAAAAAGAAGAAATTCTAACCTTCTCGGTTCTCCATGCTAAGAGCATGTTAAAACAAAAATCCCCTCACCCCACCATTGATGAAAATCAATAGGCCCTAATTAGAAATTTGTAACAAGACCAACTAGTCTTAGGGGAAAATATAGATCTGCAAAGTCTCCTGCTCCCTAATTGGTGCAAGGTACATTACCAAAGTCATTCTGAACTGACTTGTCAACCTTGCAGGGACATTTTAAATCATGCTTCCCAAGCTAAGGAAGCTAGCACAAGTCACCTTGAGACCATTGCAGATTGCTTCTCATTTGAAGCCAAGGAAGCAACCATGCTAACCAAGGATACAATACTTTAAAAAAAAATCCCTTCTCAGATCAAACCCACTCTAGACACATGTCCCAATCAGTATACTAACGAGTAACCCCAAGGTTTGTTGGACACCCCTACACTCACAAATGAAACAAAACCCAAGGAACCAACCAAAGGGACAAGTGACTGCCAAGAAGATGACTAAAGGTCAGATGATACAACTGAGCTAGAATTGCAAAGAAGACCTAAACAACCTACATAGCCTCTTTTCCCTATACCTAATGCAAAAGATCAAGCTGCCCCAATTGTCACTCATCTAACTCAAGCACCCACAATAACTTCAAAAGGATCAACCCCTGCTTGTGATCAGTTGTGGACCCTTACCTTTGATGGATCCAAGTCCAAAACTGGTTGTGGTGTTGGAATTGTATTAACTATCCCTAAAGGGAAAACTTTCTTTGCTTCTTACAGGTTGTAATTTGGGTGTACTAAGAACATAGCAGAGTATGAAGCTCTAGAACGAGGACTAATGTTTGCACACAACAAGAAAGTTATAGCCCTTATGGTTAAGGGAGATTCAGAAATAGTTATCAGGCAAGTGCACAGCCAATACACATGTCACAATAGAAGGCTGGCAGCTTACAAAAATCATGTATGGAACCTGATTGAGGACTTTGATACTTTTGGGATTAATCAAATCCCTAGAGAGGACAACCATGTAGCAGATTCATTGGCTGTTGCTGCTAGTACCTTGGAACCTATGCAAGGCTCCAAGTTTAAAAGATTCTCAGTGGAACTGGTGTCCACCCCAGCTGTTCCTGACAATATCAAGAACTTCGAGGTCTTTGATGATGACCAACATATCCTTGCTTTCCTAGCAAGTTCAGATGTTTTTCACAGAAAAATCATTGATGAATCCAACAGGGATCAAGGAGATTGGAATCCAAAGGATTCTGATATAGAAGGAGTCCTTAATCTAAAAAATAATAACATTCCCAAGGGAATGGTTGCTCTAGAAAGAATCTTTGACTCAGACCCAAGGGCTCAAGAGAAGGCATCAACTAAAGGAAAAGGAGGCGAATATGACATGGTTAACCTAGCTGACTTGGGTCTTGAAAGGAATGTCTACATGGGGAAGGCCTGCCCTGAAGCAATTAGATAAGACATATTGAGGGCACTTAAAAGGGATATTGCTGCGATAGCCTGGAGGTATGAAGACCTCCAGACCTTTGATTTTGTTGTTATAACCCACACTATCCCCTTCAAGCCCGAGGCTAAACCCTTCTGACAGA
Source organism: Sequoia sempervirens (assembly GCA_007258455.2). Classification (NCBI taxonomy): domain Eukaryota; kingdom Viridiplantae; phylum Streptophyta; class Pinopsida; order Cupressales; family Cupressaceae; genus Sequoia; species Sequoia sempervirens. The sequence goes on from VDFB02049217.1 coordinate 147,183,367, forward strand.
AGCAACATCCTGTCAATGCCCTGATTGAGCCATTGATTTATAAAGAAGTTCAGAAATTGATGTCTACAAGGATAATCTTCCCTGTGCGCCATTCAACATGGGTGGCTAACTTAGTCCCATTCTGCAAGAAGAACGGGGAGATTAGGCCGTGTGTCAACTTCAGAAATTTGAATAGAGCCTGAGAAAAGGATAACTATCCACTTCCTTCTCTGGATGAAGTCTTGGAGACTGTCAATGGGGAATAAATGATGTCTTTCTTAGATGGTTACTCTGGATACAATCAGGTAATGGTTGACTTTGAGGATAGGATGAAGACGACTTTCACTACCAAGTGGAGGACGTTCACATACAAAAGGATGCCATTTGGTCTGATAAACACTGGAGCAACTTTCCAGTGCGCCATGGACATAGCTTTCAAGGATCTAATTGGAAAATGTATTATTATTTACATAGATGACCTGACAGTGTTCTCCAAGGATCGTCTCAATCATGCTGCTGACTTGGCCAAGGTTCTCCAGAGGTGTATTCAATATGGCGTCTCCTTGAATCCTAATAAGTGCGTGTTCAAAGTCTTTGAGGGAAAGCTCTTGAGACATATAATTTCAGAAAGGGGAATCTCAATCATTCTAGACTGGGTCAAGTCAATTATGAAGATCACCTAGCTAGGGAGCAAGAAAGAAATGAAGTCTTTCTTCAGAAAAATCAACTTTGTGAGGAAGTTCATCACGGGCTTTGCTAAAATCATGAAATACCTGAATGAAATGATGAAGAAGGATGCCAGAACAGAGTGGACTGAGGAGGAAAAGGCCGCATTTGCACAAATCAAGCGATCCATCTCAGAAGCGCCGGTCTTTACCAACCTCGATTTCATCAAGTCGTTCTACATTTACTCTTTTGCCTCTAACCATTTTGGTGCAGCTATATTAACCCAACGACAAGAAGAGGCAAAGGAGAGACCGATTGTGTTCATGAGCTCTCCATTTAAAAATGCGGAGATCAAATACCCACCTTTGGAAAAGCAAGCTTTCCACTGGTTAGGTCTGTTAAAAAAAATTGACATTACATTCTCTGAAGTCAAGTCATTGTTGTAGTTCTGGATGCAGCTGTGAAGTCTTTACTCATGCAGAGTGAGTTGGGGGAGCAGAGAGGCAAATGGATGGCCATCCTGCAAGAGTTTGATCTGGAGATATGCCCTATGAGACTTGTCAGAGGCACAGGTTTATCCAAGTCCATGGCGGATGCTAGTAATAACATTGTTTGCTAGCAATATATGACCCAGTCCTTCTCCAATGATCCTTGGTATACTGATGTTGTCCATCTGATGCTCAACAATCGATGTCCAGAGGGGATGAATTCAACTCAAAGGAGAGCCCTAAGACTGAAGAGTTCTCATTATATGTTCAAAGGAGGGTTGTTGTATAGGAGGAATTTCAAAGGAGTATACCTGAGATGCCTTGATCATTAGGAGGCCAAGCGAGTGATCTCTGAATTTCATGGGAAATATGGCACAGGTCATGGTTCTGTAGATTCTTTGGCACACCAGATCCTCCGATCTGGTTATTACTGGCCCTGTGTATTCAAGGATGCCCATCAGCATGTGAGGAGATGTCACACCTGCCAGGTTTCTGCATCAAGGGAACACCATTCAGCTATGCCACTATAGGCGGTCTATGAGGTAAGGCCCTTTGCTCAATGGGAACTGGATTTCATTGGGGTTATTAACCTAAACTCTTCTGCAAGACACAAGTTCATTTTGACTGTGACTGACTACTGCACAAGATGGACAGAGGCTATACCATGCAAAAACAACACAACGGAGGTAGTGATCAAGTTCCTCACCGAATACATCACTACAAGGTTTGGGGTACCCTTCGCTCTGGTATGTGACAATGGCTCTACCTTTTCTTCTGCCGAGTTTATTTCCTGGGCATATAATTACAAGATTGTCTTGAAGTATTCTTTGAATTATTACCCACAAGGCAATGGAGTTGCAAAGTCAACCAATAAGAATCTCTTAGGGGTCATTAAGAAACTGTTAGAACATAACCCTAGAGACTGGCATACCCAGCTGAGATTCGCATTATGGGATGATAGGACTAGGATTAAGGCTACTTTAAACACCTCACCATTCAAGCTGGTATATGGCCAAGAGCCTATCTTTCCTATCCATCTGCAAATACCTATCCTTGAGTTCATGCATAAATTCTACTCTAGTGACAATAGGATAGAAGTCAGATTAGCTGCTTTGTTAAAATTAGAAGAACAAAGAGATGTTACTTTGCAACAATTTTTCAACCATCAGGCTGTTGTCAAACGTTGGTTTGATAAAAGAGCCAAAATCAAAGCTTTTAGGATATCAGACCTAGTGTTGTTGTGGGATAAAGCCAATGAAAAGAAGGGCAGCCACCAGAAATTTGACAAACTCTGGCTAGGTCCTTATCAAATTGCTGAGATCCTAGGGGAAAATGCTTTTAGACTGAGTAGCTTAACTAGAGAATCTGTTCCATTTCCTATCAATGGGTAGTTTCTTCAGCATTATTTTGAGTTGTGAAGGCTGTTAATTTTTGTTCTAAATGAAAATAATTTATTGGTCTCATGTTTGTAAGTAATGTGTATTTATGTAAATAACTTCTATGCTTTTGCTTGTAAGTATCTCTATCCTTAGGTAAATAATTTGCTGCTCTCTTTGTAAATAGTTTGTTTTTCTGTTTGTAAATTTGCTCTCTTCTTGTAAATAATTTTTTGTTTGTTTGTTTGTCCCTCTGTTCTTTTATTTGTCTTGTTGTTTGGTTTTCTCCTTTGTTTTTTTTCTTTGGGGGTTTATCTATTTCTTTCCACCTTGGAATGGTGGTGGTTTATTTGAAGCATACTTTGGTTGTTAGGAGAGAAGTGGTTTAGATATTTTCAGGTTTACTGATTGGGTGATTTTTCCCTAAATTCTTTATTTTATGCCCATTGTCAATAAAAGTTGTGGAAAGTCTTGAAAATGAGGGGCCAAGAAAGTAACCTTCATCAACTCCCCTGAATCTGTCACAAATCATTAAGAACATCTCCTCTTGTAAGGGTATATCTGTCTTAGGATTATGGTGCTGCAAGATTTGAGTGAAAAATCTAATTCCTAAGTGTTGTCTTAAGGTCCATGGTAGCTTTCAACCTAGATCAGATGTTAAACATTTGACATATTGAAAAAGAACTAAGTGAAATATCTGAAACTCTAAAAAAAAAAGAAAAAAAAAATGAATCATCAAAAGAAAAGAGGATTCAATATGAATGGGTGATTCCAGTATCTCTACCAGGGCTATGGACGCCTGTCTGGCAATAGAGAAATGTTGTGAGCAAACTAGAGGTATCTCCGTCGGGGCTATAGATGCCTGACTGGTAGCGGAGCAATGCCCATGATATCATTGCACGACAGCTAAAAAGAATCAACTCATGTAGCTCAAATCTTGTACATTGTTGTTCGAAAGATAAGTAAAACTTTATGAAAGGATCATGCACTATCAAGCACACACATAGATTTAGGGGTAGCCATTGATTGACTTGCATATGAGATTCTAGCTCTACCTTGCTTGAAATAACTGACCCAAATGGAGTTGTGATGTTCATGAACCAGGATTTCTGGGTAGCTGAATCCTTCAGATTCATGAAAATGGTTAAACCATTTTCCCAACCGAGTCACCATTTGTTATGCCTTGCATAACCATCCCACTTTGATCTGGATCAAAATGGGTCCCCCCTCTTCTTTTTCCCTTTGGCCCTTGGTTTTCTGCCTTTGGCATTTTTCTTTTAAAGTTCTGTTGGAGGCGGAACTAGGACTAATACCAGACTTGAAATTTCCTTCTAAGATTCTGGTCTTGTTTCGTCCCCGGTTCTGGTTCCGACAGTTTTTTGTCTTCATCTTTTGTTCTTCCTTGGAGTCGGATCCGGGTCCGAATCAGAATGTTAAACTTTCTTCAAAGTTTCTCATTTGGGTTCCATCCCGGCCCTGACTCTGCCTTTCCCTTTCTCTCTCTTCGTCGCTGGGTTCTTCCCTTCGCGTTTTGGTTTGCTCCGGCGGACCTGGAACCGAAACTCAAACTGAACCCTCAAAACTTCCATAATTTTTAGGTTCTTGTTCTGTTCTGGTCTCGGTTCCGCGTTCTATCATTCTTTGGATTTTTCTTTCTTTTGTTTAGTTGTGAGGTGTTCTTTTTCCTTTCCCTTTTCCTTCTTTCTTTTATGTTGTCTCTTTGTATGTTCGCCGGAGGCAGGATCGAGATGGAATCAGAAGTTGAAACTTTGAATAAGTTTCAGTCTCTGATTTAGTTCCACCCCTGCCCCCGTTGTGTTTCGCCCGGGATCAATTTTTACTCTGGTCCCGCCTGCATGTGTTTCCGTCTAGTTTTCCCCTCGTGTTTTGGTTTCTTTTGCGGACCCAGAACCGGGGTGGGGTCTAAACTTGGAAATGTTGATTATTTCCTTGTTTGATTCCCATCTCGACTCCGGTCCTAGTTCTGATTTCTGTTTTGGTTCTGCCCTCGCCGGTTTTGAACTGGGATGTTGTTTTGGTTCCCATCCTGGTTCCACCTATTTCACTTCTTTGATGTTGTTTCCTGTTCTATCTTGGTCCCGCTTCCGCTTCCACCGGAGTTGAGTTTCTTTTGGTTACAATCAAAGGCATGATATTAATCTATTTTTGGAGCTAATGAAGGCATTTGTTTTGTAGGACCAAGTTATTTATCTAAAGATGTCTTTCGAGGAAGTTTCACCAAAGGATCTAAGTTCAGAGAAGTCTTGCTGACATGAGGGAGCCCTCACCAAAAGATTCTGAGTTCGACATAACCTATCGCCAAAAGATGATGCTTTCGGTGTAGTGTCCCACTGACTCATAAAGGTCATGCCGAAACAAAGGAAATCAAGAATGGAGCTCGGCGAAGGATCATACCTTCACCATAAGGTCTTGGCGAGAGTAGAATTTGGTGAAAGGAAGCATCAGTCAGTGTAAAGTCTCACTGACCGAGGGAAGTCTTAGTGACAAGGGCAGGCTCGCCGAGAGAAAAGTGAGTTTGGCAAGATGTCTCACTGACGAGGTGAACTCTTGCTGAGATAAAGTGGTAGTGGCAAAACGAAGTGGCTTTGCCAAGAGTCTCCCCGACCATGGAAGGTCACACCGAAAGGAAGTGGGCTCAGTAAGAAGAAAGAAGCTTGGGGAAAGGTCTCCCCGAACGTTGGTCATGTCGAAACAAAGGGAATTTAGGGAGACTCTGAGTGGATGGATAGGGTTCGGTGAGATGTCTTGCTGACTCGATGGTGTCTCAACGACTACGAGGAAGCTCGGCGAGAGTGAAAGAAATTGGAAAAAGGTCCTGCTGATACAAGAGAGTCTCAGTGACATATAGGGAAAGCGCCTTGTCTACTGCCATTTTTTGTGCCGATAATTGTTAAGACGACATCGCATCGGGGAGACACAAGGAGTGTCTCACCGACCTGCGATTCAAGGTGGACCACTTTTGACCACCTAACAAAGCTCACGTGGCATATGTCTGACCAACCAAAGGAAACAAAAAAAGTGACTCATTGGCCCCTTTGACCGATTGACTACTCCTACAAGGGAGGATCAATAGAAAGCAAGTAGGGTGGATTCATCCTCAGATCACTAAGGGATGAATCTGCTTGGGCGATGGCATTCAGATCTACGAGAGAGGGCCTGATGGTGCTTCCAGAAGATGGTCAACGTATAGAGAAGTTCTGAACATGAAGGAACCCGAAGGAAAGAAGCAACCATGACTCATAGGGACAGTTGTGGTAACCATTGGCAGAGTTTGACCAGTATTAATGGTAAAGTGCCCTGGAGATATTCTGAGCATTCAAGATGACCCTCGACAGAGTTCGAAGGTGGACATGAAGACAGAGGAGTAAATTTGGTAGTTGCAAAAGATCTACAGATCTTTCCTGACACAACCTTTGAGCAAAATGGACAACAGAGCTTCAAATTTAATGCAACTTTGATTCTTTTCAGAAAATATCTGAGAGCCGACTCTCTTGGATGTTGATATTTTGTAAACCCTAGTGCAGGGGACGACACATTCAAGTTGGTACATTCTATATATAAGGCGTTCTTGCCTCTTTGTAAAGGTTGGAACCTCTACAGTTAGCACTTTTAGGATTAAGAGAACTTTTAGACTAAGAACTGTTAGGAGTTAGTCAGTTAACAAAAGGAGAGAGTGTTGCATCTTAATTCTCAGTAATGAGAGCTTCTCTTGTCTTCTTAGTTAGCAGTTAGATTTTAGTACCGAATATAATGTATTCTCCAAGTTTGTTTAGTGTAGTTGGAAACAATCTGGAGAAACAGATTCTCTGTACACTGGTGATTATGCTAGCTTTGTAAATATTGCTTATATGTTTTATTGATAGTAGAAGCAATCGGAGTTTAATCTACTTCATGTTGTGTTCCTGAATGATATTTGTCTTAATTGATCATTTGAGTTGTGAAGTCTTCAAGGGATGAAATATTATTTTATGTTTTATTTAAATGGTAATTAAAATCTGTTATGCGAATTAGCACTGTGAATGAAAGAGGTTGTGTGTCAATCACAAGTTTATCTTGTTCTATAGTTTTAGCTTATAATTCCTTGAATTTAGCAAGTCTAGTTAAGATTGGATGAACTATTGTTCTTTTTTGTTTCAAAGCCCTGATCTATCTTTTCTATTTCTTTAAAACCCTTGTTAAAGTAGGTTTTGATTTTCATACTTGATCTGATAACAATCCAGAAGCTCAACACCAGCAGGTCCCTTGAATATTACTATTGCATTGACCACTGAGCAACATCAGCACAGTTTAGACCCAACTACAAAGACCTTGGGAGCTAAGGCATCCATGTGTTTCCTTTCTCTTTCAGGAGAAGTAGAATAGTAATATTCTACTTGCATTGTTCTGGTGCCAAAATCATCATCAACAACTACCCTCCTCTAGTGTGGGACACTTGTAAAACTAGAGCCACCCTAGCAATGAGCATTTCTTAAACCTGTGTCAACTTTTTTAACAAGAATGGTTGTTGGCCTAGGTCCATGACATTTGCAGAGCTGAAATGGTGGGAGCCATTTTCAGAATAACATCTATCACACATGGTTGTTCAGCTGGATACATGAGTCTGCATCCTAATGTAGCTTTCCTTGCATATCTGATAAACAACAGGGTTCAACAATGCATCTATGTGGTGTCGAAACCATTTCATTGAAGAAAGGTAGTAATCATTGAAAATTTCTTTGAGGTGTTGTTGGTGTGTTGGTGCAGTGGAGGGATTGATATGAGATTGTATATTGAACATATCTTGTGATGTTGATATCACTATGTTTTTGTCCAAACTACCATGCACACTTTCAAAACCTAGGTGATGAAGACAGTCTAGGGAAAAAGGAGTGGCATTTACCATTGCCAATGGAGGCTATGAAAGAAGATAGGAAGTAGGTAGACTTGTAGGTGTGCTTACTATAGTTATCCTTTTTTTGCAAGTATTGTGTATGGTGCTTTGCACAAATTTTCTCTTTATGCTGGCTATAGTAAAAATGGCTCTATTGCTATTTTTAATCCTTTTTTAATTCAACAATTGATTGGACTATTGAACTTGAAAGTATTGGGACTGCCTAGGAATATACATACAAGCTCAACCATATTAGCATATATGAATATACATGTATAACCATAGATATATTTAAAGTAGTAATTAGACATAAACATATAACAAAATATATGTGTATCCATGTGTATATAAATGTATATCTATGGATTATCACAAAAGGAATAACATGGTTTGCACATTGAAATATATAAAAATATATATACAAGTATTCTACATATTTTTGTGTTAACCATTTTCACTATTTCACTATTATTATATGTCACATTTAGAAGAATACAATATTGGATGCATGCAACCAGTTTGAAGTTGTGCAGCTATGTTGTTCTTTGCATATTTGTTGTTCCTATATACCCTAAGTTTTCCTTACCCATCAAATTATCTTTGGCCTATCTTTTCAGAGTTTCCCACTAGGATTTTTATTAGCCTAGGAATACAAAACATTCCTCATCACTGGCAATGAATATGTCTGGAAGGCCAGTGGCAAGTTTCCCAAGGTTGTTCACCATGACGGTCCATGGAGTAGTTTTTTTACCACGTGGGATGCCAATGCTGGAGGGTTGGGCTGCCTATATAGGTGGAAGCAGAGTGGCAAATGCTTGCTTACATTGTTACACAATGACAATGAGCACAACAAGAGGAAGTATACATTTTATACAATTTCTCTATTTGTCTATAATATTTAGTAGCAAAGAATGTAGCTTGAATTTTGAATTGACAAGGTAGTTGTTATGTACATTGCTTGTGTTGTATCAATACTTGTCAATAGGAGCAGTTGCATATATATATACATAGAGGGTTAGTATGAAAGCATAAAGATATTCAAAATAAAATTAGTTTAGTAGCTATAAAGGTATGTTTAGTTTTATGTTTTGTGTGGATGAGACATGTTATATGCTTTTTGTGAATAGTGTATGTTTTTAAATGTTATACTACACAAACATACACATAGAATTGCCCCTACATATGTATATTTTTTAAATATACCTTAACATAGGAGCAATTGCATATATATAACAATGTGTTTATATATTATCATAGTTCACCTCTTCTATTCTCCATATTTTAAAGTTCTATTTAATGTGGTTTTCAATAATATATCATTTTCTTGTTATTCTTAAGTCTTTTTCTAATAGCTCTTTTACAATAACCCAATTTTTCTATAATATTTAGTACCTAATAATGTAGCTCAAATCAAGTGTAGCATTGAAGTTATTTGTTTGATTTGCATCCTTCTCAACTTTAGGCATGGAAGACAATTTTCTTATTGTTTGTTGGTTTCTCTATTCTTAGCAATACAATTTTTTTTAAATTCACCATGCAAATATGTGCACAACAATGTTAATCTAGAGGAGTGCCTTTCAAACTTTTGGCTAGTTTGCATAAAAACACATGCAATATTCTAAATATACAATTGCAGCTACTAGAAATTGATCAAAGGTGGCACACACATCTTGTTTGTGCATATGTATATGTATATATATTTATATGTATATGTATACATATATACATATACATACATATACATATACATATACATATATATACATATATATATACATACACATATACATATATATATGTATAGATATGCATACATATATACATACATATACATATACATATACATATGTATATTTATACATATATACATATATGTATATACATACACACACACACAAATACAAACACGAGATCTAATTGTTGCATGTACATAATCCAATACATTCACTATTTCATTGTAATTACCAGTATAATAGGAAAGATACTATTGAATGGTTTCCTTAAATTATGATCATGTGCTTCGAAGCTCTTACCAAAGTTTTGTGCACTGTTTTGGGTGTTTTTCAATGTATCGATTTTCAATAGACACATTGTACTGGCACAGTGCAAACAATTTTTCAACTTTGCGATGAACATGTTGCACATACTACATTATAAAATGCTTTGTTATTAACATCTAAAATTCTATACTGTTGAATACTATAGTTCAATTCTATTGGGTTGTTTTTGAGTATTTTTGGGTCTAATCAACATAACACCAAATATGTGTAGATATGACAACCAATTGTTTGAAGTAGTTCTATGCACTATTTTTGTTATTTTTCAATGTTTTTAGTTATGATAAATAGATTGTAGTGGCAGAGTATAGACAATTTTACAACTTTGTTATGAACATGTTCGACATACTAAACTATTAAATGCTTTCTTATTAAAAACATCTGATTGCAATGTTGTAGAATGCTATGAAGTCAAATTTGGTTGTTTCTTTCTCTAGTGTATAAAGACAAGTTCAATCAAGGAAAATGTAGTTGATCACACCAAATGGATAAGAGGAGTAAGGGAAAAAAATGTTGCAAAAGGATGTTTTTTATGTGTTGGAAGAGATCAATGTGTATCTACTTCCACATCTATATGCTTTACCAGGGTTATCCATGTGTGTACACACCCAAAAGCCAAGAAAATTGGAAACATAAACAAGAAAGGGTATGCAGTGTGTGATTTTGTATTTGAGAATCATAAAATTAAATAAACTAAAAGGAAATGTTCAGGTTGCACACAAAAGAGGAAGGAAACAATAACAACAAATTTGCAACAGTTATAAGAAAAAGGAAATATAAACTTACAAAATCATGATCTAAAGGCTGGTGGTTTGTACCCTCAGAGTTGGACTCTACAGTGGAACCTGTGGGGGATGTCAATAAATCAATCTTGGGGGGCTCTGGAGACCCAGCCACAAAGACCAATTATGTAGACATAGTTCTGGGAACTTCTATTTCACAATAAAAATAAAAGATTAATGTATTACAACGTCCAATGGCAACTGGTAGACAACTTAGAAATATCAATAATCTATCAACCATTTCACTAATTTGATTAAATGAAAATGGGTATAACCATTCCACTTTTAATACTATCCAAATAGTAGGAGATACATCAAAAAGAATAAAAATGCACTTTTAATACTGTCCAAACAACATGCGATACAACAAAAAGAATACAAATGACAAATTCAAATGTATATTTCCCTATATCAATTTGTTCATCTTTGAGGTTTCTTATATATTTATGCATGCAATTTTTACTATATTTCTATATATACCTATATGTAGATATTTGTATATGTTGCTAGTTTGTCCCTTCATCCTTTCTTATCCAAACAATACGATATACAACAATAAGAATATAAATGATTAAGTACATATATGCATTGAATTTCCCCTTTGTTTGCACATTTAAAAAACACACATATAATGCTATATATATATATATCCATATGTACACATCTATATATCTATTTATATATACACTACCCTATCTAAATAGATGTGTATACTATATTTATTCCCGACTGTGTAGTCATTGACATGCCAAGAAAGGATCTCTGTAGAAATGGGCATAGTGTCAAAGGTGCACAATGACGAGAAGGAACTATAAGAAAAGGGAACAAGTTCTACAAGTCAACAATATGTTTTAAACATTGCAGCTTATTAAAATATATATGCAACAAGGCACTCTTGGCCACCTTCAAACACAAAAGAAGAATGGTAAATGGTTGCTCCTAGTGCTTGATAATGGAAATCAAGATGGAAAGAGCATGCAAATGTAATATTCAATCTTTGTAGCCTTAAAAAATTACATTGTTGTTGGCTTGAACTATAGTTTTATGCACTATTTTAGGTATTTTTAAATGTATTAATTTTTGATAGGCACATTGCATTGCCAAAGTGCAAACAATTTTATAGCTTTTTTGTGAACATGTTACACATACTGCACTACTAAATTTTCTCTTATTAACAACATCTCAATGCTATATCATTGAATGCTATGGTTGTATTCTAGCAATTTTCTTAGAAGCTAAATAATACTTACATATGCTATTTTTAACTCTTTTTAAATCAAAGTCTACATCAATACAAATAAATATAGCATACACATCTATTTAGATATACATGTGTATATATAAATTGTTGTTGCATTTTCAAACAAGCCACAAGGCTCTTGGTCTATATATATGATATATATTTCTTCCTATATGTATAATTTTAAATATGGAATGGGGAATTCAATACATAAGCATTCACACACATACACACACACACTCACACACACACACACATATATCCGTCTGTGTGTGTGTATCTATCTATGTTTCAGGGAATTCAATATAATTTCCCTTTTTTTCAATAATATTAAATAGTACCAAATAAGTGTTATTCTAACACCTCTTATACAATTTCTCAATTTTTTTTGAATATTTATTACCAAAGAACATAGCTCAAATCTTGTATCAATATGTTTCATGGTATTATTTTTTTTTCTCATCTACTTGAAGCTCCCTACAACAAACTGCCCGAGGCTATTTATGAAAGTGGTGGAGCTTGCTAATTACATGGCTTGGGAGTGGTGGAGTTGGTTGCCTTGATACAAGGAAGCAAGATGGTTCTACAAAGAAAACTATTTATTATGTAACATTTGGAAATCTATTTAACAGTTGGGTTGTCAATTCGATGACCATTTTTACTTAAATATGGAGAATAGAAGAGGGAAACTATGATAATGAACAGATTTATTTGTGAAACTGGAAAAAGGTATATCATAGAACATATTGATACAACGCAATAAATCTATGTAACAATTGGCTTGTTAATTCAAAATTCAAGCTACATTATTTGGCACTAAATATTATAGAAAAAATAGAGAAATTGTAAAAGAACTATTAGAAAAACACTTAACAATCATAAGTAAATGATAGATGATTGAACACCCACATTAAACATATTGATACAAGACAAGCAGTCTATGTAAGAGTTGGCTTGTCAATTAAAAACTCAAGCTATGTTCTTTGGAAGAAAACCCACTTTAAATAGAACTCGTAAAGCCAATGGGTAGCAATAACCTGTGCAAAAGGGGTATAATTCCATAGAATTAATTGAAAATTTGAGCTACATTACTTGGCACTAAATATTAATAAAAAATAGAGAAATTGAAAAAGAGCTATTAGAATAACACTTAACAGCCACTAAACCAATTTTATCTAAACAATATATTTATGCTTTCATAGTAACCCTTTTCATTCTACTTAATGTGGGTTTCCATTCTTCTCTCATTTACATATGATTCTTAAGTTTTATTCTAACACATCATACAACTATTACATATACTGCTTATCGTGTACCAATATCTTTCATGATATTCTTTTTTCCTCATCGGTTTGAAGCTCCTTATAACAAACAATTAATTTCCATGGTTATTTTGTCTCGATGGAACATGTTATGTGCCTTGTATCAATATGTTTCATGATATTCTTTTTTTCTCAACTGTTTGAAGTTCCCCATAACAAATTTCTCTTCATGATATTCTTTTTTTCAGTTCCCCATAACAAATTGTTCATTATCGCAGTTTGCCTCTTCTATTCTATATATTTTACAGTTCTATTTAATGTGGGTTTTCTAACATCTATCATTTTGCTATGATTTTTAAGTTTTTTTCTAATAGCTCTTTTCCAATTTCCCTTTTTGTTAATCTACAATTGGTCCTATGTTAATGGGTATAACACCAAAGATGCACAAAGATAACTACAAACAATAAATGAAGGGTGAAAAAATTACTAACCCTAACCATTATTTTTGATGAAAGAAAGAAGATTTAACTACAATTTCTCCATCCATACAAAGACATAATCTCTTTGAAGTCTCCAAAATAGGTACAATGCCAAAGATAAAAACATACATGAACAATAAATTAATCATTTATGCAAAATACCCATGTAAAATGACTTACAAATTCTGGAGCACAATAGTATTAAAACCCTACAATCTATAATAAAATGGAGCCTCTGCTATCAAACCAAGACCACAATGTAAAAAAATACAATCTTCTATAAAATGGAGCCTCTGCTATCAAACCAACACCACAATAGCTCTTTCGACAATGCAACTTAATCAATATATTTTTACGTACATTTCAGAGTATACTTTCCCACATTGCAACATCAAATATTGCATTTATTTCCTCCTGTACGATCGTACAAGAATGCTAGGATGCATTAACCCTCACACGAGCAAACACTTACCATTCTACTTCCATGTATCGAGGAAACCAACTCCACCACCACCAACCCACTTAATTTGCAAACTCCATGTGATCATAAACAACCCTGAGAAACTCACCATTGGCCGAAAGATTCCTAGTGACAATAAATTCTATTCACGGCTAGGTTGACGAAAATTCTGACAGAAATTTTGAACAAATAGCCTATCAGCTAATAATTATAAAATTAAGGTCATTTGATTAAATTCGACTGGTAAGAGGGTTATTTAAGATATATCATAGCCATTTAGCATGCATAATACCTATTGCATCATGTAAATTCACCACCAACAATTTATCATTAGTAATTCACCTCTAACAATTCACCATTCACCACCAATAATCCATCATTGTGACTTATTTATTGCATATACAATTCACCACTAGGAATTCATCACTATGGTATATTCACCACATATACCTTTTTTTATGGGTTCAACAAAATCTTTGTACTTTTTCTTTTTTGGGTGCTCTTGGTCACATAAATATTGAAAAATGTATACATAGTGAATATACCACAACCATGAATTGTTGCTGGTTAATTTCATACGCAATCAATATGTCATGATGGGATTGGGATGATTTGTTGTGATTAATTGTATACACGATGAATATGTTAGGACAAGGTTAGGATTATTTTTTCTAGAGACATGAACACCCGCACACAGCTTAATCCCCATGTTATTAATCTTACAAATGGACAAAACATATTATTCCTAAGGGCCACTTGAATCAGGAACAACCATAGAAGCCCTGGGGATCTCTGAAACTACACTAGGGTTTCATTTACATGTACATATATCCATAATTGGTGAAGAAAGAAACTATAGTAAACACATAAAACAACATGGAGTCGATGCCCCTCTCTCTGAGAGGCTTCTGTGAGTCTGGATTTGTTTGTAAGTAAATAACCACTAATATGATTCAAACAAGCTAAATGACAATAAGTAACAAATGACAATGTAGTTATAATACGTGATAGCCTAGGACTATAGTTTCCAATGGATCATTTTTTTCATAGTTCTCTTTATGGCCCTTTTTTTCTTGAGTGCCCTGGAACACCATTTGAAGCTCTACAAATTTTTTGTTGGGAAAAGATCCCAACTAAAGTGAGTAAAGATGAAAACACACAATAAAAACCAAAGGAGACAAGAAAAGACAAGGAGGAAAAATATGTTTTCTATTTCATTCAAACACTAAAATATTTTACATACAAAACTTAGAGCTATGGCCATGTATTCCCTTCATACAAAACATTGCACATATTCTAGTGCACTTGGAGCTTTCTATGTTCTGGTGATATTCTGGAGCACTGGAACACTGCTCTCTATCAAAGTCTTTTGTTGTTGCATGTTCTCCTGAACATTCATTTCTTGTTGTTATGTGTTCCGCTAAACATTCCTCCTTGTTCTGCTGCTACACTACATAACTAAGAAACATTCTTTTCTTTTGTCTTTATTTCCCTTTCCAAAACTTTCGCTCAATTTCAAATTCACCTACTAGAATTAATTTGTTGCTAGAAAGCACATTGATTGGGACAACAAATATCTAACAAAGAATGAGGGGGAACAACCCAAAATGGATGTTATCTGATTGTGCATTAAATGCACTTTCCCATTGCTGCTCAAGATTAGATATTCCAACACTCCCCCTTAATCTTGAGTCATTTTTCTTTTCATCATCATTTAAAACTTCTAGCACAAAACTTTCAGAGCAAAGTTTCCAGCGCAAAAGTTTCTATTTTTCATCACTCCTCGAAAATTCTGGTGCAATGGAGCAAAAGTTCCAGACCAGTGGAGCATAGTTTCTGGGGAAAACTTGTTTGTACCTATTATGGTTTCTAACACTTTCTTGAACTGAAGTTCTAGCACATCAACGCTTTTCTGAGTTTTCCAGAACTAAAGTTCTAGTGCATTCCTTCATATCAGGCCCATCTCTTAGCATTCAAAGGATTCTTTTGACAATTTCTTTGTGAAATAATTAGCGAGCTACTGCTCAGATCTACAGTATTGAAGTTCAATCTCCCCATGCTCCACCAACTCCCTTATGAAAAGGTAGTCAATTTCAATGTGTTTGCTTCATCCATGAAAGACATGATTCTTAGTCAATGCAATAGAAGACACGTTGTCATAAAATATGGTTGTACCATCTTCTTGTTTCTCATTCAAATTTGCAAGGATTCTTCTAAGCCAAATAGCTTGACATGCTACTACATTTGTTGTTATGTACTCTACTTTAGCTATGGAGAGTGAAGCTATGGGATGCTTCATTGATTTCCATGATATTGCTCCTGAACCCATGTGCAACAAATATCTCAATGTTCTCTTCCTATCATCTATATTTCCTACCCAATCACTGTTTGTGTACCCAACTAGCTAAAACTCATTAGAGGTGGTATACATAATTCCATATCATTTCGTACCATTGACATACATGAGAATTATTTTTACTACTTGTCAGTGTGCATCCTTAGGTTGCTACATGAACTTATAAATCAGGCTTACCACATACAACAAATCAGGTCTTGTTTTCAAATGCATGAGGCTTCCAACCATTCTCTTATAGAGAGTAGGGTTAACATTACTGTTGCTATCCTCTTTGGTTAATTTTAGACCTATAGCTATTGGGGTTGGGTTGGTCTGATGTAAGACATTCTAAATCTCTTCAAGATTTGTATGGCATAATTTTTTTGTGAAATAAAGATGTCATGCTCTATTTATTGGACCTCTATGCCTAGGAAATATTTTAGCAAACCTAGGTCTATCATTTCAAACTCATTTTTCATTGCCTCTTTGAAATCATCAATGAAAAGATTACTATTCCCTTTGAAAATTAAATCATCTACATACAAAACAATAATAAGAATCTCACCATTGGCTGCCATGATGTAGAGTGTGGGCTCAGTAATGCTTTTGCTAAAGTAATTGCTCAAAAGGTATGAATCAATTCTATTGTACCATGCTTGTGGTGCTTGCTTCAGCCCATAGAGAGATTTCTAGAGCCTATAGACCTTGTATTCTTTCCTTGGGACTTCATAGCTAGGTGGTTGCTTCACATAAACCTCTTCTTTCAACACTCCATTCAAGAAGGTTGATTTCATGTCCATTTGAAATATTTTCCATTTTTGTTGGGTTGCAATTGCTAGGACTTCCTGCACTATTTCCAGTCTTGCAACTAGTGCATATGTCTCATCATAGCCTCTTCCAAGCTATTGTTTGTAGCCCTTAACAACCAGCCTTGCTTTATAATTCTCAACCTTACCATCAATAGTATATTAGGTCTTATAGACCCACTTAACTCCAATGACCAATTTCCTTTTAGGTAAATCAATGAGCTCCCATGTCTTGTCTCTTTCAATAGCATCTAGCTCTTCATCCATGCCCTTACACAATTTTTCTTCTTTCATGTCTTCTTAAAAATACATTGGATCACTATAAGAAAACATAGAAAATTTTGAATTCTCATCAAAGTAATCATACCTTGTATTTTCATAAATTTCCCTCATGCTTCTAGTCTTTTGTGGCATAAATGATGCAAACTTAGGGCCAATATTTTTGCAGCTGCTTCAATGTTGGACTGATGAAGAAGACTATTGTAAATTTCTTGCATAACTTCCCTTCTGAGAGTTTTCAGAGCATCTACCCTACAGAGAATTTTCAGAGTTGATATTGCTATTTTATGAACTATTACCTTGCTATAAGGTTCTAATGCACTTTCCTTCTAGAGCTTCTTCCTCCTTAGAGGGTATTGAGAAAGAAATATCCGTGTTACTATCCATCATTCCATCTCATGACTCATTTTCAATGAGTTCAACATCCCTTCTAATCACCACCTTCTTGGTGATGGGATTATATAGTCTGTAGGCTTTGGATTCTTCACTATAACCTATGAAAATGCATTTTTCACCTTTGTCATCAAATTTCTACTTTTTCTCTTTTGGCACGAGTGCATATGGCACACATCCAAATATTCTCAAATACTCAACACTTCATTTGCATTTTTTCCACACTTCTTGTGGAATCCTATCACGAATGGCCTTTGTGGGGAACCTATTTAGAATGTAGACTACTATTGCTACAATATCACTCCAATATTCATTAGACAAACCTTTTTCCTTCAAAATTATTTTCTCCATCTCTATGATGGTTTTTTTTTTCTTTTAGCCACTCCATTTCGCTATGGAGTATATCAAGCTATGAGTTGTTTCTAAATGCCTTGAGACTTGCAAAAGTTCATAAACTCTTGAGAGATATGCTCTCCCCGTCTATCTGTTCTGAGGACTTTGATATAGTGGCCACTTTTCTTTTCAGCCAAGGCCTTAAACTCCTTGAACTTCTCAAATTCATCTAATTTTTTCTTCAAAAAATACACCCAAATTCTTCTACTATAATCATATATGAGTGTCATGAAATAAACATTTCCACCTAGGGTTGGGTTCTTCATGGGACCTCACAAATTTGAATGCACTAGCTCTAATGGTGCTCTAGCTCTCCTAGAATGCCCTAATTGAAAGGGATTCCTATGCTACATTTACCTAGGATGCATGCTTCACACTTTCCATAAAGCTCTACAATTTTTGGTAGGCCTATAACCATACCTTTTTTAGCTAAAATATTTAAACTAGAATAACTTAGATGCCCATACCTCAAATGACAAAGCTTGGATGGGTCTTGGATGACTATTTTGAAGGCTGACTACTGTAGACCTATTGACAAAGTTGAGATTTTCATTTTGAGGGGAAACATTCGATTCTTTGTCATTTGAACCACTGCCATAACTCTCTTTCTTCCATCCTTATTGTATATGATGCTCAAGAGATTATGTTTCATGCATTGGGCATAAATGACATCATGGATTTGACTTTGTTCCCCATTTTGATTTCAGACTTAATGATGTTGTCTATGGAGACAAATAAATTTATGTTACCACTATGTGGTTGCTACAACCGTTGTCCAAATACCAAACTTCAACACTACCTTGTTCTAGAAGTTTGCATGCAATAGAAACTTGTGATTGTTTTTCATTTTCAGCCTTGTTCTCATTTTCCACATTTGCATTTTGACTCTCTTGGTCATGCTATTTCTTCCCACATTCATTTGCATAGTGACCATACTTGTGATAGTAGTAACATTGCAAATTTCTCTTATTATATCTATGATTTGAATTGTTATTATTCTTTGTGTTTTGGAAGTCTAATTGGGAGGTGCAACCCTCCTCTTGACTATTTGAGCCTCCTCTTCTGGAGTTGCTTCTACCTCTACCTCTCTGATCCCTTCCTTTTCCATTTCTTTCTCTTCCCCTACCTCTCACATTGGCTTGAGCTTTGAAAGCTTGTTCCTAGGAAGAATTTGCAAACCAATTTAGGTGTTGCTCACGGGTTTGAAGTGAACCCATTAACTCATCAACTATCATTTTTGATAGGTCTTTTTCCTCTTCTATGGTGATCGCTATTGGATCAAATTTTGTGGGTAGACTTCTAAGGATTTTCTCCACAATCCTCTTCTCTTCCATTGATTCTCCATTTATCCTCAACTAGTTAACCAAGGTGGAAACCCTTGTATGAAAATCTACAATGGAATCACTATCCTTCATCTGCAGGGTCTCAAACTCTCTCCTTAACAAATATAGTTTCACTAATCTCACCTTGTCAGTACCCTTGTAACTATTTTGAAGTATTTCCCAAGCTTCTTTTGCATAACTAGTTGTTGCTATTTGGGGAAAGATAGCCTCTGTCAAGGCCACCTCAATCAAACTAAGGGATTTAGCATCATATTTCCTTGTCTCCTTAAACTGATTCTTTTGAGCATTACTCAATGTTATAAATACATTTGGGTCAGTCACATCTGTGAACCCATTTGCTATTAACTCCCACAAATCATTTACAACTGAGATAACTTTTTCATTTTCTTTGCCTAGATGTCATAGCTTTTACCATCAAACATAGGTTGTTGCTTCTAACTCCTATTATCTCCTCTAGCCATTTTGCTAAATGGGGGAAATTACAAATACCCAGATAAAATCTCAGGCTTTTCTTCACTGCCTAGAAAACTAGGGAAATCCTAAATACCTAGAAGCTAGGGTTCTGACATTGCATGCCAAGGAAAAGAGCTAGGGCTTTATAAAAATAAATGCCCAAAAAACTTAGGGATTTGATACCAATCTGTTGGGAAAAAATCTCAACTAAAGCAGGCAAAGATGAAAACACACAACACAGACCAAATGAGACAAGACAAGACAAGGAGGTAGAATATGTTTTCTATTTCATTCAAACACTAAAAAATTACATTCAAAATGTTTTACATACAAAACTCAGAGCTATGGCTCTGTATTCCCTTCATACAAAATACTACTCACATTTCAGTGCACTTGAAGCTTTATGTGTGTTGTTATGTGTTGGTGATATTTTGGAGCACTAGAACACTACTCTCGTCAAAGTCTTTTGTTGCTGCAGGTTCTCTTGAACATTCTCTTCTTGTTGTTTTGTGTTCTGCTGAACATTCCTCCTTGTCCTTCTGCTGCGCTATGTAACTAAAAAATAGTCTTTTCTTTTGTCTTTGTTGCCCTTTCAAAAATTGTTGTGGAATTTCAAATTCACCTACCATTCTTAATTTGTTGCTGAAAATCACATTAATTGGGACAACAAATATTTGACAAAGAAAGAGGGGGGAATGATCCAAAATGGATCTCATCTGACTATGCATTAAATGCACTTTCCCATTGCTGCTCAAGATTAGACATTCCAATATTTTATGTTATCACTGATTCTCCTTTGCTCTCTTAGACTGGTGAGCACATCTCCAAATTTGTAGGTCCTAGTGGGCTCTCTTTTCAATCCAAGGAAAACACAACAGTGGATTCGACTAGATATAGGTTGTACAGAGACTGTAAATTGGTCAACATTATTTGTATGTATGTCTTTGCTGCTTCTATTTATCTACCCTTATTTTGTGCATCATGGATATGGCGTATAGGGAATAGCATGTTCTTGGACTCATAAAACCTTAAATTCTAGGTATACGCCACTTCCAAATTCAAAACAAAATAATGTCCTCCCAAAAGCATGAGGAACATCATCATGACTTTCTAAAAAGTCGTAAATTTTGGCATTCTCTAAGTGGCAAGGCTACTTCTTGTCACAACAACCATTGCGAAGAAGAATGGATCTATGGGTTGCAAATGAGACGATTCTTTGGAATCATAGGGGGGAAATTTTATATAGGAGCAAGGGATTAAATCAGTTGTCTCCTAATTAGAACTTGCAAATTTTTACCAATACATTGTCGAGCCACTCTACTAACCTTGTAGAACAAACCATGATGAATCCGATAATGATAACATATTAGAACTTAATATAGTCAACATGATTGATGTTTATCCTTGCCAAAATCAACATAAACTCTTACTCTATATCACCTTCGCTCATATTGATGCTTCTATGCATGCACTTGATGGTTCTCTTTAAATTAATATTGGTAGAATTAATGATAAATCTACAAGGAGATTTTAATCTGATATGTTTAGTGAATGTAATTATAGAAGAAACTTTTTATGTACATGAATTATACCAAGATAAATATGAAAAATTAGAAGTCCCGGTGAGAGCTCATGATGATTTTACCCACCCTACAATTGGTTCTTTAACCCTCCCCATTCAAGTTGGACCTAAAAAAGTTTGAATATTTTATTTATATTGATCCCTACTTTGTATCAATTTCTTGTGAAATTATGTCATCAATAGCTTGCTTCCATGAATGTTGTTCCTTCCAATATCCATACATATCTTAAATTCTCATTTGAAGGAAAAATATATGTACTATTTATCATGGAAGGGTTAAACCTTTGGCTATTTGATAGAAACTTTTTGCTTGATTATTTTTTTCCACAACCATCCAAACCCACTTGACTTCATGATTGTTTTCTCTTTTATTATATCAAAAATTCAAACCCAATTGTATTGCTCAATTCTCCCTTACCAATATATCATTTGAGACTCCTTGATCTCCAGTGGCTACAATTTTTATTCCTCCTATTCCATGGGTAGGAAATGAACCTCAGCCTGAACCAATTATTCTTCCTCAACCTCAACGATCTAGCATATATGCCATGGTTTCCCCTTCACAATCCTGTCTAGGGTAATGAGGCAACCCTTTGGTGAAGTCATCAGAGATTACTTCTGTACCTCATAAATAGAAAATATTTATTATAAAAAATCCTCCTTCTCCTATTGTTTCCCACCCTTTTCTGGTTCCCTCAATTCCTCCTAGAAAGGAAGAAATGGAACCAATATTGAAAAACACCTCAACCCTCCTGCACAAGTTGAAGCTCATGCATGATGAAATTGAAATGCAAAGGAATCCAAAAGACAAGTCATGTTATGGCTCACTAGTTTTCTCAAAATAATAAAACTTCATGTAATGACCTTTTGCCCATGCAACTAAATTACAATTAGATACCTCTCACCCACTCATCTTCACCATCACCTAGCTCCATTCCATATTTTTCACCAAAACATGAAGTTGAACCTTATCTTTTTGAACCAAGACAAAGACTAAAAAGATCGTTACCTATCCTATCACCTAGTCCAAAATATACTCACATTACAGTATATTTTGACATCGATTCAAAAGATAAAATCAATGTATAAAAAGATCAATGAATTTAAATGGGACAACCATGATGATCCTCATCTAGTGACTGAACCACCACATGTTAAACATAGTACCTTTTATTGTATTGCACTTGTTGTATAGTCCCTTTAGCATATTGTTCACTTTTTATTTATGATGTGAAAGATTGGGATGTAGATGAATTTTTACAAATCAGCTCACATATATAATATCCTTTATGTCTTTGTGTTTTTCTTGCACATAATGTGGCCTCCCTATAATGTATTGCTTGGCATGTATTTTCATTTGTTAGTTATCTTTGGATGATCCTTGATGTTCTTGTTGGAACAAGAATACAAAGAGAACAAATCTATCATGACATTCCTCTATATGTATCTTCATTCTCTTTTTTGTCGTAAATATTTGTTTCTTCCTTTTGGGAATGATGCAAAGCATTTAGAAATTTAGGTGTCTTCTATGTTGAAGAAAACACATTTTATTTTTTTATTTCATATGTTATTTCTTTCTTGTGTTCATAGTTCCATAAATATTTGGGAATGATGTCAATTAAGAGCATGATAATATTGATATACATTATGTCTTGCTTATTCTAACCTTAGATTTTTAGATCCCTTATGTGCTATTTTGTATTGTTAATAATGTGGGCTTATTTTAGGGGAAACCCCTTGTAATGAGTCAACTTTTTTAGGAACATATAACTTGGCATATGCTTCCTAATAAGCTCTCATACTCATCATTTAAAAAATAAAAATAAAAATTCCTTAAAGTAAATTTCTCATGGTTGGTGTTAGCAATTAATTTAAGGTGGGAGCATACATTCCATTATGTGCTTCAGTTTGCTCAAACATGATGAACGTAGTGATTCTTTCATGGAATATTGATCATTTGTGTAAGACCTTCTCATATTTCTTTAGAAAGCAACACATTTTACCTATAATTCTTAATATGGTTGACATGTGAACTCACTAGCCTATGTGAATTCATTTTCCACCCCTTCTTTTCATACTAACCTAATGAATATCAGACTTTACTGGGCTTTGTCCTTTCCTATCAAAATCACCTAGTGAATATCAAATTTTACTATTTTGTGGTGCCTTTATCTATTCATGGTTCACCTAGAAAATGTCAACTTTGATAGCTTGTGATTTATGGATGCCTTGTGGTATGGACCCTAGTAAGAATCTATAGATTTTGCTAGTTCATTTTGTCATGCCCCTTTTTTTTCTTTATGTTTGTTTTATGTTTATGTGCATCTTTGTTGTGTATGCTTTGTGTTTATCATGTGTTATTTTTTGCATTGTGTCTTATATATTTGTGTGCTCTTTTATCTTGACATTGTTGTTTAGTAATATCCTATGCCTAGGGGCTAGCACATCCCCTTGTTTAGTGTCATCTTACCTCTTCAATGTTTTGAGAAAAGGACCATTTTTGGATTCTCTTTATTTTATTGTGAGTATGAGCATAATTTAATATCCTCACTAAAGTGGGGGCTAAATGTAGCATTGTAAATTTCCATCCTTAATAATTTCACATTTTTTTTATCCCCCCTAAGTTCTTGAAACTAATTATGCTTATTAATCATATATTTTAGTGGAATCTTTGAGAAAATAAATTAATTTCGTAAAATTAAATTAATTATTTATTTGATGAGCATCTTGAATTCAAAATAGGTTTATACTATTGTGCCCCCGCCCTTTTCTACCCTACTTCACCATAAAATATAATATTTTATTTTAGTCCTAAATATATTTACAAATTTAAAATTATTTGTTTTCCTATCAAAATAATTAATGCCAAAAATATTGAAACTCATATAAATATAAGTATTTCCCTCAATTTGAAAACTTAATAAAATTTTAATCTATTAAAAAATCATAAAAAGTAATCAAGGTAATTACAAAAGAAGAATAATAAACATTTCCACAACACTTTATCTATCAAGAATCATGTTTGCAATGCATCATCAAATGCATGTTCATGCATAGTAAGATATTTTATTTTTTACGTTTATCATTAATATGAGCTCCTACCTTTATAGGATCTTTGAAAGAAACTAACAATTTCTCCTTGTGTGAGATTTTCCAAATCACTTTAGTCCATCAAGGAATGTAGATTTGAGTGGTAAGTTATAGCATAACTTTATTTATCATTTTTTTAATACATTTCCCTCTACCTGAACTAGGATAAGCACTCTTTATCAACATCAACATAGTTGTTTGTTGAGGTGGAAACACCAAAACTAGGTTTGACATAACGAAATCCCTATAGAAGATAATCCATCCTTTCTTATCTTTCTTAAAGGTTATAGATCTCAAATGTATTGAAGAAGATTGAAGAACTCAAGATATCAAACCTTTCATTAGGCATGAAAACACCCGCTTTCATCAAATTAAGGAAATATTGATTATTTGTTGGTGGATGAACATCATAAGTTGACTCCAACAGAGAAGAGCCTACATATTGTGATGCTTCTGAGCAGACTTTGAACTTTTGAAAACAATCATTTTTAGAAAAGGGAACCATTTCCCTTGTACAGTTAGTTTTATCTCTAAATTTAATTCCAAGTTCCTTATCTTCTACACTTCATTCTCTTTTTGTCTATTTTTTGTGTTTCAATTCTATATTTTTTTAAATCTTTAATAGTTTGATTCTCTTACATAGTTTTACCTAGCTTTCACCATTAATCTCACACACCACATCATTCAATCCATCATCCCAACATTTAAAAGGGGACCGAAAACTTGATCAGTTGTTTTGGCTCTTCCTTGAGAACAATAGCCAAGTAGTTTCTTTAGTTCATTTTTTTGTCCCCCAAATCTTAATGGTGGAATTTGTGATTAAGGATATCTATTAGCCCTAGATCCCATTTTCCTACCTTTCATATTCTACTAAATAGAATCCATTAGGGAGATATCAATTTTTCTATCTTCGCCCTATTTAATTTTGCACAAGATTCTCATTTTTATTCTCGGTGGCCAAAAGATATCCTATTTGATAAAAATGAACATGTGCTCAAGGGGACTAGAGAGCCCTCAATCCCGATCAATCTTAATCAATCAAATCCTTGCATTGTTGTGTATCCTCAACAATGTTATCATCATCATCCATCCATCGATCCAATCAATCAACCTTAGCTTGGTTTTCAACAAAATCCCAAATAGAGCACTGATATCATCACATGTCCATATCAAAATCATCAAAATCATCAAAATCATGTGAAAATCCAAGAACATCAGAAAATCAAATAATCCAAAAACATCCAAAACATATCGAAAAATCCAAAAACACTCAAAAGATCAAAAAATGTCAAAAACATTGGAATCTGAACTATGTCGTCTCTGAGCTTACACGTAGGCAAGGCTAATATTTGATCAGCCCCCAAGACATCAAAATCCAAAAACATCCGAAAAACATCAAAATCCAAAAACATTCAAAAAATGCAAAATCCAAAAACATCACAAATTTCGAAAATCAAAACATTTCAAAAATCCAAAAATACCAAAAAACAACCTCAAAACATTTCAAAACGCCAAAACATCCAAATATTTAAAAATCCATCCGCCTCATCTCGATTGCACTCGAAATAATCAATCATCCATAATAAATTGATCATCATCTTCATCCTTTGGCAACACAAACAAAAACAATCACAGCACAGCTTCAAAAAAATCAAAACAAACAATCTTTAAAAAATCAAACTTTGATCATTTTCAAACATGTCATCAACCTTATATCAATATCCTATCAATCAACTTATCAAACCATCATCATCCTATACAATGCATGTCCTAGGATATATCGTTCTGACAATGGGCATCATTTTGGATATCACCTTGGATTCTTATCCTATCAAAACAAATCCCTTTGGCTAGAGGTATGAAGAACATTGACTTGTTTGCATACTTGATCTTTTTCTTTTGATTTATCTTATTGCGCTCATCCAAGGACCTCTCGATGATATCCGAATGAAGGATTTAGAGAGATAGGAATGGGGCAACGATCATTATCTTTTGTCTATTGTGCTTGTTGGACGTTCTTGTAAAATAACTTGGCGAATACTTGCTTTATTAGCCTAGCAAGGTTTCTGTATGTCAAGTGTGAACAAGAATACTCCTATCTACTTGTTGAGTCAAAGTCCATCGCACTAGGTACAATTCCATCCTGGTTCTTTATACCTTGATGCATCGTACCTACATGTGTAATCAAACATAAGGTAAGTAGCCCTTTTAAAATCCCAATCCTTGATAAGCAAATCATCATCATTTTATCATCATCATCATCATCTATCATCATCATCATCATCTCTAATAAAGTCTCGACCAATCATGGACTTGTTGGATCCTCTTGTCATCATCTCATTTCCGCACTAAATGCATCCATCATGCATCCATCTTGCATCCAGAAAGCTGTCAGCATATCACATATCATTCATATCATACATAATAAGAACCATTGATCATTTCACATGCATTGCATTTGTATCATCACCATAATATAGATCTGTTAGTCTGAGCATCTGCATAAATCATCCATTGCATAATCATAGCATATCACATCATCAATCTCATCCATCCCATATCATATCATCATTTAAGTTGTTTAGGATAATATAGATTTGTTATTCTAAGCATCTTGAAATCATCTCACTTGCATCATCGTCCATAACCATCCGTTTTGAACCTCTTTATCGCGAGATCCCCCCTAAAAATTGAATCTTTTCGCTCAATCTCTCGAGGCGGCAATGTACCAGTGTACTTTCCGCTAGGACATCTGAAAAGTCATAAAAATTTTAAATTTCGATCGTGGCAAGTTTATTCTTTGAAACAACGCAACAAGTACATTACTTCAAAGAGGGGCAAAATGTAGACATGCAAAATTAGCATTATGCATAATCATATTCCATTTGGAAAATAAATCAAGCTTATTTATCAATCTCCTAAAGTCATCAGCTTAAATCAAATAAATCAAACTTGATCCTATCATCATCTCTTTGATTAAATAAATCAATCATTTATTTAATTAAATCTCAGATCATCATCCATCTCCCTTTGATTTGATTTAAATCTCTAAATCAAGTCAAATTGGTCAAATCAACCTAATCATCATTAATTTAATCTAACCATGATTAAATGCTAATCTCACCCACTTGCATTCTCTAGATTTAGCCACTTGCACATATAAATCAATTTATTGATTTATTAAATCCAAGATTTTCCATCAACATGGCATTTATGGGGAATATTCCCTCAATTTTGAATTCAAATCCAAGTTGATTTGTCCCTCTAACATTGCATTTATTTCTCATTTTCTTGTCCCCCACTTAGCATTTACTCTCAAATTTGAATTCAAATTCTCCCTCTCATGGGCACTCTTCCCAAATCTTGCACATACATCGACCACTCACATGATGACAAGTGTCCTTCTTTCATTGGTCCAATCTTAGTCCCACATTCTCCATGTTTGGCACACTTAGCATTTGAAAATATTTAAATGAGAGGCTTCATCCTTCAAGCAAGGTCTCCACAACTTCACAACTCCATCATCTACACAACTTGATGCAAAGTCATTCTCTTTGAGAACTGATCTTGTCCATTTATCATCTCCATATCCATAGCAAGTTCATCACTAGCTTATCAATCAAGGATTGGGAAAGGGTCACTAGCACATGTGACACCAATCCATTATGAGATAAAGTTGATTCATGTTGTTTGTATGCTTATTTGGTTTTTCTTGTTGTTTTAATATCTTACTTAGCATATCTAACAGGTTTCATTATCTCATAGGGATGTTGAGGATTATTTTGGTTTTAAAATGCTAACCATATGCAGATTTTCACATCCACATTATGGCGCTAGAAGGAGGGCATTATTGTTTATTAAATGCATTGGATAGAAATATAGAGTCTCTATTTTCGTTCATGCACTATCTCTGTTTTTGTTTACATAGGATTGATTAATGCTTCAAATAGAGATGCAAAGTTTTTGTCTCTATTCAAATAAGCTTTAAACATTTTTCCCATACACCGTTTTAAGCTTTATAGGCTGGGCATAGACACCCCTATTCTATTTTTTTTTCTTACATTGAATACTCTTTCTGGTCTCTGATGGCCTGCTTGCAAAAGCCAGGCCTATCTGGCGGCATTTTCTTTCTATTCTTGCTTGAAGTAATCTCTCCCGTCTCTGTTTTAGAGCATGTCACATCCCTAGAATGGTGCACACTGCTAGTCTATTTGTTCATATTCCGCACTTTGCAACTGGAAAAGCATTTGAAAACGTTAAATACTCTCTTTTGAGATTTTGTACGCTTAAATTACCAGCTGTTAGTCATTAATATAGACAGTATTTCAAAGATATGACTTGGCATAAATCATTAAATATTTTTGCCATTGTCAACTCATAATGTTCTATCTTCTTCAATTATCGAGTGAAATAAATGAGAATCCATGGCAAATCTTTTAAGTCATTTTAGAAGCCAACAGGATTTTTATTGTTTTTTGATTTTTTGATTTAAAATTTGCACTTATTCCATGCAGTTCAATGTGTTATGGTGATCTCATTATTTACTGGACCTCAATTCTCAACTATCAGAAACTGAGGCATGACGCCTTGCTTTTGATTCTTCAGTGTGTTGATTTAAATGGATAAATGTTAATGTGAGATGATTGTCTGAGATACAAGATATTCTCGAGCCCACCCAGTGGTAGTGGTGTTACATCAACATTTGGAACGCTGTGCGAGACAATTGGATCCCCCCCAAAAATTGCACTTTATTGATTTTTCTTTGACTTTCAGAGTTTGAACTCTTGTAGTGTGTGTTCCCTATTTGCTTGTTTCTGTGGCTTTTGTTAGCAGCTTTTTGATTGAGATGGCAATGGAAATAATAATAGGAAGATGAAGCCGCGTTAGATTATTCTTCTGTTAGTTTCAAGCAACTTCACCACATAATACATATTGCGAATAGTTTCATATTAATGCAACAACTGCTAGTCATCCATTCCTTTCATTACTGGTTTGGAGGAAATCTTACAGTTGAAGTAAATATCACTTTCCAGAGTTTCTAAAAATCTTTTCATTTAGACTTATTCTGTGTATATCCTTCAGTCATTACATCTCTTTTGGCCATTTTGTCAAAACAGTCCACATGCCGGGTCTATTCACAGTTAACGTGCCTTATCTATGTCTTTTTCTGTTGACAGTGACAGTCCATATCCTGCAAAAAAATTAGCACGCCCTGTCTATGCTTCCACATTTTCCTAGGAAACATTTCACACACCTTGTCTGTATTTTCGCATTTTATATACATTGCCCCATCACTCATTTAATTATATCATGTCCGCATAAGTATATAGAAAAGGTTGTTGAAATCTATCAATTTTATTACTAGCGTATCTACTTTTACCTACTCAGCAAGAAAGACACATCATCCATTGAATTTGCAGAATGCGAGCATATCTACGTTGTTCCATAGGAAGCTAAAATGCATGTTTCACAATCCTCGGTCTGCGTGGTCTACTGGAAAGAAATATTACAAGAGGAATCTCGTATGCTCTCTACATAGCCATCAATACATCTGACTGCAACTGCTTCTCTGTAAAGCTTCGCTGCCCACAGTCTATTCCAAGAACTCCCAGTTTGCATAGTTCAGAGAGGATACAGAGAAGGCTAGAGAATTTGTCTTCACACCTGCTGGTTGCATTAGTTTAAAAAGTTCCTGAATGCCTTCATTTGCTATTTTCTTGTGTTGTCTGTGATCAAAGGAACAAATTTCTATAAGTCTTTGATACTAATGGATGGATTTTTGTATTCTAGCTTTGGTCATCTAGGATAAAATGGAATACTCTTGGACAAGTTAGATCAGGAGTTTTGGGGCTTGAGATTTTATCAAAAAGTAAAGTGAAGGATAAGAGATCTGGGAGCTGAAAATTGAGCAATGATGTAACAGAAGTAGCAGTGACATCAATAGCAATTAAAGCAATCCAAAGTGGGAATCAAGATGCTATCATGATGAAGGAACTCCCTGCATCAGATTGATGGCAATGCATTTAAATCAAATCTTAGTCATCTGCATTAAGATGCTACAAATCTTTACTTGTCTAAAATATTTAATGCTTACATTGTTTGATGTTGGATTACATTAATCTTCATTATATGATCAAACATTTTAGCTAAAGGCTTTAATATTGTGTAAAGATTGTGGAAAGTAGGATTATTTCTAATGCCTCATGTATTAGTTCAAAATCATTGATCTTTTTAGTCAAAATCGTTCCATTATTTAAAGATAATGTGTAAAATGTTTTTAATTAAAAACTTGATCCTTGTCTAATTGCCTTTTAATTTTGATAGAAAAGTGAGGAGAGATTTTGTTTGGAGAGAGAACTTGCAAGTTCGAAGCGAAGGAAACAATCGTTGGAGAAACTTTTTTAATTTGAGCCTTGAACATTAAACTTGAACTTGGAAAAAGCATTTTTTAATGCTTATTGCAATAACTTGAGCCATTCATTTCTTGATTTCATTTTTTGTTTTAGGACAACTTGCTTTCAATTTGGATTTAAAATCAATCACTGTCTTTGATCTTTTCAAAGTTGGGCTAAAACTGAACACTACAAACTTACTAGACTTTGATTTTGGAATAAAATTGAACAAGACAAATTTCACACTTCATCTTAGTGCTTTAAAATGAACTCACAATTGCTTTGAAGGCTATAAAATGAACAAGTGCTTGAATTGTGTGATTTTGTCTTTGGTGCATTTTGAGTGCGTATCCTCTCCCCTTGCGCTTCGTGTGATCTAGGGTGCAAGAGAAACACTCAAAATGCATTTTATTGCTTTGAAACACTTCGATTTGGGTTTAAAATTGAACATCTTGTGCGAGTGTGAGTAGAGGCATTTTCGCGTACATTCTCTTTCTTTGTGCCATCAAAGATTGATCGAGTTACAAATTTTTTCTTTGCTTGCTTTTGTTTATCCTAGAGGGCCTACCTTGGGGAAAAAGTACTCACCCAAGGGAACGACTCAACCGGTAACACTCTAAAGCCAAGAGTATTTCCAGCCGGGATATAAATGTGGGTATTGGTGAAACACCATTATCATGCGGTTGGCTCACAAGATAGATCGAAAGGGGACTCTTGCGAATCTTTAATGGAAAGTCCCTACTAGAACCCATGTGCTAGAATTTTCCAAAATCCTTAATCTATTTGTTGGTGCAAGAACGGTCATTATACACTTTATGGTCTTTAGTAGAAATGGAAAACATGCCATGGGAGTTTCATGGGTGTTGATGCTTGGCTGTCCCGATTGACGTTAATGAGCTGTGGAGGGGAGCCAGTGGGGTCAAGCATCTAACCATTCGCTAAAGATAAGCGTAGCTGGACTTGTCCAAGTGGGGATTCAACAAATATTGTCTTTCACATCCATAGGGCTTGTACTTGTTCTTCATTCAAAAACACAGTGCGTTTATCAAAAACATTGAAAAACAAACATTCAACATCATCATCAAAATTCCAAACCCCTTAGTTAGAGAAAATACCTTTGACAAAACCCAAGAACTATTGCTTACCCTTGGGATTATTTCCTTAGAGGTTTCTAAGTAATTGGGTTTACATCTTAATTTTCTCTTACAAAGGTCAACATTGGGCAACCTTTGTCCTAATTTCTTGGAACTTCCACATAGCACTTTGTGGGACGAAAAGAAGTTGTGACATTGGACATTCAGTTTGAAACATAATCAAGTGGTTGTTTTTGGTAAAATGAAGTCATTATAGCAAAGATAACAAATTGGACCCCATACATGTGCTTGTTTATCTTTTTATTGTCTTTCGAGAAAACATTGATCTTTTGGGTTTGAAATTACTCTTAGAGAAAATTTTGTTCTTCAATACCTTGTCCTAGTAAACAAAGTCTCTCTAAGTCTTTTAGGATCAAATCAAACACTTCATCCATCCAAACAACTTTAGAGCTTTTGAAAACATCATTCTAGACTTAGGCACATCATCAAAAATCAAAATCACCTTGTTTAATTAGGAATATGGGAATGCATCCTTTCTCATATCTCTAATTAAATCAACAATCCTTTGAACAATTACATCCTAAGATCACATCCAACATCTTAGGGTTTACAAGTCCATTATCCAAATCCAAATCAAAACCAATCAAAATCAAACCCTAAGTCTAGCATTGATCCAAAGTCCCTAAACGTTCAACACTCATATCATTTCCACCTTTCATCCTTCATCTCGTCATTAGTCCTAAACACCTTAGAGGTCACTTTGCAACAAGGTCAAAACATAAGAGGAACATGGAATACAAACTTGATCCATACATCTTGAGTAATCCAAATCAATTGAATCTTCAAAGCCTTGCAATGCTGATTGATTATCAAAACTCACACTTATACAATCCATACATGGGACCATTACCTTCGACAAATGTCAATAGAACAACAAGTGTGAGTATACCCAAATCAAAGATTGAAGCACATTTCCCGATGGTAAATCCAAATCGAAACCTACAAGTCTATCAATCGAACAATCAATGCATGAGCCTTGAAACGAACTTCATCACACCAAATCCCTACAAACCAAATGAGAAGGTACCAAGAACAAGTTTTCGAAACATGAATCCAGAAAACTTTGGGATGGATACATTTGCAAATCATATGAATATTACAAACATGAACAATAGTCAATTTCAACCCATCATGTCAAATCTGAGTGTCATCACAAATTAGAATATTGTCCAAAATCAAACACAACTACACACTCCAAATCTGCTTAAACAAGAACCAAATCAACTATATCAAGGGACTCAAGATCAAAATCAAGAACAAAATTGGCTAGATCAAATTGCTGCACTTTCCAAAATAGTTGAGGCATTGCGCCAAGGGAAATCTCCACCACTATTACCAACATCATTCCTTGGTTTAGGGCTTCCCCCTTTACCTAGCACCAATCACTCCACCCAAATCAATCGACCTAATGTCAATCAAACCATCACGTCAAATCCTTCAAATATACCATCGACATCACACCAATGGATGGTATCTAATCAAACAACAACATTGATCCCAAATTGAAATACAGTCTCCCAAGGACCTATCACCTCGGTCATTCCAACCATCACTATCCCTTCAATCATTCCAACCACCACTATCATGCCCATCACATCTCAAACACTCACTATCGCTCCAAGTGTATCTTAATCACTTGTCACCGCATCCAACACGATTCCAAATACACCACCACTACCGCCAAAACCAAGTGCAATAAGTCAATATCATAGCATCACACTAAAAGCACATCAAGCCTACCAACAAGGGCTTCAACAATCTCAAGCTACCCAACCAACACGAGCACAAACACAAAAGATGAAAACTATTGAAAACAAGGATCAAGATCAATCCATCACTGAGCACATGTTTACTTCATCTAATGATCAAATCGACATATGTCAAGAGTCACTTTTGAATCACGATCAAAATCCACCAACAAAACTTGACAATGAGCCAATTCAAGAAATATCAACATCACTTGACTCTCTGGTCGAAGACATTCACAATCTCTCCACCGCAATTGTTGAAAACAATGATCAAAACCTCTCCATCGAGGAGCACATTGAGGATGTATCTACACAATCTGATGATCAACTCACCATACATCAAGAACCACTTTTTAGTGATCTCTTTCAAGGAGTGTTAGGATTATTTGATCCAATTGACATAATGCACAATCAGTTCACCTATGATCATGTTGAAAATGTCTCTACATCGCCTTACGAGTTAGAGGACATATCTCAAGAATTTATTCCAAAGCATGATCAAAATATTTCACCAAATTCTAGCAATGGTTCTTTTCAAAACATGTTGATCCCCTTTGATCGCATGGTTACAGATACTGAAGGAACCTTGAACTTGACACTTGAGGATATTGAACAACTTACCATGTCTAATGATGATATCCAAGAACCATTTGTAAGTGATTCATCCTTTGAAACTGATCCATGTCAAGAACCTGATCCAAAGCATGTCGAAAGCAACTCCGAAATCATTCAAGATCAAGAATTTGTATCTTCAAGATACTACAACAATCTAATGGACACCCTCCTATCTATGCAAGATGATCATATCCATGTAAAAAAACTCCTCCATCTACCCATGCGATGCTTTCTATAGATGGACACGTAGATGATCTTCATCTAGAACAAGATTTTATTACACAAAAAGAGCATAGTATTAACTCCTACCGTCAAACGGAGTTGTCAACATTAGGATCAAATATGTGCCAAATTCATATTGAAGACATCATGAATAAGGATATCAAACATTATGCACTCAAGGAAGCAAATCAGACAGAACAATATATTCCATAGTTAGCAGAGCGGAAAATCGAAACAATGTCATCTACAGTGGTCATTCATCAGAGCATGCTTACTGAACAAGACATCTCAGAATAGGCAGAATCAAAGTATAAAGGTACTACTTTCACAATATTGGGGGCAACTTCATCTCAAGCAAACGTCAACATAGGGAGCATTAAGAATCCTTCTGATGAAACCCATGCCAATACTACAACCAGCCATGTCATGAATCTCCATCCACCCATCACCCCATCCATGAATTGGAACCAACGCTAAAAGAAAGAATTGAATCAAAGTATGAAGAATGTTGTCAAAGGAAGAGAAGCCAAGAAGCATGAAGGACAAAAAAAATACAAATGGATACAAAAGAATACAAATAAAGATTATCCCTATCAAACTCCATCAGTCAAAGAAACTATGGGGCAAAATAAAACAGGGAAAAGTATCCATCAAAGATGTCCACAAAAGCAAAATCAGGCTTCTCAAACGACGTACAAAGTGTATCAAGCAGTTGGTCCTAATTCCATGCACACTTCCGTATCCACCCATCATTGCTCATCTTCCCAAGTTTGGAGAGTCAAAGATTCCAAGCTGTCAACCAATCAATCTCCTATACCTAAACACACTCCATCCATTCCTCCATGCATGATATCCAATTCTCACATTGACCATGTATTGGAAATGACCCTTCATCATAAGGATTCAAAGGGCACTCTATTGCGATGTACACACAGAGACAGAGTTAACCCTACTATCAATGAAGCAGATCAGGAATCTCAAAAGCTGTATTCAAGTGCACGTGTCTCGACAAACCAACTTCTTCAAGCAGGATATCAATGGCATATTATGACAGGGGCGTCTACATCAACACCACCAGGTGGTTCAGCATGAGCTTTAATCTTTCAGAAAAATACAAAAAAAACAAAAATATGAAAATCCAAAAGAATCAGAAAAAGGATTGAAAACAGTAAAGATAAAAATCGTCCTCTAGTGAAAACTGCATGTGCAGCGCTTTGGGCAAGACCATGATGAAAACCTGGCAAACAAGCGTCATGTGTAGAATTGAGCATCTACGTGCACCAGTTCAGGTGAAAGCATCTCATCCCATCTGTAATAAATCAAGCATTCCATCGGTCTTATCCATAATAAATCCATGCATGCATGAACCATTTATCCAATCCATCTCTATCTGTCTACATCCATCATCTGAGTTATCCCGATCTTGATGAAAGTTTGGGGCACACTTTAGCCTACTTATGGTAAACATCTTGACATGGGTCATTTTCATTGATCCTATCCTATTAAGCGTAATTCGATCCATGAAACATATCCAAATGAGTATCCTTTATCTATGCACCTTATCTTATCGCAAGATAATCCATATCCATCTATCCATACACCTACTTGAGCATCCATCCATAACATTCCATACATTGCTAGACATTGGGGGTAGATATTTACATCTTGCTTCAGAAATAAATCTTGATATATATCTTCCAACTTATGTGGTGATCCGAACATTGGCAAATGTGAAATCAAATGGTCAAAGCATTTGTGATCCAAAATTCAAACCACTAGCCCATGACATATTTTGACAAGAGGATGTTCCTTATCAAGCTTCATCAAACATCGAACATCAATCAAAACAACCAATATCAGTTGCATCAAATGCACCCTTCAAACATCACATCAAATCATTCAAAATAGCTTTTGTTCCAAATCAAGCTTCAACAATCCTGATCAATCAAATCCAATCAATCCATCATCTTGGGATATCCATCCTAATCCTTGTTTTCCTTAACACTATCCTTGCATTGTTGTGCATCGTCAACAATATTATCACCATCAATCCCGATCAATCAAATCCTTGCATTGTTGTGTATCCTCAACAATGTTATCATCATCATCCATCCATCGATCCAATCAATCAACCTTAGCTTGGTTTTCAACAAAATCCCAAATAGAGCACTGATATCATCACACATGTCCATATCAAAATCATCAAAATCGTCAAAATCATGCGAAAATCCAAGAAAATCAAAAAATCCAAAAATCCAAAAACATCCAAAACATATCAAAAAATCCAAAAACACTCAAAAGATCAAAAAACATCAAAAACATTGGAATCTGAACTACGTCGTCTCTGAGCTTAAACGTAGGCAAGGCTAATCTTTGATCAGCCCCCGAGACATCAAAATCCAAAAACATCTAAAAAACATCATGTTGGTGTGAATAATTGTCTTGTACCTAGCTTATTCATTCACTAGGTAATTAGGGGACATATTCACATGGTTAAGTTTACTTAGGTAAAAGATTCTTTCTAGAAGTCTTAGTTGGCATTTCTAGAACTTATCTTATCTAGTTAGGATGCATCATTTCCTAGGTGATTAGGTTGTTGGTTGTCTCATGTCATAGGATCATGACATTTGTCAACATCATATTCATTCCTATCTCTCAACCTTGCCCATATAAGCAAGGCATCTCATGTACATTTGTAATCAAGCAATCAATCAATCTTGCATTGTGAAGCAAGCTTTCTTGCCATTCTCTCTCTTGTGGAAGTGGTTTTGGTCGCAACTAATCTTGGGGGTGTTGAGGAGTCACCATTTACTCCTACATGGTATCAAAGCTCTCCAGGTGTTGCAGATTCCTTCTCAGATCTGAGGGTGATATTTTGGCTTGAAGATTTTTGCTGGGTGCAGATTGGGGTTTCAAGAACCTCACGGTTGAGTTCAAAAGGTTCCGCAGATGAATTTTGACTGTAAATTTGTCTATATTAGGTAAAGTTGTTTTTGAGGAAAAATTTTTTTGCTGGAACAACTCACTATGCGGTAGGATTTTCATAATTTTCGAAAAAAAAATATTTTTCAGAAAAATATTTCTGCCGTATTTGTTAAAATTTGGGGAAAATTTTGTATTTTATCCGACATTATTGTTTGGGGTTTACAATTATTGTTGGCAGAATAAATCTTCTCCGATATTTTTTTTGTCTGTCGCAATATTCAGGGTATCATCGTCGGCGTCACATCCGTGGCTAGTACTTTCCTCCGCAATCGGTGTGTTTGTCATTGACTGGCCAAGTATCGTTCACTCGACGGCTTATCTTGGTCTGCGTTCGTCGGCATTCATTGGGTCTATGTCCGCTCAGGCCGAATATTCTCCTCCTTCATTGCGTGGTACACTGTCAAATTGTCTTGTCATTGGGCCGGGTACGCTTGCATTAATTGGTGGATCAAGGCTTCCTCTTAATTGGTGGTCAAGTCCCACATGGTATCTGCCGTTGGAGCTGTCATATCCATCGGTCGGGCATTGTCTGACAGCTTACATCCTTCTACAAATTGGCATCGGTGGTGAGATCTCTGTCGTCTATCAGATCCTTCCCTTCTTGTCAGCTCCGCCAGCAGTCAGAGGTACGAAGCTTCCATCCGACGTCCTCAGCAGTCATTGACAGAGAGATTCGTGGCATTAATAGTCACATCCATCGGCTGGTATGATTTCAAAAGTCTTTTTAATATAAAAACTTTGCTCTCCGTCGACCATTTCCTTATTGTTGGTCAGCTTACATTATTTAAAACTTTTCTAAAGTTCTATAAGGCCGATGGGTTTTTGTGTAGAGGGAATTGTTTTTTGCAATTATTGCCACTGTGGTCACATGGATAACTGGAAATTAAGCCCCTAGCGCCTAGATTTTTGCACCGGTTTACTCTTTTGCAGACTGGTTATTTTTCCCCAAGTGCCTATTTATAGGCGTTTTTTTCATTTTTTCATAACTTTCGCATACAGAGGCTGTTTTTCAGAAACGGAATATCGTCGGAAAGGTGAAGACCTGAATTTCTCAGTGGTGCAAATATTTTGCATAGATTTTGCAGTTTTGTGCCTCTTTTTCCAGGTTGAAGCTCGATCATCATTTTCTGCTTCCGAGCTCATATCTTTGTGCTCCGATCTCTGATTTTCTCCAAATTTGTGGCATCGGAAAGGTATTGAGGAGCACTCCAGATATACTCATGCACTTTTTGCAGATTTGTTTCCATATTTTCATATTTTCAGTTTGTAGCTGATTTGATAGTTTGGGATTCCTTGTAAATTTGCAAAAAAAAGTGCAAATCTTGTTGGGACAAAGGGGTTGATATCTTGTATTGTGAGGGAAAATTTGTTGTTCCTCTTTTGTAATATCTCATTGTATCATGGATTTTACAAAAGTTGTACTTCTAACTCCATATAACTATCATGAGTGGAAATCTCAAATGGAGTTGTTATTGTTAAAATCAAAGTTACAAAGAATAACATTTGGTCAAGATCCAGAACCCACAGGAGCAACAGAGAAAATAAAATGGCTTGATAGAAGGGATGAAGCTCTTGGTACTTTGAAGTTGTCCATTTCTCCAGATCTTAGATATCATGTAGCATCATGCACTCATCCTAATGAAGCTTGGAATACTTTAGAGAGTCTCTTTGGTAATCCAAATAAGATGAGAAAATTTAAGTTGGAGAATGAACTAATGGGTCTTAATCCTTCAGATTTTGACAATGTCTAAGACTTTTTCTCTAAGCTCAATTCTCTTAGATTGTAGTTATCTAATTGTGGGGTAACTAAAGAGGATGAACAATTGATACTTTCTATTCTTGCTAAGCTTGGTCCTGATTATTCAGTGTTTGTTTCTACTTTCTATGCTACAATGGATGCTCTTGGCAATGCATACAAAATACCTTCTCTTGATGAATTTGCAGCTCAACTCACAAGGGAACAAGCAAAGTTGGTACACATGGGCACATTGAAGTCTTCTAGATCTCATGCCCTTGTTGCAAAGGAGACAAAGGATTCAAGTGGCATAGGTAAGAAGCAGAACAAGGCACCCAAGTCTAATGAGCAAGGTAAATATTCTCCTTCACATAGCACTCCTGAGTCCACATCCTCTTCTAAAGAGGAATCATCTAAAAAGAAGAAGTCAAAATGTGCATATTGTAAAAGATTAGGACATGATGAGCATAGATGTTATAATAAGAAGATTGATGAAATGACACACCTTCTTCAAAAGAATAACATTAAGTTTCCCTCATCAGTGTCTAGTACTTCTTCTTCAACATCTCAATTGGTAGCTCCATCATCATCATCTCAGTCATAGGACACATGATCTACTTCTGGGATACACAAGATGAAAGGACAAGCACTCTTGGCCTCTACAAGTCTTGAATCTCATAGATGGCTTCTTGATTCAGGGGCATCTCATCATATGGCATCTTTTATGGACATGTTCTCTTCTTTTGAGCCTTGTAATTCACCTCATATATTGATGGGTAACAATACATATATGAAGGTAAGTGGGAAGGGTTCTATTGATATGGGGGAAGGGACTTTCAATGATGTACTTTGTGTTCCTTCCTTGTCCACTAATCTCCTTTCTATTTACCAAATTACTCATGGGGGTCAAGGTAAAACAGTTGAGTTCACTCTAG
This sequence comes from Sequoia sempervirens, assembly GCA_007258455.2. Classification (NCBI taxonomy): domain Eukaryota; kingdom Viridiplantae; phylum Streptophyta; class Pinopsida; order Cupressales; family Cupressaceae; genus Sequoia; species Sequoia sempervirens. The sequence continues at coordinate 147,223,507 of VDFB02049217.1, forward strand.
ATAGGGTGTACATAAGGGACTTGGAAACTAGGGATATTGTTGCTATTGGGATGGTTGATCATTCATCTTGAGTATATTCCTTTTCACATTTTGCTTCAGAAGATGATAATGTTCCTTTGCCTGCATCACACACTCCATTGAGTGTGAACCATGATAGTGAGGAGAAGTTTGGTCATCTACACCTTGGTATTCTTGAGACCAGTGCTGAGCTTCCTACTCCTCCACCTCCTACTCCTTCAGCCATTGATGCTTCTATTCAGTAGGATGATCATAGTTTTTCAGATCTTGCTTTGTGGGATGAGTATTTGACAGGTATTTCTAACTTGTTCATAGAGTCTCATACTGCAGATTTGGAGGATACACTTGAGGGGATTTCTCTACTCTTTGATGACAGTTTCAGTACAACTGTTATCCCATCTTCTTTGTCTTTGGAGATTGACATTCATGAGTCTCCTCCATCACTTGATTTGTCATGTTTCTTGGTTCAGTTTGACAATGATTCTGTTGTGGCTCATTCAAGCTTGGAGGATCTTCATCAGTTTTAAGAGGCATACATGTTGAGCATTCATGCTTCCTCCTTTCAGTTGGACATGGAGTGGCTTCTACACCAGCTTATGGCTTTGTTTCTTCCTAAGGGACGACGTGTTGCTTGCAGACATTGGGTCATCTTTTGTTTTCAGGCATTCTTCATCAGCATTGGAGCTTCTTCATCATGGGGGGGATATCTTATCTCACTACTTTCTTCTTATGGGGGGGTATTTGATTGTATATACATGATGCATGTTGTCCTTGGGGGGTATCATTGAGTCCTCCATACATAATGTTTCTATTGTTTTGTTTTCTCTCTTTTGGAGAGGAGGTTTGTCCCATTGGGTTTTCTCCTTTTCTTTGCTTTTGAGAGATTGCATCATTTTCATTGTAAATGGGTACCTAACATGGCCGAGTAGCCGAGACCCATAGTCATAGTCTTTGCACAGTTTGCATAATAATATTCTCCCTAAGTTGCACTTAAGGGGGGGTGTTGGTGTGAATAATTGTCTTGTACCTAGCTTATTCATTCACTAGGTAATTAGGGGACATATTCACATGGTTAAGTTTACTTAGGTAAAATATTCTTTCTAGAAGTCTTAGTTGGCATTTCTAGAACTTATCTTATCTAGCTAGGATGCATCATTTCCTAGGTGATTAGGTTGTTGGTTGTCTCATGTCATAGGATCATGACATTTGTCAACATCATATTCATTCCTATCTCTCAACCTTGCCCATATAAGCAAGGCATCTCATGTACATTTGTAATCAAGCAATCAATCAATCTTACATTGTGAAGAAAGATTTCTTGCCATTCTCTCTCTTATGGAAGTGGTTTTGGTCGCAACTGATCTTGGCGGTGTTGAGGAGTCACCATTTACTCCTACACATCAAAATCCAAAAACATCACAAAATTCAAAAATCAAAACATTTCAAAAATCCAAAAATACCAAAAAACAACCTCAAAACATTTCAAAACATCAAAAACATCCAAATATTTAAAAAAATCCATCCGCCTCATCTCGCTTGCACTTGAAATAATCAATCATCCATAATAAATTGATCATCACCTTCATCCTTTGGCAACACAAACAAAAACAATCACAACAGTCAGCAAAAACAAGCTTCAATCGTAAAATCAAAAGCAAACAACCAATCTTTAAAACAAAATCAAACTCTTGATCATTTTCAAACATGTCAGTCAACTTTATATCAATAGCCTATCAATCAACTTATACAACCATCATCATCCTATACAATGCATGTCCTAGGATATATCGTTCCGACAATGGGCATCATTTTGGATATCACCCTGGATTCTTATCCTATCAAAACACATCCTTTTGGCTAGAGGTATGAAGAACATTGACTTGTTTGCGTACTTGGTCTTTTCTTTTGATTTATCTTATTGTGCTCATTCCAAGGACCTCTCGATGATATTCGAATGAAGGATTTAGAGAGATAGGAATGGGGCAACGATCATTATCTTTTGTCTACTGTGCTTGTTGGACGTTCTTGTAAAATAACTTGGTGAATACTTGCTTTGTTAGGTGCGCCCTAGCAAGGTTTATGTATGTCAAGTGTGAACAAGAATACTCCTATCTGCTTGTTGAGTCAAATTCCATCGCACTAGGTACAACGCCATCCTGGTTCTTTATACCTTGATGATACCTACATGTGTAATCAAACATAAGGTAAGTAGCCCTTTTAAAATCCCAATCCTTGATAAGCAAATCATCATCATTTATCATCATCATCATCTATCATCATCATCATAATCATCTCTAATAAATTCTTGACCAATCATGGACTTGTTGGATCCTCTTGTCATTATCTCATTTCCACACTAAATGCATCCATCATGCATCCATCTTGCATCCAGAAAGCTGTCAGCATATCACATATCATTCATATCATACATAATAAGAACCATTAATCATTTCACATGCATTGCATTTGTATCATCACCATAATATAGATCTGTTAGTCTGAGCATCTGCATAAATCATCCATTGCATAATCATAGCATATCACATCATCAATCTCATCCATCCCATATCATATCATCATTTAAGTTGTTTAGGATAATATAGATTTGTTATTCTAAGCATCTTGAAATCATCTCATTTGCATCATCATCCATAACCATCCGTTTTGAACCTCTTTATCGCGAGATCCACCCTAAAAATTGAATCTTTTTGCTCAATCTCTCGAGGGGGCAATGTACCAATGTACTTTCCGCTAGGACATCTAAAAAGTAAAAAAAAAATTAAATTTTGATCGCGACAAGTTTATTCCTTGAACCAACACAACAAGTGCATTGCTTGAAAGAGGGGAAAAATGTAGACATGCAAAATTAGCATTATGCATAATCATATTCCATTTGGTAAATAAATCAAGCTTATTTATCAATCTCCTAAAGTCATCAGCTTAAATCAAATAAATCAAACTTGATCCTATCATCATCTCTTTGATTAAATAAATCAATCATTTATTTAATTAAATCTCAGATCATCATTCATCTCCCTTTGATTTGATTTAAATCCCTAAATCAAGTCAAATTGGTCAAATCATCCTAATCATCATTAATTTAATCTAACCATGAATAAATACTAATCTCACCCACTTGCATTCTCTAGATTTAGCCACTTGCACATATAAATCAATTTATTGATTTATTAAATCCAAGATTTTCCATCAACATGGCATTTATGGGGAATATTCCCTCAATTTTGAATTCAAAGGCAAGTTGATTTGTCCCTCCAACATTGCATTTATTGGTCATTTTCTTGTCCCCCACTTAGCATTTACTCTCAAATTTGAATTCAAATTCTCCCTCTCATGGGCACTCTTCCCAAATCTTGCACATACATCAACCACTCACATGATGACAAGTGTCCTTCTTTCATTGGTCCAATCTTAGTCCCACATTCTCCATGTTTGGCACACTTAGCATTTGAAAATATTTAAATGAGAGGATTCATCCTTCAAGCAAGTTCTCCACAACTTCACAACTCCATCATCTACACAACTTGATGCAAGGTCATTCTCTTTGAGAACTGATCTTGTCCATTTATCATCTCCATATCCATAGCAATTTCATCACTAGCTTATCAATCAAGGATTGGGAAAGGGTCACTAGCACATGTGACACCAATCCACTCTGAGATGAAGTTGATTCATGTTTTTTGTATGCTTATTTGGTTTTTCTTGTTGTTTTAATATCTTACTTAGCATATCTAACATGTTTCATTATCTCATAGGGATGTTGAGGATTATTTTGGTTTTAAAATGCTAACCATATGCAGATTTTCACATCCACAACTGCATAGAAATTTCAAATTTTCACCAAATAGATTTTATTTTTTTTAAACAAGCCTCGTATTTTAGAAACTACATTCAATTTCCTACAAATTCTATTTTACATATTTTCGAAATAATATAGATAACTTATTCAAATTTTTACAGCAAGTTGTCTAGCTCTGATTTTTTAGATTTTTTTGCCACTTAAGGGCCTGTTTTTTCCATGATGATCTTGCACATACCCTTTGGTTTTATTTAAATTTATATTAAGATCAAGGTCTCAATTCCTCCAATATTTTTATTCTTCAAGGGCACAAACACTCTACTCCTTATAATATATGCCAATGTTATTTTTTGTGACATCATCTATGTTATTCAATACATAATACATTGTTTCTCCCTTGTATCATTATCTTGTCCATTTCTAATTTGGCACACTATTTATGCTCTTATTTCTAATTTGGTTGGTTTCATGGTATTTTCTACATACTTCTTCTATTCATAATATGAAAATTAACTATCTAAATTCCTCTATATATTCTCTTAGATTTTTCTGAAATTGAGATTTGATTACCATTAATTTCAAATTCTGATACAATATAGTGCAACTACAAGTAGTTATATCGAGAGGCCCACCAAGCTAGTTACCAAAATAAACCCAAAATTTATAGTCATAGAATCAATACTAAGGAGACAACCAAAAATTCTATAACAAAAATTATGACGCATAAGTTCTAGTAATATCAAATATTCTCATCAGCTATTTGTGGCACAACCTCATTGTTGTGTTAAACTTGGATCTTGTTGGATTTGAACAAGTCAACACCAAGAGTGGTCCCTAATGGGAGAGAGATTCTTTCCTAGCCATTGTTATCAAATCATTTACAAGAAATTTCCAAGTATCTAATTCTACATCTCTTCTAACCTCAAATTAGTGTAGCTTACAATATTGGTTTTAGAAATCAATTTATTCTTTCTAGAACTTGTCATCACTTTCTTCAAGTCTCAATGCCAAAAAATATTATTTTTGAGATCTATCTTAAAGACAAAGGCATTCTCTTAGCATTTTATTTATTTTTTCTTTCTATTTTCATTTCCTATAATATTTTTTCCCCTACCATTTAGAGAAAATAAATTCATTTACATTTTAATATTAATTATGATATCATTAAATTTATTGTGTATTTATATTTTTATCATTTCTAAATATATCATATTGAATTATATATATATATTATTTTTAACCTCAAACTAGTACAAACCCTGAACCCTACATGTAGGGTATAAGGTTTATGTTTCAAGGTATATAGATTTTCTCAATGGTTTTAAATTTTTAAAATTACTACACTAAAATAGAGCATAAAAGGTATACATAAGCAAGAAAATGCATATAATAGATACCTTCCTACCTCAAAAATCTGTCAATGTATTTTTTGGAAGGAGCAAGTAGAAATTAGGTGTAATTGAGAATTATTTACTTGGGTACACATTTTTAGTTTCTCTGCCAAGTCACTCTCATTGTTTATATAAATGTAAATAAGGCCATGGGGTGAAAAAAATTGATTCCTTTTTAGAATAGATACTCATTACCCATTCATAAAAATGTATGTATTTATAATCAGTACCCATTTAGAAATAGAAGCCTAAATAAAAATGAGTACTTGTTCTTGAAAGATGGGAATAAAATATTTCAAGTAAAATTTATCCCTTGCAAAAGAATAATTCTCATAAAATATTTCCACTAAAAGTGAACACAAATCCTTTATTTGTACCCATCTATATTTACTTATGGCCAATTTGATGGATACCTAGATGGGTGAGAATATTTATGGACGAATAGATATGTAAATGCTTTAAGATTTATTTGGATTCATGGGTTAGAATTAGGATTAACCTTATTTTATTTTTATTTTAGATATTTCATTTACTTAAATGGGTATGTGCAGGATCATCATGGAAAAAACAGGCCCTTAAGTGGCAAAAAATTCATAAAAATCAAAGTTAGGAAACTTGACGTAAAAAATTGAATAAGTTATCTATATTATTTCAAAAATATGTAAGAATAGAATCTATAGAAAATTGAATGTAGTTTCTAAACTACTAGATTTTTTTTTAATTTTTTTTAAATCTATTTGGTGAAAATTTGAAATTTCAATGTAGTAGTACTTAAATTTCAAGGAAAAAATAAGAAGTGGGTGTCTATTTGATCACCCTAACCAAAATAAAATGATAATATTTTTTTATAAAATTTTAGATAAAAGTAGATGACTCATGCATGGATGTGATGCATATTTTTTTGTAATTTTTTTCTAAGTAAATAATCAATTATGATTTTTTTATTACAACTTTTAAAAAATATAAAAACTCGTATGTCTGACCACCTTAGCTTGGTCAAAACTTCATGAAATTCAATTTTGTTTATTTAATCCTATAGTTTGTGAAGCATAGAATGTGACACATGTTTTAGATTCAAAAAATGTGACACCATTTGAAAGCTATAGATGGTTTTCAATCAGCCTATCAATCAGGACTTTAATCTTAATTCAAATAGAAAATGGATAATAATTATTTATTAAATTCAAAGTAAAGTATAATTTATATTGGTGGAAAACTAATAATCTCCTTTAAAAACCCCTTTTGTTTCATCAATTTTGATTAAAAAAAGTCGTCACCCACATACCCTACACATACCCATCATATCACCACTTTTTGGCCCATCATGATCCTGCACATACCCATATTCAAAGGTTATAATCTAGTGAAGACGTGATCATATGCGTATAAGGTACTAAACAATGGAATCTTTTTTTTGAATTAGGAAATTCTCTAGTTGGGTGAAATTTTTTAGCATTTGGGAAACCACTTAAATGATTAGGATATTAATCTTGATTTATAAGAAACTCATCATCATCATTCTGAAAGGATTTTTTTATTGATTGAAAAACTCATAAAAAAGAGTTCATGATTTGTCTTCTAATTTTAAGTTAGGTTTTCAAAAATTTGATTCAATTTTTGTATAGGTATAACACATGGGAGAACAACTAAAACATGCCAACAAGCTATGATACTCAACTAGGATTATTTAGTGTGTGATCTCATAATCATACATTACTTGGTAATAAATACAATCAACCCAATATATCAAGACACAAAAAATAAGGATTAGGACCATTCGCATATCCTACTATTCAATTTCTAAAGGTGGTATGATTTTAACATATTGTGGATAACCACTTGCTAACGCATAATAAATTTAAAATAGTTGAAAGATTCTCTTTGCTACGTCTGCAAAAGGTTAAACTAGAATGATTCTAAAATATAATTGAATGTATATGAGGTTCAAGTACATGGGATAATTTTGATGCATAATGGTGTTTCCTAAGAAGGTTTCCCCGTCCTTATTTACTTGAAAACTATAATGTGGATTATTTGTTAGCCCAAAGTGATAGCTCCTCCAAAGATTATATAACCCTTCAACACATAGTTTTAAACTTTTATAGTGGTGGTGAAATCCAAGTAAACAAAGACACCTAACAAAAAGAGAAAAAAATAAGTGATTTTTTTAATTCTTAGAATCATGAAAAGAAAGAGCATACAAATCCTAGCTATGGGTAACATAATTGAAGGAGTCGCCTTTTATTTTCAACATCACCTTAAAATATGAAGAGAGAATACACAGCTCAATCATGAAGACACGACACGTGCACACATACTAAAGAAATGAGAAAACTCTTTTTTTATCTTAAAGATTTCCCTAGGCTATGAAAGGAGAGCATTTGTGACTTACTTAAATTAAGAAGAAAGAAAATATATAAAACGACCATTAATTTTATTTAATAAATTAAATGTGACAGTAATTTTTGAATAAATTAATCTTCACCCAATAATATTGTAAGACCATACATTACTTTATTACTATGTTTAAAGGTTTTGGTAATCAATCTTGAGAAAAAATAAATTTAGAAAACATAAAAAATGTCAACACAACAAAAAATGGAGTAGATGGAGAGGTTAGAAATATTTTTTAAAATTAAAATGTATATATCCAAAAATACAAAATATAAACACTAAAACTAAAATAGAAAGAATTTTTCATGAAGTAGAAATGCTAATTTGTAAAAAAAAAATAGTTAGAAAGAAATACCAAAATATAACATGAAAATGTTGAAACGAATATAGAAATTATAAAAGCATGAGAAATAAAAATTGATATTCGCATAACAAATATAAAGAAGAAAATATTCTTTTTAGATAAATGCTAAAATAGTTTCAAAAGCATTATGAGCTAGAGTGAAATTTTTAAAAATCTACAATGACTAAAATGGGTGAGGAAAGAAGAAGAAACCCTATTAGATCTAAGTGAAATTAGGGATAATTGAAAAGAGTTCCAATAATAGATTGGTTACTGAGGAAATAAAGAACAAGTACTAGAACACAAAGGAGTTTCAAAATTCTAGAATAGAAAGTACACTTGAAGGGGAATAAAACATAGAATTTTTTTATAAAATATAAGCTCAAGATGGATGTTATTGTGAATGACATCAAAGGGAGGTGAAAATGTGATACAGGACATTAGATAAGATTAAGTGATAGAGTTGTAGAAACATTGAAATAGTACAATAAATGTTGAAATATAAATGCAAACACCAAAATATAATGTACAAGCATTGAAACTACAAAAACACAAGGTTGGGGCAAAAAAATAAAATAAAATTATTAAATATAAAATTCATCAAAATATTGCAAAGAAATGATGAATGAAAATATCTTCCAAGATCCAAAATTAGTGTAAGAGTTAAGTAAAATTGAGGATAGAAGATGAAACATGGAAACTATAGTTGAAAAAAGGATAAAGGATGCACTAAATTTTCAAGAACCCATATACCCAACAAAGTTAGTGTACAAGACTTTGTGAGAAGTTTCCAAAATATGAAAACCTACTCAAAACTTGAGTTAGTAAAAACAAAAAAATAAAAAAAGAGTAAAATTCTAGTGTTATAAGTGAAAGCATTGAAGATGAAAGTTGAAGATTAGTTAGAATCACAAAAAAATAGTACATAAATTCTCAACCTACAAAAAATAAACATATTTAAAACCAAAAGATATAAATTAGATTTTTCGGGATGACAATGCCAAAGTGGTAGCATAAAAGCTACAATATAGAGTATAAACAAAAAATTTGTAAGCATGCCCAATAAACATGAAAATATACTAAAATTATGTTTTTGGTAACAAAAGTAGGGGAAAAGGCCCCTGGACCAAGCCATAGAGAAAAACAAGGCCTAGAGGCCACCAAAACTAATAGAAAAAACCATATGTGATACAACAATAACCACCACCCTATAGAAAGACTGACACCAGACTACAAAAAAAAATAAAAACAATAAACCAATAGAAAATCATTCTTAAAGATAAAACCAAAACTAACTTTATGAAGGGCATGGAAGCACATGGAGAGTAACAAGCAAAAAACCAAAAAACACCAAAAACTAGACCCAATTACTCCATCAAAAGGAAAATAAGGTTCCATTCATTCTTGAGTTGTTCCATAGCCTCACTATACTACTCCATCGATCCATTCACACCACCTTCTAGTTGCTCCTCCACCTCCTAAGTGGATTGTTTCTTGCGATGACCTTTTTTGGCTTTAGTCGCCCCTCTAACTATTCCAAAGATGGCCTTATGCATAATACCCAAAATGATCACCATTAGCCTATTGAAGGCCCTGCCCATCTTGTCCACCTTCTACTAGAGCTCACAGATTTGTGATACATATGGCTCTAGGTGTGCAACCATGTCCTACTTAACACAATTCTTATTATTCAAAGACTGAATATTCATCCCTTCTATGGCTTCCTTCACTACCTCCTCAATTTCATGTTGATTATTCTTAAGCCCTTCACCCTCCTCATCCTCCAAAACATCCACCACTGGTTGAGCATCACCAACTATTTCTTCATCTTGTTTGCTACCTGTAGAATCTTTTTAAAGGTCTTCTCCCAACACAACCAACAACTCCCTCTTACTCAAATTAATAGGGGGTGGAGTTTCCTCCTCAGGGTCATCCCCTGGCTCTTCAAAACATAGTTTCTTCCCATTGGAAAACTAGCCAACAAGCCTAGCCAAACACCTCTCACCCCTCCCAATGCTAGAATCCTCCAAACTTCCATGATCCTCATCATCTCTTATTTCAATTGTACCTTTCTTGGTATTTTTAGGCTTGAGGCTTTCACAAGCTTTCCTTTTAGTGCCAAAGTTGTCTGGGGGTAGCCACCAATTTATTTTCCTTTAGGATTTTGAGTAGGGTTACCCATGGTAAGAAGTCCTTTAGTTGAAGGTTGCTTAAGAAGAAATGGGCTAGCAAGACGGTTTTTAGTGGGAGGCCTAATAGAAGAGGGACCCACATTAGAGGAAGTGGCCAGAGAGGGGTTGGGGAGAGTTTCAACATGAGAAATTTGCACAACAAAGTGAGTAGGGATTCCTGCAAGGGGACCTAATAGGGGCTAATAGAAGCAACATAATTATAAAGGCATTGGACCAAACCCTAATGGAGAGGGGGAGAGGCATCCTTAGCCTTAAATTTCTTTAAAGATGAAAATAGAAAGAAAGGAATATTGATTCTTTCATTCCTACGAATATGGAAAAGAAAAGGGAAATGGTACCTGTACATAGTGGTGAAGTTCTCCTCCAATGTGAAGTACTTCATAATATGTACACTAACAACCCCAAATGGATTTCAGAGGTGCTTTCTGTCATACCCATTCTAGTTTCTTACCAATTTCTCATCGCCCTCTAAGATGCTATCCATAAAATGCTAGTATTTCCATTACTATTTTTGGAAACCCTTAAACCACTATATTGTAGGCCTATTGTAGCTACAATCAACTTGGGAGAGACTTCAAATACAATACTAACAATTTGAACTCTATCCTCTCTCCATGAATTATAAAAATTAGCACTAATGTTGTCATTGTAGCCATGCATTGCCATAAATAATGGAGTCATACCAGCCTCCTTGAAAAGCCTTTAGAGCTCAAAAATTTGCCTCAAAGGCACACAAGATAACATCTCAGACCTTTTTTTGGGACCCCCCATCAAATTTTAGTTATAGTGGTGAAGGATAAAGGAGACATCTTGACCCAACAATTAAATTACATTTCTTAACAATAGCATTTGTGAGAGAGGACACAAAAAGGAAAGAATTAAAATAGTTTGTGCCCCAGCTTGGTAGAAAAATAGTAGAACACTCATTTTCTAGTAGGGTGGTAACATCACACTACTTCTAGAAATGTCTAGTCATAACCATGGAATAGGTTAGAGTGTGGATAAAATGCCATCTAAATTTAGTGGGACCCATCATAACCCCATAATTCATGTGAGAAATTGTCATCATAAATAATGAAAGGATGTTTGAAGGACTGTAGCATAGTAAACACACGAAGGTGTGATGAAGAGGAGATGTCCATCATGATGATTTTCCATCACAGAAATGTGCCTCAAATCAATGCATTCAAGGAAGAGAGGATCGAACATCACATCAACTAGCCTTCCCATGAAAATTGAAATATTTAAAAAATTACCCATCACAAGGAAGATAATAATTAGAAAACAAGCTCCTAAAGGACTTATCAAAATATAAGAGCTAGCAATATCTCGTGGCTTCAGATGCACACCAATTAGATCATCCATCAACATCAGATCTTTGGCATGATGATGCCAAGTCACAGAGGCATAATAATTAATGAAACCCACCATATTAGACATCATCCAACCCATGTCAAGGCCTTCTTTTCTACCACAATAATTAGCCTACACCATCTTAGTTGGATGTAGAAAAGTGTGCCAAGTAAACTGGTAGGTTTTCCTCACCCAGACCATATGGGATAGCCACCACCTAGTCACAAAAGAGAGAGGGGAAGAAAAATACAACATAGTAGACATCATCCATCCCTCACAAAATTCAGTCTTTCTACACCTATGAGTACACCACTTCCACTCCACAGGATTTAAATATGCATGCCACATAGCCACCCAAGTCTCTGACACCCTAAGTACATGGCATCCCACCTTGCCACTACCACAAGTCTCTTTAGCTTTGCAAATAGGGTCTGAGCCCTTACCCCATGTCATCTTATGACCGTTAAGATTCAAATTTAAATTTGAAATAAGGAGCCATAGTTTAAAACAACCCATCATCCAAAAGATGTTGTGAAACAAATTTAGAAACAAAAAGGATCAAGAGACTAACATCCTAACCAAAGAAGAAGGGTACACAATAATCAAGGTGAGCATCAACATCATTGAAGATTTAAAGGGACCTCACCATATTGTTTATGGCTAATTAGTCTCTAATATGAATCATAAAATCCTCAAATTTCCAAAAATTCCATTGGGGAAATGAAAGCCCCAAATTGGAAATAGCATCAGCAAGGCCATTTCCTTCCATGTAAATATGAGAGACTAAACACCCACCATCCAAGAAAGTACCCATTTAGAGTCCTAAATAAAGGTACTAATGTTCCAAGGGGGGTTAGACAAGCCATTTAGAAAATCCACTATTAGTTTTGAATCTCCCTCAATCATGACATGGTCAAAACCCACATCTCTTAGCCTCTTAATTTCTCTCCAAGCAGCCACAACCTTGGCTTTAATACTAGGATCAAAGCCTATACATTTTGCATAGGCATCCAAACATACTCCATTGTGATCTATAATATAACCACCCACTGCAACCAAGCTAGGATTCCCTTTAGAACATCCATCAAAATTTAGGTTGATCTATCACTTCGAGGGGGCCTCCACCTAGTCATTTTCCTAAATTGTATATTTTATTCCAGTTTATCTTTGTCAAGTCCAAAATGAGCCCCAACTACTACTTAATTCAAATGTCCTTAAATAATTAAGCATAGAGTTGGAGAATCAGAAACATTTTGAATTCAGATTCTCTACCAAGTGTTGCTTCATGCTATAGGAAACCTCAACACTGGTCCTCTACTTTTCCCTCAATATTTTGTCATTACGTTCCTTCCACAAGTTCCAACAAACCATGGAAGGAAAATGAAACCACAACTCCTTGATAATTGTGATGAGCCCAAAATATGCTCATGATTTGGATATCATGATGTACTTTTAATATCTTTACTTTTGTTGTTCATGGTTGTTTAACTCTTCTGAAAACTTTTATTGGGGGATATCCTATAGCAACACACTTTCATGTTCCTACAGCCTATCATGTTGACTTATCTATATTTATTACCCCGTTGACTCCCTAAATGACTGGTATATCGCATATAGTTTTTGAATGATGAAATAGATTTAAATATGTGATTAATGAATGGATATTGTGTATGTGCCATGCGCCTTTTATTTCGCATCTATTACCTTGTGTTTCACAGGTTGCTGAAGAAAGTATGATCGAGTCAAGCGCAGACGATCTTGGCCTTGCAGTAAAGTCCATTTCATGCACGACTTCGAGAAAGCTGTGGCGAAGACTTTTTGACCGAAACTGTTGAGAAGGATTTTAAATGTCATTTAATCTGGAAAGAGTGGAGTGCTAGATTCTCTCTGGATTGGGTTGAATGGATAAACTCATTTATGAAGTATGTTCATCTATTTCAGGATACATTTCATATCCACGTCTTTCTCTGTTAGGGTTAGTTAGTTAGTTGTTTTCCTGATTTAAATAAGTGTTCCTCCTGCGCGGGTGAACAAGTAGCAAGCATAGTGAGATAGAAGGATATCATGTAAGAGTCAGTATGATAATAAAAAGCAGAATATGTATGACAAGAGACAGAGTCTGTTGTTAGTTTTCATATAAACAGAACAATGTATACCATTCTGAGTTTATGAATAAAGTTTGATGAAATTATGAGTTCAGTACTTGCGTAATTAGTTGATGCTTGCTAAGGGGGCCCACTTAGTAAGTATTTGTAGTTAGTTAGTTAGTTGTTTCTTTGATGTTGATCATCAGTTATATTTCATCTTTGAAGTTTATGTGCAAACTCAGTCTTGTATTGTTCCTGCAGCATCGGAAATCCATCCCTGTGTCTGTTCCTGCAGCATAAGGCCAGTTCATAGTTTGTGTCTCAGTTGTAGCTGTTATGATTTCTGATTTGGTTAGATTATGGTTGAGTTAAGAGAACTTTGCATTACCTTCATGTAGTGTAGGTATAATTCTTTCCAAGTATTTATTTCTGTTAAGTTGTGACTAAAACTAGTTCTTAGTGCATATATTGTGCTGCTCCATTCAAAGTATACGTTCCCTGGTTTGACAAGTAAATGAACGACCATGAAAAGATATTAGTCACCTGCTGGAATGTCCAATTCCTAGGATAGGTTTTGCTGTGATTTTCATATCCTTTTGTGGGCGCGACCATTTTTGGCACCGTTGTCGGGGATGGTGTCAAGCTAAGAACCTGTCAGACGTCATTTTTAGCATTAGTTTAGTTTGTTAATCAAGAATTTTCAAAATCCTTGAAATCACCATTCATTCTATTGCATGCATAGAAGAAGAGACACATTGGGAAGGTTTCTCCCTGAAAATCTATTTGTTGAATTGCCATTTGACCCAGCTGACGAAGAACCTAAGGAAAATCCATTTGCTCTAATATTCCAGCAAGCAAATATGGCAAATAATCCACCTAATCCACCTCCTGCTTTTGAGTTTCCCATTGTTGCCCAACGAGATACTGATAACCTTAAAAATATTCCTTCTTCATTACTTCCCAAGTTCTATGGCCTAGTTACGGAGGACCCTGAAACTTTCCTGTTTGAGTTTGATATCCTCTATCACAGCTATGATTACACTTCAGATTCTCACAAGTTGAAGTTGTTTCCTTCCACCTTGAAGGAGGGAGCCCTTAGATGGTTCATGAGTTTGGGAAGAGGTGTTGTTGATAGTTGGGCAGCCATGCAAACAAAATTCATCAAAAAATATAAGGAATATTGTAAGAGTGGTAGCAAGGGAGATGATATATTCAGAATTCAAAAAAAGGAGGATGAAAGCTTGGAAGACTACATCTCAAGATTCTTGTTTTCCCTGAAAAAGAATTCAAACCATACTCTCAATGAAGACTCTCATAAACTACTTTTTTCTTAGGGGAATCAGTGATGCCTATATAGACACCCTGGACCTGATGGGAGGAGGTGATATAACCCAACTGCCTTGGGATGATATCAAGAAAATATGTCTTAACTACTCTCAAGCAATTGTGAAGAAGGGTAGAGGTCATCAAGCCACAGTAAGAAAGTCCTCTACTAATGGAGTTTCCTAGATGGAGATCACAAATTTGTTGGCAGATTTCAAATAGGATATCATAAACAACATGGCTACATAGTTGGACACTATGCAAGCTTGGAACAAACATGAGGAAGCTGAAGCAATCCTGGCTGAGTTCTGTCCACATTGTAGATAGAAGAAACATGACTGCAGATGCAAGATGGTGGCCAACATGGAGGCTAAACAATTGCCTACTAATTTTAAGATGATAGAAGGTGATGATGACCAAGTCTTCTTTGTTGCATAAAGGAGGCCATGGGCCCCAAGACAAGGTATGCCTCAGGATCCTTTGCAAAATTTTGGTTCATATAATATTCAATGGAAAAATCAGTACCCTCCAAAATATGGGCCATACTCCCAACCTCAGTGGAATAACCCTTGGCCAAATTCCCAGCAAAACCGTTGGCAATCCTCACAAGGGAATTGGAAATCTCCATAGCAAAATCAGTGGCAGCCTCCACAAGGGAATTGGCATCAGCCTAACCAATGGAGAGGAGGCGAGCAATGGTCAAATCCACCCGCTGGTTTCCTGCAACAACCCCAGCAAAAATCCATTATGCCACCTCCTGCAGCTAATCACGGTCAAAATCCAAAATCAACCCAACTACCTGCTCAGGCAGCACCTAATCCAAATAACCAGCAACCGCAACAGCAACAAGTCTATTTTGTTGATCCTAATCATTAGCCTGCCTATGCTCTTAACCTAAATAATAGTAATTTACGTTCAGGAACTGTGCTGCCCACACCATCTCCTCCCATAATCTCAGAATTACCATCTGAGGAGACTGACCAATAAGAAGATATCAATGACTAAGCCCAACCAAATCAGCCAGTTCAGATTCTATGATTACCTAATCCATCTGATAAAGTATCCCCTCCTTTCCCACAAAGGTTGGAAGGTGAAAATGTGAAAAAATAAGAGGAACCTACCTTTGACATCTTTGACCAGCTAAAGCATATATGTGTGAAAATTCCCTTGTTCCAAGCAATCAAAGAAGTACCTATCTATGGAAAGGCCATCAAGGAGGCATGTTTGAAGAAACTGGGGAGGAAAAAGAAAGACCCTCAAACTGTCCATGTAATAGGCCAACTCTCTGACTTAATGCTAGGGAAGCTTAGCATCCCAAAATATTTAGATCCAGGAAGTCCTGTTGTGGAGATAAATGTTAATGGGTTGCAAATTAAGAATGCTTTAGTAGATCTTGGTGCAGCTATCAATGTCATGACAAAGGACCTAGTTGTAAAACTTAATATTTCAGAAATAAGGACTACACCTACAATATTACAACTTGCTGATAACTCAACTGTCAAACCTGATGGGGTAGTTGAAGACCTGGTAGTCACCTTGGATTCTTGGGAGTACCCTGCTGATTTTATGGTCTTATCTCCAAAGGCATCATTGGGGGGATACCCTGTTATACTAGGAAGACCTTGGTTGGCTACTGCTGATGCTTGCATTGGTTGTAGGTCAGGTGACATGACAATATCTGATGGATATAGCACAAAGAAGCTTACCCTCTATTCTCCAGCACTGCCCCAACTTAAGTCTAGAGATGTTGTTTGGCAAGATTTGGGAGAAGAGGAAAAAGTGAACTCTGTGAGAAATTTAATGATGATTACCAGAGAGCCTTTCATTGCACAAGAAGAAGAAGATATAATGTCCAATATCTTGTTGAATAACTCTGGTACTGAATATTTTCATTGTGAAAAAAATCCATGTTCTTTCCAGACTATTCTTCGTTCGTCTAAATCAGCTCATTATCCTACAGCAACTAATTGCTTAAACACCTTACTACCCCATGAGGTAGACATGCCATTTTTGTCTGAAGTATCTATGATAGACTTAACCTCCCAAGTTGAGGTAACTGCAGGAAAAACTTTGAGCATTAATAAAAACTGAGCACCAGTGAGCAACAAGAATCTATGATCCAAATGCTTACCAGTCATAAGTCAGCTTTTGCATGGGAGTATGGGGATATGAAAGGTTTAGACCCAAAACTCTGTACACATCGCATATATATTAACAGTGACTTCAAACCTATTAGGCAGCCTCAAAGAAGAATCAATCCAGCTTTGAGAGAAATTGTTAAAGAAGAATTGCATAAAATGTTAACAGCTGGCTTTATCTACCCAATCTCCGATAGTCAGTGGGTTTCCCCATTGGTCATTGTTCCTAAGAAAGGAGGAAAATGGAGGGTATGTGTAGATTACATAGAGCTCAACTTGGAAACAAAGAAATATTACTTTCCTCTTCCATTCATTGATCAAGTTCTAGATAATTTAGCTGGGAAAAAGTACTTCTCATTCTTAGATGGCTTCAGTGGGTACAATCAAATCAAGATTGCTCCTGAGGATCAAGAAAATATTACTTTTACATGCCCTTGGGGAACCTTTTCCTATTCAATTTTGCCTTTTGGTCTCTGTAATGCTCCTGTAACTTTCCAGAGGGCAATCATAAGTATCTTCTCAGAAATCTCATATGATTGCATGGAAATATACATGGATGACTTTACTGTTTATGGTACGACATTTGAGGAAGGTCAAACCAACTTGGAGAAAGTACTACAGAGATGTGAAGATCACAACCTATCGCTGAATAGTCAAAAGTGCTTCATGATGATGCAGGAGGGAATAGTCCTTGGTCACTATATTTCTGCTGCAGGAATTCAGGTGGATCCTACTAAGATTGAGGTCATCTCTAAGCTACCCTCTCCTAATAAGCAGAAAGAGGTACGGAGCTTTCTAAGCTATGTTGGATACTATAGAAGATTCATCAAGGACTTTAGCCAAATAGCAGGCCCCTTATACAGTCTACTAAAGAAAGATGCAGATTTTTCTTGGACAGAGGAATGTGAAAAAGCATTTCTTGACTTGAAAGTCGCCCTTACACAGGCACCTATTCTGAAGGACCTAATTGTTCACTTCCATTTCATATTCATACTGATGCATCAGATTATGCAATTGGATCAATGTTAGGGCAGAAGGATGGACCAATAGAACATGCACTCTACTACATAAGCAAAAATCTGCAAGGGGCTGAATTCAACTACACTATTATAGAAAAAGAAATGTTGGCAATCATCTATGCCCTCAATAAATTCAGGCATTACATCACTGGTTATCAGATATTTTTCCACACCGATCATGCAACAATCTGGTATCTCATGAACAAAAGCTCAATATCCAGGAGACTGGCAAGATGGTTATTGTTGATTCAGGAATTTGACATTACAATTGTGGACAAGCCAGGTAAAGCCAATGTGGTTGCTGATTTATTTTCTAGAATTCAAAAGTAAGATGACTCTGCACTTATTGAAGACTCCTTTCCTGATGAGCACCTATTTGCAATCAAGGTTATTCACCCATGGTATGCTGATATAGCAAATTATCTGGCAACAGGAAGAACTCCTCCTCAATTCTCCCCTAAGGAAAAGAGGTTATTGGTAGAGAAAAGCTTTAACTTTTCTTGGATTGCAGATTGCATGTTTTATACAGGGCCAGATCAAGTTAAGAGGAAATGTGTACAAGAGGAGGACACTCATGATATACTGCATGCATGCTGCCATGATGAGTCGTGTGGTGGACATTTTGCTGCCAAAAGAACAACAATGAAAATTTTAAATACTGGCTACTATTGGCCAACTCTGCATAAAGATGCAGCCAAGTATACTAGGAGATGTGATAGATGCCAACGGATGGGAAGACCAACTCGCTCTGATGAGATGCCTCTATTTCCACAAGTTGTAGTTACACCCTTCGACAAATGGGGACTGAATTTTGTAGGACCAATTGATCCACCTTCCAATGGTAAGTCGTACATCCTTTTATGCACAGATTATGTCACAAAATGGGTAGAGGCTAAACGTATGAAACATGCTAGGGATAATAAAGTGTCTGAATTCCTCTATGAGGAAATATTTACTAGGTTTGGTGTACCTAGGGAAATAGTGGCAGACCAAGGAGCACAATTTACTTCTACACTTATCACAGCTTTAGTCAATGAATATAATATACGGCACAGGAAATCAACTCCTTATCACCCCCAGGCCAATGGCCAAGCTGAGGTCACCAATACAGATATAGAGGCCATTTTGACTAAAATTGTGGATTTGCATAGGAAGGACTGTGCCACAAGGTTACCAGAAGCTATATGGGCCTACCGTACTACCTGGAAGACTACTATAGAATTTACACCTTTGAAATGGTGTATGGTAAAATAGCTGCGATGCTAATATAATGCAGAGGGTCAGGGAATTTGAAAGAAACACCAAGTTACAAGACTAACAATGATTCACTCTCAACCTTTCAACTAGGCACCAACATGGAGATAAGGCCTCAACTTTGCATTCATGACTTATTTTCCTTCCTTATGGACCCAAACCCTAGGAACACTCTTAAGAGACCCAAAAAAAACTTGTTTTGAATGATTTCAAATCCCAACCCTTTGACTTAGACACAAAACCAATTTTTCACCTTAACTAGGCTACTAGCCCAACTAGACCTCTAGCGAAGGATTTTTGACTTTGCACTCAAAATTTCCAAAGGAACCTCCAAAATAATGATTGAACTAGATGTGGTTTGTGATGATACATAGCATACTAGATTCTTGATGGCACTTGTTTTGGAGCACACCAATCAAAAATCTGTTGTTTCCTCAAATTTAGGCCTAATTAGCCCTCTTTTTCAAAGCAACCCCTCTTTAAACTCAACCCATGACCATGAAACTTTCAAAAGTCCCTTAAAATGACTCAAAACAAGGAATCCAAGTTTTTAGACCTCTATGACACCTCTAACATGCTCAAACACAAACCCCTCCTTAACTTGCCTAAAAAACTAGGGCTTCTTGAAAACTAACCTTCCAATCACTTCCAGAACTTTCTCATTGACTCTACACCATTAGGACAACATATTTAGTCTATCCCAACTCAAAAATATGCCCCTCATTAAGGCAGATCTGCTGCTGCTATACCCTAGCCTCCAACTTCAAGCACTTTTCACAATCAAATCTTGGTGTACACCATAGTATTCATCTATCCTGCACAATATATTGTTAGTCTAGTATGGTACATGTTAAATATGATCCATTTCACAAGATATAGTCATAAACTCCCATGAAATGGATCATTTATCCATGAAAAACCCTCAAACTAGTGTAAATTTTGTGTTCTTTTTTAGGACAATCAATATAAAATGCAAAGAAATTAATTTTCACTACTTTCAGAGCCGTCAATGGTGTTAAAATATGTAAACACAAACTCCTAAAGCATCCTACTAGACATAACTTCAATACAAATCAAGTATTCATCAAAAGAACACACTAAAATGCAAGAAAACTGTGTTTTTCACTATTTCTAGAAAATAGTCCGTACAGTACTTGCTCCAAACGCCCAACCTCCATAAAAATGATAATTTTTGGGTTATAGAACCATTCCCCAACTGATCCAACCGTTTGGGATTGATTAAGTTGCATAATTACCTCTAAAACACCTAAAACTCCTTTTCCCGCCTAAAGTGGATTTTTGAAAATTTGAATTTCCAAACTCTTATTCTATTAATTCTTATTAACTAGAAACCATTCCAAACTATTAAATAATTATTATTCAACCTTATTGACATGATTAAACTTTATAAACCTATCTAGACCCCCTAGAACACTATTGGTCCACTTACAAGGTTTTTTGGTCTTATGGTCCTTTCAGGACCCTTAGGACTTTTGATATTCCCATTACATCTATTCATCCCAAATGCCATTATAGGATCCAAGATACCATAATTGATGTTTTGATGTGATTGATAGGTCTTCAAGACCCATGCATTATCCTGTCTCCTGAAGAGTTCCTTGAAGAGCTTGGGTGCTCCTGCACCATAATAGAATTTGAACATAAGACTCTCAGAACAGCACTGAAGATGGACATGGATTTAACAAATGCACAAAAGGACAAAATCATGCAGCTCAATGCTCTAGATGAACTCCGAAAGCATGCCCTGCAGCACACTAAGATGATACAGAATTAGTGAATAAGGTGGCATGATAAATACATTAAGGAAAAGAAATTCAAAGTAGGAGATTGGGCTCTGCTTTATGACTCATGATATAAGGATAGTCCAGGAAAATTGCAAACTAGATGGTTGGGCCCGTATGAAATTGAGAATGTATTTACTAATGGTGCAATTCAACTTGTTACAATTGATCCTGTTAGATTCAAGCTGTTAGTTAATGGAGACCGCCTCTGGTTGTACCATAAACCAGTCTCAAAAGAAGAATTCATGCAACAGTTCATTCAGGATCATGCCGCTACTCTTCATGCAGCCGAAGGCTTTAGCCTTTCTCCTACAGATTCACCGTAAATTTTAAATGCATGCTCATAATAAAGGTTTCCCTTTTAAGGAAACCCCTTTTTCTTCATCTCCACTTGTCGCCACATCTCACTTCTTTATCTTCCATCCATCCATCCCATCCATTCCATTCATTCATCTCGCCTGCCCACATCACCCATCCTCCTCATTCATCTGCACCACCCTTAATTATGATATCATTCCCAACTGTCATCTCATGCCAAGGCCGTCATCTTTCTTAGCACGTACAAGCATTTAATGAAGGTACGCAATATCTTTTGTTATTGCATTTTTTATTTATTTCATTTTATTCATTTATTACTATGTTTGTATCAGTCATTATTACCCGATCTCCACCTATTCTTTAGTACATGTGAGGACACATGTCATACTCTAAGTAGGGGGTGGGATAATCCATTTCTAAAACCTGTCTTTTCGCCGTTGTCACAACTACTCAGATAACCTTTCTTTATTATTTTTCTGGTACTTTCCAAATATGATCGCATGTCTTTTTCATTGCATGTTTTTCATTGTAAATCATAATTTAAAACTGCTTGTTCAAAAAGTTCATTTTTGGAAAAGGAGAGAAAAGTGACGGCATAATAGAAAAGAACCAGAACAAAAAGGGAAACTGAAGGAGAAATTTTTGGATTTTTAGCAAAGAGTTGAGTTCAGCTAACGCAAAACTGTGAACATGGGTGGTCAGTTGGTAAGAAATGAGCCTATAGCTCATGAGTTATTAATGCAAAATCCTCAAACAGCCCAAGCATTCAGCTTCTGTGGATGGTTGAATTACTTTTTGGGTTTAAATGCTTTCAATGAGGAGGCTGCAGGCGAATTTTTGAGAACCCTTTCTAAAGGGGAGGCTACTATATGGGGTCTTATAATTGTTGTAACTGAAGAAAGAATTGTTGAATTAACTGGGCTTCTAGCCGTTGGAGAAAAATTTTCTTCGGATGCTGTCTCTACAAAGGCCGAATTTACAATACCCACTGACGGACCTTTGGAAGTCTCCAAGCAGGGATGCAAGCGAGTGTCGTTGCCTCCTCCATACCCAGAATACGCTACTTTCATAATCATGTATTTAACATGTGAAGGACATTTCTCTTACTTGCATTCTTACCATTTCAAATTGTTAAGTCATATGAGGCATGGGTTAGCTGTAAATGTTCCAAACTTGTTAAAATTTTTGGAACAATGTGCCCACGAAACCCAAAAGGGGAAGGATAATTCTATTGCTCACCATGGCCTTATCAAATTGTTGATTGAATGCTCTTTGAGAGATGTATCACCTCTTTCTTGGCAACAATTTTTTTCCCAAAAGAGCTTGCAAATTCTAGAACCCCCTAGGGCACTTTCCCCATGGCCTCAAAAAAAGAAGCGGAAACAGCGTCTACCAGTAGGAGAACAGGGCATGGGTCATCCACTCCTGTAGCACCTGGTCCTGTAGCTCTCGCACCAGAGTCCTCTGCCTGGGTGCAAACTAGGGCTGCCAGTAGGAGAGAGAGAGGCAAAGCAAAGGCAGGAGAGTCATCTGGGGTAGAACAAACCCCAGAATCTGACCCTTATTCTTAGAAAAGGCAATGATATTCTCCTACAACATCTTCCCCTGTAGCATTGTCTCCTACAGCAACACCTGTTGTCGTCACCAGTTCACCATCATCCTCTGACAGAGCTGAACCTTCTAGGCAGTCCAAAAAGAGGAAGGCTACAAGAACACCTCCTGCAGCCGCACCATTGCCAAGAAGAGTTTCCACAAGGAAATAGTGTAAAGTATCCCCTACTTCACCTCAACCTGAGGTTATTATAACTTCAGAAGAATCTGTAGATGTTTCTCAGAATGTGTTTGAGAGTGTTGCACAGAGTTCATTCCTTCCTGAAGAGGAACAAATTGAGATAAGGGAAATTGAGCGTAATAAAAGAGGGGTACCAAGTCTCGATGACTTGGCTGCTGCTGCTATGCAGATCTTGGAAGAAGCACAGTCTTCTCCACTGCAGCAACAGGAATTCATCCTACAGCAAGAAGAGGAACTAACTGAACAATTAGACGTAGCCAATGAAGCCTCATTTCCCCCTGCAACTTGTCAAGCGATTGTTGTTTATAAAAAGACATTTTTAATTGAGTTTTTGGAATATGTCAAAGCTACATGGAAACCAGTTACATTGCAAACCCTGACTTTTCGCCATCTAGCCCAGACTGAAATGCAACAAAGTCTATGGGAAGAAGAAAAGAAGAAACTAAAAAAGGAAATTGAAGGGAAGAAACAAGAAATTCTAGAGTTAAAAGAGAAAATGGATGAAATGCTGAAGGTAACTGGTCAGATTATGGAGTGCAGACCACCACCCAAAGTTTATGCTCTATGCCTCAAGGAACAATTCTTATGGTTCCAACTAATGAGAATTTCTAGAAATCAAGATCCTATTATTCACACTACTAAAGAATTCTATGATGCATACGAGGCAGCTCCTAATTGGTTAAGAAATTCTTTGTGTGAATTCTATTTACATGGCTTTATAATTCCATTTGAAACAAAGTGGAATCCCCTGCTGTACATTGGCAATATCCATTTGAGATCCCTTATGTCTTGGGCTGCAAATGAAGGAAATTATGGCAGGCAATGGGAAACATATGAAGAAGCTGAAAGGAATGAGCCTGTTCCATTGCGCCCTGAGAGTTCAAACCCCCATGCAATGTTGAAAACCTGGTTTACTCTGGCATATGGCTTTAATAATAATACAGCTAAGGTGAAAATATTTGATCTCAGGAAACAGGTATATGATGAATTTCAGGAACAGACATATTCATTTTGGAGACTGTCATACTCTAGAATTGAAAAGAGGTGGGAAAGATTAACTATTGGGCTAAGAAGGTCCGAGCCTCACAGTCCCCTAAATTTTACAATAGCTCTTAAATGATCAAGCAGATATATATAGTTGGGACTTCAAAAGAGGTTTGAATTATGGTTGCCATTGACATTTAGACCTCTTGTGCTAATGTGGCCCCTTTATCCCTATCAAGCTACAAATCTTAATGAAGATGTAGAAGCCCGTAGGTATGAAAGGTGGCAAAGTTTCAGAGGTTTTTGTTACAATTTTGGAACTCCATCTCAGAGTCATACCCCAACCACTGATTTCAGAGAGACCACCAAAAAGTGTAATGCTGGAGGACCAACATTGGGTTAAGTAGGGGGCAAATGATGAGCCCAAAATATGCTCATGATTTGGATATCATGATGTACTTTTAATACCTTTACTTTTGTTGCTCATGGTTGTTTAACTCTTCTAAAACCTTTTATTGGGGGATATCCTGTAGCAACACACTTTCATGTTCCTGTAGCCTATCATGTTGATTTATCTATATTTATTACCCCGTTGACTCCCTGAATGACTGGTATATCGCATATAGTTTTTGAATGATGAAATAGATTTAAATATGTGATTAATGAATGGATATTGTGTATGTACCATGCACCTTTTCTTTCACATATGTTACCTTGTGTTTCACAGGTTGTTGAAGAAAGTATGATCGAGTCAAGTGCAGTCGATCTCGGCCTTGCAGTAAAGTCCATTTCCTGCATCTGTTAGTTAGTTAGTTGTTTTCCTGATTTAAATAAGTGTTCCTCCTGCGCGGGTGAACAAGTAGCAAGCATAGTGAGATAGAAGGATATCATGTAAGATTCAGTATGATAATAAAAAGAAGAATATGTATGACAACAGACAGAGTCTGTTGTTAGTTTTCATATGAATAGAACAATGTATACCATTATGAGTTTATGAATAAAGTTTGATGAAATTTTGAGTTCAGTACTTGCATAATTAGTTGATGCTTGCTAAGGGGGCCCACTTAGTAAGTATCTGTAGTTAATTCGTTAGTTGTTTCTTTGCTATTGATCATCAGTTAGATTTCATCTTTGAAGTTTCAGTGCAAACTCAGTCTTATATTGTTCTTGCAGCATCGGCAATCCATCCCTGTGTCTGTTCCTGCAGCATAAGGCCAGTTCATAGTTTGCGTCTCAGTTGTAGCTGTTATGATTTCTACTTTGGTTAGATTATGGTTGAGTTAAGATAACTTTGCATTACCTTCTTGTAGCGTAGGTAGAATTCTTTCCAAGTATTTATTTTCGTTAAGTTGTGACTGAAACTAGTTCTTAGTGCATATATTGTGCTGCTCCATTCAAAGTATACGTTCCCTAGTTTGACAAGTAAATGAACGACCATGAAAAGATATCAGTCACCTGCTAGAATGTCCAATTCCCAGAATAGGTTTTGCCATGATTTTCATATCCTTTTGTGGGCGCGACCAAATTGAATGATAGAAAGGGAAAAAATTCAACTCGCTAACCAAATCCATCAATTCACAAGGAAAATTTCAATTAGAGAGAAGGTATTGCATAGTCAAGGACCAAACTTCCCAGGCAAAGGAGCAATGTATTAGCAAATGGTTAATCGAATCTTCAAAATAAAGGCAAAGAGTGCACTTGTTCACAAATTGGAAACTATTTTTGTTGAGAATATCAATGGTTAAGATCCTACCATGTAAAGAAACCCACCAAAAGCAATTGACTTTAGGTATGAGTTTAGGCAGCCAAATAATGGACCAATTGAAAATTTGATTCACATCTAGGACTATAGCCAGCTAGTTATAAGAATATCTAACTAAAAAGGTTCCAGAGAGGTTAACACACCAAATCCAATCATCAATGCCACCCTGAATGGAAAGACAATAGTCCCCCAAGATAGAGTACAAGGAGTTGAAGATGGTAGATCCAAGTGGCCTACTACTTCCCCTACTTAGTCATAGATTATTAACATCTTTTTCGAAGTTTCTCCAAGTGGGAAAATCAACATTCCAATTGATATAACCATAAATTCAGGTCCCATATAGATAAAGAAGGTCATGTTTGATAGGAAGAAAACCAACCATCAAGGAGAGCTTGGGTCCCATGCCCCACACATCCTCCCAAAAATTAATGGTTCTCCCATCTCCCACTTTCCATTTAACACATCAAAGTAGGCAACTCCTTGTTTCTAAGATATAATTCCAGAATGATGACCCCCTAGGGAAGTCATGATTCAATAGTAGGATGATATGGGAGTCATTTCCCATGTACTTAGCATAGAGGATCTGGGAATAGTCTTTTTTACCTTGGATGAAAATCTATCTCATTTTACTTATCAAGGCAATATTAAATTCCTTTATTCTTCATATGCCCATCCCTCTAGATTTTTTAGGAAAGTACACAGTATCCCAACCAACAAGGGTGATTCCAGATTTCTCCTCAGTAACCAACCAATGAAATGTCCTTTGAATTTGTTCAATTTTTTGAATGATAAAGGTTGGAATTTTAAAAAGAGAAGGATAGTAAATCAGTATGTTTTGAAGACAGGATTTTAAAAGCATCAAATTACCAGCCTGACTAAGGAGTTTCCCTTTCCATTTTGTAAGCTTCTTTTGGATCCTCTTCACAATGTTATTCCAGAAGGAGTTAGTCAGTTTTCTGCCACAAAGGGGGAGGCCTAGATATGAATCAGGGACATCATCTATCTAACACCAACGGATCCTAAAGATTCTATCTTTTACCTATTTAGTGGAATTAAAGAAGTACAATTTTATTTTATTTTAGTTTATAAACTATCCAGAAATCTCTGCATACTTGTTGAGAATATCCTTCCAAATAATAGCCTCAACCACCAAATCCAATCCAAAAAGAAAAATGTCATCCAAAAAATTTTGGTGAGAGAAAGGAGCTAAGTAAGAGGCAACTCTGACTCCATGAAGTTGACCACAATCCAAACATTTTTGAAAATTTTGGCCTAAGACTTCGACAAAAATAATAGAAAAAAGGTAGGGAAACAAGGGGTTGCCTTCTGTTAACTCTATGTGGTTCTATCTTCAATTTCATGGGAATATGGATCCTTGACCTTCACTCTATGTGGTGTTATCTTCAATATGTTTTGGTTCATGTTCTTGACATGTATCAATTTCAAAGGATGGATTTCTTGCAAAGGGTTCTTGGATATGTTTATTAGGCATGTGAAGTGGCTCAATATCCTCTTCATCTTTGATTGGATTTGGATCAAGACTTCTTGAATAAAGAATTTCTTTAATATCTGCAACCATGAGGTCAAATGATGTCAATATGTCTTGGAAAGGTCCATTGCTAGACTTTGGTGAAAGATGTTGATCATTATTTGGAATAAGTTCTTGAGATAGGTCCTCTAACTCATTGGGTGATGTATAGACTTTTTCAACATGACCATTGATGAATGGATATTGAATTTTTTCCTAAAGACAGGTGGTGGGGATATTGTCATCTTTTTCAATCATAGGATCAAATGATGTTAATACTTCTTGAAATGGATCATTGTTGGATATTTTTGATGGGTTTTGATCATGATTAAATAGTGACTCTTGATATATGTTGACTTAATCATTGGATATTGTAGAAACATCTTCAAGGGGCTCATTGACAAATAGATCTTGATCATTATTTTCAACAATTGTGGAGGAGCGATTGTCACTGCTATCATTACTAGTTGAATCTTGATCATTGTCCCCAACAACTATTTTTCCTTGATCAAGAGGGTCATGGATGAGATCTTTGAGTTTGTTACAATTTGACACGTCATGACCTTTTGTGCTATGGTATTCGTAATAAGCATTATCATCATCGCATGGGAACTTGATGCTAGGTTCCCCTCTATTTAATGATTCTGGAAGATTGATAAGTTTAGCATGGACTAACATGTTTAATGTTGATTCAATTTTCTACCCTAAAGGAGTGTATTCATGTTTGTCATCTTTTGAGATCTGTGCTTGTTGAGATTGATCTTGGAGATGTGGTGATTAATCTTGTTGTCGAGGTTGTTGATTTTGATATCCAACTTCTGGATATTGAAGATGTTGGTTTTTATGTGGTTGTTAACATAACTCAATTTTTTGATGACATGGTTTAACCAATGGGAGAGTGTGTTGATTTTGGGGTGGAGATGTCTCTTGGTGATATGAATCAACAAATCTAGTAATTTTAGTAATTTTATTTTGGAAAATTTTATCTAGATTTTGATTTTGATACCCTTGATATAGTTGATTTGGTTGTTGGTCAAGCATATTTGGAGTATACGCTTGTGGTATTTGTATTGGATTATGCAAAAATTGATTTTGGACAATGTTTTTATTTGGGATGATGTTTATATTTTGCATCATAGGTTGGCACTGAACATTGGTGTGGTTGTGAAACACATTGCTTTGATTTAGGCAACCTTGACTTTGCATGGTGTTACCTTGATTTGGATCCATACATTGAGTTGCCAATATATTGTTTAGATTTTGAACAACATTGGCATGATTTTCAAATGTATCTATCCCATAGTTCACCAAGTGTAGATTTGATATGTTCATGTTTGCTAATTTTGTATTTGGTATACTCACATTTGGCATGTATTGATTTGATGGGATAATTTTGTTTTGTTTAAGACTCATGTATTGATCATTTGGTTTATATATTTGTAGGTTTTGACTTTTATTTAAATCTACCATATGGAAAAGTTTTCCAAAATTTAGATTGGGCATACTCATATTTGTTGTAGCATTGAGGTTTTAGGATATAATGATCCCATGTATGAATTTTATAAATGTGAGTTTTGATAATCAATTGGTATCATAAGGCTTTGATAGTTTGGTTGATTTAGATCACTCATGATTCATGAATCAAGTTTATATTCCATGTTTTTCTTGTGTTTTTACCCTATTGCAAAGGTGAAACTCTAAGGTGTTTTGGACCAATGATGTGTGTGGATGATGAAAGGGGTTTGATGTGAAGGATGAACTTTCTAAACCTTTTGACAACACTTTTAGACAAAGAGGTTTGATGTCTTGATGTTCTGGATAAAAGGTATTAATGAACCTGTAAATCTTTGAGGTAGACTTGTGACCTTTAAGATAAGCTAGCGCACAAATGTGATGACTAACTTAGGGTATGTGCAGGATTATGATGGGACAAAAAGTGGTGATATGATGGTTATGTGTAGGGTATGTGGTTGATGACTTTTTTTAACCCAAAATTGATGAAACGAAAAAGGGTTTTTAAAGGAGATTCTCATCTTTCCACCAATATAAATTATGCTTTAATTTGAATTTAATAAATAATTATTATTCATTTTCTATTTGAATTCAACTAAAGTCCTGATTGATAGGCTAATTGAAAAACATCTATAGCTTTCAAATGGTAACACATTTTTTGAATCTAAAACATGCATTACATTCTATTCTTCACATACTATAGGATTAAAAAAATTAATGAATTCATGAAGTTTTGACCAAGTTAAGGTGGTCAGACATATTAGTTTTTATATTTTTTAAAAGTTGTAATAAAAAATTCATAATTAATTATTTACTTGGAAAAAAATTACAAAATATATGCATCACATCCAAACATGAGTCCTCTACTTATATCTAAAATATTATAAAAAAAATTAACATTTTATTGTGGTTAGGGTGGTAAGACAAACACCTACTTATTTTTTCTGTGAAATTTAAGTACTACTGTATTGAAATTTCAAATTTTCACCAAATAGATTTTTATTCTTTTTAAATAAACCTAGTAGTTTAGAAACTACATTCAATTTGGTACAGATTATATTCTTACATATTTTTGAAATAATATAGATAAATTATTCAAACTTTTACGTCAAGTTTCCTAACTCTGATTTTTCTAAATTTTTTGCCACTTAAGGGCCTATTTTTTCCATGATGATCCTGCACATACCCCTCAAATAAGTGTATGGAAAAAGATCCATTTCACACACAACCTAGATAATTTAGGGGATTGTTTTGATAAATTTCTAAGTCCAAAGTGTTTGTGTGTCCAAAAGTTTCTAAAGTTGTTTGGGTGAAGTGAAATATCAAATATGATGAAGGTGGATGATATGTTTCACCCAAAATGTTAATCTAAGAGGGACCTTTGTTTTACAATACCAAGGTAGTGAGAAATAGGCTATACCTCTAGAGTGATAATACCTCAAAAATTTAATGATTTTGGTAAAATAAAACTCTAATGATTTGGTAAAATAGGATTTGGACTCAATGTTTGCAATGTTTTCCTTGTCTCAATTTTCTTGTTTTAGGGAGTCAAAGTTTGAACATACATCCATGTGGGGTGTTCATTTGATTTAATCTTTGGTCAATGAATTTATTTTTACCACATACAATTTCTTCCTTTAAGTTTCAAACTAATTGTCTATGTTGAACGCATGATTCATTTCACAAATTCTATTATGTAAAAATCATGAAGTTAGGGGCATAGTTACCTATGTTGACTTTGCAAAGTATGGATTGAGAAATAAGCTAAAATATTTAGAACTCTCTAAGGATAGAATGCCTATGGCAATCATCAATATCAAGGCTTTTCAAATGGTATCCATGCTTAGACCAAAGGGTTTGAAATTTTGAGAAACATGTTGATGTTTGTTTGCAATGTTTTGGAACCAACCAAAGTGTTTAACTGACTCATAAGCATTTACAATCCTAGCTCAAGTGGGTGCATATTTCTTAGTATGCTTACCACCATCCCCTAAGAGATGATTAATTCATTAAGATGAAATGGAAAAATAGGCTATGCCAAGGAAATGTAATGTCTTGACATGCCAAGCAAAAGAGACCCTTCCCTATTTGCTTTATTGCCTCAACCAAAAACTGAACACAGTAAGTAACTTCTTGGAATGGTGCTATTCCAATGCACTACTTCAAAATACACTTCGGTGATAAAACTAGTGAGGCACTATTAGCAAGGTTCGTAATCAATATTTTTAGGATAAACTAGTGCTATACATGTGGTGATTCACTCAATGAAGAGGCCTCACAACCCTTAGAAATATCTAAGGGTTTTAATGTATCACATGGATACTAAGGGAGACATTTGTCAATATAGGACAACAACACCTGATGGTTAAGAATTTAGTCACAACCAATTTATTTATATAGTGGATCAAAAAGAAGGTACCACTTGGTCATTCCCTCTCACAAGTTAGGAGGTAGGCCCTCTAAAGGTAAAATAAATTGTGAAGCTTAAAATGCATTTCATCACCCAATATTTCCAAAAGGTGTAAGGGGAGAGGATAGGCGCTTCCAAGAAGAAAAGCATACTTGTGTGTTCCTCTTCACCCAAGATCGTTTGAAGCGCAAGGGGAGTGGATACACACAAAAAAAACACACAAGTAAATTAGACACACATTTATTTTAATCTTGAAAAGCATAGTGAGTTCATTATAAGCACCAATTGAAGTGTTTCATCTTGTTCAATATGAAACTAGGATATCAGAAATTGAGGATATGTGGGTTCAATTTTAAAGAACTTTCAACGTTAATTTTAAACACAATCAAAATTTAGTTGGTCCTAAAACATAAAGTTGAATATGATTGGTTATAATTTCCCCGTAAGTGTCAAAACTCTTTTACAATAAATAAAACTAAGAAAAACTAAAAATCAAAATTTTCATTTTTTTGGGTTTTTTCTATGTTCTTGTAAATCATGTTTCTGAAGGCCTTTGGAGCAGAATTTGGGGCTGAAAATTGCGCTAGTCCCTAAAAATTGATACTCGTAGGGACTAAATTAGTACTCTTAGAGACCTTTGCAATGGTGCAAACGGATTCAAATTTTGAGCACCGATTAGAAAGTTATGACCCCAACAAGTTGGGGTAAAAATTCCTAGTTTTTTCCCAAATCTGCAAAACCAATTAGCCTCACATACAAAAATTAAATGTCAATGACATGTTAGAAAGAACATTAAATAAAAAACTTAAAGAACATGTCAAAATTTAGTCTTTTTTTGGTTTACCAGTAAAAAGTGATCATAAAATCAATTGCATCATTGAATTTCATCAAATGTGATGTGCCATATTGGAGGTGTGCTGCTATAGTGAAAAATAAAATGTGTCACTATGTAGTAAATAGTGACATAAATTGCGTCAGTATATCAAATGTGTCACTAAAATAAAATTTATGCTGTGAGAAAAAATAGGTTTAGCGTTGCTATTTTAAACATCCAGTGACAAAATTAAATCATGCGTCAATGAATTTTAATTGAAGTGTATCGCTATATAGTGACATGTCCAAGATGTGTCTATGAATCTTAAATAGCATTACTAAATCTACAAACACAAGGAAAATGGAAATCTAAACAGAAGTTTATCAGTTATGGTTAGTACTACCCTCCTTCTAGCACCAAAATGTGACCAATGACATAGTATAGGTTAACTACACTTGATCCATATAGATTTGAAGCATACTTAAGCCACTAAGCATCAATACCAATAAGATCATTCAATGTAAACAAAGATGAAGAAGTCATTAAAAATAACATTCTAAACATGAAAGCTTGATAAAAATCTACTCTGAGACATTGAAACTTATCCTATTGGGGGAGTGGTGCCGCATTGATGTGGAATGGTGACCCTTTCCCAATCCCTTCGATAATGAGCTTGTTTCAATCAGTTTTATTGAAGAAAAATGATGAAACCAATGAGAGGTATATGTGGAACATGATCAAGAAGCTAATTTAATATGATAAAGGCTAAGATGATCTATGTGATTGTATGGAAATCTATTCTAAATGTATGTAATATTTAAAGATGCAAGTCCTAATTCCTAAATATGCTAAAATGGATGCAACTAAGTTACCATGGAATCCATTAATGGATACTTTAAGCTATTATGATCAATATTTTAAACTAAAAAATCTAAATATGGATGCAAATTAGAGTTATTTTAACAACATAAGCTTACTATTAAAATATGGATCCCTATTCAATAGATGCAGTTGAGGTCTATTTATATAATAGACAAAAAGAAATCGATGATCAAGATTGAAAAGATCAATCGATGGTCAGGATGGAAAGAATATGGAGGCATGGATAATGGATTCCCATCAAGGGTTGAGAATGCAATTTGATATTTAATCAAGGGCTCAAAATCATGCAAAGAAGCACAATTTCAAATATTTCTCAACAAGTTTGTTAAAAGTTTGTTACAGAGAAGAATATTCCCTTTTTTGAATGAGTGAAAGGGGATAATATTCTCATGCAAGTGGATGAGGAAAATTAGTATTTAGCAAATGAAAAAAAAGTTTTAATGTGCAAGGGAGAGGGATATTCTATAGGAATATTCCCTTTTGGAAGAAATTAGGCTTTTAGCATTAAATAATTTATTTATTTAATGAAAAGGGTGAGATTAGGATATTTAATTAAATAACTAGGATAACTAGGATTTACTTAATTAAATAAGAAGGCATGATAAGGCTAATTAAATATTTTGTAGTATTCGATTAGACATGATGAAAGGTGAATATGATGGAGAGTGAGTTAACCTAATTAGGTTGATTAGATTAATAGGTGAACATTAGGCTTTTTGATTAATTAATTAGGTTAATTCAATCAAATAAGTGAAAAGAGGATATCATTCAAGACATTTTTGAGTGTCTACAGAAGTGCTCTAGTTGTGTGTAATTTTGTTTAGTGTTGGGTAGACCATTAAAATTATTAGGATATTGATCCCAATCTACAAGAATCTCATCATCATTATTCTCAAAGGTACTTTTTTATTTATTGACAAACTCATCAAAAAAGGGTTCATTTTTCTTCCTCTGGTTTTAACATAAGTTTTTAAATATTTGATTCATGTTTTGTATAGGTTTTTGCACAAAGGATAGATAGCTAAAAAATGTTAGCAAGCTATGATATTCAGCTTGGATTATTTATTTTATGATCTCATAATCATAGGTTACTTGGTTATAAATAATATTAGCTCAATATCTCATAGAACAAAAAAAGGAAGGATTAGGACCGTATCCATATCATACTACTCTATTTCTAAAGGTATGGTATGAATAACTTACTAGGGATAACCACTTGCTAATACATCATAAGTTTAAAATAGTTGAAAGATTCTCTTTCTTAGTTTTGTGAAAGGTTAAAAAAGAATTATTCTATGATATAATTAAACATACATGAGGTTCAAGACCATGGGATAGCTATGATGCCTAATGGTATGGCTTAAGAATGTTTCCCCATCCTCACTCGCTTAGAAAATTATAAAGTGGATGCTAGTTTAGCCCAAAGTGATAGCTCCTCTACAGAGTATATATACCCCTTTCGTCACACATGGTTTTAAATTTTTTTCTTGGCGATGATGTCCAAATCAATAAAGACACCCTAGGAAAAGAGAAAAAATTTAGTGATGTTTTGATTCCTCAAATCATGAAAATATGCAAGGGAAGAGCATATGCATACTAGGTATTATGAACATAATTGAAGGAATTAATTTTTATCTTGAAGATCATCTTAAGGAATGATAAGAAATAATACATAGTTCAATCATGAATACACAACACACACACATACTAAAGAAATAAGAAAATTTTCTTTCAATCTTTAAGTTAGAGTTAGGGTGCAAAAGGAGAGCATATGCGACTGCAATTAATAATTGAGAACTATGCAAAATAAAACCATTCATTTTATTTAATGAATTAAATATGACAGTAATTTCAGGAAATTAATCTTCACCTAACAATCTTGTAAGACTGCACATTACTAATTTACTAGATGTTTAATTTTTTTGTAATCAATCTTGAGAAAATAAAAATGTAGAGGACATAAATATCCCAACGCAAGAAAAAAATGTAGATAAAGAGGTTTGAAACATTTTTCTAAATAAGTATAGATGCTAAAACAAAAAATTTAAACATTAAAACTAAAATAGAAATCTTTTTGCATGTAGTAAAAATTCTAATTTCCAAATAAAGAGTTTGTTAGAATGAAACATTGAAATATAACATTAAAATATTTAAATAAATTTAGAAATTATGAAACATGGGAAAGAAAAATTTAAATGCACATAACAAATATAAAAATTAAAAACTAAAAAATATATGATAAGTGCTAAAATATTTTCACAAGCATTATGAGCTAGACTGTAAAGTGTAATACCCCTCCTGTTACTGTTTAGACTTGTTTTATTTCTATGCTTTGGTTTGATACTTCGTGACTGTGATTGTACTCCTTATGTTTTGGTTTGATGGATTGGTTAGTTATATTGATTGAGGATTATGTTACTTCAATTGATGACATTATGATTACATTGATTCTATGATGTTTAATTTGATTTTAGAAATATATTATGATGCGGTGATTTACTAAATTATGTTATGATAAGATCTGTTAGTTTAGAAATGCTATATCATCATGTATATTATAATTGTTAGAATAGATGTGATGAAAGGACAGTGTAGCATCACTCGTTTGCGAGTGCCCTACTACGCTGTAATTCCTTCTCACAATGTAATGCTTTGATTTTATATATGTATGCACATATACACGACCTCATTTGTATGCAGGGATTGCAGGTATAGAGTCTCGATTCCACCTACTTCGGCAGGACAGGGCGAGCACCAATAACCCAATGGTATAATGTTGAAACCGAGATGACAAGGAAGTCACCCCGTTCCATGTTGTCAAACTGTCTGATTGAATGGTATTGTGTGTTCTTGTAATTGTCATTTTTGTATTTATTATTGTGGTTCGTGTGAGTGTCTTGTCGTATGTTATTTATGTTGGTAGTTTGTAAGTTGTGATTTATTTAATTAAAAGGTAGTAATAATTGTTTATTATAATGTTAGATTAATTTGTATGTAAATATTTAAATGTTTATTTTTTAAAAGTCATGTGTTTTATTAAATGCTAATTAAATATTCAATTGTATTTTATTAATTTAATTAAATTATCTTGTTGAAGATAATTATAAAATAAATAAATTAAATGAATCAAATTATCTGCATAGCAAGTAAAGCTTGCAAAATCTGATTTAAAACAAAAAGTATTGATTAATAGAAAAATAAATAAATAAAAGAACAGAACAGGTAAAAGGATGAATAAGAGTTAACTGTTGACTGAAAAGCTTGATTTAAAATAAATAATTTCTTTTATTTTGGATTTTTAGAGCTTTTAGAATGCAAAAGGCAATATCTTTTATTTAATTGAAAATTTTGTGAGTTTATCACAAACAGTGAAAATTGATTTGAAATTGCACAAGAATTAAGTTTTTGGGGGAATTCATTAGTTTTTCTGGGTTTCTAGAAAGGGATTTTCAATCTTTTGCTTGCATTATGTTGGAGAGAGTTTTCTAAATAAAAGATTGGATTCGAATTCGAGCATGGTATTCTAGAGAGGAGATTTCAAAGCAAGAATGAGAAGCTCTTCGTAGAGGCCATCGGGATCAAGCAAGCATCATCTGATTCTCAAAGAAGCGCAGGACTCTAGGTTCCACTTGTTTTCTCCTTCAGTTTTCTATTTCAGAGAAAAATAAAAAAAATAGTTAAATATGACTTGTGTGAGGAAAGAAAACTTTTGGTTGAAAAGAAAATTACTAGAAGAGATTAAACTAGCTTTCTAAAAGTTATTGGCTGTTTTAAATTTGGCAAAACAAAAACTACATCTTCTAGAATGCCCTAATTTATCTATGTGAAAAGAAAATTGTTCTCCCTTTTGAAAATTACACGTGCTTTGAAATTCATACCCTCTTATTTGTATATAGTTATTTTATATTTTTTTTTACCAGTTCCTCATACTAGATCGATCTGAGTAAATATATATATATATATATTGTATATGTATTGGTTTAGAGATATATATATTCTGTTGTTTTTTAGATTTTATATTGTTATTGGGGACTATAATTTTCATTTTGTTTTTAAGCCGAATCGTACGATGTCAAAATTCTGAGATGGGAAGTTGTGTTTCTTTTCTTTTCTTTTTTAAATTATATGAAATAAAAATTCTTGTATTGGGCAGGAGGAAGGGACGGCAGTGCCGTACCGTCCCCCATACCCAAGGGAGCCCGGTGGACTGCACAGTAGTCCACAAGGACTGTTGTATGTAGGTGTTTGTATGGACTACTGTGTACAACATGCTGTGGGGACTGCTACACAGTCCACATACAGACCCGCCCACTTGTTTAAACTTTCGATATTATATATATATATATATTTATATATATATATATATATATATATATATATATATATATATATATATATATATATATATATATATATATATATATATATATATATATATATATATATATATATATATATTTATATTTTGTTTTTTTTAAATTTTATTTATTGTTATGTATAAATATATTATTATTTGTTTTTAGAATTTTATGGTGTTAATATATATATATATATATATATATATATATATATATATATATATATATATATATATATATATATATGATGTGTATATATAATGAGTTTCGTATAATGTTTATATTATGCAATTTCAGTTTCATTGATTTATTATTTAAAAAAAAAATGGAGATTGTAAATACAAATAAATTGGATGTTTAATTGGAATTGTGATAGGAAATGATGTATTGCTGAGTACGTTGTTTTTAAATGTAAAACTTTAGGAACTTATTTATTTTGCCATTCTGTTGTTGACAACTTTTTTCTCGATATGGGACCTCTTTTGTAATTATGAGTCAATGTTAGTATTGTGAACCCTTGCTTTCTAGAGGCATGATTTAATCTTTGAATGTTATCCTCATTTTCATTGTACTCTTGGAGTTGAAATTTATTGGTATTATGCTTGGAAGGGTTGTACGGGTAAGTTGAGTTCTGAATTATCACGAGATGAGTAATGCCTCGCGTGGCTTGGTTTTTGAGTTATTTGCTTTATCTGTTTTGGTACAACCCTTGCCTTATGTTGGTTGTTTTTGGGGTCTTAGGGAGAGTGGCTCTTTGTGGGGGCCGGCACCTCGAAAGGAGGAAGAGCACAGGATAACCCATGTAAGAGTAGTATAACAAGTGATAACCTAAAAATAGAACTTAGGGGGATGGGTAGTAAAACACACAAGATAATAAATATTGGATTCCTCGTCTATGCATTAGGGCTAGGGTGAAGCCATAATAGTGGTTTAGTGGTTTACAATTTGATGGAGGAAGGAAAATTGAGAAAAAATGACCCCATGGCAAAAAAATTGGTTTTAGGGGTTCGCATGAACCTACATGTTCGACCGAACCATAAAGGGGTTCGAGTGAACCCATTAACTATTGGGCCAACATTTCCCGCCCAAAAACAAAGGAAAAATGCATATTAGTGGGGGTTAAGAACCCCCCTGGTTCTAGCGAACCCCCTTTTTCCCTAATTTTTTAATTTGTTCACACAAAAAACCTAAAATTTTACGCTTTCAAGCTCCGGTTGGGGATGAAAATGGGGAATATTTAGAAACCAAACTTGGAATCGAGTAGCCTTTAGAATGAGCTATCCAATGAATATAATTTTAGTATGTTTTGGTTTTATTATCTATCTATTTTTTAAGTTTTATTAAATATAGGTTTTTCATAAAAAACAAAAATCGCTATTCTGCACAAGTCCTTGATCCAACAAAAAAAAAGAGAAGAATTTTGATACATACAGAAAAGTTATATGTTATACGGTTGCGCTATGTCTGAATTGTCATTTGATTGACTTCGAAACTTGATTAAAGAAAACATATTCAATGAAAAACTATCTAACCAAGTGGACGCACTAGATATTGGAGTTAGAAATCTAAATTTGAAATAATTGGAATTTTATCCTTCATGGAAAAAAAGTTATGCATTATACGGTGTGCGTCACTTTTTAAAAATGCTATTTTTTGAAAAAAACCAATTTTTGTGGGAGATGGAAAAAGAAGTGCAATCTGATTCCAAAAAATTGAAAAAATATTTTTAGAATCTACAGACAAAATGTGACAAGACTCTAGTTTACATCATCTTCAAATTCCTTACGGTTTAATCGCTATAGGTGCCCGAATGTTGAGATTGTGTTAAAAAAAAAAATATCAGTGTCCAGTTAGGCCAAAAAGTGTAAACCACTATTGTGGGATCACCCGCTATCATAGACTAATGATAGACTGAGAGAGCCGTGGTCGGAAAAGTCGTAACCTCGTCCCCATGAGAGGTTATCGCCTCCACATGAGATACCCTATGGTGTCGGCGCCTCAAGTATGAGGAAGGGCCAGGAGATCCATAGATGGGTGCTGGCGCCTCAAGTTGGAGGAAGGGCCAGGATATCCCATGATAGCTATGTGATGACACTCTCCACTAGACACCCTTGTGCCTTGTTTCTTGTTCCCTCTAAAAATTGTATTCTAAATGTTGTTTCAAATTCTTTTGAAAATGATGTATGAATGTTCTTTGGTGACTTGTTTAATTGTTATTGTTTTCGTTAATTGTGATGAGTTTCATAGCTTTATCTTATTATGTTGACTCATGTATGTTGTTGATTATGTCATTGTAATCCTTGAGTTTGTACTTGAGTTGTTCATTGGAGTCGATTTGACAATCATGGTCGTGATAACTTCCTTGTCACCTCTGAGCACGGGGGGTGAGTTATTTATAATTCACATGGTTGGGTGGAACGTGCTCCACACCCGTTGGGTTCCCCATCAACATCCTATCTTCTTAGTACTTCTGCAGTTGGAGTTGTACCAGTGTTCACTTTGTAATTCAGATGTTATTGTACTTTCTATCATCCCACAAGTTTGGGAAATGTATTGTAATTCATTTATTCAGATCATGTAATGTATTGTTTAAACGATGATGTATTAGTTAGGATCCTTTGTAACATTACTGTAAGAGTTACCTTAGGATGGTAATATCTGATGAAGTGATATTTTAACTTTTATTTCATGTATGTACTTCTTTTATGGTTATTGTAATATCATTGGATAAGTTATTTAATATTCTCTTTTACTTTCGTTATTAGATGTTTGCGATGTAACCTCGCATGCCCCAGAGAACTAAGAGTGATAATGTAATGTGCAATGTAAATGTATGTAATGTTTAGTTGCATGTTTACTTTGTATTGTTTTAAAAAAAATATTGGTTGCTATGTTTGTTCTTTGGGATTTGCACGACGGGCATTCCAACTTGGTATCAGAGCCATGGTTGCAAACGCTGGGGTCTCTGAGTAGTTGAGTCCATTAGGAAACCTTGTGTTTGACTCTTGTGCTCACTTGTACCTTTATTTTGTGTGTGCTTACTTTATTTTATTTAATGGCTTCTAGGAGTAAGCCATGTCCTAGGGGGAGAGGATGTAATACCCCCATGTTACTGATATTATTTGCTACTATTTGTTACTCTTATGTGTTAGTGTGATACTGGTTTGTGATGGTGATTAGTTCACCGACTTGGTGTGTGAGGATGCCTCCCGTATTAGGGAATCTTATTTTGTTTTGTTTACTGGCTTCTAGGAGTAAGCCAAATTTATGGGGGGGAGGATGTATACGGGAATCTTATTTTGTTTTGTTTACTGGCTTCTAGGAGTAAGCCAAATTTATGGGGGGGAGGATGTAATACCCCTCCTGTTACTATTTAGACTTGTTTTCTTTCTATGCTTTGGTTTGATACTTCGTGACTGTGACTGTACTCCTTATGTTTTGGTTTGATGGGTTGGCTAGTTAGATTGATTGAGGATTATGTTACTTCAGTTGATGACATTATGATTACATTGATTCTATGATGTTTAATTTGATTTTAGAAATATATTATGATGCAGTGATTTACTAAATTATGTTATGATATGATCTATTAGTTTAGAAATGATATATCATCATGTATATAATAATTGTTAGAATAGATGTGATGAAAGGACAGTGTAGCATCACTCGTTCGCGAGTGCCCTGATACACTGCAATTCCTTCTCACAATGTAATGCTTTGATTTTATATATGTATGCACATGTACACGACCTTGTTTGTATGCAGGGATTGCAGGTACAGAGTCTCGATTCCACCTGCTTCAGCAGGACAGGGCGAGCACCAATAACCCAACAATATAATGTTGAAACAGAGATGACAAGGAAGTCAACCCGTCCCATGTTGTCAAACCATCTGATTGAATGGTATTGTGCATTCTTGTAATTGTCATTTTTGTATTTATTATTGTGGTTCGTGTGAGTGTCTTGTCATATGTTATTTATGTTGGTAGTTTTTAAGTTGTGAT
The DNA here is from genome assembly GCA_007258455.2 of Sequoia sempervirens. Classification (NCBI taxonomy): domain Eukaryota; kingdom Viridiplantae; phylum Streptophyta; class Pinopsida; order Cupressales; family Cupressaceae; genus Sequoia; species Sequoia sempervirens. The sequence continues at coordinate 147,265,001 of VDFB02049217.1, forward strand.
TTATTTAATTAAAGGGTAGTAATAATTGTTTATCATAATGTTAGATTAATTTGTATGTAAATATTTAAATGTTTATTTTTTAAAAGTCATGTGTTTTATTAAATGCTAATTAAATATTAAATTGTGTATTATTAATTTAATTAAATTATCTTGTTGAAGATAATTATAAAATAAATAAATTAAATGAATCAAATTATGTGCATAGCAAGTAAAGCTTGCAAAATCTGATTTAAAACAAAAAGTATTGATTAATAGAAAAATAAATAAATAAAAGAACATAAAAGATAAAAGGAAGAATAAGAGTTAACTGTTGACTGAAAAGATTTTTTTTTTTTTTTTATAAACGGGGTAAAAATTTTATTGAATCAACCAGCAAAGTATAGAAAGCAAGGGCCACAAGCCCATAAGAGAAAACAACAAGAACAGAAAGAAGCCCCCAAAAGGGGAAAAACTAATCATCCATATCTTTCTTGACCAAGCTCTCAAGATCCTGAGCATATTCCAGAGGCAGGTGAGCCCAGTCTCCTGCTCTCCATCCCTCTCCACGATCTGAATCCCACTTAGCTAGGCAATCCGCAGTCACATTCCACTCACAAGGAACATAGCAGAAAGAGACTGCAACCAAAGAAGTACTCAGCCTAAGAATTTGTCTACCCACCACAGCTAGATGACAATCTACCCCCTCCATCCGTTGTAAATTCAACATATCTACCACCACCTGGGAGTCAGACTCACAAATAATGTTGCTCCACCCCAGAGCACATCCTTTTTCAAGAGCCAAGAGGACAACAAGCGCCTCCATATAATTATTGGTTTGTAGCCCCTTATATTCAGAGAAGAAGAAGATAACCTTACCAAAGCTATCCCTACCAATTCCTCCAACCCCAGCATGCCCAGGATTTCCCCTAGAAGACCCATCAATATTGATCTTGAGAGTCCCTAGAGGGGGGGGAGACCACTTTCCATCCCTACAAACCTTCCTTTTACCTCGTCGACTTCTAATATGATGTTTCGCACCAAGAGCATCACTTGAACCAACACACGAAATATTCAACTTTTGAACCACTCACACATCTCCAGGATCAATATCCTCAGAGAGGTCACACTTCGTAGCAAGAGTCTCCTAAAGCATACTTATTACTTGCAACCATACCTGGTGCACCCTCTTCCACTTATCCTAGAAAATCCTATGGTTCCTTTCCAACCACACCTGCTAGATAATAAATCCTGGACCAATATCCCAATCTACCTCAAGAAAGGAAGTCTTAGAAGGGGGTCTACCAAGACTATTCCAAAATTCAACCAAAGAATTAGCATGAATACAAGCACACTCCCAAGCTTCCCACCACCAGTGCCAAATAACCCTAGTGAAAGAACAATGGAAAAATAGGTGCAAACTATTTTCTTCACCTTGCTTGCATAAAGCACAGATAGAAGGCCCATGAAAACCCCTCTTCTGGAGATTCTCCCAAGTAAGACATTTATTTTGCACCACAAGCCATAAGAAAAAATTACACTTGGGCCAAGCAAATTTATTCTAAACCTGCTTCCACCAAGAGATGTCCATCCTATCAAAATTTTGTCTTTCCAACTCTTGATACCCAGAAGCAACTGAAAACTTTCCTTTCGAATTGGGTCCCCAAGCAAGGGTATCAGCTTCTCTTAAAGAGTTACATGCTCTACCTGCAAGAATCCCAAGAAGAATCTCCCTATCACCCTCATAACCCCCTGGAGGCTAGTCCCGAGGTTCTTTCCATCTAGCTACCTCGCCACGACCCGCCCTTAAAATCACCTTAAAATCCTCAACTTTACTCCAGCCTGCTGCAAGAAAGCTATCACAAAGAGGCTTTAGATGGGGGTATTGAGACAAGATAGGAGGGAACCCATCCCATGAATCCTCCCAAAATAGGGCATTCGAACCACTATTACAAATCCATAAAAGATCGTTTTTAACTAAATACTCCCCTTTCTTCAATGTCTCCCAAATCATGGACCCCTTTCCTGTAAAATTGTACCTCGACACATCTTTCCCATTCACCCCACCAAGATACTTAACATTAAGAATTTTATCCCATCCTTGATCCTTACTTATGCACCATCTCCAAAATAGCTTAGCTGCGAGAACCCTACCATTCAAGCTTGTTTTCCGCAAACCAAGGCCACCATCCTACTTAGATCTACAAACACAGTCCCATTTGACCAGACTCCACTTGGAGGACAAATAATCACCAGTCCATAAAAATTGCCTAGAAAGGGCATAAAAATCCTTAATGAAGCCAACAGGGGCTGACTGCACAAGACACTTGTAGATAGGAAGAGCTTGAACCACAGACTTCAAAAGAGTCATTCTACCAGCAGTTGAAAGCCACCTGTGGGTCCAATGACTTACCTTGCTCTGAAGTTTGTCCAAAATCTCCTGCCACACAGCCCTAGGAAACCTTTCATCTGAAAGAGGGATTCCAAGATACACAAAGGAAGAGTTCCAATGTGAAACCTCAGGATCTGAGCAATCCGAGCTTGGATAGGAGTAGGGGTATTGAAGAAAAAAATATGAGACTTTTCTTCACTAATCTTTTGGCCTGAAGCTTTCACATAAATATCTAGAGCTCTTCAGAAACTAGTCGCCTCCTGAATTCTTGCAGCCCCCATCAAAGACGTATCATCCATAAATTGGAGGTGGGAAGAAGGAGGGATGGCATGCCCCCACTTCCAACCTTGAATCAATCCCTGCCTAATCTGAGACTTGAGAAATCTTCCCAGACCTTGCGCCATCAGAATGAATAGGTAAGGGGATAGAGGATCCCCTTGCCTAAGGCCTCTAGTCGCAGCAAATAATTCAGTAGGTTCTCCATTGATTAGGACCGCAAAAGAGGGTGAAGTAATGCAACTCATTACCCAACTAACCCACTCCTTTCTAAAACCAAAGGTTTGTAGAACTTTTTGTAGAAAACTCCATCTGACCCTATCATAAGCTTTGGCTATGTCCAAATTTATGAACATGGCTTTCTCCTTAGAGGTAGCCATCGAGTGCACAGCTTCTACCGCTATGATAACCCCATCCAAAATCTGTCTTCCTGTAACAAAACCCCCTTGCTCCTCAGAGATCAGGTTACTGAGCCATGGCTTTAACCATTCAGCTATCACTTTTGTAATTATTTTATACATCACATTGCACAAAGCAATAGGTCTAAAGGAGTTAAGGGAGTTAGCTCCTTCCTTTTTTGGGATGAGAGCAAGGAAAGTTGCATTCAAAGCCTTAAGCATCTGCTTATTGCTAAAAGATTCCCGCACCACTTCAAAGAGGTCCATCTTGACTATATCCCAAAAAACTTGAAAGAACTCTATAGGAAAACCATCTGGTCTCGGGGCTTTACCCTTTTTCATTTGAAACACCACTACTTCTATCTCAGATAGAGAAATAGGCTTAATGAGGGCCTCATTCATTTCAGGAGTGACAATGGGGGGAATGCAGTCTAGAACCAAATCCTCCTCAACCCTAGCCGGATCCGAGTCTTCTAAGAATAAATTCCCAAAAAAACTAGTAACCTCCATAGCAGTCTCCCTATGAGAGAAGACCAGTGACCCTTCAGCCATCATGAGAGAATTGAGAACACTCCCATGTCTTCTATCCTTAATAGTGTTGTGGAAAAACTTAGTGTTTCTATCCCCTTCCTGGAGCCAATCAATAATAGCTTTTTGTTTCCAATAAATCTCCTCCCGTAGCTCCCATTCCTCCATGTCTTTTAGCACCATAGCTTCTTCTCTATATAGCCCATCAGACAAGCCCTACTCTCGAATTTGATGAGTAATATTATCCACCCTCAGCTGTGCTTCACGCTTTGTGACAAAGGGGTTGCCAAAGCACTCCCTGTTCCACCTTTTCAACTTGAACTTAACATACTGCAATTTCTTGACAAAGGAAAACATAGCTGTGCCATAAGCAGGTTTCCCTTCCCTCCACCAAGCAAACATATGATCCTGAAGAGAAGCATCCCTCAGCCACATAAGCTGAAACTTAAAAGAAGGATTATTTGTCATTTGGAACTTAGAAGCAGTCAAAAGAATTAGCCAGTGACCTGAACCTCTCCAATCCAGAACCTCCGATCTGGTATTCCAACTATCTGCCATCCAGAAGCAGGATACCAGAAATCTATCTAACCTTTCCGCTATCGCCTCCACCCCACATCTCCTATTATTCCAGGTGAACAAACTGTTGGAGGGTGTAATATCCACCACCCTTAACCTTTCAATATTACTCCTCAAAAGGCCCGCAGAAGGGTTGAGCCTGGGATTACCTCCCCATTTCTCCTCTAAGCTTAAAAATGCATTAAAGTCTCCTGCCAAAATCCAGGGGAACAAAGGAGCAAGAGAGCGGACATATCCTATATGTGACCAAAGAAAAGTTTTTCCCACAAAATCAATTGGGGCATAAACATTAGTGAAAAGAAGAATATCACCAGTTTCACAAAACATGGCCACCAAGGAAATAGAAGATCTACTAGAAACACACCAAAGTGGGACCAACTTGTGAGGATCCCATAAAAGAGCCAAGCCCCCGGAACATCCTTGCGCACCAATGCATTGACAAAGACATCTAGGCCAAATCTTAGCAGTTGTATAGAATATCCTCTCAATAGATAACTTAGTTTCCTGAATAAAAACCACCACAGGCGAATGAGACTTAATCAACTCCCGAATAGCCTTTTGTCTAGGGATGCTATTCAACCCCCTTACATTCCATGAGAGAACAATCATTTCTGAGATAGAGGGAAATGAGAATCAATGGTCTTCATAGAACTAGACTCCACTAAAGTCTCACCCACTAACTTCACCTTCTCCTGGTCTTTCTTCCTCCCCACCTTAAGAGGCTTCTCTGAAGCATCTTTTCTAATGGTCTTTTTATGAATGCCTAAAACAGAAGGGGAACCCCTTCCTTTGCTCTCCTCCTGCCGATCTTTCCCAGTTCTAGACTTGAAATGAGGAGGAGCAAAAGCCTCCTACAATTCCTTGTCTCCACTAGCTCCCAAGTCCTCCATAGGCCCCACTGAAGTATCTGTGTCCATCTGAACCCCAAGCACTCCCTCCTGTGGACCAACCTGAGTGATGTTCGCATCCCCACCAATTTCCCCTACCTCCAAAAGATCTTGGCCAGTAGGCATATTAGCAATGGTTCCATCAAACTATTCAAGGTCATCTAGCGCATCAAACCTTTTGAAAACCTCATCTATTTGTCTATCCTTAAAGGTCCTCTTTTGACCCTGACCCTTATTACGGCCTTTGATAGGAATGAAGCCCTCCTTTGATAGGAATGGGGGCTTTCCCTTTATCTTGGTTAGGAGGTGCACTAGCCGACCCCACTTTTGAATCCTCTACAGGCTTTGATTTGGGCCACATCCTCTACAAATGTCCATATTCATGACAAAATCGACAACGAAACAGTAGCGTTTCATAATCAAGTTGTTGAATCCATGAACTTGATCCCAACCGAATTTCTATAGAATCAGGCAAGGGCTTATTCAAGTCAATTTCTACACATACCCGAGCATAGGTACTTACCTTCTTCTCCATAGTCTGTCTTGAAGGACCAACTGGTTTTCCATGTTGGCTTGTAACTAAGCTGAAAATGTCCTCTCTCCAGAATTCCAAAGGAAGCCATGGTAACCGTACCCAAACCGGAACTCGTGAAGGAAGTTCATCTATAAGATTGAACCCCACATGCCAAGGCTTAATGAAAAGACCCACTTGATTGTAGAAATAAGGTCCTCCTTCAAATACTTTATTCTTGTCTGACATGCAAGAAAAAACTACTTGAAAATAGCCATTAGCTACCAACATTACATCCATATCACCCTCTAGAGACCAAGTGCATCGAGCCCACGATTCCTGAAAAGGCAGAGAAACCCGAATCCCTAGAAACTTACAGATCAAAGCATGTTTTGATAGATAGTTGATATCATCCACAACTGCTTCTGGCTGAATCTCAACGATCGGCCGAATGCCACTCTTAGCAAGACACCCATTCACCTTTGTAGGTCAAAAACCTCCAGATAGATATGAGGCCTCTCCCATTCCTACTCCCGTCTCACCATAAATTGGATTCTCATGTAAAAGAATAGATGGACTGCAACCTACCACCGAATCCTTAAAGGACAAACCTGTCCCTTCTGAAGAAACCCCTCTTGGAGCCATACAAGGTCCCACACCAAAAAACCCCGAAGGGAAGCCACAACCAAATTGCAGCAGAGGAGAACCACAACAAAGAAGAAAAAGCTCCCCACGCCCTAGCCAGGAGGACAACACCCTGAACAAACCACTCACAGACACCCCCAAGCAACCACACCCCAGCCCCTACTATAGGCCACACGCGCAAAATCTGAAAAGAAAAAAACACCCCCTGAAAACGCAAAGAACGACACCCCTAGGAAGAAGAAAACGCAGAGAGAACAGATCTGCAGAAAATAGGAACATGCACGCATCCTCCTTAGCATGTAGCTCGGGCCGAGAAGGCCTCAAGCGCCTGTGCCAGAGCCCGTGTGTTCGCCATCCAAACTAAAAATATTAATTTAAAATAAATAATTTCTTTTATTTTGGACTTTTAGAGCTTTTAGAATGCAAAAGGCAATATCTTTTATTTAATTGAAAATTTTGTGAGTTCATCACAGACAGTGAAAATTGATTTGAACTTGCACAAGAATTAAGTTTTTGGGGGAATTCATTAGTTTTTCTGGGTTTCTAGAAAGGGATTTTCAATCTTTTGCTTGAATTATTTTGGAGAGAGTTTTCTGAATAAAATATTGTATCCGAATTCGAGCACAGTATTCAGGAGAGCAGATTTCCAAGCAAGAACAGGAAGCTCTTCGTAGAGGCCATCGGGATCAAGCAAGCATCATCCGATTCTCGAATAAGCACAGGACTCCAGGTTCCACTTGTTTTCTCCTTTAGTTTTCTGTTTCAGAGAAAAATAAAAAAAATATAGTTAAATATGACTTGTGTGAGGAAAGAAAACTTTTGATTGAAAAGAAAATTACTAGAAGAGATTAAACTAGCTTTCTAAAAGTTATTGGTTGTTTTCAATTTGGCAAAACAAAAACTACATCTTCTAGAATGCCCTAATTTATCTATGTGAAAAGAAAATTGTTCTCCCTTTTGAAAATTACATGTGTTTTGAAATTCATACCCTCTTATCTGTATATAGTTATTTTATATTTTTTTTACCAATTCCTCATACTGGATCGATATGAGTATATATATATATATATGTATTGGTTTAGAGATATACATATTTTGTTATTTTTTAGATTTTATATTGTTATTGGGGACTGTAATTTTTGTTTTGTTTTTAAGCCGAATCATACGGCGTCGAAATTCTAAGATGGGAAGTTGTGTTTCTTTTTTTTTCAAAAAAATTATATGAAATAAAAATTCTTGTATTGGGCAGGAGGAATGGACGGCAGTGTCGTACCCTCCCCCATACCCAATGGGGCCCGGTGGACTGCACAACAGTCCACACGGACTGCTGTGTATAGCAGGCCATGGGTACTCCTACGCAGTCCCCATATGGACCCACCCACTTGTTTAAACTTTAGTACCTATTAAAATTATATATATATATATATATTAACACCATAAAATTCTAAAATCAAATAATAATATATTTATACATAACAATAAATAAAATTAAAAAATATATATATATATTTATATATATATATATGATGTGTATATATAATGAGTTTCGTATAATGTTTATATTATGCAATTTTAGTTTCATTGATTTATTATTTTAAAAAAAAATGGAGATTGTAAATACAAATAAATTGGACGTTTAATTGGAATTGTGATAGGAAATGATGTATTGCTGAGTACATTGTTTTTAAATGTAAAAATTTAGGAACTTATTTATTTTTCCATTTTGTTGCGGCTTCTTTCTCGATGTGGGAACTCTATTGTAATTATGTGTCAATGTTAGTATTGTGAACCCTTGCTTTCTAGAGGCATGATTTAATCTTTGAATGTTATCCTTATTTTCGTTATACTCTTGGAGTTGAAATTTATTTGTATTATGCTTGGAAGGGTTGTACAGGTAAGTTGAGTTTTGAATTATGGCGAGATGAGTAATGCCTCGCATGGCTTGGTTTTGAGTTATTTTCTTTATCTATTTTGTTACAACCCTTGCCTTGTTTTGGTTTTTTTTGGGGTCTTAGGGAGTGTGGCTCTTCATGGGGGTCGTCACCTCGAAAGGAGGAAGAGCACAGGATAACCCATGTAAGAGTAGTATAACAAGTGATAACCTAAAAATAGAATTTAGGGGGATGGGTAGTAAAACACACAAGATAATAAATATTGGATTCCTCGTCTATGCATTAGGGCTATCATAGACTAATGATAGACCGAGAAGGTCATGGTCGACAAAGTCGTAGCCTCGTCCCCATGAGAGATTATCGGCTCCGCATGAGCTACCCTATGGTGTCGGCGCCTCAAGTATGAGGAAGGGCAAGGAGATCCATAGATGGGTGTTGGTGCCTCAAGTTGGAGGAAGGGCCAGGATATCCCATGAGAGCTATGCAATGACACTCTCCACTAGACACCCTTGTGCCTTGTTTCTTGTTGCCTCTAGAAATTGTATTCTAAATGTTGTTTCAAATTCTTTTGAAAATGATTTATGAATGTTCTTTGGTGACTTGTTTAATTGTTATTGTTTTTGTTAATTTTGATGAGTTTCATAGCTTTATCTGTGTATGTTGTTGATTATGTCATTGTAATCCTTGAGTTTGTACTTGAGTTGTTCATTGGAGTCGGTTTAACAATCATGGTTGTGATAACTTCCTTGTCACCTCTGAGCATGGGGGTGAGTTACTTATAATTCACATGGTTGGGTGGAACGTTCTCCGCACCCGTTGGGTTCCCTATCAACATCCTATCTTCTCAGTACTTCTTCTGTTTGAGTTGTACCAGTGTTCACTTTGTAATTTAGATGTTATTGTACTTTCTATCATCCCACAAGTTTGGGAAATGTATTGTAATTCATTTATTCAGATCATGTAATGTATTGTTTAAACGATGATGTATTAGTTAGGATCCTTTGTAACATTATTGTAAGAGTTACCTTAGGATGGTAATATCTAATGAAGTGATATTTTAACTCTTAGTTCATGTATGTACTTCTTTTATGGTTATTGTAATATCATTGGATAAGTTATTTAATATTCTCTTTTACTTTCGTTATTAGATGTTTGCGATGTAACCTCGCATGCCCCAGAGAACTAAGTGTGATAATGTAATGTGCAATGTAAATGTATTTAATGTTTAGTTGCATGTTTACTTTGTATTCTTTTTAAAAAAAAATTGGTTGCTATGTTTGTTCTCTATGGTTTTCACAACGGGCGTTACATAAAGTGTAAAATATCTACAATGGCTAAAAGTATAAAGGAAACAAAAGAAACAATATTGAATCTAAGTTAAATGGGGGGATACTAGAAATAAAATCCTATAATAGATTAGTTAGTGAGGAAATAAAGAGTAAGTAATAGAACACATAGGAGTTTCAAAACTATAGATAAGAAAGTACACTTCATGAGGATTAAAATATAGGAAAAGCTTACAAAATGTAAGGTTAGAATGGATGTTATCATCAATGACATCAAAAAGAGGAGAAAATGTGATAGAGGGCGTTAGATAAGTAAAAGGGCTAGAGATGTAGAAACATTGAAATGGGAGAGTAAATATTGAAATGTAACTACAAACACCAAAACACAGTGCACAAGTATTGGAACTAAAAAATATAAGGTTTTGGCCAAACAAAAAATGAAAAACTATCAAATATGAAACTGGTAAAAATATTACAAAGTAAGGATCAATAAAAATATATTCCAATACCCAATTATTGCAAGAGTTAAAAATTTAAATGTAGGATAGAATATTAATCTTGGAAACTTTAGTTTCAACTAAACGACTAAGGATGTAGTAAATTTCCAAGAACCCGTGTACCTAAAATAATTAGTGTACAACATGTTGTGATAAGTTCCCAAAATATGAAAACCTACTAAAAACTTGAGTCAGTAAGCACAACAAATATAAAAGAGGAAAATACTAATTTCATATGTGGAAACATTGAAGATGAAGGTTTGAGATGAGTTATAATCACCAAAATTTTGTGCATAAATGCTAAAGCTACAAAATATAAAGATAGTTAAAACCAAGAGATAAAAATATCATTTTTTGTGATGAAAATGTCAAAGTGGCAACAAAAAAAGCTAAAATATAGAGTGTAAACATTAAATTTATAAACATGCCCAATGAACATGAAAATATATAAAAATAATGCTAAAATGCACTTGATGATGAAAATTAGTAAGGTAACCCAAGTCCCACTAAGAGTGGTAGAAATGTGATAAAGAAATTTGACCACAATAAGAATAAATGTATTAAACCATAAGGTATTCAATCAAAACTTTACTATACCTTGAATAGGGACAATGAAGGAACAAGACGATAACAAAATATAATATTACACACTAGCATTATACCTATATGACTTTGGAATGTGTTCTTTGATCTAAATGACGGATGATAGGAAATGTAGGTTGCTCATGAGAGATCCCAATTTGGTAGTGTGTCCCTATGATCTTTAAAGTGCCCCCACATATAAAATATATCCCTCAAACGAGGTTTTATATAAACTTTTAGATGAACAAGTTATGGATTCTTAAGATCTTATCTTAGATATTATTAATTTGCACTAGAAAGAGAGATGCAACATAAATGGAGGGTGAAGATGTAAAAGCTTACTTTTAAGTTTTAGTAATGAGTTAGAAATAATTTTTCATTTAATTTTGGAGTGAGGGAAGGAATATGGATTAGCATAATCAATTGGAGAAACATTTATCTAATTAATTAGTGATGGACAAAGGTTAAGGTAATTAATCAAACATGAATTAACTAGTTAGTCAAGGGAAGTTTATTTGATTAATGAAATTAATATAATTTATTTAATTAACCATTAAAGGAAATATAGCCTAATTAATTAAATAATTATATTCAATTAATGAGTAGATGTGATGCAAGATTAATATTATAGCTTTATGAAAGTATGATGATATTGTAGGTGAATTTTAAGTGTCTTTAAATGTAGATAAAAGTACAGTAAAATAAAGTTGCACTTGGAGTAACCCACTTAGAGGTTCTTTTGGACAATTGAGATATTGTCCCTTATATGATTGTTAGAGTTCCACTAACCTCCCCTCCTTCTAATAGGCAACAATTCATTATTCAAGGATAACAATATGGCACAAGTCAAACTATACATGGGTGTGATGACTATCATATTTCTCTACACAAAACTTATGGTTAGTGCACATAATTGGTTCAAGTTCTCCCACCAACACTTACATTTTCCTCAATGTAATTCTACGGTAACTCTAAGTTGGCCTTATAGAGGCAAAATCGCTTAAGTTGCCATAACCATTTCTAATATTAAATTTGGTTCTTAATCTCATGAAAGAGTGCAAACTAATGACAATAACATAAATGATGCTTCGATTGACTAAAATCCTTTTTTTTATAGACAAGAAAATTTAGGCATGTAAAAATTAAAAGATCATGGCTTACATCTTGCTACTAGTTCCATAACTCTCCTAGTTCTACCTTCCCTGAACTTTCAAATGTAACTATCTTCTTTCGTTCTTTTATAATATATTTTAAATTAATATAAATACTGATTTAATTTTTGAAATAATAATCAATTGAATGAAAGGTGCCCCAGGCCGGTTGTAACAGGTAAAAATTTAACTAAGATATATTTGGCAGAATATATAGTAATATGTGATGACTTTAAACTAATTTAGGTTCTCTCACTTTAAAACTTGAAAGCCCACAACAGAAACCTGTGAGCTAATTATTGGACTGTAGACTTTTTAAGATTCTATTATCTATTTTAAAAATAAAAATAAAATTACTTAGTATTTAAGGAAACACAGAAACACTACTACTGTGAAAATTATTCTAATTTACTGCAATATCGTTGAAGGAAAAATAAATTCTAAGCTACTCCTGGTAGTCAGATTCAAATCTGCTCTTTTTAGGGAGTGAAAAAATTTAAAGAAAATTTAAGAGAAATTTGTAATATCTAACATTTTTTTTTTTCAATAGTCTGAGGGGCCTACACGCTGTTGGACACAATCCGACTGTAACTTCTGAGACTTTGACGCTCAACAAGATTTGGTTTTGGATAAGTTCTTTGTGATCAGCTCAATATTTTTTAATAAATCAGAGACCAATTCAATTCCACGAAATTGGAAGGAAAAATAAAATATGAAGTAGCATAAATCATCCCAAGATCATCTCAGGAGCATGTGAGGACTCCATTGCCTTCCTGTTTGATCATTTCTGACTTTCCCCAGAAGATCCTAATAAAATTTTATTTTGAATAAGTTCTTTGTGATCTACTCCATTTTTTTTAATAAATCAAAGACGAATTCAATTCCACAGAATTGGAAGGAAAAATAAAATATGAAAGAGCATAGGATGGTCAGCGCTTCGCTCTAAACTGCCCGGGATTTAAATGGTTCCTCTGCGATCATCTCAGAAGCATATGAAGCCTATTTACCTTCCTATTTGATCATTTCTGATTTGCTCCAAAAGAAATGGAATACCCACTTCAAAACACGAAAGAATTCACTGTGCAGAGGAACCTCTTCACTCTCTCCGGAGGGGAGGAGACTTTAACGTAACCGACTCCAACGGTAACGTGCTCTTGAAATCCTCCGGAAAGGTGCTCAGCCTCAATCACCGCCGCCTTCTGCAAGAAGCCGCCGGGAAACCCCTTCTCACCATGAAAAAAAAGGTATAATCAATCCAAAATATCGTTGATATATTAAATTACGGAGTTTAATTTGAGTTTTTATTGCAGATATGCATAGTGCACAAGCGATGGGATGTATTCAACGGGGATAGCTTCAAAGGCCAGAAATTTGTCTTCACTGTGAAGAAATCATCGGTGTTTCAGTTGAAGACGACGCTTCATGTGTTCATGGCCGATAATAAGGACGAAAAGCTGTGTGATTTCCACGTCAAGAGCAGCTTCTTCAACAGATCTTGCAAAGTTTATCAAGGCGACTGGGTCGTTGCAGAGGTAAATAGTATAAATTGCAAGTAATCTGATCTGGGAAATTTGGTTGTGGGGTGACTTTGTAGATGAATAACAGGCTGTTTTGGGTATGAATCAGATGAAGAGGAAATGCGCTGTACCAGACGTATTGTTGGGGAGGACACCGTATTCAGTGATCATGCAGCCGGGTGTGGATTATACTTTCATTGCTACTCTCATAATAATTCTCGATAACATTCATTGCCATTGATCTCCTGGGTCATCCCACAATAATGGGTTACACTTTTTGGCCAAACTTGACATTGAAATCAACATTTTCAAATAAAACTTCACTTTTGACACTTATAGTAGGTAAACTATTAGGAATTTGAAAATGATGTAAACTAGTGATTTGTGAGATTTTGTCTCTAGATTTTAAATGTATTTTTTTAAAAAACAAATTAAATTAAATTGTAATTTTTTTGCATCTCCTTTGATAACTAGTTTTTAATAGTAATCAACATTTTTACAAAGTGGTGTGTATTTCGGCTCGCATAACTTTTTTTCTACAAAGGATAAAATTATAATTCTTTTGAATTTAGGTTGGTAACACAAGTATCTAATTCTTTCATTTTGTTTCATAGCATTTTTTTGAATATTTTTCTTTTAATTAAGTTTTGAAGTCAAAACATTTATAACTTAGACATAGGTGCATTTCGGCTCACATAACTTTTTTGGTATGTATTGAAATTCAATTTTTCTTTTTTTGTTAAAACGAGGACATCAATACCTAGTGGATATATATTTTTCAAAAATGTTTTCTTTAAATTTACTATTTTTCCACAATGATTTTTCATCGAACTTGACGTTCGGTGAAAAACTTATGTACAGTAAAACTAAAAAATAAAATATATTAAATTTATAGTTGTTGGAAAGCACATTTCAATCACTATAATCATCCAATTTGGTTTATCAAGTTGACTCCATTTGCACCTCCTTCCCAAGTTTCGATAGTCAAAAAAGTGCATAAATTTTGAAATGGTGGAGGGAAAGGTGAAAAAAGGGGGTTTATTAGAAGGGGGGTTCATTCGAACCCCCCTTATATGGTGCAAAAAGGGATTCATTAGAAGGGAGGGGGGTTCATTAGAATGGGGGAGGGTTCATTAGAATGGGGGTTCATTAGAAGGGGGTGGTTCATTCGAACCCCCTTCATTAGAATGGGTAAACCATTTTAAATTTTTTGATGAGAATTTCTAATTTTTCTTCGTTCAAAAAATTGTAACCCACTATTGTGGGTTTACCCAGATACTATTACAAAAACACTTGGAATCGATACTAATGTCAAGAAAATAGTATTCAGCCTCAAGTAGAAAAATCATCCAATGCATTGATTTCAAAATAAACTACAACTAATTTAGCTCGATCCACATTTATGGGCTTAAAATTTAACACCATTACAGTTCTATTCAAAGCTTGAAGGATAGTAAAAACAACACTAAATGGAACCTTAAACTAAGAACCAAAAATCAGGAATTGGAGTATTCAAACTATGTAAAAAATTGTACAAGACATCATGGACATCTACAGAATGTAAATAGTAACTTCGGTCTCCTTTCCCCTGAAAACGGTCCACCCTCTATTCACAAAACTTCCATCATCGATTCTTTCAGCACTAAGGAACAATTAACTCCAGCACCATCGTTGCAACACAAAACAAAACAAAAATTATTTGTTTCAAACTTTTGCATCACAATACAAAAGGCACAGTGGACCAAAAAAAATTAAATCGTTTCGATTTTTCAATACAAAAACACAAGCATTTTCCATCCCTCTCCCATACTTGGCTTCATGCCATGAAGACAAAATAGATGAACTTGGGTATGTGTAGGATCATCATGGAAAAAACAGGCCCTTAAGTGGCAAAACATTCAGAAAAATCAGAGTTAGGCAACTTGACATAGAAATTTGAATAAGTTATCTATATTATTTCAAAAATATGTAAAAATAGAATCTGTAGAAAATTGAATGTAGTTTCTAAACTACTAGGTTTGTTTATATATATATTTGGTGACAATTTGAAATTTCAAAGCAGTAGTACTTAAATTTTAGGGAAAAAAAAAGAAGTAGGTGTTTGTCTGACCACCTTAACCACAATAAAATGATAATATTTTTTTATAAGATTTTAGATATAAGTAGAAGACTCATATCCTGATGTGATGCATATATTTTTTTTTTTTTTCCAAGTAAATAATTAATTATTAATTTTTTATTATAACTTTAAAAAAATATAAAAACACGTATGTTTGACCACCTTAACTTGGTCAAAACTTCATGGAATTCATTTTTTCTTTTTTTAATCCTATAGTATGTGAAGCATAGAATGTGATACCGTTTGAAATCTATACATGTTTTTCAATCAGCCTATCAATCAGGACTTTAGTCATAATTTGAATAGAAAATGAATAATAATTGCTTATTCAATTCAAAATAAAGCATAATTTATATTGGTGGAAAGCTGAGAATATCCTTTAAAAACCCTTTTCGTATCATCAATTTTGGGTAAAAAAAAATTGTCAGCCACATACCCATCATATTGCCACTTTTTGGCCTATCATGATCATGCACATACCCACCTAATCTTCCTTTTTCTCAGTCCGATAACTACCACCCCCAAATAGAAATGCATTACCTCTCCCTTCTTTTTCGGTCAGAACTGTTTCTTTTTACCGAATGATGATAATTGTGCCTTATTTTCCATCCACATGAGGTGCATGTTTTTACTAAATATGAAACTCAATCTTTCCTTTCAAAATAGTGACACCTTCCCCGCCCTTCCTATCATGCCAAAATCTGTAAAGAAAATAAAAACTCCAAATAGAATAACAAAAGATAAACCAGAATGTGGAAACTCATTCGTCACTTACATCAAAATTGTGTTTTTGTATTGTTCTTGCCAAGGCCATGTCAAATAGATAGGTTTCTCTATTTCCGCTCACGTGGAAAATGCATCCCTGAAAATACTCGCTACCATAGAACTCAGGCACTACAGCCTCCACATTCTCCCCTATGGCCACCATCAACCACTGGAAAACGTATTGTTTCCATCACCATTCCTTGCTCTCCATAGCAGATGCAATATTCCATCAAACATGGAACACTGTGGTCCAAAACTGCTAGATTGTTTTTCAAATTCGGCTTTGAAACTCCCGCTTGTTTTTAATTTTAAAATTGCCACTCAATTTTCAAATCACCTCTCATTTTTAAAAAAATTGTACGTGATCACCAGTCAACGTTTTGTTTAACCTACCATTCAACTACATCTGTCAAGTTTTCCATCAGTGTGTTTTGTCTAGCCTGTGAGATGGGGGATAGATGTTATGTTATAATGTTACATACGTAGTTGCTTTTTGTTCAAGAGTTAGCTTTCTCCTATATAATAGTATATATAAGTTATATTATTATTATATATTATATTTTATAATAAAAATTATTAAATATAAATATGAAATTATTATAATTAATAATTAATATATTTTTATATAGAACAAATGAAATTAATATACAAAAAATCTGATATTTTAATTGATATTTAGAGAGATTAGAAAAAAGAAAGAGAGATAGAGGGGGAGACAATTCTATATACAGAGAGGTATATGTACTAGCACTTGCACTTAAAGGAGGTTCAAGAATTATGCCGATAGAAAACTATATGTATGCTAATATGTTAGAGAGTATGTGTTTGCACATGGATGTGTTACAAATTCGAGTTACATGTGGCTAGATTAAACAATTAATAATAAGTGCTAAATAATGGAATGAAATAAATTGAGACAAATCCAGATTTTTACTTTAAAGAAATTAAGTATATCTAATTATGAAATATTTGCATACATATTTAAAACATAAACCAATGCATATGAAAAAAGAAAAATGGCATCATATTGACAAAAAATATTGCAATTGGAGATAGAATGTTCCGATCTAGTTGTAAAATCAATATTTATTTGGAATTTTGGAGGATTTTACTTGATATTTTAGAGGATTTTAGCATGAAACTACAACCGGTTTACCATTAAATGGCAGCCAGAACTTGTTTTCTAATGAATCAATAATGGTTTGCAGGCGTGAGACTTGTTTTAGGCTCAAATCTCACACTATATGTAGCCAATTGACTAATAAAGAGAGAGAAACTCAAAAGATAGAGAATGAAAGAAAGAGACAAATTAAGATAGATAGATATTGAGAGAGAGAGGAATAGACAAAGAGAGATAGAGCATGAAAGAGAGAAATATAAGAGACACAAAGGAAAAGAGAGAGAAAAGAGAAACTAACTTTTGATTGGTTGTTTCATGTCAACAATCCAAGAATGGTATGTGTCCTTGGAGAGTTATGGTCTAGGTAACATGTCTTTTGGTTGAGGATATGATAATTCACCTTTAAGACCTCTTCAATGTACCCATCGCACACTTAAGGAGACAAGCATATAAATAGAGGAAGAGAGAAAGAGAAAGGAAGAGAAAAGGGAGAGGGAGATAGAGATAAGATATAGATAGGTGGAGAGAAAAAAATAGAAAGAGAGGAAGAGAGGGAGAAAAATGATATAGAGGATAAAGCTAGACAAAGATAGATAAAGAGAGGAACAAAATAGAAATAAAGGGATAAAAAGAGGGATAGGGAGAAAAAAGAGAAGAGAGAAATAAAGATAGAGATAGAGACAGAGAGAGAAAGAGAGATAAAGAGGGAGACAAAGAGATATAGAGAGATAGATATATAAAGAGATAGGTATAAATATAGAGGAATAAAGAGGGATAGAGAAAGAGGTAGAGATAGTGAGGGAAATATAGATAAATAGATAAAAGAAAAGATAAAGAGAGAAGATGAGAGAGACATAGATAGAGATAAAGTCACATAAAGAGATAGGGAGATAAAGATAAATATAGGGAAATATATATATATATATATATATATATATGGGTATGTGCAAGATCATAATGGGCCAAAAAGTGGCGATATGATGGGTATGTGGCTGATGATTTTTTTTATTCAAAATTGATGAAACGAAAAGGGTATTTAAAAGATATTCTAAGCTTTCCACCAATATAAATTATGCTTTACTTTGAATTTAATAAATAATTATTATTCATTTTTTATTTGAATTACGACTAAAGTCCTGATTGATAGGCTGATTGAAAAACATCTATAGCTTTCAAATTGTATCACATTTTTTTAATCTGAAACATGCGTCACATTCTATGCTTTGTATCCTATAGGATTAAAGAAAAATGATAGAATTTCATGAATTTTGACCACGTTAAGGTGGTCAGAGATACGAGTTTTTATTATTTTTAAAAGTTGTAATAAAAAAATCATAATTAATTGTTTACTTAGAAAAAAATTACAAAAATATATACATCATATCTGGACACGAGTCCTCTACTTATATCTAAAATATTATAAAAAAATATTATCATTTTATTGTGGTTAGGGTGGTCAGACAGACACCTACTTCTTAGTTTTTCCTTGAAATTTAAGTACTACTGCATTGAAATTTCAAATTTTCACCAAATAGATTTTTTTTTAAATAAACCTTGTAGTTTAGAAACTACATTCAATTTTCTACATATTCTATTCTTACATATTTTTAAAATAATATAGATAACTTATTCAAATTTTTATGTTAACTTTCCTAACTCTGATTTTTCTAAATTTTTTACCACTTAAGGACTTTTTTTTCCATGATCATGATGCTACAGATATCCATATATATATATATATATATAGAGAGAGAGAGAGAGAGAGAGAGAGAATGTGAAACATATAGATAGAAGGAGACAAAGAGATAGAGAGGTAGAGAGATAAAGAGATAAAGATAAATAGATAAAGATATAAGTAGGGTGATTGCTATATCTATCCCTATCGCTCTCTATCTCTTTATATCTCCCACTATCTATGCCACTCCCTCTTCCCCTCTCTCTCATTCACTCCATCTCTCCCTCCATCTCTCCTAGTCTATATCTCTTTCTCTATTTCTTTCTTTATCTCCCTCACTCCTCTCTCTATCTCTTTCTATCCATATCTTTCTCTACCTCTATAACTATCTCTCTATCTCTTTCACTATCTCGCTCTATCTCTCTATATAACCCCCTTTCTATGTTTCTCTCTCCTTCTATATATATTGAGCTATCTCTTCATCCCTCCCCCATATTTTTCTCTCTCCCTCTCCCCAACTCTTTTTTCTCTCCCTCTTCTACCTATCTCTCTCCCTCCCTCCCCCTTTTCTCTCTCTTTCTCTTCAACCTATCTCTCTCCCTCTCTCCCCCTCTTTTCTATCTCTCCTCTACCTATCTCTCTCCCTTTCTCCCCCTCCCTCTCTAAGTCCCCCTCTATATATCTCTACCTCCCTTGCTCCTCCCTATTCCCCTATAAATCTCTCCATCTCTACCTCTCTCTCCCTTTCTCTTCCCATATATCTTATCTCTCTCTTTCTCTTCCCATATATCTCTATCCCCCCTACTTCTTTCTCCCTTTCTCTATCTCCTGCTATTTCTCTCTCCCTCTCTCCATCTCTATTTACCTATCTCTAATTATCTCTATTTTTCTTTCTCTTTGTCTCTCTCTCCCTCTCCTCCCCTCTCTATATCTCCTTATATATGTATCTCTCTATCACTCTATCTCACCATCTATATCTCTCTATCTCTCCCTCTCCCTCTTCCTCTATATCTCTCTATCTCATCCTCTCTATCTCTCCCTCTCTATCTCCTTAGATCTCTCTTTGTATTTATCTCTCCCTCTACCTATATCTTTCCATCTGTTTGTTTCCCTCTTCCTCTCTCGCTCTGTCTTCATCTCTACCTCTATTTTCCTCTCTCCCACTTTATCTCTAGACATGTCTACCTCTCTCTATCCATCCATTTATCTCCCTCTCTATCCCTCTCTATATATTTATCTATTCCATCTCTATATATCCCTCTCTCCTCTCTCTCTTTATCTCTTCCTCTTCTCCTCTCCATATTCCTCTCCATCTCCATCTCCATCTCCATATCTATCTCTATCTCTATCTCCCCCCCTCTATCGCTTTTGCCCTCTCTATCTCTTCCTCTTTTTATCCCCACCTCTCTATCTCTCTATCTCTTTCTCTCTTTCTCTTTCCCTCTCTCCTTATTGAAAACATAACATGAGCCTATTGGTAGTGAAGCTTAACTATCTTTCTGATTAAGAGGTTTTATTTCAATTATGTTTAGATCCTTGTTAGTGGATGCATAGTTTATTTGAAGCCATCACTTCTCCATTGAGACCTTTGTTGCAAAAACAACATCATTTACTGAATGGCCTACCAATTGACATCATCTATTGCATAAATGTATGAAAAAAATAGACCAAAATTTATCCTAATTGACCTTCCACACTTCTTCAATGTACCCATTGCACACTAAGATGTGATTGCTAGTAATTATTCATTCCAAATCACATTTCTTTAAAGAATTAAAAATCCTACTCAATTCCATGCAACCCTTGCACAACTTTCCTTTATTTGAATCTACTCTACTCTATTTGACTTGATTCGAATTCTCTGCTGACCTATCTCATATGTTAACAAATCTTTGCTTGTGCATTTCACTTATACAGAAAACTAACATTGGACTTTGTAGAAGTAGTCAATAGAGAACCCGTGATTTTACGAAATTGTCTATGCAGCCTTCAAAATAGACATTTGACCGTATTTATTAATTAATTAAAAATAAAGAATGAATTGTACCTTTATTTTTAATTAATTAATAAATACGTTCAAATGTCTGAGGGCTCCTTAGATATTGCCTGATTTTACACGGATCAGCGAGGTTGAAAATTAAAGATTTACTTAAATTACCAAAAAACCATCAATACATAAATACAGAATTATACTTAATAAACAAAATCTTTAAATTAAAAGTACCTCCAATCATTACTTATCAGTATTTTTTCAAAATAAAAATTAATTACAATCCATAAAATAGAATCCAAATCGACTCTAGTAGACAATAAACTTTTAGCATTGCAAGTTGTGGTCATAGAAACTCATATTTTCAAATAGTTACATGTGGTAATAGAAACTCATATTATGAGAATATATACATAAGTAATATTTCTAATTTTATATTTTCAAATAGTTACATGTGATCATAGAAACTCATATTATGAGAATATATACATAAGAAGAACACAAATGATTGTATCCCGATAGGCTCCATTACTCTATATGGACCCTATGATAATTTTCTTTGATTTTCTAAATATTTACTTTACTATGTGTATGAGTATTAATTAATTTTAGATGCATGGTCATTTTATTATTCACTTCAATAAATTTTTAGAATTGTAATGCTAAAATTTTCATTCACATGCCATTTCCATTTAGTTGTATTTTTTGTTTGAGAGGAGTACTTAAATACACAAATGTATTGACAAATCGCACAATTTTGTGCAAAGGTGGGTTTATTTCCCTACACTATATGCTTACCTCATTAAACATGTTTATGCATCTACTCCTCATCATTCACATCTTTACACACCCTTATACAATTGATACATCCACTTGTTTATTGCACCTAGGCTTGTAGTTATTTATGTGCACACATCATCCACCAATATCTAGCCCTTTACATGTCCTACAACTACTTTGTGGTCATGGACGTTTCCCACCAAAATTTAAATTTTAAGTTGACTAACATATTTAGCTAACTAAACACAAATTTACATAATGTGTTAATATGTCTTTATATTTAAAGGCACTTAATTTATTCATTTTAACATAAGGAGATCCATGATTTGAGATCTATATTCATATACCATTTACATTTATGCATCAAAATTGGCATTCTAAAATAAATCTAGTTTTACACAAGCATTTGTATGACTGGGTAAATGACCATTACATTAGTAGGTCAACATTCTATAGTTTTGTGTTTATCATGTGATATTATGCTACTAATTTACTTTGTAAATTCAATGCCTCAAGTTTTTTTGTGGAATTAAAATGACTTTGTAAAGGGTTTTACCAATTTAATTTGTTTGTTTAAAGTTAAAATGATAGGCAATGAAAATTTACAATTTTCAACAAAATTTGTAATTGATAGAGATGGTTAGTATCAAACTTAGCTCTTAAGTTGATTTGGTTGTGACATATAAACAAGTTATCATGCACATTAGTCAATTAATTAGTGACTCACTTCTCATTAAGATATAATTTTTTTCTATATCCATACCCTTTCCCATTTATACCCAATTTGTTTAGAATGTCTTAGTGCAACAATATATTGATAAGTGACATATTCTCTTCTTTAGTTCATGGCCTAATTCCTGTCCATCTTCATTGTATATTGTTACATATATCTCCATGTATTTTTTTATCTACTTATCCATATCTCATCCTTGTTAACACCTTTTCCATACATTTATTCCCCACTCCAAGATCACCACTTATCATTGTAGGTCATTTCCACATGGCTTAATATTCATCCAGCACTGCAATAATGTGAGCATTTTTTATAAGGAAATAATTGACAGGGGACAATGTGTTTTCCAACACTGGAAATGATGTGATAATTTTTCATAAGGAAATAATTGACAAGGGACAGTGTGTTTTCCAACACTACAAATAATGTGAGCATTTTTTTGTTCCAATCAAATGTAGAAAGTGAAATGCCATTTTTACTGTACCAAATAGTTGTTCTAAAATTTTAAGGTGGACTTCATTACATTGTTGGTGTGTATAAATAAAAAAAAAATCATAAGGAAATATCTAACAAGTGACAGTGTGTTTTGCAACACTGCAATAATGTAAGCATTTTCATATGGAAATAATTGACAAGGGACAGTGTGTTTTCCAACACTAGAAATAATGTGAGCATTTTCTATAAGGAAATAATTGACAAGGGATAGTGTGTTTTCCAAAACCACAAATAATGTAAGCATTTTTTTGTTCGAATGAAATGAAGAAAGTGAAATGCCATTTTTTTGTTTTAATGTTGGAAAACACACTGTCCTCTGTTAGTTATTTCTAGACATCTTACATTCTAATGATGTCTCCTGTCCACTTTTCCTACATAGGGGATAGTGTGTTTTCCAAGACTGCAAACAATGTGAGCATTTTTTATTCCAATCATATTTCCAATGTTGAAAAACACATTGTCCCTTGCTAGTTATTTCTAGACATCTTACATTCTAATGATGTTTGTTGCCCACTTTTCCTACATAGGGGGCAGTGTGTTTTCCAACACTACAAACAATGTGAGCCTTTTTCCTACACAGGGGGCAATGTGTTTTGCAACATTGCAAATACATAAGGAAATAATTGACAAGGGGTACATCATTAGAATATAGTGATGACACATTGTCCCCTGTTAGTTATTTCCAATGTTGGAAAACACAATATCCCCTATTAGTTATTTCTAGACATCTTACATTCTAATGATGTCCCTTGTCCACTTTTCCTACATAGGGGACAATGTGTTTTGCAACACTACAAACAATGTGAAGATTTTTTGTTCCAATCATATCAAGAAAGTGAAATTTCATTTTCACTGCAACCAAAGAGTTCTAAAATTTGAAGGTGGACCTCATTACATAACTAACAAGGGACAGTGTGTTTTCCAATAGGGGATAGTGTATTTTCCAACTAGGAACAAAAAAATGATAGTGTGTTTTCCAACAAGGAAATAACTAATTGGAAATAACTAACAAGTGACAGTGTGTTTTTCAACATTATTTGCAGTGTTGGAAAAAACACTATCCCTTGTGGAAATAATTGACAAGCGATAGTCTATTTTCTAACACTACGAATAATGTTGGAAAACACAATATCCCCTATTAGTTATTTCCAATTAGTTATTTCCCTGTTGGAAAATACGCTGTCATTTTTTTGTTCCCTATTGGAAAACACACTATCATTTTTTGTTCCCTGTTGGAAAACACACTATGTCATTTTGTTGTTCCATGTTGGAAAACACACTGTCCCTTGTTGTCAGGGACAATGTGTTTTCCAACAGTGTGTTTTCCAATAGGCGATAGTGTGTTTTCCAATAGGGAACAAAAAAATGAGTGTGTTTTCCAACAAGGAAATAACTAATAGGGGACAGTGTGTTTTCCAACATTATTTGTAGTTTTGGAAAACACATTGTCCCTAATCGAAATAATTGACAAGGGACAATGTGTTTTCCAACACTACAAATAATGTTGGAAAACACACTGTCCTTTGTTAGTTATTTCCTTGTTGGAACACACTGTCATTTTTTTGTTCCTTGTTGGAAAACACATTGTCCCCTGTTGGAAAACACACTATCCCCTATTAGTTATTTCTAGACATCTTACACTCTAATGATTTCCCCTATGCACTTTTCCTAAACAGGGGACAGTGTGTTTTCCAACACTACAAACAATGTGATCATTTTTCGAACACAGGGGATAGTGTATTTTCCAACACTGCAAATTCATAAGGAAATAATTGACAAGGGACAATGTGTTTTCCAACACTACAAATAATGTGAGCATTTTTTGTTCCATGTTGGAAAACACACTGTCCCCTATTAGTTATTTCCAATGTTCTATAATTTTAAGGTGGACTTAACTACATAACTAACAAGGGATAGTTTGTTTTCCAACACTGCAAATTCATAAGGAAATAATTGACAAGGGATAGTGTATTTTCCAACACTACAAAGAATGCAAGCAGTTTTTTGTTCCAATCATATCAAGGAAGTGAAAAACACACTGTCCCCTCTCAAGGGACAGTTGGAAATTTCATTTTTACTATAACCAAATATTTTTTCTAAAATTTGAAGGTGGACTTCATTACATAACTGACAAGGGACGGTGTGTTTTCCAACACTATAAATTCATAAGGAAATTATTGACAAGGGATAGTGTGTTTTCAAAAATTGCAAATAATGAGAATGAAGTAAGGTTGATTCATCATTAGTGCCTCCTCCAATTATTATTTAAGATTCCTTCTCCTATAGAACTTGATTCTTTCAATGTATGGTGCTCATTCTACTCAACTCTATTTTGAAATAGAGAAAGATCTTAGGACTTCAACTCTACTTGATATTTCAAATGTGAAAACTTCTTTTGAAATGGAAACAATGTTGCAATTTCTACTTTTCCCTAGTACCCCATGCTAGAATTCTATTTAGGAGGAAACTGAGGCTTAGAAAACTAGAGTGAGAGAGGGAATTAGGAAGGGATGGAGAGAGGTTGTGTGGGAATGAGGGAGAGAGGGGGAATGAGGGAGATAGGGAGAAATAGTTAGAGAGAGGTAAGGTGAAAAAATTAGAGAGGTAGGTAGAGAGAGGGATCTAGGTAGGGTGGGAGAGGTAGAGAGAGGTGGTGAGAGAGAGAGAGAGGGGAGGGAGAGGTTATCACAATGCTTACAGAGATTTGAAAGTAGTTATCACTAGATCATAATAGAGGGAGGAAGAGAGAGGGAAGGAGGGAGATAGGAAGTGGTAGGGTGCTAGGGATAGGAGGGAGAGAAAGAGGGAAGGAGAGAGATAGGGATAGGTATAGAGAGTGGTATGGTGTGAGGGATAGAGGGAAGGAGGGAGATAGGGAGTGGTAGGGTGGGAGGGAAGGAAGGAGGGGTATATGGAGAGAGGTTGTGTGTGTGTGTGTGTGTGTGGGAGAGAGAGGGGGAAAGGAGGGAGATAGGAAGTGGTAGGGTGGGAGGGATAGACGAAGGGAGAGAAAGAGGTAAGGTCAAAGATAGGAAGTCATAGGGTGGGAGGGATAGAAGGACCCAAAATGGACTTAGTGTGAGGGGGAGATGTGATGGTTGATTGTGGGAAATAGGCACCCAAAATGGATTTATAGGATGGAGGATGGATAAGGATAATGTTTTTGGGTTGGTATGATAAAGGGTGATGGTGAAAAATGTTTTAGAAGAATGATAATATATAATGTATTGACTTAATTTATTGAAGGTGGACTTCATTACATAACTGACAAGGGACAGTGTGTTTTCCAACACTGCAAATAATGTGAGCATTTTTTTTGTTCCCTGTTGGAAAACACACTTTCCCTTGTTAGAAAACACACTTTTCCTACATAGGGGATAGTGTGTTTTCCAACATGGAGAACCCATAAACAATAATGCATATTTACTCATGTTGGTGATTTATTGTAGGTATTATGTTCAAGAAATCCATGCTAATGGATTCTTATGGTTTTGTTAGAATTTTAAGAGGTGTAGATTCCAAGCTTCCTATTTTTAGGGATGGTGATTTGATAAACTATTTGAATGTCATAAACTATTTTTCCAAGACCTAGATTTGAAAGTAGTTATGACTAGATCATAATAGAGGAAGGGATAGAGAGAGAGATAGGGAGAGAGAGAGAGGGAAGGAGGTAGATAGGAAGTGGTAGGGTGGGAGGGATAGGAGGGAGAGAAAGATGGAAGGAGTGAGATATGGATAGGTATAGAGAGTGGTAGGGTGGGAGGGCTAGAGGGAAGGAGGGAGATAGGTATAGAGAGAGTTAGGGCTCAGGAGGAAAGGATGGGTAGGTTAAGAGAGGTTGTGTGTGTGTATGAGGGAGAGAGAGGGGGAAGGATGGAGATAAGAAGTTGTAGGGTGGGAGGGATAGAGGGAGGGAGAGAGAGCGAAGGAGGGAGATATGAATTGGTACAGTGGGAGGGATAGAAGGACCCAAAATGGACTTGTGGGAAATAGGCACCCAAAATAGATTTCAGGAGACCAATATTTTATAGAAAATAATTAGTAGGGATTTCATAGCCCGTATCCTTCATAGTACACACTTCACACTGTACATGGTGCTTCATATAATAAATTGCTCAATGTTAACAACCAATGTTTTCTCAGTATGCAGAAGAAGACAAAAGTGTGTGTTACTTAATATAACAAATTGCTTCATATAATTATTAGGGATTTCATAGGGTATCCTTCATAGCATGTAGTAGAATGTATGAAATGAAAAAAGAATCTACTCTAAAAGCACTTGAAAAGAAGAAGACCAAAGTGAATGAGATAAATAATGTATTAAATAAAGATATTATTCCTACTCTTGAGAAGTTGAGGAAGGAGCATGTGCACTATGTGCAATGGGAAAATTGAAATGTAGAACTAGAGGCAATAAGTACTAGAATGTATGAAATGAAAAATGAATCTTCACTAAAAACACTTGAAAAGAAGCAGACCAAAGTGAATGAGATAGGTAATGTATTGACTGAAGAGATTCTTCTTGCTCACAAGAAGTTATGGAAGGTGCATGTGCAGTATGTGCAATGGGAATAAGGCAATGTAGAATTGGAGCAACAAGTACTAGAATGTATGAAATGAAAAAGGAATCTGCTCTAAAAACACTTGATAAGAAGCAACCAAAGTGAATGAGAATTTCATCTCTCCCCCAAGTGAATCGTATTTCTCCTCCATAGGATCATATAAATTCCACCTCAAGTCTTATTATTTATGTCAAAATTACTTACAAATCCATGTAAGCACATGTAACTAGCACTTTCTATTATGCAAACTGTAACAAAACAATGTATTCAAGTTGAGCTTCATATTTTTTAACAACCTTTACTTTCAGCAAACATTCCATTGCAATATCTATTCATATGTTTGGAACACAAAATGCACATAACATGTGCACGATGGAAAACACACTGGGTTGTCACTCACTTCTTAATTCTTGTTCAATGAGAGGTTTCTTTTATGCAAAGTGTAAGAAAGCAATGTTCTGAAGTTCACCTTCATATTTTATAACAACCCTTACTTTCAACAAAATACTCCATTTGAATATTTGTTCATATGTTTCAAACACAAAATGCACATATTAGGTGCATGATGGAAAACAAAGTGGGTTGTGAGAAGTAGTTGCACAATGGAAAACATAGTCGGTTGTGACTCACTTCTCAAGTCTTGTTTAATGAGCACTTTCTTTTATGCAAACTGTAACAAAACATTTATTTCAACTTCACCTTTGTATTTTTTAAAAACCCTTACTTTCAGCAAAACACTCCATTTGAATATTTGTTCATATGTTTTGAACACAAAATGCACATATTAGTTGCATGATGGAAAACACACTGGGTTGTGAGAAGTAGTTGCATGATGGAAAACACAGTGGGTTGTGACTCACTTCTCAAGTCTTGTTCAATGAGCAATTTCTGTTATGCATACTGTAACAAAACACTGTTTTCAACTTCACCTTCGTATTTTTAAAAACCCTTACTTTCAGCAAAACACATCATTCGAATATCTATTCATATGTTTTAAACACAAAATGCACATATTAGTTGCATGATGGAAAACACAGTGGGTTGTGAGAAGTATTTGTAGGATGGAAAACACAATGGGTTGTGACTCACTTCTCAAGTCTTGTTCAATGGGTGGTTTCTTTTATGCAAACTATAACAAAAAACTGTTTTCAACTTCACCTTCGTATTTTTTAAAAACCCTTACTTTCAGCAAAACACTCTATTCAAATATTTGTTCATATGTTTCGAACACAAAATGCACATATTAGTTGCATGATGGAAAACACAGTGGGTTGTGAGAAGTAGTTGTGTGATGGAAAACATAGTGGGTTGTGAGTCACTTCTCAAGTCTTGTTCAATGAGTAGTTTCTTTCATGCAGACTGTAACAAAACACTATATTCAACTTCACCTTCATATTTTTTAAAAACCCTTACTTTCAGCAAAACACTCCATTTAAATATTTGTTCATATGTTTTGAACACAAAATTCACATATTAGTTGCATGATGGAAAACACACTGGGTTGCGAGAAGTAGTTGCATGATGGAAAACACAGTGGGTTGTGACTGACTTTTCAAGTCTTGTTCAATGAATGCTTTCTTTTATGCAGACTATAACAAAACACTATTTTCAACTTCACCTTCATATTTTTTAAAAACCCTTACTTTCAGCAAAACAATCCATTTGAATATCTATTCATTATTTTCAAACACAAAATGCACATATTAGTTGCATGATGGAAAACATAGTGGGTTGTGAGTCACTTCTCAAGTCTTGTTCAATGAGCAGTTTCTTTCATGGAGACTGTAAAAAAACACTGTTTTCAACTTTTCCTTCATATTTTTTAAAAACCTTCCTTTCAGCAAAACACTCCATTTGAATATTTATTCATATTTTTTGAACACAAAATGCACATATTAGTTGCATGATGGAAAACACAATGGGTTGTGAGAAGTAGTTGTAGGATGGAAAACACAGTGGGTTGTGACTCACTTCTCAAGTCTTGTTCAGTGGGTGGTTTCTTTTATGCAGACTATAACAAAACACTGTTTACAACTTCACCTTCATATTTTTTAAAAACCCTTACCTTTAGCAAAACACTCAATTCAAATATTGTTCATATGTTTCAAACACAAAATTCACATATTAGTTGCATGATGGAAACACAGTGGGTTGTGAGAAGTAGTTGCGTGATGGAAAACACAGTGGGTTGTGAGTCACTTCTCAAGTCTTGTTCAATGAGCGGTTTCTTTTATGCAGACTGTAACAAAACATTGTTTTCAACTTCACCTTCATATTTTTAAAAAACCCTTACTTTCAGCAAAACACTCCATTGAAATATTTGTTCATATGTTTTGAACACAAAATTCACATATTAGTTGCATGATGGAAAACACAGTGGGTTGTGACTGACTTTTCAAGTCTTGTTCAATGAGTGCTTTCTTTTATGCAGACTATAACAAAACACTATTTTCAACTTCACCATCATATTTTTTAAAAACCCTTACTTTCAGCAAAACACTCCATTTGAATATCTATTCATATGTTTCAAGCACAAAATGCACATATTAGTTGCATGATGGAAAACACACTGGGTTGTGAGAAGTATTTACATGATGGAAAACACAGTGGGTTCTGAGTCACTTTTCAAGTCTTGTTCAATGAGTGCTTTCTTTTATGCAAACTGTAACAAAACACTATTTTCAACTTCACCTTCGTATTTTTTAAAAACCCTTACTTTCAGCAAAACACTCCATTTGAATATTTGTTCATATGTTTTGAACACAAAATGCACATATTAGTTGCATGAAGGAAAACACACTGAGTTGGGAGAAGTAGTTGCATGATGGAAAAAACAGTGGGTTGTCAGTCACTTCTCAAGTCTTGTTCAAGAAAATAAATTGGATAAAGTCAAGAGGTTTTGTATTGAATATGAATTTGTGCAAGAAAACAAAGTGAGAGATGATGCTATAAGTGGAGTTGAACAAATGAAGTCTAAGATTCTTAAACTTAAGAATTCTATGGAACAAATACAATTGGAATAGATGATAAGGAAAAGGAAAAATCAGATCTTAGTGCAAAAAAGAGAAGCCTTTACCTTTCATTATCATCACTACATTTTCTAAAGGTGTGGAGGGAGAGAGAGAGGTGAGATAAAGAGAAGTAGAAAGGGAAGGAGAGAGAGGGGGGGAGATAGATAAAATTCTAGAGGGAGGGGGAGATAGATATAACATTTTGGATCATCCAATCGGAGATCTAATGAATAATCAGCAAATTTACAAACTAACATTCATTGTTATTCTCTTCCAATATCCTCTTTGGTGGAGGAATATCCAACTCACAAAGCCTCTTTTACTGTTGATGTACTTTTCAACTTAGAGATTTGTTTCCTTACAACTTTTATTGATTTGACACATAGCATCATATTGCATTCCATTTCCCTTTGGAACCTCTAATGTATGTTGGTTTTTTATTGACACATTGGTGAGTTCTACTTATACTCCAACCTATCTATGTACTATCCAAACATTTTTCAGATCAATACAATTTACCTATTCAGGCTTCATTCTCACAATGACCTTTCCAAGTGTCTTTAAGTCCCAAATCTTGGTACATTGTGACCTTAAACATTCTAAGGTTTACTTGGTTTCTTTTTCTCATCTCAATCAAAAATCAAATTTTTTCCCATTAATTTTTGTTGGTGGAAACATTTCCACTTTGTTGATTACTTCTTTTCTGACCATTCAGGTCTTTTCCCTTATTCCTAAGGTACTATCTACTTTCATACAAGTTCCTAACCTTGCTAAAAAATTAGATTCAATTCAAGAGTTCTCCAACCTCTTGGATACCTCTCCCTCTATTCCTTCAACCTTACCTCTCTCTACCTACCTCTCCATGTCTCCCTTATTTCCTCTATCCCTTTATCCCTCCCATGCTACCTCACTAGAACTCTCCCTACCTAGATTTCTCTATACTTATCTCTATCGCTCCTCTCTCACTATTCCTCCTAACCTTCCCCTCTCTCCCTTTTTCTATATTTCCCCTCTCTCTCTCTTTCCATCTACCCCTCCCTTATCACTCACTCCCTCCTTCCCTCCCTCCCTCCCTCCATCCCTCCCACCGATAGCTCCCTCACTCTACCTACCCCTCTCTCTTTACTTCTCCCTCCCGCCTCTCTCCCTCTCTCATGCATATCACCTCTCTCTACCTCTCCCACCTTACCTATATCCCTCTCTCTACCTACCTCTCTCTATTTTTTTCACCTTACCACTCTCTAATTACCTCTCCCTATCTCCCTCCTTCCCTCTATCTCTCTCTCCCTCCTTCCCACACAACCTCTCTCCACCTACCTACCTCTCCATTCCTCTCTCCTTGATCCCCTCTCTCACTCTCTCTATACCTACATGTCCCACCTTACTTCTCACTATCTCTACCTCTCTCTCCCTACCTCAAGTTCCCTCTCTCTCTCTCCCTCACACACACACAACCTCTCTACCTACCCCTCCCATTATCCTACCCTTCTCCCCTCCCTCCTTTGCTCTCTCTCACTCTCTCTATACATACATCTCCCAACCTCCCTATAAGGCAATCTCATCTCCAATTCCTACTCACACTCCACATCCCCATTTATCCTATATATCAATCTCACAATAACACAAACTCCCCAACCACCCACCCCTCCCTCTCTCCCTAACTATCTCTATACCTACCTTACCTAGCCTACCCTACCTCTCTTTATCTCCCTCCTTGCCTCTTTGTCTCCCTCCCTCTATCCCTCCCACCCTATCACTCCCCATATCCCTCCTTCCCTCTCTCCCCCCCCACACACAACCTCTCCCCACCTAGTTCTACCTCTCTCCCTAACTCTCTCTATGCCTACCTATCTTTATCTCCCTCCTTCCATCTTTCTCCCCCTCCCTCTCTCCCTGCCACCCTACCACTCACTATCTCCCTCCTTCCCTCTCTCTGGATCCCTATCTCCCTCTCTCTCACACACAACCTTTCTCCACCTATCCTTCCATCCCTCCCTCTCTCCTTCCCTCTCTCTCACTCTCTCTATACATACCTCTCCCACCCTCTCTCTCTATATACATGTCATACCACCACACACCTAATAACACTGACCTTTCTAGACTTGAATTCAAACAAGACAAAATACACAATAAACACCATGCAATCTAGAAAAAAAACTCATAGGTGAAACTCTTGAACAATAAATAGTTAACATATCTATTTGCTACTATCTCCATCTACATCACAAGTATTCCTTTCAAGATGCACATTTCCCATATCAGCCATAATCCAATCATATATCATTTATCCTAATTTGGAAAAATAAATGATGGTTGCATGACTTGTTTTCCAATTGGTCTTTTATTTTGATTTATCTTTTTTAGCCGTACTATTCCTACTCATGGCCACCTAGATCTTCCCATTTTTTATTGTTTTGATTGGTATACAATGGGGCATAGTCTTTTATTGATATATCTCATGTTTGTTTGTTTATTCCTTACATTACCCACTAAGGTTGCTTTCAACCTTGTGTGTGTAGGAATGCCTTTATGTATGATGGTTTTTCTTTGCATAGACTTACCAAGGCCATTCTAGTGTCTTGAGTACACAAGAATTTCCTTATGCTTAAATTTATTTCATGATAGTGTGTTTGGGTATGAAAAGTTGCAGGTTCCAAAACACACCTTGATTTGTAACCTGCACTTCACATGGTACCCAAAACACACTGTGTTTTCTAACCTCTACTATGGAAAAGTATAGCCAATTTACCCAATAATAAGAACAATTTTGTAGTTGCTATTTCAAATGCAAACCTAGATAAACACAATTTGAAAAAATTATGGGTTGGGTATGTTGTAAATTGCAAGTTAATAAACACAGTGGTTTTGAAACACAACTTTTGAAACCTCTTATTTGTTATAATATATTCATAACTATACATATCTAGATCTCTATTTCAACTAAAAACATCATTTCATGATGATGTGTTTGGGCATGAAAAATTATAAGCTTCAAAACACACTATGATTTGCAACATGCACTTCACATGGTACCCAAAACACACCATGTATTGTAACCTCTAATGTGGCATGTACATCTAATGCTCTTTACAAAAAAATGGCATGAGTCGACTTAGAACTCCCCTTGCTCAAGTAATTAAGCCTTATACATATTAATGCATACATAGAGCTATCAATTACAATTGGATAATAAATCTTCTTGATGTCCCTAAAAACCTTAATAGATTTATGGCATTGTTGTAGGCTCAACTTAGTGGTTATTGTTAAAGGAATACTTCAAATATTGTCATTGTGTATGTTGAACACTACAAAATAGTCTCAAGATACTTCCTCTAGTTTAACCATAGCTTCTTATTAGCCATATTTCTATGTATCTGATAGCTCCTAGATATTTCATCTAAAAATGATTAACATATCATCAACATGTAAAATTGTGATTAACTCAACTTAATTCCTTGAAAAAATCCAATTCTAATGCATATGTATCAAATTTTTGATACAACATACATGGTGAGTACTTTAATCCATATAAAGACCCTTTTAGTTTAGAAACCCTATATTCTATACTCCTTATCCAACATTCTTTAGGTTGATGAATATAGATTTTCTCATCTAAATCTCCATGTACAATAATGTTGTATCAAAATTTATTTTGTCCACTTCAAAATAAAAAGATGTAGCTATAGACAACAACATCCTAATGAAGTTGAACAACACATTACCTACTATAACAAATTGCATGCTTCAAAATACATTGTGTTTTATAACCTCCACTTTATTATACCCAAGCACAATGTATTGAAATGCTATTATTATTTGAAATGCATATGTAAACAAGGGACAAATAAGTATAGTTACAAATATTTTATGTTTGTTAAAGTAAACTATAAATGTTTAATAAAAAATATCAGACGAAAACTAAAGGTCGTTATGCAATAAATAATTCTAAATTAAAATAAAATATATTTAAGTAATAAATCGATTATAGTCAATAAAACAATTTTTCTACTTAAATGAGATAAATCTTGAAAGTTGAAAAATAGATAATAATTTAATTAATATCTTAATATTAATATCTATATTATTATTAAAATATATATATATAATTATATAGACATAATTATTATTATAATAATGATACATAAATATAATTTATTATGAATCTTATATTCTGATAATAATATAATATAATAATATAATAATATAATTAAATAGTTTAATAATTGCAATATTTTAAAACTAATATATAATATCTAATTTAATATAATATTAATTATAAATAATAATATAAATTTATTTATATAGTTTAAATATATTATAATATAATATAACATAATACAAATATAAAATAATAATACAAATTCAATTACATTATAATAAATTTAAACATAACAATACATAAAAAATAAACAGAACAGCAAAATTTAAATTTAAAGACAAAATACATTACTAATATAAAATAATAATACAAAATAAACATTATAATAAATTTAAATATATGAAGAGGCGGGAATATTTAAAATCTGTCGTTACCACGTTTTGCCGTTTCTGCCGCTGCCGTTATTTTCTGCCGTCACACATATTCCCCTCCGTTATTTCTGCATCTTCCTTGGTGGCCCCCGCGCATGATGGGCATGCATGGTTTTATGTGTTTTTTGTATGTACATAAGTGCGTTTTGTCCCGGAGTTAGCCGGCTCCCTATTATATATAATAATAAATATAATTATATTATATCTGATTTACTGTGTAATCTGTATTATATAAAATATATAATATATTAATTATATGTTGTAGGGTAAAGGATGCCGTAATCTTACAGATGGCCAAAACATGCTGTTCCCGAGGGCCATTTGAATTAGGAACAACCATAGAAGCCCCGGCGCGGGGACCTCTGAAACGGCACCAGGCTTTCATTCACTTGTACATATCCACAATTGGCGAAGAAAGAAACTGTAGTAAACATAGAAAACAACGTGGAGTCGATGCCCCTTTCTCTG
>VDFB02049217.1:147300462-147798865 GCA_007258455.2 Sequoia sempervirens
CCTTTGGACAAACATGATCTTGAGACCATTTTTCCCTACACCGGAAACATAACCCCTTTCTTCTGAGTTCGTTCAGTGTCTCTGGATCCAATCTGGTGACATGAGGATTATGCTGTTTGAACTCCTTATGCTGAAGTCTCAAAGGAGGTCTTTGATGAGGTCTTTTTCCTTTATCCCCTTTGTGAAAGGATGGCCTGGGTTGAAACTTTGCCTTAGGAGCTGCCCACTCCATGTTTCTTGCTTTCTTCATGGCCTCCTGAAGGGAGGGTGGATCAAAAGCTTTAATCCATCCCTTGAGTGGTTCCATCAATCCTTCACTGAAAAGGATCACCAACCGCCTCTCCGTGATTCCAGTGACAATGACTGAGAGTCTCTGGTACTCAACTATGTAGGCATCAACTGTGCCGTACTGCCTCAACTGTGCCAATTCCCTGAAATGTATTTCAGGATCTTTTTTCTCAAATCTTTCGATGAGCCTATTGGTGAACTCATCATAGGTTGTGATAGACCGATAACCCAAGGTGACTAGGCCATGGTACCACCACTCATGCGCCACCCCATCAAGGTGTAGCGTTGCAAACTTAATCGCCTCCTCTTCTGCCATGGGTCTAAGAGCTAGATAGTTATCTAGCTTCTATATCCAAGCTCGAGCTGAGCTGTTATCACTCCCGTCATAGTGTGGAAGTATAACCTTGTTGACAACTTGATACAAGTCCCCTTGAACTGTTGGTCTTCTTTGCTCATAATGTCTCCCTTGTCCCTTATTCTTCCTTTTATGATCCATAAAATCATTATAGGACATATCCATCTTGATTTCATCAGAGAGTGAATCATACTCCGCACGGCCAAGTCTCAACTGTTCCACGAATGAAGCATTCTCTTCAAGATCAGGTTGAGTGTTTACTGGTGCCAAAAAGGTGGGTTTGAATGGCTTGGCTGAAATGTAAGTGTTGTTTGAAACAGGCTGAGCAGCATGTCCATCATGCTGGTTGGAGGCACTGTGTTCTCCTCTATGTCCTGGGTTGTTCTGTGGAGTTGTGTTCTGGCCCACTTTCCCCATCATGAGAGATACCATGTCCATCAAGGCATCCATCTTCCTTTCAAATCTCTTTCCGGGACTTATCGATCTCTCTCTTCCCTTTCCACTATCATCTCTGTGGCTGGTAAACCTTTCGTTACCCCTAACTGATCTCTCACCTTCTGCCATATCTGTTTCCTGAGAAGACTCCCAATGAGCCCTCAAGACCTCTGAAGCTGTCTGACCTTCTAGAGCCTGATAGGGGTGAAACTGTTTTCCAACTTTCATGTCTTCCCTTGCTATGTATCTCTTTTCTCTGTCACTCATAGACGGTTTGTTCACAGGATGGCAAGATCTTGGCTCTGATACCATTGAAATATTCCGAGCCAATTTTTTTTCAAATTTTCAATAACAGTTTACAAACATAACGCACCCGTTAAGGTTAGCTCTAAACCAAAACGATGCTGAAGCAACTCTAACCAGAATGTACACTAGGATCCCGATGTGGGCAAGGTGTGAGCATTGGTCAGAGGATCTGAATTGAAAATGCTTATGCAAAAACTCTAACCAAGAATGTGCCCGCGAAGGACGACCATATGGTCAGAGGATCCCTATCACTAATAAGCTGAAATAACTCGACGTGAAGAATGTGCTTTCCAGACCGAGATGGAATGGGAGCTATCATATGACGGAGATGCTAAGAATTACAATGCGATTAAGGGAAATAAACTAGAATGCTGAAAGTATCTCGACACTCAGAATGTGCTTTCTGACCTGGAGTGGGAAAGGAGCTACCATAGGGCGGA
This sequence comes from Sequoia sempervirens, assembly GCA_007258455.2. Lineage (NCBI taxonomy): Eukaryota > Viridiplantae > Streptophyta > Pinopsida > Cupressales > Cupressaceae > Sequoia > Sequoia sempervirens. The sequence continues at coordinate 147,302,287 of VDFB02049217.1, forward strand.
GGTAAAGGAAATACAATTGCAATTACTGAATGTAGAGTTGAGTATTACAAATCATGATAAGCAAGAATAACAACTACTGTCAGCTTACAATGTGAAAGATAATGCCTTGCTATCAATGTGAACCAAAATGTAAATAGAGCTGCAACAATATATATTGAATTCCGTTCAATGATTAATAAAGCTTTGATCAGAAACTCTACTATTAATGCCAACCTGATAATCTGATTTATGACAGTCCTGATTTCCGCATGCATGAACAGCAGCCCTGGAACTCACAGATTCATTCACAGCTCGCTCCAAACTCAATCAAATTTCATGGGACGAAATGCAAAATGATTCTAAGATGATGGCGACCAAACTGGAACACTGAAAACTGATCAAAAGTCCCTATTTATTTAATGCAAGAATTCCAATGCAGATCTAGATGGTACGGCCCAGCAAGAGGGCAATTTGCATTTAAAAATCACAGCCTTCAAATAAAAATCTATAACTTTGGGAAAAGGGTCGCCCCTACCAGACAGAAAGATTTAAACAAGATTCGTAATTTGGTTCTTTTGAGGATAGCGATATTTTCGAGCCATTGAATGTAATTGAATTTTAATTTATTATGGGATAGTTGATTTATAAATTGGCTATTGATATAATGGCTAAATTCGGTTACATCTTTTGTTAACGAGATGATCTTTACTATTTAGTTGCTTAATTGGCATGTTTGAGAAAGATTCTGTGATTGGCATCTGGTGAAGAGGCATTATTTCGTTGCCCGTCAGCAACCCGCAGCGTTCTGTTCTGTTTCAGAGTTCCCTGCGTCCTGTTCTCCGCGAGCGTCTCTGCTCACTATAATTTTATTCCTTCCTTGAAGTTGGCGTCCAACTTATGCTTGGAATAAATCTTTAAATAAAGATATAATTAATTCCTTAAATGAGGCGCCCACCATAAAGAACATCTTTTAAAACAACTTAAAGTGAAGTTGCTAGGCCAAGGGGGTCAATGTTAAAATATAACATTAAAACATGACTTAATTAAAATAATCCAACTTATCTCTCCAGTTATGCCCCACAGCCAAAATTGAGTAAGCCAACTGAGTCGACTGAAGAGGAAGGTCAACTGCGCCGAGACCAATAGGACCACTGCCAGAAATAGAATTTACTAAAAATAGTAAATTCCTGAAAATGCTCAGAATGCTAAGAAAAACATATCACTGCGAAGCTCTCTGAAAACCCAGAAAGAATCCGCCATTGAAACAACCAACCTCAAGCAAGAGCATCCTTCAAAACAAGAAACCCTAATTTCACCTTTCGAATAGCCTACGGATCTCTGGAATAGGCCAACGGTCACTGGAAAGATCATGCTCGAGAAGGGGACATTACACCGAACCAAGGATGATGCATGAAAACTATATGAAGATCAACAAGACCTTTGTGCATCGAACATGAACAAGTCATGGTTGGTGAAACCTAGACCTACTGCCAAAAAGATGCCCAAGAAAATGCACCGAACTGATTTTAAGGAAGAATATGGAGACATTGTTTTATTGCTTAACAAAATAGTGGGCAATCCTCAAGGTGCGCCCTTTGAAACCTATATGTATTATTTTGTTGATGAAATAACTTCCGGGGTAAGAATGTTCAATTGGTCAAGGATGATCAGTGATAGTCTCCACAAGCAGTTGGCCAACTTGGAGAAAACCAAAACCTTCCATATGAGTTCCTATGTCATATATCTGCTTGATAGAACCTACAAATATGCTGGCCTGATTTGCAAAGGCGTAGTTGGCAATGGCGAAGGAGAGTTCAAGTCCTACGATTGCTATCCTCAGTTGCAATTGAAGGAGAAGTCACACTTTAGACATGCACATGATGCCTTTCTCATGTATATCACCCGAATTCACCAAGGAGGAACACATCAGAGGCTCACCCGTGAAGCCAAAAGTTTGATTGGCAGATATGGATCTTGGTTCATCCAGTTTCCCAGATTTACATACATCAGAATACAAGGATTCATAGGTCGCCCATATAAACTACCAATCTATCCTACCAACAAAATGGTTCTGCTGGAAGTCCTAAGGCAATTGGAGACATCAGAATATTCAAAGGAGTAAGCAAAAGGCCTCCATTACTTTCCCTTTCTTCATCAGCACAAGCGGCAGAGAGTGCCCGATTGGAAATACAAAGGTACCCGTTCACTTCCTACAAGCCTAGAGCTGACTTCGATCCACTTTATCACATTGGAGCTGTGGATGGAAGGAAATATAAACATAGAGTTGACTTAGAATACTTTTGGGCAAATGCCGCTGATGAATATGATGTGAGAAAAAGATTGTGGTCAAGATTGCCATTGGATATGATTAGGACAATAAAACTCTTTCGAGTACCTGATCAATTGGAGGATGATGGAGTGTACGTGCAACTAAGCTTTGATGAAAGGAAGCCGCTTCCTCTTGTGAGATGGTCTGATCCTGAGCTTGGTGACCTGACAACGTTTATGAGGCTTGTGTTCAAGTATTCCCGATGGTGGATGGATCAGCAAGTGCAAACTTTACGGCAAAGTAATGTGCCATTCACATATGACTTGATGGGTGAGGCAGAGTCTTGTTCTTCAAATGCTGGTGCATCTCATGGAGGTGAACCAACTGATGTTGCCAACTTGAAAAAGAGAAGAAATAATTGATGACTCTGCAAAGCAGAACAAGAAGAAGACAACAAATGAAGGACCCGCTCAAAAGAAGCAGAAATCCAAGCCCCTTCATTCAGCCACATCCAGAAACGTGGATGAAATATTGATCATGGAAGAAGAGTCATGGGAGCAAGTTAGAATTCCTTCACCAGTTTTGGAAAGAGATATGGAGCCAATGCAATTGGAAGATGATGAGCATCACTCCCCTACAGGCACAAAGATTCTTGAGTCAGAAGATGATATGGAAATTATGGACAGAAAATTCGAAGAGGGAATGATTTCCGCCCTCAAGGGAATTCAGGAAGTCCCATTCGTGCAGGAAATTCAAGACGTGCAAGAAATTCAAGATATGCAAGAGGTTCAAGATATGCAAGGTAATTAGGAAGATGGAATTGAACAACCGACAATCCCAGATTGGCTGAAAGAAAGACTGAAGATAAAGGCACGAGCAGAGATACCAGAAGAAGATTATACTGTAGACTTCTTGGCGAGGCTAGAACAGACGGCTACAAGGAAGCCAACCAAGAAATTTTCTACAATATAGAGAGATGAAGCTGGTAATCGAACAGTGCAAATTGCAGTTCCTATAGTTGAAAAGTCACGAGATGAGATTGCCCCAAATGAGTATGCCGTTACAACTATTGATATTGGTCTGACAACAAAAGGACAAGAAGTTGAGCACCTGGATAATTCTGTTGTCACCATCAAGTCTAGCCTGGAAAAAGAAATGGCGAAGAAAAGGGAATATAAAAGGGAGATTGAGCGCTTAAAGGAATACATCCAACATTTAACCAGGCCACTCAATCAAGGTGACCAATCAGCTCCTCCACTTCCAAACTCTTCACAGGAGCTAGTTGGAAATTTGGAAGAGGAATTGACTACAGCCAAAGAAACTAAAGAATGGATGGCAGGAAAGAAAGGAGAGGCAATGGCATTCGCAGAAAAGTTGGCATGTGTCTATGGGCAAACCTCCTCACTACTCTGAAGAGTTGCAAACTTAGCAGAAGCATGGGATGGCCTCCAGGACATTCAAAGCAGAATTAGTCCATGTTTTCGAGAGATAAAAGGAATTCCAAAGCAAAGATTGATTGATGAGAAGATCATTGAAGCAGGAGCTGCATATGATTTCAGCAATTGGTACTATGCACTGATCTCACGAGGAGAAGTCCTAGAAAAAGTAAAGAAAGATGGCGCCAAAATTGAAGAGCAAGTAAAACAAATCCGGAGTAAGATTTTCCAAATGGCTGCGGATGTGCTTGACAAAGACATTGTCCGAAGAAAACACTTGCAGTCGGAAAATTTAAAGGATAAAGTTTAAAGGATTTTTTCTACCACTGCTGGGCCAATCCTAAAAGAAAATTTGACTAAGGCATTCAACTTCTTGACTGTCCAAGACACCTTCCTACTGCAAGAATCAGAATGGGCAACCGCCTTTGCAGAATGTGCAGAAAGTATAGACTTGCTGGAGTACAAAGTTAACACGCTGCCAGACATCACCATGGAGGAAGCCAGCATGATCGTGTCCAGGTTCACCGAACGTAGTGCTTTCCAAGTGGATAAGGACACAACTCCCAGTGGATGAGTTCTCTTCAGTTAACTAATTGTTATTTTGGAAATGTAATGTCCCCTTCTCAAACCTGATCTTTCCAGTGACCGTTGGCCCTTTCCTTGGGAACCCGAAGGCTAGACGGAAGATAAATTAGGGTTTCCTATTTTTGAGGAGGTCATTGCTCTGAGATGATGGATTCAATGGCGGATTCTTTCTGGGTTTTCAAAGAGCTTCGCAGTGGTATGTTCGTCTCGGCGTTCAGAGCACTTTCCGGAATTTACTATTTTTAGTAAATTCTAATTTTGGCAGCTTTCCAGTTGGGTTCAGCTCGGTCGACTTCCTGCTTCAGTTTGGTCTGATGTTGTGTTCAGTATTGGCTCCGGGGCACATTCAGAAGGATAAGTTAAGTCATTTAATTAAAAAAAGTCACGTTTTAAATATTATGTTTTAACGTTGACCCCTTGGCCTAGATTTAATGACTTAACGTTGTTTTAAAAAGTGGTCTCAAAGGGTGGCGCCATCATTAAAGTTATATTTAATATTTGATTCTCCTAAGTCAAAGCAAGGTTAAGAAGGGGCGCATTTATCAAGGTGATGACTCATTTAAAATATGATTATTGAGTTAAAGGAAACGGACGCCATATTGAAGGAGGAGTTAGGGTTTCGACTTGAAGATGAGATTAGGGTTTCATGAAGTCAACTGGGATTTATATAAGGAAGACTTGGTTCATCATTTGACATCTTTGGTCTATGCTAATGTTATGCTGCCGAAATGGTTGCGGAATTACTTCGAGGAATGAATGCCTCTTAGTCTGGGCTCGACTTCGTGCTTGAGAGACAGCACCTAGTGGAGAGGTTAGATTATTTGAGTGATTTTATAGTAAGTTTTTGCATTGTTGTAGAGTTATTGCCTTGAAGTTCAGATTTTTGCATTTCATACTTTTCTAGAGTTGCTGATTTGATACAGCAGATTCATGTTTGTAATCGTAAGTCAAAAAATACCAAAAAAAGAGTTCTGGGTGTTGAACATTTCTCATTGTCTAGGATAGGCGAAGCTATAGTTTAAATCTCAGATTTTTATGTTAAGTATTTATTTTTTAAGGAAGGATCGAACTTTTCAGCAGGCCGTACCCTTTGTTGCTGTCTTGAATTCCGTGCTACTTGCATTTAAGGCATTTGGGGTTTGTTTAAGTGTTTGATCTTGGTCGCCCTTGTTGTTAGAGTGCATTGCATTTTATCTCACTTCTTTCAGGTCAGATTTAAGGAAGTTACGAACTATTCTATGAATTTGTAAGTTGCTGATTATGTAACACAAAGTGCAGATCTGATACATCAGTTTATGAAATCTGCATCTTCCTTTATTGGTTGGTGTCAAGATTGCCTTATAACCTTTGCAGAGGATTCTTATTGTATGCACCATTGAAGAGCACCAAATATTCTGATTTTGCAGGCAATGATATGTTGTAAGCTGGCAGTAGTACTGACCAGTTGTTATTTTAATATTGCCTAATTGCTGTTGTAATAGTCTAGCTTCTTCAATCATTATTGTAATAGTTATAGCTCCGCCCTATGGTAGCTACTCTCCCATCTTGGGTCAGCAAGCACATTCTGGGTGTCGAGTATTTCCAGTTCCAGCATTTAATTCAAGCATTTAATTTGTAATCACTCCGTCATATGGTCGCCCCTCACTCCGCATTGGATTGGGTAGCACATACTTGGCGTTGAGTTCTTTTCTGCATTTAGAATAGAAGACCCTCTGACCAATGCTCGCCATCATCGGCGCCATACTAGTTAGAGTTACAGCATAAGCAGTTTGTTTTGGATCCTCTGGCCAATGCTCGCCATCATCGGCGCCATTCTGGTTAGAGTTGCTTTCTTGCACGTTTTGGTTTTCTCCTCTAACCTTAACGGGTGCACTGCTTTGTAATTTGTAAATTGAAAAACGAAAAAATTTGGCGCGGAATATTTCAGTGGTATCAAAGCCAAGATCCTGCCATCCTGTGCCCATCAGAGTTCACTTGACAGAGAAAACAGATTCTACATCAGAGGTCAGAGCTGAGTTCAGTATTAGTTTTTAGAAGTTTCAAAGATGTTGCATTTTCGAAGGCCTATGGGTCGTGAGAAGTCAGATTCAACTATGGCATCGGAGGAAGGAAAGGTTAGTGATGTCGTAAGGGACTTCATTGAATATGCCAGACAGTTTAAAAGACAATGTGAAGATGAGGCTGTCAAACTCCGTGAGCAATATCAAACCATGCCAGATGATTATAGGTACAATGTTTCATTTGATTCCCATTTGAAGTGTGTGGCGTCAGTGGAGCCCGAAAAGTGGAAGATGGTGGACCACATTAGGAAAAGGATAAAAGGGAAGCAGAACAAGCTTTGTTCGAAGAATCAAAGAAGGAAGGAGATGAAGTGCCTATTTGTGGATTGCAGCCGACAAATATGCAAGTTGAAGAGAAAAATCAGTCATCTAGCATTGAAGATGGCACAAACAAGGTGCACATATCACATCAAAATGATCGTGAGCTCGAAGGAGGAAACGTGATAGTTGAAGAGTGTGTGGAAGAGCCTCATAATACGCCCCTTGACTTGCATGTGATAGCAAGTGAAGAAGAGCAAGTTGAAGGAAATACTATTGGTGTCTTTGAATCAGCTTATGACCGTTACCAAAGTGGTGATGTTGGTAATGATTTCGATGTGTTTGTACCTCCTCTTGTTGAAGATTTAGTGAGGGATAGATTGGCTCTTGTTGCTGTCTCAACTTCCCGAGAAGTTCCACATAAGGAAATCAGCAACATAATCTCTCATGAGGGTTCCATAGAAGATAATGAAGATGAAGTTTTTCAAACACCAAACATTGAAGATTCTTCACTTCATTTCGGGGGTGACATTGTTGGTCTTGGGATTGATCAGCAAACTGAGCCATTGGAGAGAAACTTTTTTGATGATTTCAGCTTAAGTGAATTAGGACTTGACTTATTCAAAGAGTCATCACTACAAGGGGAGCATGATGAGTTTTTTCCAGTTGATCATCTTAATCAACTCACTAGCATTTGGGATCCGGGTGTGATGGCATCAAGTTATGTTAAAGAACCTGTGTGGGATAAGTTTCCCTTTGATCCTGATGAAGAGCAAGAACCAGGTTGCACAGTAGACTATGAGGTGGCCCTTGGAGGAGAAGTTGTCTTTGAAGAAGAAGATTGTTCCACAAAATTCCATAATGATCTCTTTGGAGTGGTTGCAGCCACTAAAGAGGAATTTGTGGTTACAAAAACTTTCCGAACAGCGGACAAACATGATTTCTTGAGCAGGTTGGATACTGGTCTAATGTTTGATCAAGGAGGCCGTGATGAAGAAGAAGAGCTAGAAGTCCATATGGCTCTTGAAGATGGAGAGTTTGAAAGTGTTATTAAACACAAATCAGATTTATCAATACACGAAGCTGGTTGCAAGCAATGGGTTGAAGAATTTGTGGAGTATGATGCTTTTTATGATGATGAGCATTCTCTGCTAGTTGGTGGTGAAGTACAAGAATGTTGGAGTAGCAAAGAGGGCAGCAAAGGCAAAGAACGAAGTTCTGATTTTCAGTCGCAGCCTATCGGCAGTTCACCGTCTTTGCATGTTCATGAGTGGGAAGATCAATGCAAGGTATCTTTTGGAAAAGAAGTACAAACGCTATCCCTATTTGATTGCACACACAATTTGGTTGATGATCTCTATTGGAAGGCTCAGTTTGAAGAGAGACGAAGTGGAGTTAAGGATGAAGTTGCTCTTCCTAACTTGCGACTTATCAGAGGCTCTTTGGAGTCATTGAAATCAGCATACATACACTTGATTGAAGATCAAGATCATGCCGTTGAATCTGCAAAGAAGGCCTTCATTGTTTTCGAAGAAAGGGAGAGTATGGTTGAAGAGCTCACCTTGGAGCTTAAATCAACAGAGGACGAGTTGAAAGAAACTCAGTTGGCTCTAAGAAAGGTTGAAGACCAGTTTGCAGATTTCAAACTTTTCAAGGAGCAAGAGAATGCACGAAGAGCTGGAGAAATCAAGCAAGTAATTGATGAGATTGATAGTCTTCGAGAGGAGTTTGATCTTGAAGGTTTCACAAGAAAATCAAAGGTTGCATGTGCAGATTTGGAGCAGCAAGATGAAAGGAATGACTTTCAAGTTTATGACAATCTTTTTTTTCAAGAAGGTGATGAGAAAAGTTATGATAATCCTCTCTATGAAGTAGAGGATGAAATGGAGAATGAAACTGATTTTGGTTTACAGTGCTTGGTTGCTTCGATATCACTCCATGAGGATGTGCCACGTATGTTGAGTAGTAATGGATGCATAAGTGGCTCTGAGGATGAAGGTTCTACATGGGAGGTGACGAAGCAAGGTAATTTCAACATCTATGACATCAAGGTGTTGAAGAGACAAGTCTTGGTAGCTGTTGGTAACTTCATCACAGCAGCAACGAGTGAAGATTTCAGACCTACTACTCAGGAGGAATGGGGAAAAGGTGAACTAGACTTTGGTAGTTGCACTCTTGACAATCCATCCCTTGGGTGGAATGATGTTTGGAATCATATTGATCAGTTTTGGGAGCGGAAATTGAAGCCACTCTATGTTTCATACTCCCTTAATGTGGAAGCTTTCTTGGTTAAGCTTCAAGGATTTACTAGAAGGGGCATCAGTTTCGTGAGAAGGCACTTGGTTTTCACTAGCACTTTGGAATGTGTAGAGATTTCTTTGCAGTGTGTTGAAAATCACTTCCAGTTGAGTATCCATGTTTGGGATTCTCAACTTGGGTTGTCAGAGTTTATTATTTATGGAAAAGACTCTTGGAGGGATAAGGAACAAACTTCCAGACTTGTTGATGTTGTTCCCTTCATTTCCAGCTACTTGATGGTTCCGTTTGTTCATCAACAAATGGATTGGAGAGAAATTTTGAATTTGGGTTGGAAAGATCAACGATCGGTAGTTCTTGGAAGTGACTTTCAGCTCAGACAAGGGCAGATTTTGAGACACGAGTTTGCTGGTTGGAGGCAGACCAGCCACCTTACTTATGGAGTTACTTTCATTCAGGAGAGTTGGTACCTCACTCCTGATCAAAGAAGTGGTAGTTTTCTGATGGAGATGGCTTTAGCGTGTTTTTCAGCCACTTTGGAGGTTTGTAATGCAAATTCTGATGGTTTATTTTCATTATTGGTTCATGACAATGAGCTACCCCATACTTTGAATCTATATTTTGAGACTATTGGGGTTGGGGTTGTGAAAAAATTCTTCAGACTTCATAGTTGTGCCATGATAATTCAGTTGAGGCATAGGGAATTCATGCGGAGTCCTGAGTTTGAATTTGTTGAGCTTTTGCAAAGGATTGCCTTCCTCTTTGCAAAAAGATTTGAAGATGACACATTTGCAGTCATGGTTCCGTTTGTTATCATGTGGAGGTATGCTGAAGAATTCAAGTTTGATTTGAGTAGACTATCCTTCCTATTGCTTAGAATTCTGATTGACAGTAGTATGGTTGATACTGTTAATTCGGGGCATCGTGGGCATGAGATGTTGCATGATTTTGATTTCCCTCCTTTAAGATCTTCCAGTTTGAGTATCATAGATGGTAACACCTTGGAGTTACAAGGGGAGTTAGTGCAGCATTGGCATGATATTTTCATTGATGTGATCAGAGTGGTGCAGCATCAGCATGGTGGGTTTTTCCTGAGACGCATTTGGGAACCAGGGATCATACTTGTTGCGTATGGATTAGTTTTCAAATTTCTAGAGTTGTGGTGGTATTGCTTGAGGACAAGCAATTTTGGGAAGGGCGGATTGTAATGTCCCCTTCTCAAACCTGATCTTTCCAGTGACCGTTGGCCCTTTCCTTGGGAACCCGAAGGCTAGATGGAAGATAAATTAGGGTTTCCTATTTTTGAGGAGGTCATTGCTCTGAGATGATGGATTCAATGGCAGATTCTTTCTAGGTTTTCAGAGAGCTTCGCAGTGGTATGTTCATCTCGGCATTCAGAGCACTTTCCATAATTTACTATTTTTAGTAAATTCTAATTTTGGCAGCTTTCCAGTTGGGTTCAGCTCGGTCGACTTCCTGCTTCAATTTGGTCTGATGTTGTGTTCAGTATTGGCTCTGGGGCACATTCAGAAGGATAAGTTAAGTCATTTAATTAAAAAAGTCACGTTTTAAATATTATGTTTTAATGTTGACCCCTTGGCCTAGATTTAATGACTTAACGTTGTTTTAAAAAGTGGTCTCAAAGGGTGGCGCCATCATTAAAGTTATATTTAATATTTGATTCTCCTATGTCAAAGCAAGGTTAAGAAGGGGCGCATTTATCAAGGTGATGACTCATTTAAAATATGATTATTGAGTTAAAAGGAAAAGGACGCCATATTGAAGAAGGAGTTAGGGTTTCGACTTGAAGATGAGATTAGGGTTTCATGAAGTCAGCTGGAATTTATATAAGGAAGACTTGGTTCATCATTTGGACATCTTTGGTCTATGCTAATGTTATGCTGCCGAAATGGTTGCGGAATTACTTCGAGGAATGAATGCCTCTTAGTCTGGGCTCGACTTCGTGCTTGAGAGACAGCACCTAGTGGAGAGGTTAGATTATTTGAGTGATTTTATAGTAAGTTTTTGCATTGTTGTAGAGTTATTGCCTTGAAGTTCAGATTTTTGCATTTCATACTTTTCTAGAGTTGCTGATTTGATACAGCAGATTCATGTTTGTAATCGTAAGTCAAAAAATACCAAAAAAAGAGTTCTGGGTGTTGAACATTCCTCATTGTCTAGGATAGGCGAAGCTATAGTTTAAATCTCAGATTTTTATGTTAAGTATTTAAGTTTTAAGGAAGGATCGAACCTTTCAGCAGGCCGTACCCTTTGTTGCTGTCTTGAATTCCGTGCTACTTGCATTTAAGGCATTTGGGGTCTGTTTAAGTGTTTGATCTTGGTCGCCCTTGTTGTTAGAGTGCATTGCATTTTATCTCACTTCTTTCAGGTCAGATTTAAGGAAGTTACGAACTATTCTATGAATATGTAAGTTGCTGATTATGTAACACAAAGTGCAGATCTGATACATCAGTTTATGAAATCTGCATCTTCCTTTATTGGTTGGTGTCAAGATTGCCTTATAACCTTTGCAGAGGATTCTTATTGTATGCACCATTGAAGAGCACCAAATATTCTGATTTTGCAGGCAATGATATGTTGTAAGCTGGCAGTAGTACTGACCAGTTGTTATTTTAATATTGCCTATTTGCTGTTGTAATAGTCTAGCTTCTTCAATCATTATTGTAATAGTTATAGCTCCGCCCTATGGTAGCTACTCTCCCATCTTGGGTCAGCAAGCACATTCTGGGTGTCGAGTATTTCCAGTTCCAGCATTTAATTCAAGCATTTAATTTGTAATCACTCCGTCATATGGTCGCCCCTCACTCCGCATTGGATTGGGTAGCACATACTTGGCGTTGAGTTCTTTTCTGCATTTAGAATAGAAGACCCTCTGACCAATGCTCGCCATCATCGGCGCCATACTGGTTAGAGTTACAGCATAAGCAGTTTGTTTTGGATCCTCTGACCAATGCTCGCCATCATCGGCGCCATTCTGGTTAGAGTTGCTTTCTTGCACGTTTTGGTTTTCTCCTCTAACCTTAACGGGTGCACTGCTTTGTAATTTGTAAATTGAAAAACAAAAAAATTTGGCTTGGAATATTTCATATTACTTCAATGGCAAGGTGTTTACATCAGTTGAGCAATAGGATATAAGGAAAATTTCTTCCTTTAAAATGTTGGGATAGGTGGTGTACACCTTGCATCACTAACAGTAAATTTTGGATGTTAAGTGTGGCCATCTTGGGATAAAGACAATTTCGGAACACTTTTGGGATGAAGTATAACATGGACTTTCCACATTATGTTGGGGCAGCAACAAGACAAAAGACCACTCCGAGATGGATTCTTTTGTTGTCTTAATCTTTTTGTATACTTTGTCATTGGCAAACATATGATATGCTCTACAAAAACTGTTAACTTTAATCCTCGCAATGTTCCCTATAGGGTGTTAGCTCAAAACTAGATAAATTTTTGCAATCAACTCAATTCTACTCTTTCTGATCATGCAGATCCTGTTTACTCATTGGATGAATTCCAACATACACAGAGAGTAAACAAGAATAACTTACAGAACATAACGTACTAGAAGATAATACATAGAATCATCACACTTGTCTTTATTGATAGAAAATATGCCAATACAATCATAACATGAATAATCATAGCAACAGTACCAATTGACTACATGACTTTGAATACATATAGTGTGCCAACGGTGGTTGAAGGACCAACTGTCGCGTCCCTTCATTACACTAATTATTCCATTAAGAACTAATTACTGAAACCACTAACATGACACGATAAGTATGTACACAACAATTACATGAATTATTAAACTAACTAAAGTCTTATTTATTACCCATGACTGACTAAGTACACTTTCGGCCGGCTACATCATTGCCCCCACAAAGTAGTCGTCTTCTAGACGACTGAAAATCAAAAGCTAGGGTACTGTTGATGTGTTTTTCGTGACCGCACCAACGCAGAATAAAGTCGCCAACGGCTACCTGTTGTGACGTTTTTCACACATCGCCCCATTGCAAATGGGGACCCCCTATTTTGGCTTTGCTTTTGGTTTGATGTTGGTTTGTTTTTGCTGTTGTCTCTCTCTCGTTCTGTCTATCTTTCTGGGGCGGGCCCGCCGTTGAACCATAACGTGAAATTCTAACCAAGTCTGGAAATTAGGGTTTGAGTCTTCCTGGTCAGTCTGAGGTCGAATAAAGTGAATATATTGAAAATTGAGCTTAACAGTGTTGTCAGCATGTCTCCAGCAGGTTCTCAGCAAATTTTCATCCGATTCTAAGGTACTTGCTATTTTTAGTAAGTGTGAAATTACAGTACCGTCCAACATTCTCCGTTCCATGATCCACCCACGACATTGAGCTTACGGGGTTATACTCAGCATTACTGCAAAATTTCGAAGTAATCGGACAACTGTACAGCGATTAAAACCTCCGAGAGGCTGGGTTGGGGAGGTCCGGATCTTGAGAATTTCTTTGCATGCAGATATTATTCATACAGGCTTTGAAGATGCCAGCGATGATGTAACATACAGACAAAGACGACCACTTTCAATTCAACCTTAGAGGCTATTTTTTAGGGTTTTGCGTAGCCGGGAACTGCCTTGCATGTCGGTGGTTCACGATGGGTTTTGAGAGCCAGCGATGAATTAATGACATGCGGTGAGTCCACTCATTAAGGAACTTGCGGCATTTTGGCAATTGTAGCCGTAGAGCGCTTCCACGGCCAGATTCGGGGATTGGAAAAGCTGTCGCAATATCCGCGAAACAAAGGCAAAAGCGGATTCATTTGATAGCATGCAATGCAATTAGGGTTTCCAGCTTGAACCTAAAATGAGCATCAAAGATCAAAATCTTAAAATCCGGTAGGCGATAAAGTGGATCTTAGGACCTATCTTGGTGAAATTTGAGTCAAGCGAAGCTTTTACTATTTATAAGTAGAGTCAGTTGAAGCTGGCTAAATGGTAAATTGAGGTGCATCTCGTCGATTGACCAAGTCCAAAATAGTGAGGAGAAAGCATCATTAAATTCAGCTGTTGAATTTGTGGAAGTACCGAAGCGAGGGGGTTACTATAAATAGCAAAACACTTCCCAAAATGTGCTATTTTTAGTAAGTCAGCTCAGAATGGCAGTGTTGACAGGATATCAAAGTCGCGAGGATCCGGTGTTTAAAATTTCATGGCAATCTGAGCTTCCGAAGTAAGAAAATCAAGAGGCTTACTATAAATAGCAGGGCATGAGAAGCTGGCGAAAACGAAGAAAAATGGCTAAGTCTGAAACTTTCATCCTCCTGCCACCCCAAAATGCGCCCAGCTCAAAGAGACATCAAAAAAAAAAATTCTAAGGCAAACTCGTCCTCCTCCTGGGTAGAAATGCGCCCTCAAGGAAAAGCTGGAGCTCAAAATTTTCCTAAGTAAGAGGTTTATCCTCCTCCTATGGTGAAATGCGCCCAAGGGAAGCTCATGGAAGTTGAAAATTTTTCTAAGTGTTTGATATCCACTTGCCCCCCCTAAATGCGCCCATCCTCCTCCTATCTTCATATGCGCCCATGATGCAAAGGCAAGTAGATGGCGTTATAAATTCATCCTTGACCCTTGCCTAAATGCGCCCAACAACAAGCTGGTCAAGGGAAGTCAAAGGTTTTTCGTCCTCCTCTCATGTTGAAATGCGCCCAAAAGAGGGCATGTCAAGACAAAATAGGGCGAGGTCAAGCTGGTCAACAAACTTCTTTCATCCTCTTGGACATGTGAATTGCGCCCAACTTAGCATGGAAAAGACAAATTTAAAAATCCTCTTGAACATATGAAATGCGCCAAGGTTAGAAAAGGGCCAAAGAGGTCAAGGCGTGGAAAATTTTATCCTCCTCCATGTGTTAGATGCGCCAAAGTGAGGTGAGGGTGGAGAATGTTACTTGGGCGTGGTTATTATCCTTAAGTGCCAAATGCGCCTAAAGTATGTGTAGGGTGGTGAGTGACAAATGAAGTATGCTAAGCGTATTGAATATCCTCCCCTCTAAATGTGATATGCGCCATGCAAAGAGGATAAATAAAGTGTGTTGGGCGTTGAAAATGCCAAGGTGTTAGAGATTTTTTTTGCTAAGGCGTGATTTTCTTTCCTCAGTGTGCTATACGCCTTAAGTATGAAGTGAAATATAAATTGAAGTGATGAAATATCTCTAAGGCGTTGGAGTTAGATAAAATTGCCTTGCAAGTGTGGAGCTAAATCAAGTGTGCCAGGCGTGAAAAAAAAAAAAAATTTAAGTAAGTTGATGAAATGATACTTCTCTCGCTGGCAGGCAAACAAAATTTTCTAAGGCAAAATTTCCAGAGTGATTTAAAAAATTTCTAAGGCACAAAATATTTTCTCCCTTAGAAAAACGCCTAAGTCTGGAGAGGTGATGGAATTTTCCTGAGGCACGAGCAAATTTGCCAGTGGTGAAGTCGGTGAATGCCAGCTCCGCAGGGTCGATAAAAATTTTCCAAGTCAGAGCAAAATTCTCAGAGGGGATCGAAGAACGAGGACAAAATTGTTGAAAGAGTAATTTTCTAAGGTTCAAGATTCAAGAAAATTAAATGAACCCGTTCGTTGGGCACCCATGGGTTCGATGCGTTCTGGAGAAAATTTTCTTCTGGGTATCGAAGATTATCGATGAGGAGTTGATTTTAAGGTCTTCCACAGCTTGTCGAGAATTTTGGGATGAAGATTTTAAGTGGGCACTAGGTTGATGAGATTTCATAAGGGAATTTTGAAAATTTTCTAAGGCAAGTGTGAAGGAAGTGTGTTTTCAAGGTGAAATCCTCCAGACGATGAGTTTGAAAGGAACTGCCTAGGTAAATTTGCTTCGGTCCTCCGTGAAGATAGTTTACTTAAGCCATAAATGAATAAAATCGAGGTTATCAGAGCTCCAGCAGGTGAAATGAATTTCTCAAAGATGAAGTTTATCTAAGGCATGAACTTGAACACAAAGTTGGCGATGAACGCTTGGAGATCAAAGCATGAAAATCAGGTGAGTGAGTTAAGTTTATATCATGAAGTATTCTAATGCTTCTCTTGCTTGTTTTGCAGGAGGAACGTTGAAGCCTGAGCACGATGTCTGGAAGTGGAAGCACGATGAAGATGAGTTTCAATCTCGAAGGAGGAAAATTTGCAAGAAAATGGCTAAGTGTTGAGACTTAGTATAACTCAAGTGACGAGGATGAGACCCTCAAGTGGAAGAAACTAAAGAACAACGCCAAGAAAGAAGATCGAGAACAGTGTGAACGCGTCTACAAATGGAATCTTCTAGAAGGATGATGGTGGACATTATGGCGCATTTATTACCCCACTCTCCTCTGTGGCGGTTTTTAGGGCAATATTATTTAGGGCTAAGGTGGCACGATTCTGGCCACTCTATTGATTGTAACCCTAGCCGTCTTTTGGGACTTGGCTAGCTATATAAAGGGGGAGTCCCCCTCATTTGTAATTCATTAGAAAGTAGATAGTAGAGAGGATCAGGGTAGAATTAGAGTAGAGGGACAGCTTAGAGTAGCTTAGAAGTAGATTGATAGTGTAGTTTGGAGAAGAAAGAAAGTTTTCCCTTTGAAAACTTTTGAGGAAATTGTTGTGTAACACATTTTATGATAATAGATCTTTTCATTGATGATGGAATTCGTCTTGTCATGAAATGCTAGCAAGGTTTCTTCTTCCTTTCATATCCAAGTAGCTTAATTTCATGCAAGTAGCTTATTTTGGTGTGTGGTGTTTTACTAAGATAGCTTCGCTTTATTCCATACCACTAGCGGCTTGTTGATGATAAGTTCGCCTTGTGTGGTCAACTGGACATTACCTTGAGTTTAACTTCAGTTGTGATTTATATGCTTATATGCGTCGTTGTGATGGTGTATGCATGTTAAGTCATAATTTGAACATCTTTTGCTATTTCCCTTGAAGATTGCACCGATTTTACTGAGGCTGTCCGACGGAGGCTAGGTGAAATCCGGTTGAAGTCTATTGAAGTGAAGCTCCACATATCCTGCATTTAGAATAGAACATAAACTTCTTAGGCCCTACACCCCTTTTCAATTCAGTACTTTCTGGTTAGAATAGGAAACCCGTACTTCATAGATAAATCTTTCAAGCATTTGAATCCCTTTCTCCACTGCCGAACAATTCTGTAAGTCCCCTTGAAATACCAGCAAATCACATCGAGCCAAACTGAGCCTATTCGCATTAAAGGAACCTTGGAGTTGAACGCATGAACTTTCTTGCAATCTTAGCATGCGGAATACTTTGATCAAGAGAGAATAGGGAAGCCGTTGGCAACTTTATTCTGCGTTGGTGCGGTCATAAAAAACACATCAACACTACCCTATCCTCTCTTGATCAAAGTATTTTGCATGCTAAGATTGCAAGAAAGTTCATGCGTTCAACTCCAAGGTTCTTTCAGTGCGAATAGGCTCAGTTGGCTCAATGTGATTTGCTGGTATTTCAAGGGGACTTACAGAATTGTTTAGCAGCAGAGAAAGGAATTCAAATGCTCGAAAGATTTGTCTATGAAGCGCGGGTTTCCTATTCTAACTAGAAAGTACTGAATTGAAATGGTGTAAGGTTAAGAAGATTCTAATCTACTCGAAGGTGTGGGATATGGAGCTCAACTTCAGCAAACTTCCAACCGGACTTCGCTTTGCCTCGCATCGGACAGCTTCCACGGAGTCGGTGCAATCTTCAAGGGAGATGACTAAAGATGTTCAAACCACCACTTGACATGAAGATACCATAACAACGACGCATACCATCATTCAAACTGTGATTGAAGTTAGGTCCACAATGTTTCCAGTTGACCACACAAGACGCATTCACCATCAGCAAACACACTAGTGGTATGGATAGGCGAAGTTGCTTAGATCAAACACCACATTCCACAGTTAACATCTACTTGCATGGAATGAAAATTATACTACTTTGAACTATTTTACGCTACCATTTGAATCGAAAGGACGAAGAAACCTTGCTAGCTACTCACAAGAAAGACAAAATTCACCATCAATGAAAAACTCTTTTATTGAGAGAGTGTTCACAACAATTTCTTACAAAGTTTTCAAAGGGAAAACTTTCCCTCTTCTTCAAACTACACTATCAATCTATACTAAGTTACTCTAAGCTATCACCTAGTTGTCTCTCTATTCCGACTTCTACTCTAATTCTACTGTCTACTGAGTTACAAATGAGGGGGACTCCCCCTTTATATAGCTAGCCAAGTCCCAAAAGACGGCTAGGGTTACAATCAATAGAGTAACTAAAATCGTGCCACCTCAGCCCTAACCCTAAAAACTGCCAGAATAGGGAGTGGTACATTAAATGAATCAAAGATTCCCACTCACTCCCAAAAATAGCAAAGGCAATAAATGCCCACAATCAGTCTTCTAGAAGATTCCGCTTGTAGACGTGTTCACACTGTCCTTGATCTTCTTTCTTGGTGTTGTTCTTCAATTTTGCTCGAACTTCCATCTTGAGTTTTGAAAACATTTCTTCTTCATCACTTGAGCCTCAACACTTAGTCGTTTTCTTGCAACTTTCTTCCTTCGAGGTTGAGACTCGTAACTTTATCTTCCTCCAAAGGTTGTAATATCATCGTGCTTCACCACTTCCAGACATCGTGCTCTGGCCTCGACATTCCTCCTGCAAAACAAGTGAGGAGAAGAGTATTAGAACACTTAATAATATAATCTTAACTTACTTACCTGATTTTCACGTTGTAACTTCCAAGCGTTTATCATTTTCCCTAGCCAACTTTTCAACCCATCTTCCTCAAGGGCGTATCATCTTTGAGAAATTCGTTTCACTAACTGGAGCTCTGATACTCAAGTTCGTTCATCTCTGATTCTGGAAGATTAGTCCCACAAAGAATTTGAGCAAATTCACCTAGGCAGTTCCTTTCAAATTCATCGTCTGGAGAATTTCACCTTGAAAACACATTTTCTTCATTTTGCCTTAGAAAATTTTCAAATTTTCCCTTAGGAAAACTCATCAATCCTGGTGCCCACCAAAAATCTTCATCCTGAAAGCTGCAGCGAAGCATGGAAGACTTTAAAATCAACTCCTTATCGATAATCTTCAATACCCAGAAGAAAATTTTCTCCGGAACGCGTCGAACTCATGGGTGCACAACGAACGGGTTCATTCAATTTTCCTGAATTTTGAACCTTAGAAAATTATTTCCCTGTGAAATTTAAATCCGTTTTTCACATCTGTGAAGATTTCTTGTTGTTCTGACTTGAAAATATTTTTTTTAAATCCATCCTGCAATGCCAGCATCTTCATCTTCGACAAATTTTACTCATCACAGGAAAATCTTATCACCTCAGAGTCTAGGCGTTTTTCCAAGAGGAAGAAAATACTTCATGCCTTAGAAATTTTTTGAATCACTTAGCACTTTGAAAGATCTTCCCTTAGAAAATTTTATTCATTCCTCAATCACTCTGCCTGTGGTGGGGAAAATTTTATTTTGCTTCACTTGGAAAATTTTCCTCGAAAGCACAACATATTTTATTTTTCATCTGGCAACTTCCAACGCCTAGGCATGTATTATTCAACACCTTGCAACATTCTCCACTTAAACATTAGGCGCACTTCATGTAACATGGAGAACGTTCTCAACACCTTAGCAATACTTCAATGCCTTAGCCATTTTAACACCACCACCTTAGGCGCAAGTGACACATGAAGGAGAAAACCACGCCTAGCACTTTCATTTCACACCTTGGGCGCATATTCAATATCTTGAGGAGGATATTTATTCCTACGCCACTCATATTTTATCATTGCCACCTTCACCCTGCATGGCGCACATCACATTTGAGGGTGAATATTCAACTTCACCACACCTAGCAATATTTTCTCTTCCCTTTGGGCGCATTTCTCACCATGCCTAGCATATTTTATTAACCTCACCAATACTTAACCACTTTCCAACTCAAATCCACCCTTTACTTGGCGCATTAAAAGGTTGGAGAGGAAAGTCAACACAACGCCCAGCAATCTCCGCTTGTCTTCATCTCTATTTGGGCGCATTTTACCCCTTGAAGAGGATGGGCGCATTTCAGCATGTGTGAAGGATGACTTTTGAACTTCCTTATTTCGTCTTGACATGCCTTGATTTGGATGCATTTTTCCCATGTAGGAGGATGAACTTTACTTAGAAATTTTCCTTGACTTTCTTATGAGGTGGGCGCATTTGGCACATAGAGGAGGATAAAAACTTTTGACTACTTTGACTATTTGCTGCATGGGCGCATTTAGCATAGGGAGGTGGATTTTATACTTAGAATATTTTATGCTTGAACATCCATGCCTTGAGGGCGCATTTCACCATGTTTACTGGATGAAGTTCCAGACTTAGAAAATTCTCCTCATTTTTGCCAGTATTTCATGCCCTGCTATTTATAGTAAGCCCTCCGATTTTGCATCTCTGAAGCTCAGAACGATTTGAAATTTTAAACACTGCATCCTCACGACCTTGTTGTTCTGTCGACACTGCCATTTTTAGCTGACCTGCTATTTTTAGCCCATTTCTGAAGATGATTTACTATAAATAGCAACTGCTTGTTTCTAATAACTCTACTGCTCCAATTGACTAGAAATTTGGATGAGGCGCTCCTCACCACGTGACCTGACTGCTGACACTGACGCATGCACCCAATTTACTATTTTTAGCCGGTTTCCAAATTGACTAACTATAAATAGTAAGTGCTCCATTCGACTTGAAATTTCACCAGCAGATAGCCTGAAGGATGCTGATCGCGATGGTTTACATCGGTTTTGAAAATTCTGACTTTTTACGCCTCTTTCGGGTCCTGGAAACCCTAATTCGCCTCGCATGCGTATCAAATGATCTCTGTTTTCTTCGTTTCGGGTAACGCGATTAGCTCGTGGTTCTGAACTGCTGAGGCGATTGCCGACACACCTCGCTAAAAATAATAAGTTCCTTATGAGTGATTATCTCCATTTGCATGTCACACCATCGCGAAGCTCTCGAAAAACCCATCAGGAATCACCCGACATGCAAAAGAAACCCTGACATGCAAACCCTAAAAATAGCCTCGGGCTGAATTGAAAGTTGTCTCGCTTTTGCATGTTACATCATTAAGGTCTCGAAAAACCCGAAGGAATATGTCAACATGCAAAGAAAAACTCTGCATCTGAGCCCTGAAATTCGCGCCGGAAGCTGGACTACTAAAAATAGAAAGTTGTCTGTTTTCGCTCAAATTCTGCGTACGAGTAGTCTGATGCGCTCTGAATACTGTGTGACTGTCGGAATCTCAAAAATGCTGACAGATTGCCTTGAACTGCACACTTACTAAAAATAGTAAGTACCTCAAAATCGGATGAAAATTTGCTGGGAGCCTACTAGAAACACGCTGACAACAACGTCAAGCTCAATTTTCAATTTATTCACTTTATTCAACCTCAAACTGACCAGGGAGACTCAAACCCTAATTCTCAGACTTAGTCAAATTTCACGCTTAAGCTCAAAGGCGGACACGATCCCGGAAAGACAGATAGAACGAGAGAGAGACAACAGCAAAAACAAACCAACATCAAACCAAAAGCAAAGCCAAAATTAGGGGGTCCCCATTTGCAATGGGGCGATGTGTGAAAAACGTCACAACAGGTACAAAAAGGGAATTAAGAGGAGGGAGGGTGAGAGTGCACCTCTAGATGTATCGACGAGGATGGAGTCGTAGTCAACTACTGCTATTGGAAGTGTTGGAGCTTCTGGGTGGTTGTCGTCTATTGCTCCTATGCTAACTTCACCATATTCACTGCCTTGACGAGTTTGGCTTGTGTTGCTGCCAATTCCTCCCTCGTGCTCGCCAAGTCTTTGTCTTTTCCAGACTCTCCCTCTCCCCTACCAAATGCAGTGCCTCCTCTAGTTGTGTATCACTCTCATCCAATTGTCTATCCTTCTCACTCAGCACCTCATCCTTCGCTACCAACATCCATGCCTGTTCTACCATCACCTGAGCCAACTGCTCCTATGACTTGCGGATATGCTCCGCTAGCTCTGTGTGACTCTGGTCTTCCTATGCCAGAGCCCTTGTTATTTTCCTCCCATGCTCTTCTTTGATGGCGATGGCTTTTGTTATGGCGACATTCTTATAGTATCCTCTCTGTAGGGTTTTTCCTTGTTCTACTTCTAGCAATTTAAGTTTTTCTTCTCGAGGTAAAACGCTCACACCAAAACCTTGATTACTGAATCTAATGTTTCATACGGATTTTCCCTTAATGACTCGTACAACCTTCAATTTAATGGTTCATATGGCTTGCAATTAATCATTCGCATGACTTTCCACTTGTTTCCTCACATGCTCATACCCTCCTTATTCCATATGGACTTATTCCCAGATAGTACTAATTTTTTTGTATTCAATCGTACGGCTCCACCTTTCACTTGTATGCTTTTATCCTCGACTTGTACAGCCAAAATTTCTCGTATAGATTTTGCCTTAGTCCAACATACGAGTAGATTCTTGGAAACTCGCACGGCAAGCTTGACAAACCTCTTATTATTTCATCCAATCTTTTTAATCTTCAAGTACGGTCTTTTGGCAACTTTGATGGTCGTATGCTTGAGTTTGGAAAATTGTATGGGCCTCTTTCTTGTGCCCCTCACCCTGTACGGACTCCCTTTACTTCGTACTAGCACCTCTTCTCATATGGCTGCTTGAATACCTCATACACACTTTTTATCCTATGAAATTTTTGTGACTTTAAACTCTTTCCACTGTCTCTTCCTGTCGTGCCTTTTTCTGCCTCTTCCAATCTCTTGTACGGACTCTTTATGCCATACAATGTACGGATTTGTCTCTGAAGTTTTTCGCCAAGTATTTCCTTCCTTTGTCGATTCCTTGAGTGATCGTACGACCTTTTTATTGATTAATATAAGCACCTTGACAATATTTTTTATTTTAATATTTTTCACTTTATTAAACTTTTTAATATTTTTTCCTTCGTCTCTTTTTTCTCTCTTCATCTATTTTTCTCTCTTCATCTCTTTTTCTCTCCCTTCGTCTCTTTTTTCTCTCTTCGTCTTTTTCTTCTCTCTCTTCATCTCTTTTCTTTCTTTCTAATTTTTTAATTTCCCTGTAATGTCCCCTTTTTCTAGCTCACATTGTATGATGTTGTCGTTAGCCTATTTCTCCTTGGTTTCGTAGGCTAACCAAGGATTTTAAGGAATCTTGAGGATTTTTGGCCTAGTCAATTTTCGTTGCAGGTCAATCTAGGGCGTCTAGAGGCAGTTTTGGCATACTTACTATTTTTAGTAAGTCATTAATGCTGTGAATACTAATTCATCAGGCAGGCTGCGGTCTCCAGTGACTGTGTCTCGTCAATGGAAATTTTGGGGTATTATCATCAGATGATTTCAGTTCCATTGGTTTCATTCATCTTCACATTAATAAAGTTTAAATTATAAAGTTAAATTCAATTATTTAACTTTATTAGTGTGAGTCTTGTTGTGACCTTTCCACACATCGCCCCATTCAAGATGGGGACCCCTAATTTTTTTGCTCCATTTTGGTCTTTTGGCTTTGGTTTTGTCTCTCTCTGCTGGTCTCTTTTCTATCTGCCTTTCGGGGGATGTTTCTGCCATTGAGTTTAAACGTGAATTTGGCCAAGTCTGAAAATTAGGGTTTGTACTTTCCCGGTCAATCTGAGGTCAAACAAGGTGAATAAATTGAAAACAGAGCCTAACATTGCTGTCAGTGTGCTTCCAGCAGGCTTTCACTAAAATTTCATTAGATTTCGGCTACTTACTATTTTTAGTAAGTGTGAAATTTGGAACATTTTCTCGACACTTTCGAAGCTTCAACAGTCACACTGCATTCAGAGCACATTAGGCTACTCTCTGGCAAAATTTGAGTTGAAATAGACAACTTTCTATTTTTAGCAGTTCAGCTTCCGAAGCAAATTTCAGGGCTTGGATGCAGAGTTTTTCAACGCATATCTGGAGATTCTTTTTGGGTTTTCAGAGACCTTCGCGACAATATAACATGCAAAATGAGATAACAACTTTCAGAGTCTAGCCTTCAGAGGCTATTTTTAGGGTTTGCATGTCAGGGTTTTCTTTGCATGTCTACATATTCCTTATAGGTTTTTCGAGAGCATCGCAGTGATGTGACATGCAAACGGAGATGGTCACTCATTCAGGAACTTACTATTTTTAGCAGGTGCATCCTGGCAGCTGCCTCCTAGCACTTCAGAATCACGAGCTGATCGCAACACAATAGAAATGAGAACAAACGGAGATCATTTGATATGCATGCAAAACAAATTAGGGTTTCCAGCTTTGGGACCTGAAAAGAAGGGTAAAATGTCATAATTTTCGAAAACCGGTGTAAACCACCGCGATCAGCATCTCTCAAGCTATCTACTGATAAAATTTGAGGGCAAATGGAGCACTTACTATTTATAGTAAGTCATTTTGGAAACAGGCTAAAAATAGAAAGTCAGTAGCATGCGTCGATGCCAACAGGCAAGTCACGTGGTGAGGAGCACGTCATTCGAATTTCAAAGCAGACGGAGTTGTGGAGGTATCAGAAACGAATAGTTACTATAAATAGCAAACCACCTTTAGAAATGGGCTAAAAATAGCAGGCCAACCCGAGCAGGCAGTGTCAACAGGCCAACAAGATTGTGAAGATGCAGTGTCTAAAATCTCAAAACAATCTGAGCTTCAGAGATGCAAGAATTGAAGGGCTTACTATAAATAGCAGGCATGGATAAACTGGCAGAGACAAAAAAAAATGGCTAAGTATTGGACTTCATCTTGCACCACCATGAAAATGCGCCCACTTCAAGCTAATAGCATCAGAAAATATTCTAAGTGTTGGATATCCTCCTACCACCTCCAAATGCGCCCTGCTTGATGAGGAAGCATAAAAAATTCCTAAGGCACAAGTTTCATCCTGCAGCTACCTCAAAATGCGCCCTCATGCAAGATCTCATACTTGAAAAATTTCTATGTATAAAACTCGTCCACCTCCTATGGCAAAATGCGCCCAACTCAAGGTAGTGGCATAAAAAAATTTCTAAGTACAAATATCCTCCACCACCCCCCAAATGCGCCTATCCTTCAGCCTAGGCAAAATGCGCCCAAATGAGGCCATGTGAGGACAAAAGTTGGAAGTCAAAAGGTCACTTGTTGAAGGAAGTCAAAGGAGTCAACAAAGTTCATCCTTCACACATAGCAAAATGTGCTCATGTGAGGGCATGTAAAGACAAAAATAAGGGAGGTGAAGAGTCACATGCAAGGCGTTGGAAATTTAAAATCCTCCTCACCCTCTTATATGCGCCCATCCTCCTCCTAGGCTCAAATGCGCCCAAAAGAGGGCATGTGAAGATGAAACAAGGAAGCTCAAGAGTCACGTTGAAGTTTCATTCTTCTCTCTCTCTCAAATGCGCCCATGCAAAGTCAAAAAGTCGAGTGTTTGAATGTGTTTCATCCTTCACCACATGCAAAATGCGCCCAAGATAGACTAAGAGTGGCATTGAATATTTTAACCTTCATGAAGTGTGATATGCACCCAAGTTGAGGTAAGTAAAAGGGTGAATAAAGAGTGTGGGGGTGGAATTAAAAAATTAATGTTGCCTAGGCGTTGGAAGTGAAGTCTTCTAGCAAGGGTAATATGCGCCCAAGGCACAAAGAGGAGAGATTTAAATGTTCTAGGCGTTGAAAGCTTGTCCCTCTTCACACATGATATGCACCTAAAATGAAGTATAAGGGGGAAAAATGATAATTGCTAAGGTGTGGGAATTTAAATGTCTTTCAAGTGTGGTATGCGCCTAAGGTGGTGAGTGAAAAATAAAATGTGCTAAGCACCTTCATGGAAAATTTTCCAAGCGAAGTTGATAAATTTCCACCACTAGCAAATGAGCATGGATGAAATAAATTTTTTCTCACAGGCAAGGTGAACAAAGTTGAATAAAATTTTCTAAGGCAAAATTTTCAAAGTGATTCAAATTTTTTCTAAGGAAAAATATTTTCTTCCTTTAGAAAATACGCCTAGACATGGAGGTGATGAAATTTTTCTTGAAGCACGAGCAAATTTTTTCCAGAGATGAAGTCAGAAGATGATGACAATGCAGGATGAATTTTAAAAAAAAAAAATTCTCAAGTCAGAGCAACAAGATGTTCACAGAGATGAAGAACGGATTTAAATTGATTGAATAATATTTTTCTAAGGTTCAAAATCTAAAAAATTTAAATGAACCCGTTCGTTGTGTACCCATGGATTCATCACGTATTCGAGAAAATCTCCTTCTGGGTACTGATGATCTTCGATGAGAAATGGATTTCCATGTCTTCTGCACTTCACCAACGCTTTTTGGGTGAAGGATTTAATTGGCACTTGAGTTATGAATTTTCCTAAGGAAAATTTTAAAATTTCTAAGGCAAATTTGAATAAAATGATTTTTGAAAGGAAAATGTTTTGAACGATGAATTCGAAATGAATTGCCTAGATGATTTTGATCAAGTTCTTCACAAATAAATTTTCCAGAGACAAAGAGAAGTAAAATTTGAATTCAAGTGACAGAGCTTTGGCTGGTGAATTAAAAGATGAATTTAAATTAAAAAAATTTGAAAGTGAATTTGAAATATGGCAGTCAAAGTTGAACTTCTAGAAGATTGAGATTCTCAGACAAGTGTCAAAAATGCCAGAGGAGGGAAATTCAAATGAAGTAGTGGAAATTTAATTCACTGGCTAAACTTAGCCTTCTTCTAGAATTCGAATTTCCTATAAGTACTGAAGGTTATTCACTCCTTTTTCACAACTGAAGAGAAACTCGATTTGCTCTGAGTCCAGTGTTGAGTTTGAAATCTGTTGAAGAAGTTTGAAATTTTGAAGAGGAAGTTGCTGAAGACTTAAGTGTTGAAAGAGTTTGAAATTTTGCTGAAGCTGAAGGCTGAAATCTGAATTTGTTGCTGAGATTTGAAGTTGCAATGCAACTGAGAAGTTCGAATTTCAAAGAGTGCAGTTGCTGAAGCTAAGGAAGTGCGCACTTACCAAGCTACTTGAAATTGCTGAGTGCGAATTTAAAAGTTCAACTGCTGAAGTAAAGTGGACAATTTTATCAAGGCTTGAAATTGCTGAGTGTGAAGTGAAGTTGCTAAAGCTTGCTTAGAAATTTTCTAAGTATTGAAGCTCGAATTTGTTGAAGAAGAAGTTGAGGTTTGCGAATGAGAAATGATATTGCAGCTTCTCAAGTTTCTTGAAGTCAACTGGCAGCCCCTGCATAATATTTTATTTATTTTCTAAATTAATTTACTAATGGATGTTTATTTTTTTGCAAATGGCTGAAGCAAGGACAACTAGCAAGGATAACAATGGTGCATCCAGGCAAGCTGTTATAAAGAAGCTGAGCAAGTCTTTCATGCCAGAATCAAAGTTTACTTCGAAGTTGGGCAAGCTGACGGATACAAATTTGGGCTCTGTCAACTTGGAGACTTTCAAGAATCGAATGTTGGGGATTGGTAATCATCGACCTTTGAACACTTCACACAACATCATTCGAAGTGGGTTATATGCAGCTGCTGGTTTCCCACCAGCCATTCAATGTTCGGAGCTGATGATGGAGTGCGCCAACTGCTATGAGAAGGATCACAGGTCAATTATGTCACCAGATGGTCAAGTGTTCGCCAACCTCACTCCTTCAGCTATTGGTGAAGCTTTCGGAATCCCAGTGCATAGGAACATGATTTACAAATCAAGGGAGCGAGCTGAGCGAATGTATGCTTCTGCATACGAGAGATCTACGGAGACAATCAATACTCACTAGATGAGCAACCCCAAGCCCTCTCATACAAAGCTGCCGAGACAAATTATAGCAGATGACTTGAAGCAGGAGTATTGTGATCTTATCATGATGCTGAGTCAAGTTGGAGGTTGCCCGCAGTCATTTATTTTTGAGCCATGGATGTTCTACTACATCAACCTCGTGCTGGAAGGAAAGGATTATGTCAACTGGGCTGAAATGATCAGTGACAATTTGCACGAGCAGCTCCTGAGTTTGAGAAGAACAAAGACGTTCTATATGGGCTCTTACATCATTTACATGCTGGCCCGTATGAGGAAGTATAAAGGAATTTCATATAAGGAGCCTGTTGGTTGTGGCTCTCACCAGTTTAAAATTCATGAGGCTTGTCCGCAGTTACATTTGACAAGTACTACTCATTATAAGCGTGTCAATGATGCCTTTACCATGCACATCGCGAGATTGCTTCAGGAGCGGATGCATCACAGGATCTCGAGAGAAGCCCAAGAATTGATTGAGAGGTATGGGTGCTGGTTTATACAATTTCCAAAATTTTCTTACATAAGGCTGCAAGGATTTTCGTCATATCCATATAGACTGCCTAAGTACCCAACCAATAGAATTTTAATGTTAGAGATATCTAGGCAATTGGTTGCCTACGATAAGATTCAAAAAAAAAGAAGGGAGGTGTTGACTTCCCAATTGTCATGGGCAATTCCGATGAAGTGTGTCCTTCATTACAGGCAGCTAGAGAAGCCGAAGTGAGCTTCAGTTTTATCACTTTTCATATCACACCAGCCGACAGCACTATGATCCGCATAACAACATCAAATGGGTACTGTCAGAGGAATTTAAACATAAGGCAAATATTGAGGATTATTGGGCTGATGCGTCGGACGAGGCTGAAGTCAGGAAAAGAATGTTCTCTAGGTTGCCAATAAACATGATCAGGGAGTGTGAAGTCATTCCGGTACCAGACCAGGTAAATGAGGATATGGACGTTGTCCATCCAGATTATGAAGCAGTGAGAGATACTCCACTTCCGCTCCCGGATTGGTCAGAACCAGAGGTTGTTGACTTGGACACACTTTCCATTCCAGTTTTGACATTTACTAGAGCATGGGTTGACAGACGTGTGAGCAGGTTGAAGAGTAGGTCGATTGCTTTGACTTACAATTTGATGGGAGATCACAGGACACCCACCACCGGTAGGACGAAACAAATCACACGAGGTCCGGAATCTAGGAGGAAAGAGCCAGTTCGACAGGAGCCTGTTCAACTGGAGCCTCCAAGAGTTGCAGTTGAATCACCCACGCCATTGGAGGCACGTTCTCCAAGTATACAGGGGATTTCTTTATTTGCTGATCAAAGAAATGCATTGAATCAGGTGCAAGTAGTACAGGAAAATAATCAGCCACCACGGAGAGAGTTAGTTGGCCAGAGCGTCAACGCACCAACTGGAGATGATCAGCAAGATGATGAGGGGACTGCTACTGACCCTCAGTTTCAGCAAGAATTAGAGACGGCTTTGGAAGATGATGATGATATAGTTTCAGGAGATACTCAGCCACTTGAGGACGATGAGCCTCACCAGAATGATGTAGAAGTTGAACAAGTCCGTGAAGTAGAGGCACAAGAACAGCAGCCATTTGATATACAGTATACAGTACCTGATTGGCTCAGAGATAGGATGAGAAGAAGCCCCAGTGAAGAGATTGATCCAGCAGTTGAAATGGAAGAGTTTTTGAACAGGATCAGCGCACCTCCATAGAAGAAGAAAGCACGAAAGTTTTCAAAGATATCAACTGATGAGGAAGGTTCCCGCACCCTTCACATGGCAGTGCCACAAGTTGATTGTGATCGAGACGAGGCAGTACCAGAAAACTACGTGGTCACAACTCTGGAGTTAGGACGCCCCATAGGTGCACAGATTGTAGAGGAGTGTGATAACTCCTACCACGCCCTCAAGGACAAATTATTTAAAAAGGAGGGAAAGTATAAGAAGTTGAAAAGGGAGCATAAGGCTTTGATAGGATATATGCAGCAGTTATCTCGTCCTCGTGGGTAGGAGATTCCAGCGATAGAACTTCCAGCTGACATACCTAGAGAGTCAATCAGTGGCTTGTTGGAGTTAGGGAAGATGGCACAGGAGGCAAATAAGTGGGTCACGGGAGTTCATGTTGAGACAGAAAAGTTTATGGAGGACCTTGCTCTTTCTTTTCAGCAGGCTTCTAGTATTTTGGCACGGATGGAGGCGGTTGATCAGGCCTGGGGTGATGCTTCTGTTTATCAGAGCAAAGTTATTCAGCGTCTTGAGGCATTGAGACATGTTCCTTTGCGGTTGCTGATTGATGGGGGGGTCATTCAGGAGAATGATAGGTATGATTTTTCTAGATGGTATTCTTCAGCAATCACAGGACGTGGTTTCTTCGACGCAGCACAGGCGGATTCAACTAGAGTACGGAAGGCTATGGCCAATATCATTGATGGAGTCCAAAATACCTTCGAGGCCATATTTGCTAGGCGGTTGAATCCAGATGAGGTGACTGCTGATAATTTGAGGGGTAGGCTGGTGCCTTTCTTTTCGGAGGTGAAGACCTTCGTACAAGATGACTTTGAGAACACTTCCACTTTCTCCAGCTTGATCCAAAGCACGCAGGATTCCTTGGTTGCTTGGAGAAAATCTTGTGCAAGGCATGAACCGTTAGTCACGGTGTTAGAGTTCCAGCTTGATTGCATTCCACCTATTTCAGTTCAGGAGGTTGAGGCTGTACTTGGTAGATTCATTGAGTTTGTAGCCAAAGAGAAGGAGAATGGGAATGCGCTACTGGACGACGATCTTCTAGAAAACTGATTATGGGCATTAATTGCCTTTACTATTTTGGGAGTGAGTGGGAATCTTTGATTCATTTAATATACCACTCCCCATTCTGGCAGTTTTTAGGGTTAGGGCTGAGGTGGCTTAATCTTAGCCATTCTTTTGATTGTAACCCTAGCCGTCTTTTGGATTGGGCTATCTATAAAAGGGGGAGTCCCCCTCATTTGTATTTCATTAGAATTAGAATCAGAACTAGAGATTGGAGATCAGACTAGAGAGTAGAGCAGAGTA
The DNA here is from genome assembly GCA_007258455.2 of Sequoia sempervirens. Classification (NCBI taxonomy): domain Eukaryota; kingdom Viridiplantae; phylum Streptophyta; class Pinopsida; order Cupressales; family Cupressaceae; genus Sequoia; species Sequoia sempervirens. Next base: position 147,333,054 of record VDFB02049217.1, read on the forward strand.
GGCATTTTGATAGCATAGTGTGGAGAAGAAGGAAAGTTTTCCCTTTGAAAACTTTTGTAGAGATTGTTGTGTAAAACTTTCATGATAATAGATCTTTTCATTGATGGTGGAATTCGTCTTTGTCATGGATAGCTAGCAAGGTCTCTTCATCCTTTCGGATCCAAGTAGCATAAAGTAGCATAATTCTCATTTCATGCAAGTAGTTTACTTTGGATGTGTGGTGTTTTATTGAGGTAGCTTCATTTCATTCCATACCACTAGCAACTTGTTGATGACAAGTTCGCCTTGCGTGGTCGACTGGAAATTATCTTGAGTTTAACTTCGATTGTGATTTGTATGCTTATATGCGTCGTCTTGATGGTATATGTATGCTAAATTGTAATCTGAATATCTTTTGCTATCCCTTTGAAGATTGCACCAATTTTGCTGAAGCTGTCCGACGTGAGGCTAGGTGAAATTCGGTCGAAGTCTGCTGAAATCGAGCTCCACATATCTTGCATTTAGGATAGAATTTAGAACCACCTCTCCCTTATACTCATTTATTTTCTGTTCATTTCTGATTAGTTTTAGGAAAACGTACTTTATTGCCAAATCATCCGCATTGCACAAATCCCTTCCAATCATCCCTTTACTGTTAACTGCAAGTATCCTGAACAATTGTGTAAGTCCCCTCGTGAAAACAGCAATTCACATCAAACCAACTGAGGGTATTCTAAGTATTTCGGAACCTTGGAGTTGAACGTGCAAACTTTCTCGCAATCTTAGCGCACGGAATACTTTGATCAAGAGAGAACGGAGTAGCCTTCGGACAAATTTGTTCTACTAATTGGTGTGGTCATAAAAATCACATCAACAAGTCTAAAGTTAAGTGGGAAAGTGAATAGTAAAAGGGGCCCCTAATTTTAAAATACATGAGACATCAAAAAGGCAAAAGGGAAGTTTATGTTTTATCCCACATTGGTCAAAAGTGTGAATGAGCTCTTATGAGAAGCTTATAAAAAGTGTTGCAAGGGCTCATTTTCAGGATGCTTGGTATATGCTTGGTTATTATTTTCTCTTGGAAAATTCAGGGAAGCTTTGGCTTTCAGCAGGTTTGAGGACGGAATCCCTCGAGCTTGAAGGCAGCGAACGGAAAGCCATTGTCTGTTGGAGATATCATTCAGGTGTCTCACTTTGTGCTTCAGATTTAAGCTATTTTTGAGGGTTTGTCAGATTTGCAGTAGCTATCGTATTGTTGCAAAATATATTTGTATCTGTAAGTTGCCATAGCTGATGTATTATTGCAACTATTTCTGATTAAATGCAAAAGCTAGATTATTTTGCAGTTTATTATTGTGCTAGAATTTCATATCTTCAAGATTCTACAAAAGTTTCTATTTTAAATAAAAAATCTGAAAATTTAGGGCAGAAAATTGGGGGTTTTTGAGTCAAATCTAGTTTGTCTCATTACAGTGGTATTAGAGCTTGGATCCTGCCAGCCTGTTGGGGAAAATCATTGTTGCAATCAGATTTGCAGGTCTTCGCCAAATTTGGGCTTTGCTGGAATAAATCGATTTGAGGAGATTAGCAAGTGACTGGGGAAGTGTTGATGTGATTTTTGTGACCGCACCAATTAGCAGAAAGAAGTATCCAAAGGCTACTCCATTCTCTCTTGATCAAAGTATTTCGTACGCTAAGATTGCGAGAGAGATCGTACGTTCAACTCCAAGGTTCTGATAATGCAATGGAATAACCTTAGTTGGTTCGTTGTGATTTTTTATTTTCACGGGGGTACTTACACAATTGTTCACAAGTTCATGGCAGCTGACAGCAGATTAATGATAGAAAGGGATTTTCACGCAATACGGATGATTTGGCAATGAGGTACGTGTTTCCTATACTAACCAGAAATGTACTGAATTGAAATAAGTGTAGGTTTAGAAAGTCTAAGTTCTATCCTAAAGCGGGACGTAGGATCAATCTCAGCAGACTTCAACCAAACTTTGATTCGCCTCGCATTGGACAGCTTCTACAAAGTTGGTGCAATCTTCAAGGGAGTAGCAAGAAGTTTTCAAATCACAATTCAGCATAAAGACACCATCAAGACGACGCATGCCAAGACATGAATCGTAACTAAAGTTAAGCTTATAAAGTGTTCCAATGGACCACACAAGGCAAACTTGCCATCAGCAAGCTGCTAGTGGTATGGATTAAAACGAAGCTTCCTTGATTAAACACCACAATCCACAGCTAACATCTGCTTGCATGAAAATGAAAATTACTCTAATTTAAGCTACTTGAAGTAGAAGGGGTGAAGAAATATTGCTAGCTGCTCATAACAAAAGACAAAATCATAAGCAATGAAACTCTTTTTATTATGATAGTTTTCACAACAACTTCTTACAAAGTTCTCAAAGGAAAAATTTCCTTCTCCTTCAAACTATGCTATGCTAAGCTATTCAACTACACTATCAGTCTCTCTGCTCTATTCCCTGATCTAATCTCTACTCTGATCTAATAAATTACAAATGAGGGGGGATGCCCCTTTTATAGTTGGCCCAGTCCAATGGACGGCTCAAATTACAATCAAATGGAGGGCTTAGATCAAGCCACATCAGCCCTAACCCTAAAAACTACCAGAATGAGGAGTGGTACAATAAATGAACCAAAAGATTCCCACTCACTCCCAAAATAGCAAAGGCAATCAATGCCCACTATCAGTCATCCAGAAGGTCATCATCCAAAAAGGCATTTCCATTCTCCTTCTCCTTGGCTGCAAAATCAATGAACCTGGCCAGCACAGCTTCAACCTCTTGAACTGAGATAGGCGGAATATGATCAAGCTAAAACTCTAACACTATGACTGCCTGCCCATGGCGAGTGCAAGACTTTCCCCAAGCAACTAAAGCATCCTGAGTGTTTTGAATAATGCTTGAGAAAGTTGAGGTGTTCTCAAAGTCGTTCTGAACAAAAGTCTTCACCTCTAAAAAGAAAGGTGGCAGCCTACTCCTCAAACCATCAGCAGTCACTCATCGGAATTCAGCCTCCTAGCAAAGATAGCCTCAAGCGTGTTCAGGACTCCATCAATAATGTTCGTCATGGCCTTCCTGACTCTGGCCGAATCTGTCTATGCTGCATCAAAGAATCCTTGGCCTATGACAATTGAAGAGTACCAGCCGGTGAAATCATACCTATCACCCTCCTGAATCATGCCTCCCTCAACCAAACTCTATAAGGGAGTATGCATTAAAGCCTCCAAACGCTGAATAACCCTGCTCTGATAGATATGAGCATCGCCCCAAGCTTGATCAACTAAATCCATCCATGACGTAATGCCGGAAGCCTGCTGGTAAGCATGAGCAAGATCCTCCATAAACTTTTTTGTCTCAGCACGAATGCCAGCAACCCACTTATCAACCTCTTGTGCCATTTTCCTCAAGTCCTCCAAGCCGCTAACTGATTCTCTAGGAAACTCGGCTGGAAGCTCAATCGTCACCGGATTCTCCTGCCCACAAGGACGAGACAAATGTTGCACGTAACCTATCAATGTCTTATGCTCCCTCTTCAATTTCTTGTATTTTCCTTCAGTCTGGAGCAATCTGTACTTGAGCGCCTGGTAGGAGTTATCACACTCCTCAATTATTTGTGCTCCTATGGGGCGACCTAACTCCATGGTGGTGATCATATAATTTTCTGGAACAGCCTCATCTCGATCACACTCGACTCTTGGCACAGCCACGTGAAGGGTGCGAGAGCCATCCTCATCTGTTGAAATCTTCGAAAATTTTCTCGCTCTCTTCTTTGTCGGAGGCGCACTGATCCTACTTAGGAATTCCTCCATCTCAACCGCTGGATCAGTTTCTTCAATGGGGCTCCTCCTCATCTTGTCTTTGAGCCAATTTGGTACTACCTGCTGTAATTCTGAAATAACAAATGGCTGCTCAATTCTTGCTTCTTCTTCATGAACTTCTTCTCTAACTTCATCCTGACGAGACTCATTGACTTCTATGAATTGAGTATCTCCTAAAACTTGGGCTTCCTATCCAATAACTGTATCATCTTCTAATGCCGCCTCAAGCTCATGCTGGAAGCGTGTATCTGTGGCAGTTTCTTCATCTTCTTCCTGTTGGTTATCTCTAGTAGGCGCGTTGACACTCTGGCCAACAAACTCCCTTCTTGGTGGCTGATTTGGCTCTTGTAATTCTTGTTCTTTATTCAACATATTTCTTTGATCAGCAAACAATGAAACCTCTTGGATACTTGGAGAACGAGTATCCAATGGCATAGGTGATTCTACTTCAATTCTTGGAGGCTCTGGCTGAACTGGCTCTTTCCTTCGTGACTCTGGAGCTTTTGCAACCTATTTCTTCTTTGTAGCAGTTGGTGTCCTATGATCTCCCATCAAATTGTAAGTAAGAGGAATTGTCTTGTTCTTAAGTCTATTCACATGCCTCTCAACCCATCCTCTAGTGAATGTTAGGACCGGAATGCAAAGTGTGTCCAAATCCGCAATCTCCGGCTCCGACCAATCTGGAAGTGGGAGTGGTGTATCCCTCACTGTCTCATAATCTGGATGAAGAACATTCATATCCTCGTCTACCTGGTCTGGAACTAGAATAATCTCACACTCTCTAATCATGCTCAAAGGTAGTCTCGAAAACATCCTTTTTCTTACTTCGGCCTCATCCAACGCACCAGCCCAGTAATCTTCAATATTTGCCTTATGCCTGAACTCCTCTGACAATATCCATCTGATATTCTTGTGGGGGTCATAATGCTGCCTACTGGTGTGATAAGAAAGGTGGAAAAACTAAAGCTCATTTTCAGCTTCCTTGGCTACTTGCAGTGAAGGACACACTTCATCTGAATTTCCCATGATGATTGGGAATTCAAGTCCTCCCTTCTTTTTCTTCTAAATCTTATCATAGGCGATGAGTTGCCTAGATATTTCTAACATCAAGATCCTATTTGTAGGGTATTTGGGCAATCTATATGGATATGAAGAAAACCCTTGCAGCCTAATGTAAGTAAATTTCGGAAACTGGATAAACCAACATCCGTACCTTTCTATCAATTCCTGAGCTTCCTTGGAGATCCTGTGATGGGTTATTTGCTGAAGTGATCTCGTTATGTGCATGGTGAGGGCGTCATTGATCCTCTTGTAATGGGATGTGCTCGTCAAGTGCAGCTGCGGACAAGCCTCATGAATCTTGAACTGTTGTGGGCCATACCCAATCGGCTCCTTGTATGATATTCCTTTGTACTTTGTCATACGAGCCAACATGTAGACAATGTAGGAGCCCATGTAAAATGTCTTTGTTCTCCTCAAACTCTGTAGTTGCTCGTGTAAATTATCACTAATCATCACTGCCCAATTAATAAACTCCTTGCCTTCCAATACGAGGTTGATGTAATAAATCATCCAAGGTTCAAAGATGAATGCCTGGGGGCATCCTCCAACTCTGTTGAGCATCATGATCAAATCACAATATTCTTGCTTCAAATCATTTGAGATTATCTGTTTCAACAACTTCATGCGAGTGGGCTTGGGCTTGTTCATCCAACGAGAGTTTATCATATCAGCACATATGTCGAATGTAGAAGCATACATACGCTCAGCACGTTCTCTCATCGTGTAAATCATCTTCTCGTGCGAGGGAATTCCAAATGCTTCGCCAATAGCTCCAGGCGTGAGGTTGGCAAACAATTTGCCATCCAGTGAAGTGATAGTCCTTTGGTCTGGATTGTAACAGTTAGCACACTCCATGATCAATTTTGGGCACTGAATTGCTGGTGGAAAACTCGCAGCTGCATGTAGTCCACTCCTGACAATATTGTGAGAAGTGATCGATGGACGATGGCCTCCAACTCCCATCATTCGACTTTTGAAAGCCTCCATATTGAAAGAACCCAAATTTGTATCAGCCAACTTTTCCAACTTTGAAGCAAACTTCGACTCCAGCAAGAAAGACTTTCTCAGCTTCTTGATCACAGCTTGTCTGGATGCATTTGCCTTGCTAGATTCAGCATTATTTTCCTTGCCAGTCGCTCTTACTTCAGCCATTCTGCAAAAACAAAAGATAGTCATCAGCAATTTAACTTACAAAAATAAAATCACATCGGGGCTACCAACAGATTTTCGAAATTAGAAGATGCATCACTAAATTCCAACTTCAAACCTCAACTTCTCCTGCAGCAACTTCGAACTTTCAACACTTAGAGAATTCACTTGCAGCAATAAAACTTCGGCACTTAGAAGAAAAATCAGCCAATCTTCACTTCAGCCACTTCTCAGCTCCAAATTTATTTCAAAGCTCAACTTCAGCTTCAACACTCAGCTTTTCTCACACTACAATCCTTTTCACTTCATAGCTCAAGTTGAACTTGCTAGTTGATGGAGAAAAATGAACAAACTCACAGCTCATATAGCCAAGTCGATTTCTAGAAGAAGCCAATTTTGGCAAGAATTTGAATTTCCCTCCTCTGGCAGCTGCAACACTTGGCATCTGGCTTCTAGAATATTTGACCTTCTAGATTTTCAAAAGATTCATCTCCACTGATCTAGGCATATTTCACTTTAGCATTTTAAAATCATCTTTTGAAAATATTAACTTCAACTGCACCCTCTTTAAGAAATTTATTTCACCATTTGAGGTGTTGACAGTTTGATTTCATCAATTCCTGGCTTGAGAAGATCATTCCCATGAAAAATTTGATCAAAATCATCTAGGAATTTAACTTCAAATTACCAGTCAAGGCATTTTATTTCAACAACATCTTTTCCCTTCTTGCCTTAGAAAATTTTAAATTTTCCTTAGGAAATTTCATTAATCAAACACCCATAAAAAATCTTCATCTTGAAAGCCTTGGCTAGGTGTGGAAGACTTTAAAATCAATTCCTCGTTGAAGATATCCAGTACCCAAAAGAAAATTCCCTTCAGAAAGCATCAAATTCATGTGTCTACAAACGAAGGGGTTCATTTAATTTTTGAATTTTAACCTTAGAAAAATATTTTGCCATCAAATTTATCTTCATTCTTTATCTCTGGGCATATTTTCCAGCTTTTCCTTGACAAGTCTCATCAACCTCATGAAGCTGGCACATTTTGGCTCCTTCCTGCCAATTTTATCCATGCCTTAGCAAATCTTATCATCCCCTCTCAGGCTTAGGCGTATTTCTCTAGAGGTGGAATTTTGTGACTTAGGAAAATTTCATCATCACTATGAACATGGGCGCATTCAAGGGGTCAAGGAGGAATTTAACCTTAGAAACTTTCTCACCCATCTAGCAAGTTGGGCGCATTTGGTATGTTGAGGAGGAATATCCTAACGCCTTAGTTACTTTTCCTTGATGCCTCTTGAGATGGACGCATTTTGTGGGTCAAGGAGAAATTTCCACTTGCCTTAGTAACTTTATCACCATCACTTCTTTCCTTGGGTGCATTTGAGGTAGGGAGCAGGAATTAGCAACACCTTAGCACATTTTCTTCACCTTGACTAGATGAGGGTGCATTTAGGGGGTGGTGAAGGAAATCAACATGACTTAGAAACTTTTTTTTTGTCTTCCATGGCTAGATGACTTGGGCGCATTTCATGACCTGAGCAGGAATTAGCAACACTTGGAAATTTTTCTAGACTCCCTTCCATCATGGGCGCATTTGACTAGTCAAGCAGGAATATCCAACGCCTTGGTTACTTCTTCCTTCACACATGTTGGAGATGGGCGCATTTAGGGGGCTGAGCAGGAATATCTCATGCCTTAAACAATTTTTTTTCATAGCTTCTTCTCCTTGAGGGCGCATTTGAGGGGGTCAGCAGGAATTTTAACATTTGAAACTTTTTCCACCCTTCCGCCAGTCTCATCTTGGGCGCATTTCACAGGGGGTGAAGGAATTTGTTCAGACTAAGACATTTTTCTGGCTTGCTCGCTCCTGTTTTACTATATTTAGTAAGTCTCTAATTTTCATTCTTCTGAAGCTTGGATTGATCTGAAATTTTAGCCACAGGACCCTCATGACCTAGTTGATCTGTTCACACTGCCATCTCGTGCTGACTTACTATTTATAGCATGTTTCTAGAGGTGATTTACTATTTATAGTAACTGCTTGATTTCAGGACTTCCACAACTCCGTTTAACTTGAAATTTGAATGACGTGATCCTCATGGGTTAATTTGCCTGTTCACACTAGCGTCTGCTACTGACTTGCTATTTATAGCATGTTTCAAAAGTGGCTTACTATTTATAGTAAGTGCTCAAATTGCCCTCAAATAGTGGAATCCTTGAAAGATACTAATTGCAGTGGGATACACCAGTTTTCAAAAATTCTAGCGTGACCCCTCATTTTGGGTCCCGAAGCTAGAAACCCTAATTTGACTTGCATGTTGACCAAACGATCTCCATTTGACCCCATTTATGTTGCACTTTGCTCTGTTCATGACGTTGAAGTACTGGGCAATTGCCGAAGTGATCCTGCTAAAAATAGTAAGTCCTTGAAAAAGTGACCAACTCCACTTGCATGTCACCTTGCTGTGTAGCTCTTGAAAACCCCATAAAGAATAACCTGACATGCACCGAAAAGTCCTGCATGCAAACCCTAAAAATAGCCTTTGAAGACAGCTCTTGAAAAAGGTCCTGATCCTGATTTGCATGTTACATCACTGCGAAGCTTTTGAAAAACCCACAAATAATATCCAAACATGCATTGAAAATTCCAACATGCAAACCCTAAAAATAGCCTCCGAAGGCTGTGCTGAAAGTTATCATCTCATCTTGCATGTTATACCATCGCATAGGTCTTGGAAAACCCAGAAATATTCTGCAGACATGCACTGAAAAACTTTGCATGTAAACCCTAAAATCTGCTTCCGAAGGTGATACTAGCTAAAAATAGAAAGTTGCCAGATTTGGTTCAAATTTTGCAGACAAGCAATTTGGCGTGTCCTGGATGCAGTGTGGTGGAGAGAACTTCAACAGTGCTGAGAAAATGTCCCAAATTGAACACTTACTAAAAATAGTAAGTAGTTGGAATTCAATGAAAATTTGTTGGGATCCTGCTGGAAGCCTACTGACTGCAGTGCCAAGCTTAGATTTCAACTTACTCACTCCATTTGACTTCAAACTGACTGGAAAATTCAAAACCCTAATTCTCAGACTTAGCCAAAATTTCACGTTCAAGCTCAAAGACGGGCACATCCCGGAAAGGCGGACAACAGAAAGAGAGAGACAGAGAGAGACAGAGAGACAAAACCAAAGCCAAAAGACGAGGAACGGAGCAAAAATTAGGGGGTCCCCATTTTAAATGGGGTGATGTGTGAAAAGGTCACAACAAGAAGGAATTGATTTATTGTTCTCTGCATTTGTTTGGAAGGTTCGATCTCTCTCTGGTGCTTGGGGGTTTGATATTATATACATCATAAAGTGCGTATTTGTCTTGGCACATTGGTTTGAGGAAATTATAGCTTTGGGAGAAGAGGATTTATGCAAGGAGACGCTTCTTAAAAGATTCAATACAGACAAAAACTAAAGAGAGTTGCTTGCAATTTACGTCAGAAGGGAATAAGACAAAAGGACGAATTAAGCATCTATCGGGAGCAGTTGGGAAATCTATTTGAAAGGAATTTGAGTTAAAGCTTTAGGTGAATACTTTAATCGCTACATTCTGAAGATCAAGGTGGATATTATATTGGCTATTAAAGAATTAATTTAATGGTTGGGAGATATTCGATTTCATTGAAGTAGTTTATGACCTGCTGGAAGAAGACACAATTTGTGAGTAATAAATAAAATTGCTTTTCACCTGTCGGGAGCAGCTTGGCAAAGGATTTCGATGACATTTTGAAAGGTTATGTGCTCAAATAAAGTTAAGAAGAAACGTCAAAGGTTGTGGCGCAACTTTATTCATGTTCGGTATAGTCAAAGGAACCGCTTAAAGCTTTCTATTGTTTGGAAGAAAAATCGAAGATGTCGTATTTTCCTGGAATGGCATCCACGTTGCAGCTGGAACAATCTTATAGATTGGAGGCAGAGTAGAATTCGTATTTGCTAGAATAGAGTCGCAATCCATCTTGGAAGTTGGCGCTAAGTGACTGATTGAGATCTTCAGGAAGGAGACATCTGAGTCTAGCACCATCGGCATTATCCAGCATTCTGTATGAACTTGAGACACATTAGGGATGTCGTAATAGCCTGGGAAGCACCAAATTAACATTGAGAAGGCGTGTGAAGGCAACCAACCTAGATGCACATATACCGGTCCAATTCTAGCTTAAGTGAACTCAATTCTTTGATGGAGCAAGTCGCAGCCATCAAGGAGGATTGATTTTTGGGTGAGACTTCACTATAAGCGTCCTTGGCTGGAGAAGTTGCTGACATCCAAATACAGAGATAAGGCGATTGGAAGATTACCCAGGTTCTTATTACAATTATCATTTTGCATAAGTTGCAAATCAAGAGGGAGTATCATTGTATCGCTGTCTAAGACTACACAGGTAAATTATGTAGCTTGCTGAAGATTGCTTGTCACCAGCTAAATATTGTTGTCCTTGCACTGCATATTATTTCTCATAATATTCTTTCAGCATTGTAACGTTTAAAGTTTCAAATAAAGCATTACAAGGAGTTGGAGAAATAGTGGTCATTGTAATTAGAATTGCTTCATTGCTATTTACTGATTTGGAGCTATCACCTTGAAGATATCGTTGAACTTAGCTTACATAAGAAGACTAAATGTATGGCAACTATTTGTCATAATGACAATTGATTGTAGCAGCATACTTGCATAAATATTCTATTATTTGGAAAGTCACAAAACATTTGCACTACATATTAGTTGCATTGGAAGGCATATGATATCATTTCATCAACATCACAAAGAGTAAAGCAAACTGAAAAGCACTTCTAGCCAATCGATTGAAGAAATGTCCCAAAGTCAAAAATTGAGAATTTCGGACCAAAATAAGTAGGGACATTACATCAGATTAGCCAAGGACATCTCAGTTTTTCCAACAAACTGCTCAACAAAACTCCTTAGTAGAAAAGGGGCAGTAAATAAAATGGAGACGATGGCAGATAAGAAAAGTGATCTTTTCTCAAAAGAATTCAATGATACATTCAATGGTAAACAGCTAAGGGACTTGCAGAAATAAAAGGATGTAGGGAATTGGCTTTATGTAATTGAATTAGAATTGAAATCCATGAAATTTACCAATGATGTTCTCTCTAAGTTGGAGGAAATAGACACTTATTTATCCAAAGTAGATCAGGCAGATTGGATGCTTCTGAATTGGGCTATGCAACCCTCAATGCTGGCTTTGGTCCAGCACAAGTTCATGGAACATCCTTGTGAAAAACTGAGACTTGCAGTTGCTTCTTGTCTCAGTGAGATCATAAGGATAACAGCTCCTGTAGCACCCTATAATGATGGCATACTAAATAAAGTTCTACAGCTGATTGTGGAGAGCCTATATGGGTTACATGATGTCAAAGCCCCTACTTTTGGTAAAAGGGCTAAGATTTTAGAAATCATGGCAAAAATCAGACCATTTATCTCTATGTTGGATCTCAAGTGTGATAAATTGATTCTGCAGATGTTTCAATGCTTCTTAACTAAAATTAGAAAGCATCATCCAGACAATGTGAGAGATTGTATGCAAACTATTATGTCCTTAATCCTAGATGAGGATGATGATATCTGCAAACGGTTGCAGTCAGTGTTAGCCATTTGGAGGAAGGAGCAGTATGTTACCTCCACAGCTTATGCTTTCTCAAAGGGTTTGATTCAGCAGAAGATTGAAAGGTTCAAGAAACAGATGACTGAAAATGAACTAATCTCAATGGGCTTGCAGGTTGCAGGATCTCCCAAAAAACGTAAGAACCAAATGAGAAGGGAGCAGATTTGTTCCACATGTCAGGGGTCTTGGACACCTGATCACAATTGTGGGGCTGGTAAGGAAGATAAGTCAGCCAAAGAAGTTTGGACCAGCGATGAAGAGGATAGATCCCAACATATTGAATCAATTGTGGCTTCAGGTAAAGGTTACACAAGTTTCTTTGTAGGTAATTTGGAAATTATGCTTGACAATTATGGAAGGGCAATGAATTCTTTTGGTGATTCCATGACTCATGTTATTGCTGCCTCATCTTCTCCACATGAAAACATTGGTCCAAATGTTGTTGATGGTAACCCTATGTTTGATTCTAATGCTGCCTTGGTTCTAAATCAGCAAGAATGCGAAGCAGATATCACAAAAGAAGTTTTCTATAAGAGCCAAATCCCTCAAGGTAAATCAGCTAATCCAACATATGAATCTAATGTTGGTAAGTCACACAAATTGGAAAAACAATTGAAGGTCAATGAAGATAAGATGGTTGCAGCATTAACACATTTTGATGACATGCACAAGCTGGTTGAAGGTCACCTTTGGAAGGGACAACTTGACAGTAGAGAAAAAAGGGGTAAAGAAGAATCATCTCAAGCTGATTTGCAGGTAATCAAGGAAGAATCATTGTATAGGAAAGAAGAAGAAGCCTATGAGCTTGTGGATACTAAGGATACCTTGGAGGTTGCTCAAGAGGCTCTACAAAGAGCAGAAAATCAGATTGACAAGCTTAACTTAGAACTGAGTTTGGCACAATCTCAATCATAAAATCAGTTTCTTATGACAGCTACCTTAGAAAGGACAACCACCATTGATGAGCCACCGAAGTTTGCAGAAGAATTGGTTGAACACTATGAAGATTCTATGAAAGAGTTTGTATCAAATGCTGGTTCGTTGACAGTGAACAGTAGTCCTTATGCACTTTTCTGTCATAAGAATTTTCAGGTTGACATGGATTTGGAAAATCACTTTGCATATACTCAAGATTACAAGCCTAAGCATGAGGATGTCTTCATTGTTTCAAGTTTCTCACAAAGTATGAACTTCCCCTGTTTTCTGAAGATTGGCATCAAGAAGGAGCATGAGGTATACAAAGTTCTTGTTTGCATGGACATAACAAGAAGTTTGAATGAACATGGGAGCCATAGCATTGAAGAATTGACAGTTAAATGGTTAGCAATTGATCACATCCTCTTCTAACCAATAAGAAAGCATTATATTTGTTGTATGAGCCATATTCTAGCAGCCTACAAGCAATTGGGAATGAATTTTCAGATTTGGTTCCTTGGCCTCCATCCCACATTTCAATGTATGAAAGTTCTCCTATGATGCTAATCATTGAATTTTCAGATCATGCAGTGATGATAATAACTAGTTGTATAGATTTGAGTTCACTTAGTAATCTCTACAACACTTGGGAAATGGATGTTGATGAGAATTTACCAGTCCATGAGAGAAAAGGCATTCGGGAAGTGAGTCTAAATCAGTTTTTCAGACTTGTTGCTACTGAAAATCGTGAAGGAATGTGTGTGATTACATTTGGAGATACACTGAAAACTATTCCTCATTTCAGGCCGAGTATGCTTAATGACATAAAAGATTTAGGTACATACATGGGTGACAAGATTGCACTTGATAATAGAGTTTCAATTTATGTTTATATCAGAGTGATGCAATGTCAGCATGGTGGTTCCCTTTTTAGGTTGATCTGGAATCCTGGAATCACTTGGGTTTGCAGTTCAACAGTTGAGGATGAGGAAGCCAATGTCGGCTTACTGGGGTTTACTCCCATGGGGGTCCAGTTCAGTCTTTTCGGAGAGCAGTTACCTAGGGAGTGGGCAGAGATGGTACAATATTTGATTGCTCTAATTACTAGTTGTTATCAGGAGGTTTCTTGTGTTGGCATCCAACAGAGCAGTGCTTTCAGCAATTGGTGCTACCAATCTCCTAGGTTGATTTGGGACCCTGGGATCATACTCAATTTCAGTTGGTTCAGCATAGTGATCTTGGGGTAGCATTGGAATTGCTTGAGGACAAGCAATTTTGGGAAGGGAGGACTGTAATGCCCCCTTTTTCTAGCTCACATTGTATGATGTTGTCGTTAGCCTATTTCTCCTTGGTTCTGTAGGCTAACCAAGGATTTTAAGGAATCTTGAGGATTTTTGGCCTAGTCAATTTTCGTTGTAGGTCAATCTGGGGCGTCTAGAGGCAGTTTTGGCATACTTACTATTTTTAGTAAGTCATTAATGTTGTGAATAGTAATTCATCAGGCAGGCTGCAGTCTCTAGTGACTATGTCTCGTCAATGGAACTTTTGGGGTATTATCGTCAGATGATTTTAGTTCCATTGGTTTCATTCATCTTCGCATTAATAAAGTTTAAATTATAAAGTTAAATTCAATTATTTAACTTTATTAGTGTGAGTCTAAAGTTAAGTGGGAAAGTGAATAGTAAAAGGGGCCCCTTATTTTAAAATACATGAGACATCAAAAAGGCAAAAGAGAAGTTTATGTTTTATCCCATATTGGTCAAAAGTGTGAATGAGCTCTTATGAGAAGCTTATAAAAAGTGTTGCAAGGGCTCATTTTCAGGATGCTTGGTATATGCTTGGTTATTATTTTCTCTTGGAAAATTCAGGGAAGCTTTGGCTTTCAGCAGGTTTGAGGACGGAATCCCTCGAGCTTGAAGGCAGCGAACGGAAAGCCATTGTCTGTTGGAGATATCATTCAGGTGTCTCACTTTGTGCTTCAGATTTAAGCTATTTTTGAGGGTTTGTCAGATTTGCAGTAGCTGTTGTATTGCTGCAAAATATATTTGTATCTGTAAGTTGCCATAGCTGATGTATTATTGCAACTATTTCTGATTAAATGCAAAAGCTAGATTATTTTGCAGTTTATTATTGTGCTAGAATTTCATATCTTCAAGATTCTACAGAAGTTTCTATTTTAAATAAAAAATCTGAAAATTTAGGGCAGAAAATTGGGGGTTTTTGAGTCAGATCTAGTTTGGCTCATTACATTCCCTCTTTTCCATTTTTTCTCTCTTCATTTTTTAAATTTTTTTACACTTCTTTATTTTTTTCATTTTTTCCTACTTCCAACTTTTCCTTTATTTTTTCATTTTTTCATTTTTTAACTCCATTATTTTCTCCTTAGCTATTTTTTCATTTTTGGCTTCGACACAATTTTTTCACCTCGTACTTGTTCGGTCTTGTGGGTAGGTGTATTGTCCAGTTCTGATGCTCTTTTTTTGTACTCTACGTACTCAAAAAATGTTTGGTTGGACGTCCCCTTCTCCTTTTCTCCTTTGTACTCGTCGTACTCGGACGAAAATGTCTAGCTGGACGTGCCCTTCTTCTCTTCTTCTTTGTACTCGTTGTACTCGGCCGGCAATGTTTGGCTGGACATGCCCTTCTCCTCTTCTTCCTGGGTTTCTCCAATCTATAGCATGTTACACTCTCGGTGGAACACCTCATAATCCTCCATTTTCCAATGAAACAACCCGTTAAGTGAGCTTGTCTCGTCCTCTTAGCAACTCTCAAGTTAAAGTACACCATCGGCATTCGGTTCCATTGCTTTCCTCCCTTCATTGAAATTTGACTCACCTCCGTCCGATTCTGATCCGGAGGAAGCCAATTCTTCGTTCACGACCTAGTTCTTCAAGTCAATGACGTATTTCCGCCCGTTGCTCTTGATTGAGAGTGTGTTCCTCTTCCAATTATGATTTGCTTTGGCTCCCACCAACCATCCTCTTCCAAGCAACGCATCGTATGCCTTCCTCTGTAGTGGGATGACCACGAAGTTTAGCAGGAACGGTTGTGTCCCAATCATTACCTTTTGATGCCATGTTGATCGACACCCACAAGTTGGAATGTCGATGGCCAAAGTGTCAGCTTCCCAAGAATCTTCCATGTGTCTTCGAGTAGTACGTTAACTCCCAATACTCCATCGACGATAGTGTTTGTCAAAAAATTTCCTCTGATCTCCATTTGTATTACTGTTAGCATCTTCGCAATGTTTGTCGTTAGTAGCATTGTCGATGGTGGTGGTTCTGCTATCAATTCTTTCCTTCAGCCTTCCTGCCACTGACGTTGGTCATTACTATCGATGTTCGTGATCGCTAGTCCCAACTATGGCATAGTCTAGAGAAGGTCAATCACCTTTATGGGTACGGTGGTCTGCAGTACCTGCTGTACAATGTTGTTTTCTGCCTCCGACTGCCAAGAGGTGTTTGGATTATCTAGAGGTGTTTTGTGTTCCTTTGCCATTTCCAGTTCCACTTCTACTTTTGCTTCCTTCATTCTTTCTTTCTCTGTACGTGGATTTGGGTAGGTGGCCTTCTTCATTTAAGCTCTAGTAATCGCCAATACCTCTTACGCTTCCACATCTAACATATGGATGCCTTTCTGCTTGGGGCATTCGTTGTCTTCATGATCACCCGGTCCACACCACTTGCACAATCTTCCCCCTAAACCTTGACCGTTCTGGCATTCCCAGGCGAAGCGGCCCCATTCATTGCACTTTCGACATTATATCATGGGCCTTCCTTTACCATCATACTGTATCTTACTTCTCGGACTTTTGTTGCTTCAGTAACCTCTAGGGGATGCATTGCTATTGTACTAGGGCTTCAGTGGTGTATTCGGCGGTGTTGACGATTCTCCCTGAGTGAAGAGTACTTGCATACCCCTTGCTTTTAGATTGTATGGGCATTCCTTGATGGAATGTCCCATCACTTGGCAGATATTGCAAAATAGCTTCTTCGGGCAATTTTCCTTTATGTGACCTTTCCCCTTGCAATCTGTACACCACAATTCTTTTCCTTCCCTCGTACTCTCCTTATCGGCCTTCAATTCTTTCATCATTCTCATCATTTCCTTCCTCAATGCTTGTATGGTCTTGGACTCACTGTCACTGTTATCGTTTGTACTCTCCTCATCGTCTTTCTTCCTTTTCCCTTAGGAGGATGTTTTATTTTCACTCTCTATATCCATCGCCCAATTGTACACTTCATCATACGACGATGGAGGAATGACTTTCATTTTCTTTCTCAACGATGGGAGTAACCATTTGATAAACCATCACTTCTTTAGCCTGTCGACCGACTGAGTCTCCAGTTGTAGGTGCACACATTCTCGTGCATCCCTTGCTTTGTATTGTAGATTTTTGCTACAATTTCACTATTATCTCTCAAGAGTTTGAATTCGCCTTGGAATGCCTTCTTGAGTAATCTCCATGATGCCCTATGTACTTGGCCCAACTCTATGTACCATTCAATGGCACTGTCTCTCAGCGTCGCTAGAAATGCTTTCAGCCAATAGTCCACATCATCTTTCCCATTGGCTATCCAAATCATCTTGCACGTCTTACAGTGCCTTATTGGATCTTCTGACCCATTCCTCGTAAATTCCAACAACTTTTTCCTCTCGACTAGTGGAGTCACCATCCTTCCCTGATGCCCTCCTTGTGTATTAGACCTGACTGGACTGGTTCTCCCGCAACATTATGGTGCATCACTTGCACTCTCGGCCACATACGAGTCTCTCCCACGTCTTCTGTCAACGTCCTTGACACCTTGAGTCTCCTAGGGTTCGTTCCGATACTCCCTCTGCCTTGGGGTCTTAGGCTCAGATCTTCTAGACCTCAGCCCTTCATCATCGTCCAATATGGACAACTCCTAAATGCATCAGATACTACTCTCAAGCTCTTCAATCACTTCATTTTCATTTTCATTTTCATAAATTTTGGTGCACTCTTGCAATAGAATGATCGATTTAAGTTATATCTTCATTGATTTCTTTGGAAAGGTGAGAGCATACGGAGTACAAATGAGGACAAAAAAAAATTAATTGAGAAGTGTTGGTGGCAAGCCAACCAACTTATAAATTTTAACAATCATAGAATCATTGTAACCAATTGGTTGATAGCAAGTACAAATGAAGTTGCATCAATGCTAAAATGGTGGATTAATGTTGTGCCCAATCAAAAAAAAATTGCTTCAGTAAGGCATTTTGAAAAGAATGGTCAAAGTCTTGTAAAAAATTATCGTCAAAGGTCAAAATTTCTAAAAATAGAAATTTTCTATTTTTACTTGAGTCAGGGTTTTCTAGGTTTGTTGTCAAAAGGATGTTGGCAAAACTTTCTAAAAATAGAATCTTTGCATGGAGGGTCCTAACTGATTTTGATTGGTCGAAAATACTTCCCTAGCAGGCCGGTCCAATCAGAATCATCAAATCATCAATATTTCTCTGGTGGGTCAATTCCACTTTTTCAGAAAGCAAACCATGAGTTTCGAAGTCATCAATGGAGGAAGGTCAACTGCTAGGTGTCAGATTCAAAGTCTCAAATGCTGTGCAGACAACATGGAACGACAAAAGATGGACGAAGAACGGCGAACGGAGGAGGCAAATTCAAAAATGATGAAATTTGTGAAAAATTCTCTAACACTAGAAAGTCTAGGCACCCCTGTCTAGTCAAGGCACCTAGCAGTCAATTCCTTATCCAAGGTGCATTGAGGGTCAAGTATTTATAGGATCAGTGCCTTATACTAGGTTATATAGTCTCAATCAACTAGAAGACACAACACATAAAAATGACAAAAAGAGATATGATATCTATAATTGAAAATGCATAGTAATCCATCTCCAAACTCTATACATCCACATGCAATAAGGAAAAGACCATTACAAGTGATATCTTTTATTTAATTGCTACAACACTTATTAGGTTCACACTAACAAATGTGGCAAGAGAAAACACTAAGCTAAGAGGAATTTTTCATGCTTCATCACTTGGAAGTCTTCTCGAAGATTTACAAATGACCAATGAGACATTCATTTTCAAACATTAGCTATAGAATAGCTACCTCTTTGCAATTTACAAAATGAGTTGCTCTAATGGTGATTGGACATGCAAGATTTGGAATTCTAGAAGATGCCCGACATTGTAGTTTGGAGGAAATGGAGAAATGATTGACTCTTTGAATGTTAAATGAGCTCATATTTATAGCACTTTTCTAGTTGCTAAATACTTGCAAGAATTCGATAGAGAACTAAATCTCATTAATGCTATGTTTATGACAAGTTGAAATCTTGTAAAATCTGCCGAAAATGTAGCTTGGAGATGGCACAAAGATTATCTAGATTTGAAATTCCAACCATCGCATTCATGGCATCATAGCATTCTTCAATATTCACCGTTGATTTTTTTCTTGGATGTGCACCCTTGGGATAAGCATGAGTTTTCAGGAGATAAAGACCAGTTTGGTAGTTGTAGGAGTCAAATTGGGAATTAATGGCGTTTTAGTAAGTGTCGAAGAGTGGGCAAAGTGAACAAGAATAAATGTACAGATTTGATGTGGGATAGGATGAGGATAAGGGAGATACAGGATTTCAAGTCAAGACTAGATAATGGAATAGGATGGATGAATGGAGATCGTAAAGTTTGAGGAAACTTTGCAAGGGGGTTGAAAGGAAGGAGTGAATTGAATGGGGAAAGTGTAGAGAAATCATACAATATTAGACATGGCAATAGGATGTCCAGGTGGAAGGAAAGATATCTAGAAGTCAATGTAATGTCCCCTTCCTAAGCAGTGATCATTGTTGATAGTCAACCTATCCCTCGGTTTCCTATAGGCTAATGAGGTTTGGTTAGGAGACTCCCTAATTCTTGGAGGTCATGTTGTTCAACCATTTGGCATATTCCATGTGTTGCAGTGAGTTCAAAACTATGTGTTTCATTCTGGCACTTTCTAGAGCATTTTTAGGCACTTGGCCCAACATTACTATTTTTAGTAAGTCACCTCCTCAACATCGACTTGGCACTTCCACGTCTGTTTTTCCTCGGCATATTCAGTTATTACATTTAATATTTATTTGGTGATATTTAATGGCCTAGGGGAATTATTTTAAATAATGTTAATGTTATAAGTTAAATTAAATATTTAACTTAACGTTATTTTTAATATTTTAAAGGTGATTTTATTATATGGGGTCTAGGGGACATAAGGAACTTTTTAAAAAAAAGATATAAGTTGTATTAAAAGTGGGATGCCTACAAGGGAGACATAAGGGAATTTTATTGAAATAAATTAAGCTTATTTCCCCAAGGTGAGTGGGGTTTTGGAGAAGCAAATAAAAGTGCTTTTGGGAATTCATTTGGCATTCATGCTTAGAAATTTACGAAGAGTTATTGCAGGTTCAACAACATTCTTCCATCGATTTGTAAGGACAAAAACCCTTACGGAGAACATCCATTTCGAAAGTGCAAGATCTTTCCTAGTGGATTGTAATGTCCCCTTCTCGAGCATGATCTTTCCAGTGACCATTGGCCTATTCCGGAGACCCGTAGGCTACTCTGAAGGTAAAATTAGGGTTTCTTGTTTTGAAGGATGCTCTTGCTCAAGGTTGGTTGATTCAATGGCGGATTCTTTCTGGGTTTTCAGAGAGCTTCGCAGTGATATGTTCTTCTTGGCATTCTAAGTATCTTCAGGAATTTACTATTTTTAGTAAATTCTATTTCTGGCAGTGTTCCTATTGGTTTCGGCATGGTTGACTTTCTACTTCAGACTGATCAGTTGGCTTGCTCATTTATGGCTTCAGGGCTCAATTGGAGAGATAAGTCGAATTATTTAATTAAAGTCATGTTTTAATGTTATATTTAACATTGACCCCCTTGGCCTAGCTCGTCACTTTAAGTTGTTTTAAAAGATGTCTTTATGGGTGGGCGCCTCATTGAAAGAAATTAATTATATTTCTTATAAAGTAAAGATTAACCCAAGCTCAAATTGGACGCCAATTTCAAGAAGGAAATAAAGTATTATTAAAAGTCAAAGTTTGCTTGGAAAAGTGGGACGCCTTCTATTGGAGGATTAGGGTTTGGTTCGAAAAGGAAGTTTAGGGTTTCGAGAAAGATCATCTGAAAATTATAAAAGGAGGCCTTTGGTTATCATTGAGATTATCTTTTATCTACAGGAATGTTATGCTGCTGGATTGGCTATGGGATTGCTTCGAGGAATGTAAGCCTCCTAGCTAGGCATTGCTTCTCGCTTGAAAGATAGCGACTAGTGGTGAGATAGTATAGTCTGAGTGTTTTGTATCAAGATTTCTGCATTATTGTCTTTGTGTGGCTTTGTAGTTCAGATTTGTGCATTTTAGTGAGATTCTAGAATTGCATTTTCCTCATAGCAGATTATTGTTTTTAATCACAAGTCAAAAAATACAAAAAGTGTTGTTCTGGGTATTGTCTCATTGGTTTTCTCTGTTGGAGGCGACCCTTCATGAATATTTGCAGATTTTAATATGAAGCTGATGATTTTATAATGCAAATTCGTCATTCCTTGTAGGGCGCACTTTCTGGAGTGCCTTGGGATCCGTGCCATTAATTAATAGCCACTTTTAGCTGCCTTTTCTTATAACTAAACTAGGCGCCATCATTTTATAGGTCCATTGCATCAAACTTGAAGTCTTTTGGGTCTGTTTAGGGTGTTATACGAGCAAATTAGTGGATTACAGGCATGCTGGTTTTACATTTAAAAGTGCAGATCTGTACAAATCAGAATCTTAAATCTGGTTCTTGAGTGAAGAAATCAGTCTTGGTATCTTCATTAAGCAAGGAGAATCCTCTTATTAGATGTTCGTTGAATTGTTCTAACTTCATGCTCTTGGCAGGCGAATTCTTCTCATATTGTAAGCTGAACAGTAGTACTGGCAGCAGTTCTTAATCTTGCTTAATTCTGATTTGTAATGCTTATCTTACATTCTGAAGTAGCTTTGTAATAATTTATATCTCCGTCATATGGTAGCTCCCATTCCGTCTCGGTCTGGAAAGCACATTCTTGACGTCGAGTATTTTCAGCATCATTGCTTATTTCCTTTCATAGCATTGTAATTCTTACACTCTGCCATATGGTCGCCTCAACTCCATACTGGATTGGGTAGCACATACTTGGTGTTGAGTTCCTTTTCAGTACTTGTAGTGGTAGAAGATCCTCTGACCATATGCTCGCCATCATCAGCGCCATTCTTGGTTAGAGTTCCTTCCAGTTCTGTCTTTGCATTTAGATCCTCTGACCAATGCTCACACCTTGCCCTCATCGGGATCCTGGTGTACATTCTGGTTAGAGTTGTTTCAGTATCGTTCTGGTTTAGAGCTAACCCTAACGACTGTGGATTGCTCTACTTGTTGCAATTGAAATTTTGAAAAAATTTGGCTCGGAATATTTCATGGATATATAGGTGATTTCACTCAAAAATCATACAGGGACTGATTGTTTTCAGATTTTGGTGCTATTGCTTGGGGTTCAAGTCAGATTATTGGAGGAAAATTTGAGACATCTGAGCTGCAAATTTGAAGACCAAAAAATACAGATTTATCCCTCTTGTTTCTGGTTGCACCATTCCCGAGGCAGGCCGTACTACCCTAGGAGGGATGTGGGAGCTAGAGGTTGAATCGCCCAAGTTTTGGGCCGAAAATTTGTAAGGTTTGAGGTGCCTAGGGTTGGAGAAGACTCAACAAAAATATTGGAAGGGAACAACAACGTTTAGAAGGAGATTGTAAGCTTTTATCGAGTTCCAAGGTTGCTGGTCATAGTCCAGTTTCAGGCCATTTCCAAACAGCAGTGAATGGGTATGTCTGAAATGCAAATTTAAGAGTGCTATAGTTATTTTGATGATGTAAAAACATTTATTTAATGCTGTAATACTTCTGTAATAAATCTAGAATAAATTACAGCTTGTGGGTATTCCTAAATAGTTGAGTTTTCAGCACTTGCATTGCAAATATTTGTATTCATTGTTATTGTTGTTATTTATCTATATTGCAAATCTCAAACTGCAAACACATCAGAAACAGAACACCAAAAATAAAATATAGGGTGCATATTACAGTCAAGTTGAAGTTCACATAAGAAAAAATAGAAGCAAGAAGACAATAGAGACCTTTGTAGGAATTTGACGCAAAAGTGGATGGGGATACCAAATATGGGAGAGGAAGTTTGGTTATCATTTTAAAAGTGGTGGCTAGATCAAAGGAAGAAGATGGGTCAGCTGCTAATGAGATATGGAATCTCACCTAGAAAAAAGGTCTAGCTAGTAGAAAAATACAACAAGAAAAATCTTTTTAACATAAAAAAGGCACCCAATATATAGGAACACACCTATCATGAGGTGCATGCCAACATTTTTTTTTTGTTTTTAAAGGGAAAAAAAATTGTGTAGAGATGTGTGTGTCATGACAGGCATGCGTCAATATAAAGGACATCTATTTTTGTTGTAAAAGTAAAAAAATTAGTGCAAAGATGTGCACCTCATGATAGGTGTGGGCCTATACAAAGCAGCCACAAGGATTGAAATTGCAGTCTATTAAAAATCTTGCCTAGCAAAGATGATAAAAGATTGACACACAATAGTGGTAAATAATGCTTGAGTAAAAGGTATTCTAAATAGTTTTCAAGTTCATCTTTACATCAGCATATAGGCGAGAAAGAGTAACAAGAACCTAACAATAAAAAAATGCAGCCAAGACCAATAAGCATCATGTTTAGGTAGAAAACTGATGAAGACTTTCTAATCCAGTCAACATTTGAAATTTGGAATTGTTCAAAGGAAGAAGAAATCCTCATAAGAAAATAAGACAAATGCACCTATTTTCTAGACTTCCATTCAACAGACATGCTTCACAAAAAAAACTTTGTTGATGAGCATGCATGGGAGAAGAATCATGTGTTTGATTCAAAGAGATTGAAGTTTTTAAACATCCAAAATCAAATAAGTTAATACCTAGATGTGCATTGGATAGTAGAAACATGCTAGGTGTAGGACATGATTACAGGCACATGAGAAGACCTAAATTTGTGCCACAATAAAGAGTTACCATTTTTTTTAAATTTGATAGTCAATGTATAGGTGTGCAACAAGAGATTAGGCATGCACCTCTATAAGAGATCCAATGTTGCCAATTTATAGGCATGTGAGGGAGTTTGAATGTGGCTGCATGAATGAGTGTATAGGTGCATATGGAGGTACAAACACTTCTACAAAGAGCTAGTCAAGCTATTTTCAAAGGTACCTTTTGGAAAGTAATAGGTGCAATAGGGTTGGAAAGGATGTGAAGTTTGGAAAGAACACAATGCTGAGGACTGGGCATTGACAAAAGTTCCTCTAGTGCTTGTTCCCATTGCAAATGGAATAGATGAGATGTAAGTTGTTATAGTTATAGATGTTTTGAGGAGAGCAAAAACGAATGTCATCATTACTTCTTTAGAAGACGATCTACGAATTGTGGTTGCAAGAGGAACACAATTTTTTGTTGATAAGCTATTTAAAGATGTCATTCAATTGAATTACGATTTGATCCTTTTGCCAGGTGGTTTGCATGGAGCTGAAAGATTAGGTCCATTCCAACAACACTTGGTCAAATTGCTTAGAAAGCAAGAAAAATCAAACAAATATAATGGAGCTATATGTGCATTGGCAATAATGCTGGACAAGGGTTTGTTAAAGGGTGAAAAAGCTACATCCCATCCATGACATTCAAGTGGACTATTAGATGAAAGTGCAATGAATGTAAGAGCTGTAGTTGATGACAAGGTGATTACAAACATGGGTGTAGGAGCTACCATGGAATTCTCAATGTCTATTGGGTAAAAAACATCAGCATCTTTCACTCTTTGTAGACATTTTACTAACTGTTATCATCATTTTGGAAGGCCTGGGACTGCTGATGCAGCCTCTAATTGATTGTTCCCAGCTACCATGTGACCTCCCTAGGCATTTTTCCCACCATTGTTGCTGCTACAGTACTTCTACACTAAGATCCAACCACCAAACTTGTTTAATATTCACCATACAGGGCTCCAACAGCTGTACATTCATCATTTCCAGTCATATTCAATTCTTGCAAGTCTGAAAATTGTGCATATAAGTCACTGTACGTTGCTCTAGCATTTTGCAAATCTAATAAAGGCATTTTGAAGGTGATAGATTGGTGTTTAATTCAGATCTATGCAAGTTTAATAACCTAGGGTTCCATTCTTAAATGTTTGTTGGCATTTGAGGGCTAATTCATTTATTTTCAGTCATATCAGCGCTTGTATTTGAAGTTTCTGAGCATTGACTACTCAGATCTGAGTGTAATTGCATATAAGAGGGTGTTCAGTTGATTGTCCATCACATATCAGACCTTAACCAGCACTTTCATTTGGATTATTTATTATCTTTAATTGAACTTTGCTAGTTTGGGGTGAAGCTGAAGTTGTTTCTCGGCCATAGAAGGTTTGACACAAAGTTTTCAACGATTGGTTTCATTTTTATTTTTTTGTTCTAGTTTGTATTTTGTTTTAGAAAACCAGAAAATTGATAAAATTCGTAGTTGAAGACATTAAAATTTTATTCACCATGAACATGAATCACCCCACAAATCATTGTAAATATTGTAATTTGCAGGTACATGTCCAATTTTAGGTTAGTTTTTATTTTGCAAGGGGTTTCCCCTTCTTATTGGAAGAGCAGTTCTACTGCACATCTATATCATTTTGTGTTGCATTGAAAGATACAAATTAAAACACTATCAGGTTCAAAAAATTTGGATGTCCAAAATTTTCAAAAAAGAAAGGGTAAAATTCCTATGGAAATTGAGAAATCCAGAACAAATTCTACAAATCTTGCTAGTCCAAAAAATCTAGACCAAACTATATTTGGTAACTATGGTTTAAACTTTAATGCTATGGTCCTTATACGTGATGAATTCCTTTCAACTTTGTATATTTTAGAAAGGTGGAGTTTATATTTAACTTTTAGGTATTGTATTAATGGAATGCATAATAATTTCTTATATTTTGGATTTTCCATAGGTTTTAAGGTGCCATCCCTCAAAAGGTCTCCCATCCCCTATTATCAACAAATTTTCTACCATCCCTGTCTCAGAAATGCCGTGGAATATAGCTGCCAATTAGTATGCATTTTGAGTTGAAATTTTTTAACAAACATTGAAATTCTATTGATTTCATTATGGAACTAGAAAATGAAGAGGGGTTTCTTAGCTTAAAATTGAGCAGGAGTTAGTTATTATTCTCTATTGTAGGTTTCATGAAAATACAGCCAAGAAATCAGATGTTCTGCGTATTTTTTAATTTCTTCCTAGACATAATTTTGCATCTATGTTTTCTATCCAATACATGTTAAATCTTTGCTTCTGAATTTTGTGCAGATTATATCTCTGAGAAGAGAGAAAATGTGGAAACTTTCTCTTTGGATGAGGGTCTCAATGCTCCAGCTGGTACAAAAGGAGCAAATATTTCTTTGGTTTTCCTTCAACAGTTTAAGGACGCACTTACTGTAAGTTAGATTCAGTAAACAGTTAGTGAAAAATGTTTCAATCTTATCGTGAGTACATTGGCTCTTGGTGACCATGACATAATGATCTAGAGCTATGCTATTTTGGGGAAATAAAATGAGAGTATGCGCAGAAAATAAAATGATGTTAGAAGGGTACAAACTGCAATTTATCAGAACAAATGCAATGTCTGTCATCAATATCTTTTAGCCAGTGAATTAGAAATTGGAAATCATCTACACTTTTCTAAAGCCATCTCTAAGGGCAAGGAAACAGCAATGTAGATCATTATATGGCAAATCTTAAATGTATGTCTGAATTAGCTAGAATATAGGAACACTCTAATGGAAAGAGATTGGTATATGAGCTTCAATAATATACATTGATAATTGCCCGAAATGAAGCGAACACATGGGTGTGATACAAAAGGATGGGTATGTATATGAATGCATGCATGTTTCTATGTCTTAATGCCTAACTACGGTACAAAGATCTCTTCATTGGAAAGGAAGAATGAAAGGTTGGAAAAAAGAAATTGTGATACGGAGCCCTGGATTCTAGAACTATCTTTTGTACCCAAACCAAAACACTTCTGGTGCTAATCTTGGCATTTGTTCTCCTTGGAAATGTTCTGGGTTCTTCAGAAATGCCAGTCCTTTCTGACAACATTGGCATTTCCTATAAGGGCCCTGCAGTTCTGGGAAGAACCTGCACAGGGCCCTGCTGAAAGCCCTGAAAACAAAAAAGAACAAAAGAAAAAAGAACTGAATTATCCTAAATTATACATCATAAATAAAATTATAGCAATGCAGTCTTTTATTATTATTTTGTTGAAATATCCCAAACTAATTTTCTATGCAAAATATTTTCACTTTCACCAATCTTTGTGTTCAGACATTTTGTCAAACAGTTTGCCTGTAATCTCTCTGAACTGGTTTATGACTGATTTTGATATAGCGCAATTTGTTTATTGTTTTGAGTGAAATGACATTCATGAAATACTTGCATTTATATAAATAAAATATACAATTGAACCCAAAGTAGCAATATGTATAAATGAACACTGAATTTCAAAGTGCTGGTAACAATTTATTACATTCAGAAATCTGATACAGCAGATAAATATCATTTACAACTCACTAACTTGGACATTAAATGCCCTTCACATCCATTCATAGCCTTTCCCAACACATACTTCATGAGCAATTCCCAAAGGGTTCGGTAGCCTTACAAGTGGTACGGCAGCCTTTGTTTGATTCCTTCTCCCTTTTTCGCTTTGTAAGCTTCCTCCTTTGCCTTTTACAATGCCTCCAATCTTTACTTTATTCAAACTTGGGCCCACAAACATGTACAGATAGCTCACGGGTCCATACCATATGGTATGGATGGACTAGCCTCAACAATAAATCATAACACATTTTCTTTCATTCCACCATAACCAGAAATTGGTCTTGGCACAAGACTCCACCAATTCTGAAAATGAATTCCAATAATATTTTGCTTTCAAAACTCACTAGTCCACACCAATCAAATAAGATATAAAGCTGCTCCAAAATAAGAATATGATGAAACAGCCGAAACCACCAAACTCTTCTAGACAAGGTTTCCAAAACAAGATATTCTATAATATTTTCAATCACTTGCAAATTTGTCTCTAAAAGAGATTCACAAATTAGAAAACCAAATCTTTGAATGCACTGTGAAATACCTAATCCAACAAACATTAGCTAAGGTAAATCTTTCACCACCAAAGCCAATCTTCTCCAAGAGGGTTTTCGTCCTCAGAAAGGCTAAGATGAACCAAGTCCAATCTCTAGAATCACAAGGGTTTTCAAACAAAGAGATAATAAACTTCCCCCATTTCAATGCCTACAAAGGGGTTGGTCTCTAGTTGACTCTCAAGACTAGTGTTTGACTTGTTCCTTCTCAAATTATAATGATGATGAGGATTCATAGGGTATGCATAGGATATATATAAGTTATTAGCATAGTATTATTTTTATTAGTTTTTATCCTATGTAAACAGGGCTTAAATTTGACGGTCGACCTTGTCTGTCAACAAATTTTTTAATGACGGTTATCTATTCAAAGGTGCCCTTAAAACATTATGATATACCTTAGTGTAAGTAAAATTATATATAAATCAAATATATATATCATTATAATTCTATATAAATTTTGACAGTCTATCCAAAATCTCTCCTTTCATCTGATACAATCTTCTTAAAATTTTGATTGTATTTTACGGCAAAAATCTCTAAATACGGTCATACGGCCATCAAATTTAAGCCCTGTCTGTAAATGTCAAATATAAAAAGTCAAAAGTAAAAAGTAAAATGTTAGTTTCCTAGTTGTTAGGAGGTTAGGATAAGTTAGTATATGATGATTATATTTGTTAATTTGTTATTGTTCTCCATCTCACATTGAGATTTGGAAAATATTTCTAGATCATTTATTTTAGTCATATTCATGCCTATATATTTGTATTTTCTCCTCACGTAGGGACATATTGGAGAATGCAAGTTTGCAGCTTTGTTCGCAAAGAATATTGTCCTTGCTAGAATTTGTTTTCTGATTGTAGAGATTTTTGTCTCATTGTAAAATTGAATTTCTATTTACTACTTATTCACTTGCCTGATCCATATCAATTGGTATTAGAGCATTCTCTGATCCATAGGTCTGGACTTATCATTCAAATCCATTTTATCAAAAAAAAAAAAAAGCCTTGAAGCTCTCAACAATAGCAAATGATTTTTGAAGCTTTTACACTCATTTAAGGAGAATTAGTCATCTAGAAGCAACTGGAGGTGTTTGCTTGAAAAAATAAGCATTTTTCTTTTAGATTTTTTTTCCTTAGAGCTTTTTGAAACATTGTACGGTTTTGAATTTCATTATGTTTTGAAAAAGTTATGGAAATTTTAAAACTATTGTTGTAGTTGCTAAATCCAAACGCACAAGCAATTTTGTTGGTGGTTTTGAATACCAAAATGTGGTATTTGGGTAAAAAAATGTGGTTTTATTATTTATGGCATAGTTTTAGCTTCAAAAATATGGAATTTAGTTTCCTTATTTCATAAAGTTTATTGTATTAAGTTGTCCCAAATGTTTTTCAAAATATTTATCTTAAATGTACATGGGAGAGTATTAATTCCATAATTTGTGACCCAATAGGTATTTTTCTCTAAAACTTTGTCACATTGTATCTAGTGTCATTCCAAATCTCCTTGTAAATTGGGTTTGTTCCAGCACTCAGAGATCTTTCAATTTAATTATTTTCGTCCAAGTCTAGTAGAGTGTTGGTCCATAGTGTTTGTTTATTTTTATTGTTGGGAGATGTAAAGCACGTCACTGGCATTAACTCGCAATAATATGGCTGCTAATTTGGTTGAGCGAGTTGTTGAACTTTCCAGTGTGATAACCACATTGATTGATAAAGTCAATGATATTTCAATTTAGTGGCTACCTGGTCTTGAAAGCCACTGACCTCCAGCTAAATGTGAAGTCAAGATTTATGACGAATCTTGATATCCTAATGTGCTCTACACGTGGATTCTTGACATGGAGACATGGTTCACGTACAATGAGATTGTTGATGATGATAAGGTTCATTTTGCCAAATTGAATCTCTTTGGTGTTGCTAAGGTTTTGGTCACTAAGCGACAATATGCTCAGGACCCTATCACCACATGGAATCAACTTGTCATAGCCTTAAAGGATACATTCTATCCTTCCAATTATAAGCAAGATTTGCACATCAAGTGGCTTCGCCTGTGACAAGGACGACAGATGCCAGTGTAGGATTATATCTACCAATTCAATCGACTAAGGATACTACTCCACATGCAAGATCTGGGTATTACTCTAATCTTAAAGTTCAAGAGTGGATTACAAGAGAATTTGTTTAGGGAGTTGAAATATAGTACCCTAGAAACACTTGATGTTGCATTCAACCAAGTGCAATTGGTAGAAGAAAATCTTGTTGCCCAATTTCGCGCAACTCGGCCTTCATTTTCTATAGGGATTCCAAAGGCTTCGAGTTCTTGACCACAATAAAAATTTTCTAAAGAGAAAAATTCTTCTCCTTCCTCTTCTTTTTCTCCTTCTGATACTAAGAAATATAAATTTTGTACTTATTGTAAAAAGAAGGGACATGAAAAATTTGAATGTTTTAAGTTGAAGAAGAAGAATCCAATTGTATAATCTCATCATGAGGAAAAGAAAAATGTTCCCATCAAGACTTTTGGTGATGATAGGACATATGATGAGTTGAAAGGTAGATTTAATAAAGTCACCTTGATGAACCATCATTCTACTTTAGGGGGACATGACAATTTGTTTGTCACTTGTGCTCACCTAACACACGATTTTTTTGTGGATTGCATCATCGATAATGGCTCACAGAAAAATTTGATTGCGAATTCCATTGTCGACAAACTTCATCTGCCGATAGATCCACATCCTCATCCATATTCTTGGATGGAAGAATAATAATTCATCCTCTCATATCACACACACATGCACTATGTCTTTTGCATTTAGTCCTAAATTCATTGATAAGGTCACTTGTGATGTTACCACTATGGATTGTTGTGGTTTGTTGCTAGGAAAACCCTATCAATATGATAGGAAAGCTCATTATGATGCATTTAATAATACATATACACTGCAACAAGATAATAAGACATACTTAATCAAATGTACTAAAGGCACCACAAATCTAGTACTTAGTTGTAGACAGACACACAAAGCTATTAATCGGGCACAAGAGCTTGCACTAAATTTCATAAGGCCACAATCTAATAATTCTAAAGAAAAAGTCATCATATCTAAGATACATGCTACTCTTGAAAAACTATTGCAAGAATATTCACATGTGTTTTAGGAGCCTAAGACACTTCCCCCAGGACGAATGAGCAATCACACTATTGATATTGTCCTTATTGCACCTCTTCCTAATTCCCATTATATCGACAATCAATTCTTCAAAGTGATGAGATAAAAGACAAAATCAAGATTTATTGTCCAAAGGTTTGATTTAGCCAAGTGCATCCCTATAATGTCCCCCTCTAGGTAGACATTTGTAATCAATGAATTATCCTATCATGTTGACCCTTGTAGGCTAATGGTTCTAGATAGAGGGTCCCTTGAGATGGTCACTTGGTCGTCTAATTGCAGTGTTGATCCCCGAAGTTCAATGGCAGGGTGAATTAAGGTATTTGGGCATGATGCATTTGACTAAATTATATTATTATCTTTTTATTCACCCTTTTTTGCCTAGTGGCCATGTGTCTTTTAAATAAGGGGTCACTTTATTTTTATTTGGCACTATTCACTTATAAAGTGAAAATGTTATAACTTAAAGTGAATAGTGGTCATTTTAATGAATAGTGTTTTCAATGAAAAAACATATATTCTCATGTGGAAAAGTTTGACCCACTTTGGAGAATAGTTTCTTTTCACTTGGCATGTTTGAGCTTGGCTTGGAGGAAGAGGGAAGCAAGGGTTTCCTGATTTCTGCACTTTGTATGAGCTTGGAGGGACTTGGTTCATCTTGGTTGAGCTGCTTGAGGGTGTGAAACACCACCTTAAGGTTGTGTTATCAAATAAAGTTTGCACCCTTGCTAAGATATCAACTGTAGCAACCTATTGACACATGGGAACACTTCGAGGCTGTGGGTGACCTAGGAATGAAGTGGACCTCCAGATTATGGGTTGGTTCCCCTTAAGATATCTTGAGAAAAACTAAATAATGGTAAGGAAAAGAGTAAAACGGATATACTTGAATTTAAAATCTATCACTAACAGGTGATACACCAAAGATAAAAATATGGCAATACAGCAGAAAACTCATAGAAAATCTCAATAGAGCTAAACAATCTCACAATACAGAGATTTATGTTTATAAAAACGAGTCTGTGTAAGGTTCCAACTTTTCTAATGCTTAACACAAGGAAAACAAAGATGTTTTCACAAATATAAACGTAATAGAAATAGATCACTAACATAAACCAGCTTTATGACATAATATTCTTTGCATCCAGTACTAAACGAATCTGATAAAATAAAGGATCACACAAAATTTTATCATGTAGCTCACAACCAGTCAGTAAAACAACAAAGAAAATCTGTGAAGGAAATGACTTTCTATTGAGAAAAATAAGGAGTCTCTGTGTTACAGATCTGTAGTATTTATGAAAATGAGTT
This sequence comes from Sequoia sempervirens, assembly GCA_007258455.2. Lineage (NCBI taxonomy): Eukaryota > Viridiplantae > Streptophyta > Pinopsida > Cupressales > Cupressaceae > Sequoia > Sequoia sempervirens. The sequence goes on from VDFB02049217.1 coordinate 147,365,443, forward strand.
ACAAAGGCTGAATAATACTCTTTTAGTAATCTCCTAACCAAGAACTATTTTACAAAGAGGCAAAAATGCCATATATACCAAAGAGTGTCAGCCCCTGCTTAGGGCTTACAAAAATGAGTCGGTGCCTAGACACATCCGCCCTAGAAGCGTTTTGGAATGAAGTTAATGAGGCATTAAATGTGCCTACCCTGTTCATGTCAGCGAAAGCTCGCTCCTAGGTATGGCCTTCAAATCTTTTACAGCCGTCGCATTAATTCCCAGCCCTCATGTCCAACCTCGAGAGCTTCATCAATGTCATGCTTTGAATGCTCTGTGGCAAGGTCATTAATGCCACTCCACTTTTTCCAGCCGACATCCCAGCTGCTATTGTGACTCGCAGCCACTTCTATTCGGCCTTCTACCTGCTCAAAATCTTTCTGTAGATTAACTTCCCTTGCAAACAGCTTCAAACTTTCCATTTAGATATCGACACCATTGATCCTTTCCTGCCCCATCGCCTTTGATTTCAGGAAAGGTCCATGTCGGTGTGCTCTATTGGTCTTGTTCACAGGGGGAGTCAAACAGTCAAACGCCTGATGGTTTGCCTTTAGTTCCCTCAGATTGGTAGATCTCATGCCACACAGATTCCCGACGGTCAAAGGTTGCTCCATTAGAATCGCATGTCGGTGAGACACTAATCGTGTCTCCCCGATGCGATTACACCTCATAGCAGCTATCGACATGACACACGACAGTCAGCGAGACCCTATATCGAATGCAAAAGTCATACTGATCTCGCCCTCGTCATCGCCTAGACTATCGTCAGAGACACATCAAGTCGGAAAGAGATCTTCAGTCGGCAGGAGATCATAGCGAATGCTAAGAGTTCTACCGATATCCTTTTCCATGGCAAGTTGATCGCTATCGACAAGACCCTCCTTTGTTGGCAAGAGCTTTCATCGAGCCCATCATTTCCTCTCGGCAAGACCCTATCGGGTCGGCAAGACATCACGGCGAGCACTTAATATTATACCGATGTCGCTTCCTTTCTTGTTGGGGAGACCACCACGTTTCGGCGAGACCTTTCACTGAGTTTGCTTCCTTTGCCAAGACCGCCTTTCATGTTAGTAAGAGATCACCCTGTCGGTGAGACTTTACCCCTTTTCTAGCCCTTGTCGCTGAGACTTCATCCTTTCAGCAAGACATTATACTAAAGCCCCCTGCTATTCCGAAGACATCCCGTTTCGGTGAGACCTCACCTGGGTTGGCAAGACCTCATGCTGAAAGAAAAACCCTTTGGCGAGACTTCTTAGCAAGCCCCTCAATGTTTCCCGAGCTTGAACCCTTTGGTGGAGTCAGAGTCGGGATGAAAACCAAAACGGGATCGGAGTCGGAACAGGGAAAACCAAACAGGGGCCGAAACTGGAACCGAAACCAAATCCAGACCTGAAAATTTTCTGAAGTTTCAAGTTCGGATTCCATTCTGATCTCGCACCCGGCAACTCAAAGCAAGAAGGCATAAAGAAAAACACAAGAAAGATCAAAGAGGAGGAGACATCCCCCGACCACCGGCAGTGAAAAAGCAAAGAAAGAAGGGCGGAACCGGGATCAGAATTGGAACAGAAACAGGAATTGGAACTTTTGGAAAAATTCCAAGTTCGGTTTCAGTTTCGATCCCGAGTCTGGAAAAATGAAGAAAGTGCCTAAGGAAAAGAAAACCCGAGGCACACAAAAACAAAGACCAAAGGACGTCAAAACATAAACGGGATCGGAATGAAAACCGATCCTGGGTGGAACAAAGTGGGGGCAAAACCGGAACAGAAACAGGAACTGGAACTTTTGAAAAAGTTCCAAGTTCAGTTTCAGTCCCGATCCCGGGTCCACCAAAACACAACAACAAAAATGAGGAAAAAAGGCAAGAAGAAAGTAACAAAGGGAAAAACCACCCCACGGTGAAACGCAAGGTCAAAAGAAAAAAGAAACGCACATAAGTGCAGAACCGGAACCGGAAGAAAAATGGAAACTGGAACTTTTGGAAAAGTTCCAATGTTTGGTTTCGGTCTGACTCCGCCTCTAACAGAACAAAAAGGAAAAAGGGCCAAGGAAAAAAAACCGGAAAGGGGAAAAACAAGGTGAAAATAAGATGAAGACCCACCCAAAACTGAATACCTGCACGCTGGGCTCAACCCTTGTGGGAGCCACATTTAATCCACGTGTCGAATCTTAAAACATAATCTCCCCTACAGCTGCACAAGAAGCAAACAAGTTAGAAAAAATGTAACCTGGATAGAAATTTTCCTCCAGTTGGCCTTCATGAACACTCGAAAACATAGGTTACCCTGCCTGATTAAGCCCATAGGTGAAAATTGGGTAACATTTCTAGCGACCTCAGCTGGATGTTTGCCTGCTAAACATGCAGACCAGTAGCCTAGGCCTATCCATTGGGCATGGAGTCATTGGGGACCTGGACCCATCCTTGGAAAACTTCCCTAGGACTCTTGGTAACTCAGAAGACCTCCACATACGAGGCCTTGGCCCATCCAAGGCAAAACAGTAGGAGGGGAACTATTTATTTGTGCTGAGACAACACTTAGGGAATGAGAATTGCACCTAATCTAGTGTGCGGAAGCACTTATTGATCTCTAGAATTTTAACAGCTATGTACAGATTTAGGTCCATACCTCAGAAGCAACGTTTGAGGTGAATCCCATTCATTGGGATTGGTTCCACTATACCATCCAACCTAGATAGCTGTAAAGCATTATGTCGTTTCTCCTTAGTAATGATATATGGCCTAGTCCAAAGTGCATCGAATTTGGAGTGCTTTCCAGGCTTGCTTTTTAATTCATCCCATTTTAGCACTATGTCACCTTCTTGGAACACCCTGGGAGATGTCTTTTTATCAAATGACCTTTTCATTTGAGCCTGATGTTGCTCAATCCTTTTCACTGCTTCAACTCTGAGTTCTTCAAGCTCAATCAATTGAGCCAACATTGTTGTCATAGGCTCCTCCTCAATCATATCAAGTTGGTTTACCAAATCCCGAAATGGGCAATCTTGCCTCTTTTACGTACACTAATCTATATGGAGAAAGTCCTGTAGACCTTTTAGAAGTAATCCTATCAGCCCACAAGGCTTATTTTAGCTTGGTGTGCCAGGCTCTTTGATTGTCTTCCATAGTTCTCTTAATGATCCTCAGGAGATTCTTGTTGGTGGACTCAGCCTGTCCATTGCCCTGCGAATAATAATTAGAGGATGTGTTCAAATAAATACCATTCTTGATAGCCCAGTCTGAAATTTTGACACTCACAAAAGCAAGGGCATTGTCTGAGACAATAGAATCTGGGACACCGAATCTAGTAACTAATTCCTCATAGAAATTTAGGACAACAGATTCATTAGCCTCTTTGAGTGCCATAGCTTCAGTCCATTTTGAAAAATAATCAGTGGTTGTGGGTATCCACTTGTGGCTTGCACTTGATGGCGGGTTTACAATCCCAATGAAATCCAAACCCCATTTCATGAAGGGCTGGTCAATTTGAATCGGTTGCAGCGGGAGGGCTGCCAGCTTCTCTTTTCCAGCAAAAATAGTACACTCTTTGCATCTTCTTACCCATGCATGAGCGTCTTTGAATAAGGTAGGCCAGTAATAGCCTCCTTTCATTATTTTAAGAGCTGTAGCTCTCAGAGAAAAGTGTCTGCTAGCTGACCCTTGATGGAATTCATACAACACTCTATCAACTTGATCAGCTTAAATACATCTTAACAGGACACCATGGAAATATCTTCTAAACAACAAACCATTTAAAAGAACATAAGGTATGGATTGCAGTCGATAATACCTTCTTCTGGATCTAGTCAGATCAGGAGGGCACTCACCAGTCAATAAAAAATGTGTCATTTTTGCAATCCAACCAGTAGGAGTAGGTATAGCAGTTTGTTGTCCATCTTGGAGTGCTAAAACAGAAATTCCTCCTCCCTTACACTGATGTTGTTGTCCTCAGTAAGTTGTTCGCAGAGACCTCTCCCTCTTATTAGTTTGGTAACCTTTATTTCAAGGTCATACTCCATCACCTTAGTGACCCAACTAGCTCTTCTATCACTCAAATCTTTGTTTAATAAAAACTCTTTCACACTTGGATGAGCAACCATCAATATAATCTTGTTATTGGAAATCAAGTGCCTAAGCTTCTTTAAACTTCTTATGACAGCAAGAACATGTCTCTCTAAAAAAGTATACTTGAGCTCGTAATCTTTGAGTCCCTGACTGAAAAATGCCACGGGCTATTTAGATCCTTCATCATTTCGCTGTACAAGTATGGCTGAAAGTGAATCAATATTTCCATAGGCATATAAAATGAAATCTTTAGAAAAGTCAGGATTTAGAAGTGTAGGTGCGGTTGTCAATTCCTCTTTTATAAGCTTAAAGCTTATTTTCCCATCCTTAATCCAACTGAAAGGTATATTCTTTCTCAGCATATGAGTTAGTGGATTTAATAAATCAGCAATGTCAGGAATAAACCTCCTAACAAAGTTAATCCTACCAATAAAACTCTGCAGACTTTTCTTGTGTGTTGGTAAAGGAAGAGTTAAGATAGCACTTATTCTTTCAAGGTCAATAGTAATACCCTATTTAGATACCACATAACCAAGCAATCTTCCTTCATGAACAACAAACACACACTTTTTGGGGTTAAGTGATATCCCAAATTCTCTGCATTTTTCAAAAATCTGCCTCAAATGACTCAGATGATCCTAAGCCTCCTTAGAAAAAACTGTGATATCGTCAAGATAGACTAAGACTATCTTGTACATTAAACCCTGAAAGGCCATATCCATCGCCTTTTGAAAGGTTGCCCCAGTGTTAGATAAACCAAAGGGCATTTTCCGATAGGCCACAGTTACCCATTTTGTGGTGAAGGTTGTCTTGTACCAATCCTCTTTTTTCACTAATATCTGGTTGTAACCAAAATATCCATCTAATTAGGAAAACCTTTCAGACCCTGAAACTACCTGAAGTATTTGTTCCATAGAAGGCAGAGGATGACGGTCCTTTAAGGAGGCCCTATTTAAGTCACGAAAATCTACACAGAGTCTTATTTCACCATTTTTCTTTCTTATTGGTACTAGGTTTGAAACCCATGAGGTCTGCTTGATGGGGAAAATAATGTTGCTTTCAATCAACTTATCTAGCTCCTTTTTCATCAAAGGTTCTAATTTAGGATTCAAGGGCCTCTGCTTTTGCCTAACAGGTTTGACATTAGGCTCAAGTTCAATGGTATGTTGAGCAAGCTAGGGATTAAATCCCTTTAAATCGCTATATTGTCAGGAAAAGATATCATTAAATTCTTGACAAAGCTGAATAAAAACATTCTTCTCTTCAGCTGTACATACCTTGCCTAACTTAAGAAGCTTTTCTTTGAAAACTTCAACCTCTTCGTAGTGATCTTGTTGAACCTAAATACTTCCCTTAGGTTTTCTAGCTTCATCATCAGTATTAAAAATGGATTCTAAAGTGACCAGGCCTTTGGGAAACTTCTTGTTTTTTAACTGGATAATCTGGTCACTGTACTGGTGTTGTAGCTTTTCCTGATTGGCATGTGAGAACTCAACTTCTTCTCTTAAAAATCTAACAATCTGATGGTCACTATCAAAGACTTGCTAGTGTATATTATTATCAGGCACAACAGGCCTAACTACAATCTTGATATGCTGATTAGTTTTATAACTGCAAATCTCCTTTGGAATATCATGTTCAGCTCCTACAACAGCTAATCTATCAACATGTTTATTCTGAGCTCTAGGAATGGAAATCAGATTAAATGCCTCAAATCCCTCTAAGAGGTCCCATACCCTATTCCTGTAAGACCTGAGTATATCATTTTTAACAACATTAAGCTTTCTCACCTGATTGACAACCAACTTGCTGTCACCATAAACTTTTAGACAGCTGATACCTCTCTGTCTCGCCCACTCCAAACCTTGGACTAGAGCTTCATATTCAGCAGAATTATTAGAACAACTAAAACAGAACCTGAAAGCTAGATAGTACTTCTAACCTTCTGGTGATACCAACATACATCCACCTCCAGTACCTACCCTACTCGAGCCATCAAAATACAGCTCCCACAGATCATTTTCATGTTGCTCACTATGTTGTTCCTTGATCTTTTCAATATTAGGCATAAAAGAGTTTGTCTCATGCATCATATAAACACCAATCTCAACCTCTTCCAACTGCTTACCTGTGCCAACCTCATGAGCTTGAGGCGCCCACTCTTTAGGAAGAACATTTGTTGTTCTTTCTATTTGAGTCTCAGCCTCTTGAACAGCAGGTTGCTCCACTTGTACACTTGTAAACAAGTTGGCATTGATAGGAGATGGATTGTAAGGTTCAATATGAACCTTGGCTATGGGTTCTGATTTAATAGTGACTCTAGTGCCATATCTAGTTCTGAACAACATGTGAGACCAATCAGAGGATAGGTAACCACCTATCTTGGCCGTAAAATCCCTAGATAAACAAAGGGAAAAGTGCGGGGGCAACTCAATAATGTATACATCCTGTGGTATTGCAAAATTTGGACAGGCATGTAGAGTTAAGCTCAAATTTTTAATGACCCCTACTGTGTTCACAGCAGTACCATCCAATTGTACTACCCCCTTTTCTAGTGGCTCATATTCAATTCCCAACTTAGCGACGTTTTGTTTGGGCATAACTGAACTACTAGCCCCTGAGTCAATCATACAATTATGAACCAGATGGTCTCCTATGATTAATGACAAATAAAAAGGAGGTGGCTTGGCCTTAGCAGCTTGCTGCTCTTCGTTACCAACAATAGTATTAGCCAACACAACCTTCTCCTTTTCTACACTAGGCTCATCTAAGACACTTAAACCTGATAAAGCAGATTGAAGTAGGTCCTTTTGACTCGGAATACTCAGAGAATCCCATATTGACATGGGTACATTAATTTTCTTCATATGCTCCAATATATTGAAAGATGTAGCAGGTTTAACTTGAGCTTTGGGAGGAATAACATCACCTTTTACTGAAGGCACCTAGGCTGATGAATTAGACTATTGCTTGCCTACCAAAGGCTGGCCCCTTGGTAGCATTCAAATATGGTCAGCTTTTGATGAGCCAGGAGCATTTTGATTCTGGTTCAACCCTTGTTTCGATTGAGTCTGAACTTTATTAGGTTGATGTCCATCTATTGCCCTCTTCTTACTACATGTATTGTCTGCAATTGAAGAATCAGCGTGGACCACTCCATAAAATTCTTCCCCTTGCCAGTTTAGGAATGTAGACTCATGTGTCTGTTGCTCTTGTTGTTGTACTTCAGTTGCTACAAGCACATTAGACTGTATTGTTGAACTATTCTGAACCATCAAGGCTTGATTAAACAACCCATTTACATAGGTACTCTGATTATGGGGTTGATTACACGGAAAGCACCACTCATAATCTTGAACTAAATTGTTTTGGACAGGTGCAAGCTCTTTGGAAGTGCTTGCAGTGTTGGAGTCAGAATTTTGATATGGCCTTGGGTTAGGAGTAGATCTTTGGCCTTGATTATAAGGCTGATAAGGTGGTCTATTGGTCTGATTTTGCTGGTAATTAGACTGAAATGAGGGCTGATAAGGCTTAAAACCTTGATTTTGCTATTTTTTGAGATTAACCATCTCATTTCCAAAGGTCGTTAGAAGGCCTTTAATCTCTTGCAATTCATTAGACTGAGTTGGAAATGCATTTACTTGGCCGTTAGGCTGGGTATCAGGTGTTGGCAATCCTAGTGCACTTGGAATAATAGCCAAAGGAGGTAATTGCATAGGGATTGGAAGCTGAAAAGCGGAAAATATTGGCATAGGTGGTCTTGGGGCAATTTTACCAGCCTGTATGAGGTTGTTTTCAGCTCTAAAAGCTACACCATATGCTACAGGAAGTGTATCACCTCCCATTGATTGAATCATTACAGAAATATCACTATTTAAAACTCTTAAATAGTATAAAAGGGCATGATTAGCAGTAGGTTTTACCGTTTGTGGGATTTTATCTCACGTCCTCTGGAAACGGTGATTGAAATCTAACATAACTTCATGTGGAGCTCTTTTGATTGTAGACAGCTGCTCCACCAATGACAAGTGGTCTGATTTATCTTCAAAAAACTTGCACAACTGGCTGCCTAACTCATCCCATGTTGCTATGGAGTTGACAGGTAAGCCTCTAAACCATTGTAAGGCTTTTTCTTTAAAGGACACTGCCAACAATTTGAGTGCAACATTTTCTTCAATCACATGGTGAACAACACACAGGTTGGCAACATCTTTTATATGCTCTGTTGGGGTGGTATGATCCTCCCCATAAAAATATGGCAAACCTTTTAAGGCAGCGACATGAATTTCATCATGCTGAGTCAGATTTAGCGGGCTGCCTTGGTTAAAAGCAACAAATGGCTGATTTCTCACTGCTGGAATCATTTTCACTGGGATACTCTTAGCAATAATAACTGGAACAGCAGTATGGCTTCTTACAGCAGGATTTGACTTGGACCTTCTAAAATAAACCACTATCTTTTGAACCTTCTGGACTTCCCTGCCCCTTCTTCTAGGCAGGGAGAACTGCAAATACTCAAAAATAGGCGAGTTACTCCTAGCTTGTACTCTTCTCATAAGCAGTAATACACTAGAATTGCTAAATCTGAGCTCGGAGTCGCCAAGTATGCTAAAATTGGTCTCTTAAAGACTGCAATTTCTGTTGCACATACCAAACAACAGTATGATAATTTTGGTTTAAGACTGAAACACAGTTCTCAGTCCCACCGGGCGTGCCAAAAACTGTTATCAAATAAAGTTTGCACCCTTGCTAAGCTATCAAATGTAGCAACCTATTGACACATGGGAACACTTCGAGGTTGTGGGTGACCTGGGAATAAAGTGGACCTCCAGATTATGGGCTGGTTCCCCTTAAGATATCTTGAGAAAAACTAAAGAATGGTAAGGAAAAGAGTAAGAAGGATATACTTGAATTTAAAATCTATCACTAACAGGTGATACACCAAAGATAAAAATATGGCAATACCGTAGAAAACTCACAAAAAATCTCAATAGAGCTAAACAATCTCACAATACAGAGATTTATGTTTATAAAAACGAGTCTGTGTAAGGTTCTAACTTTTCTAATGCTTAACACAAGGAAAACAAAGATGTTTTCACAGATATAAACGCAATAGAAAGAGATCACTAACATAAACCAACTTTATGACATAATATTCTTTGCATCCAGTAGTGAAGGAATCTGATTAAATAAAGGATCACACAGAATTTTATCATGCAACTCACAACCAATCACTAAAACAACAAAGAAAATCTTTGAAGAAAATGACTTTCTATTGAGAAAAATAAGGAGTCTCTATGTTAGAGATCTGTAGTATTTATGAAAATGAGTTACAAAGGCTGAATAATGCTCTTTCACCAATCTCTTAGCCAAGAACTGCTTTACAAAGAGGCAAAAATGCCATATATACCAAAGAGTGTTGGCCCCTGCTTAGGGCTTACAAAAATGAGTCGGTGCCTGGACACATCCGCCCTAGAAGCGTTTTGGAATGAAGTTAATGATGCATTAAATGTGCCTACCCTGTTCATGTCGGTGAAAGCTCGCTCCTAGGTATGGCCTTCAGATCTTTTACAACCGTCGCATTAATTCCCAGCCCTCGTGTCCAACCTCAAGAGCTTCATTAATTTCATGCTTTGAATGCTCTGCGGCAAGGTCATTAATGTCGCTCCACTTTTTCCAGCCGACATCCCAGGTACTAATGTGACTCACAGCCTTCTATTCGGCCTTCTACCTGCTCAAAATATTTCTATAGATTAACTTCCCTTGCAAACAGCTTCAAACTTTCCATTTAGATATCGATACCATTGATCCTTTCCTGCCCCATCGCCTTTGATTTTAGGAAAGGTCCATGTCGGTGTGCTATGTTGGTCTCGTTCACAGGGGGAGTCAAACAGTCAAACGACTAATGGTTCGCCTTTAGTTGCCTTAGATTGGTAGAGCTCATGCCACGCAGATTCCTGACGGTCAAAGGTCGCTTCATCAGAATCGCATGTTGGTGAGACACTAATTGTGTCTCCCCGATGCGAGTACAACTCATAGCAACTATCGACATGACACACGATAGTCGGCGAGACCCTATATTGAATGCAAAATTCATACCGATCTTGCCCTCGTCATCACCTAGACTATCGTCAGAGACACATCAGGTTGGCAAGAGATCTTCAGTCGGCAGGAGATCATAGCGAATGCTAAGAGTCCTACCAATATCCTTTTCCATGGCAAGTTGATCGCTATCGGCAAGACCCTCCTTTGTCGGCAAGAGCTTTCATCGAGCCCATCATTTCCTGTCGACAAGACCCTATCGGGTCGGCAAGACATCACGGCGAGCACTTAATATTATGCCGATGCCACTTCCTTTCTTGTCGGGGAGACCACCACTTTTCGGCAAGACCTTTCACCGAGTTCGCTTCCTTCACCAAGATTGCCTTTCATGTCGGTAAGAGATCACCCTGTCCGTGAGACTTTACCCCTTTGCTAGCCCTTGTCGCCGAGACTTCAGCCTTTCGGAAAGACGTTATACCGAAGCCCCCTACTATACCGAAGACATCTCATTTTGGTGATACCTCACCTGGGTCGGCAAGACCTCACGCCGAAAGAAAAACCCTTTGGCGAGACTTCTTGGCGAGCCCCTCAATGTTTCCCAAGCTTGAACCCTCCGGCGGAGTTGGAGCCGGGATGAAAACCAAAACAGGACTGGAGTCGGAACGGGGAAAACCAAACAGGGGTTGAAACCGGAATCAGAACCAAATCCGGACCTGAAACTTTTCTGAAGTTTCAAGTTCAGATTTCGTTCTGATCCCGCCCTCGGCAACTCAAAGAAAGAAGGCAGAAAGAAAAACACAGGGAAGATCAAAGAGGAGGAGACATCCCTCGACCACCGGCAGCGAAAAAGAAAAGAAAGAAGGGCGGAACCGAGATCGGAACCGGAACAGAAACAAGAACTGGAACTTTTGGAAAAGTTCCAAGTTCTGTTTCAGTTCCGATCCCGAGTCTGGAAAAACGAAGAAAGTGCCTAAGGAAAAGAAAACCCGAGGCACACAAAAACAAAGACCAAAGGACATCAAAACATAAACGGGATCGGAACGAAAACCGATCCCGGGCGGAACACAGTGGGGGTGGAACCGGAACAAAAACAGGAACTGGAACTTTTGGAAAAGTTCCAAGTTCAGTTTCAGTCCCACTCCCAGGTCCGCCAAAACACAATAACAAAAACGAGGAAAAAAGGCAAGAAGAAAGAAACAAAGGGAAAAACCACCCACAATCAAATGCAAGGTCAAAAAGAAAACTAAACGGACATAAGTGCGGAACCGGAACCGAAACCGGAACAAAAATGGAAACTGGAACTTTTGGAAAAGTTCCAATGTTTGGTTTTGGTCTGACTCTGCCTCTAACAGAACAAAAAGGAAAAAGGGCCAAGGAAAACAAAACGGAAAGGGGAAAAACAAGGCAAAAACGAGATGAAGACCCACCCAAAACTGAATACCTGCATGCTGGGCTTAACCCTTATGGGAGCCACATTTAATCCACGTGCCGAATCTTAAAACATAATCTCCCTTGTAGCTGCACAAGAAGCAAACAAGTTAGAAAAAATGTAACCCGGATAGAAATGTTCCTCTAGTTGGCCTTCATGAACACTCGAAAACATAGGTTACCCTACCTAATTGAGCCCGTAGGTGAAAATTGGGTAACAGGTTGTTGTTTAGTTTTGGATGCATTTTGGGTGACACTAGGAGCTGATTGCAGGTTTTTTTGGTCAAATTTATGAGTTTTGTGAGTAGACCCAAACTCCATATTACTAGCACAAAAGGTTGTATGCAAATTGGTAATTTCTAGGTAGAATTTCTTCACCTACAACCATTTGACCTTCTTCATGAGGGTTTGAGCATTACCTCTAAAAAATGCCTCTCTTAGTGGGCTGCAAACTCACCCAAAAGGGGTGCCCTAGTCATAGGAGTCTTTCCCAATCAGTTTGTAGCTAGAGAAACCATCCTTACAACAAGTGTGTTTGGATTTGTGGAGGTTTCTATTGTAGCAAATACTATTCATTCAGCAGTGTGATATCTAGTATATGTTTGGTATGTAATATATGAACCATCACCACCTTGTGTGTGTGTGTGTGTGTGTGGGGCACTATTTTTGGCATCATTGCAACAAACTCAAAAACTTGAAGAAAAGAAACGCAAAACAAAAAAATTAGACCTTCAAACTCAATGAAATCAAACCAGCAGAGTGGAGGATCACTACAATCCCCTTGTGATTCACCAATTTTGCGTGTGCTAAAAAAGGATGGAACTTGGCATCTTTGTATTGATTTTCGGGCATTAAATAAGATCACCATAAAAAAATCGATAACCACTTCCACGCATTGATGACCAAGTTTGGATCAACTCCAAGGTGCCAAATTCTTCTCCAAGATTGATGTAAAAAGTGGGTATCATCAAGTCAGAGTTTAGGCAAAGGACACATGGAAGACAACTTTCAAGACCAAAATGGGCCTTTTTGAGTGGCTCGTAATGTCATATGGTCTCACCAATGCTCCTACCACTTTCATGCGATTGATGCATGAGGTATTGTGTGATTGTTTGGAAAAATGTGTTATCATCTACTTAGATGATATTATCTTTTTTCACACTTGGAAAGTCCATCTTCAACATTTGGAACATATTCTTTGTACACTTCAACAAAATAGTTTGTATGCCAACTCTCCCAAGTGTTCTTTTGGTCAGACATCCATCTCCTATCTTGGGTTTGTCATTAATGCATGTGGCATTCAAGAAGATCCTGCAAAAGTGGAAGTTCTTCTCAAGTGGTCTACTCCTTCAAATCTCACTGAATTGAGGCATTTTTTTTTTGTCTTGCCAACTTCTACTGCAAGTTCATCCTACATTACTCAGAAATTTTTGCACCTTTGCACCAATTGACAAAGACCAATTTTGCATTCAAGTGGACAAAAATTCACTCACATGCTTTCAACACATTGAAAGAAAAAATATGTGTTGCACCTATTCTTGTTCTACCAGATCTCTCACAACCTTTCACAACCTTTTGAGATTGAGACAGATGCTTCACAATATGCACTTGGAGTTGTTTTGAAGCAAAATGGTCATCCTATGGCCTATCATTCAGAAACTTTTTTTTGCTGCTAAAAGGAACTACTCCACATATGATAAAGAATTATATGCATTGGTCCAAGCCATCAAGTATTGGATACATTATCTTTTGGGGAAAGACACAGTTGTTCACATTGCTCACTTGCCTCTACAGTTTCTTCAGTCTCAGAACAAAATTGAAGAAGCTCGACATATAAAGTGGGCTTCATGTCTACAACAGTTTCACTTGGTCGTCAAGTATAAGAAGGGGAACACCAACAATGTTGCAGATTGTTTAGTCTTCCTCCTACAACACATGTTTTAACTATTATGTCCACTTTTCATTTGTAATTTTAGACATGGTCTTCTCAATATGCTCAAGATCCTAATTTTGGTGTTGCCTACACAATTCTTTAGAATCCTTCAACTTCCAATTTGACACCTTTTCAAGATTTCCATATCAAGGAAGGGTTACTTTACAAGTTGGATAAACTTTGTGTCCCTCGAGATCATCGAACTTCACTTCTCAAAGAGGCACATTCTACTCTTTATGGTGGTCATTTTGGAAAACAAAAAATATTTCATCATTTGCAATGGTTCTTCTATTGGTCTCATATGCAGTGAGATGTTCTACATTTCCTCAAGCGATGTGCAGTTTGTTGCGGCTTCAAACCAACCAACAAAAAAATGGGCTTAAGTATTCCTTTTTTTATTCCTTCACATTCCTGGGAGAATATTTCCATGGATTTGGTTAGTGGCTTTCCATTGAATGTTCACCACCATGATTGTGTTTTTGTGGTTGTTGATTGATTCGGAAAGATGGCTATGTTCATCCCATGTCGCAAGACAAGTTATGCACATGACTTAGCTCAACTCTTCTTTGACCTTGTTTGGAGATCTTTTGGTTTACCAACTAGCATTGTTTTTTATCGTGACTCATGTTTTGTGGGCCTTTTTTGGTGATATTTTTGGAAGATTTTGGGAGTTTCCCTCAACTTTTCCACTACTTTTCATCCTCAATCAGAACGAAACTCTTATACAAAGTTTGAGGATTTATCACCACAATTCTCCTGCCAAGTGGGATTTGAGCCTAACCCACGTAGAGCATTGATGTAGAGGGATGGTGAGCACACTCAAATAACCTTCAATCTGATCACAACTCAACCAATAAAGCACTTATTCAAAGGATATTAGCTTTTGGGCATCAACTCACCCTCAAAACCCTTCTAGGGTTCTAAACACAAAAATTAGGCATAAATTTTCACAAACACCTCAAGACAACAAACCCTTTGAGTTTTAGACACCATTTACCAAGTACCTCACTATGCCAAAAGATTACATATGTTTCCTTCGCAACATCTTTGAGATTCAATTCAACACCCCCTACTTGGGCTACTCAAATAGGCTTGATTTACAAAGGAAGTACCTACTAGATTTTGTCAAATCTCTTGAAACCTTCGGGCAGCAACACCAATGCCCAAACAACACCAAATCCACCCTTAGTTCTTGGGTTCAAGTCCTCTTATACACTGTTCTAGTAAACCCTTCCTTTCCAATCACTAAACAAGGGTTTAGTATAAATCAATAACCCAAGCCTTTCTAACCCAACTAAGGCTTCCAACAGGTTTCAAATACCTTGACTCAACTTCACAAATCATTTCTCAGGCAATCCCAAATGTATTTTTTCACAGACCACCCCTCAATGCCTCTTCTCACACATATAATTCACCTTGCTTTGGGCTAGGGCATCACCATTTTATCAACCCACACATTCTTAGGCTGCAAAAACCATAAAGAAACATAAATACAATCTAGGAAAGCCTTTCCACCAAGCCACAAATCAAGACAGTAGGTGGAAGGCTTAAATTTTCATTTTATTGCTTTCAAAACCCTTAAACACAGAAAAATAGAGCAGTTATTAAAACTTGTTGATCCCTCACACAAAACAATGAGTTTAGGCCTCCAAATAAAGTGAAAATGAAGGTAACCTCATACATATATAAGCACCCACAGTCTCAAGTCATGACATGCCTGCACGGGTATGTACCAAGAAGAGAAAGTTAAAAAAAACAATGAAATGCAGTGATCGGCGTTTTACAATGTTGAATCCTCCTTCCAAAAACTGAACAACAACCTTTTCCACGAGGGAATACAAAAATTTTTAATAGTTTCAATATCAAACTACCATTTGGAACTGACCAACTACCTTAACCATCTTTTGTTGACCCTTAAATGGCAATTTTACAACTTGGGTCTTAATCACCCCACTTAATCACCATTTACCATTGTGTTTGTAATTTTCACCTATTCTTGACTCCTACTGACTTGAAAACTCCAATTACACATTGAATGGTAATTTTGGATCTTATTCAAGAAGGAAAACATGAAAACCTAACTATTCTACCACCTAGACTTCATTGACAACTCATCCTATTTTAGCATATTTTGCAACTTCCTCGTTGCATAATGATTAAAAGACCTTCAAATCACTTGTTGAACCTTCAAGGACTCTTTTCCCTTTCATTCCAAGGTTTAGGTTCCCTTGCACCAAGCATGCATACAACTGGGTAGTTCACTCATCTATATGTCACTCACCTTTTGAGGTATTGGTTTTCGACCTTTGGATCCATATGAATTGCCCTTATCTTTACCATCTCTAGCCACTATGCATAATAAGAAAGAGCTAGATAAGGCTCAAGCCTTCATCCAACCTTTGCAAAATCTTCAGTCCAAAGTAGTTTAGATTCTTTAGAAGACTCAAGAGAAGCAAAAACAATTTATGGATCATCATCGTATTTCTCACACTTTTAAAGTTGGGGATAAATTTTGGTTATACTTGGACAAACGTCATTTCCAAGAAAAATCACATAGTAAGGTTAAGCCACTTCGCTATGGACCTTACACTATTCTTCAAAAGGTGTTTGAAAATGCTTTTCGACTTGATCTTCCAACTCATTTGGGCATCCATGATGTTATTAATGTTGATATTCTCAAGTACTACCATGAGTCAACACTAGAAACTGAGAAGCCTGTCAGCCATCTTGCAAATGTTGTTCCTAATATTCAGCTTCCACTTGATTCTGATAGAGTTTTTGACACAAAGACTCATAAAAAATGACATGGTTCCACCACTTCCTACCTTGTTGGAAAAAAAGGCTAGCTTCTACATCAGGCTCATTGGATCTCTCACCACCAGCTATCTCAGGAGTTTCCTTCTCTTTTGTGAGCATTGGAGTCCAATGCTAATATTGTTGGGATGAATGATGAGGATTCATAGGGTATGCATAGGATATACAAAGTTATTAGCACAATATTATTTTTATTAGTTTTTATCCTATGTAAATGTCAAATATAAAAAGTCAAAAGTAAAAAGTAAAATGTTAGTTTCCTAGTTGTTAGGAGGTTAGGATAAGTTAGTATATGATGATTATATTTGTTAATTTGTTATTGTTCTAAATCTCACATTGAGATTTGGAAAATATTTCTAAATATTTTAGGCATATTCATGCTTATATATTTGTATTTTGTCCTCACCTAGGGACATATTGGAGAATGCAAGTTTGCAACTTTGTTTGCAAATATTATTTTCCTTGCTAGAATTTGTTCTATGACTGCAGAGATTTTTGTCTCATTATAGAATTGAATTTTTGTTTGTTGCTTAATCACTTGCATGATCCATATCAAATGATGTCTGTAGGGTGGCTGCATTACTCGTTCAACTGACATAACATTGTCTTTTTCCAAAACCCTTTAGGATGGTAGGATGCAGCCTGGCTTTGATACCACTATAATATGTAGCCCAATTTTCTATAACCTAGCTTTGATACCTAATACTTACGGAAGATCCAAACATTGGAAGATCAAAGTCGATAATGCTAGGATGAAGGGAGCATCAAAAGGACCCTGAAGGCAACCCAAGAGTGATGGATGCTAAAGAGGGATAAGTGATGGATTTTGATGTGTCTATGAGTGTAGGGAAAGCACCGAAATGTACAAATCAAGACTCTCCAATAAGGTTATCATCACAACGGGTGGAACCAAGAAGCAAGATGGTGAATCCCCCAACAAGTTTGAATTTAGAAAGGAAGAAACTTCAAAAATTCATAAGGAAAGGGTTGGAGGATCTTGTGAGGCATTACAAGACATACAAGACAATTTGGGTAGCAAATGGCTGAGATGACATAACCTATTGGTTGAGGACATTTCTAGCAACTCTTAGAGGCATAGCCACAAATTGTTATATAAAGTTAAACATAGCATAAAGCTACATGGGATGCATTGAAAAGAGCATTCCAAGAGGAATTCAAACCCTTGAGAGATGATAATGAAATTTTAGCAAAGATCTACAATACCAAAAAGGAAAGCATGAAAACCTATGACCTAACAATTGTAGGCTTAAAGAGCTATTGGTGAAGTTGGAAAACCAATCAATAGATGGATTGAAGAAGAGGTGGTTTATCAAAGGGTTAATCCATTCATTAAGGAAATAAATGAAATTTGTACCCCCCTCCTATGCCAACACTTACAATCAAGCGATGAACATATAAAGTGAAGATAAGATTTCCCCATGTAGTAAAAGTAAAACAAAGGAAGATGGAAGTTTAAATGACAATAACGACAATGAAGTAGGAACGATACAAGCACTCAAGAGGGATATGCTCCAAAAGATGAAAGAATTGAAGGTGAAGAAAGAAAACCAACAAAGAAACTAATGAACTATGGTGTACTGAGTGCAAAATTGAAGGGCACAAAAACATAGTTGTCCTAAAAAGATGTTTGTAATATTTTCTTGAATATGGGTCATTCAATAGAGGAGTTCCCATACATTTTGAAGATCAAAAGTACAAAAGTGATCTTTATGCAGGGAGAGGAGTCTACTCCATCGAATACACATAATGCATCTCCATGTGGTTATTGAAATCAAAGAGGAGGGAAAATCCAAATAAAATATGACCCCAAAGGACACCCTATCATACAATGCTGACAATGTAGAAAATGGGGACACTTTGTGAGAGATTGCTAGAACAAACAAGACAAAGTGCAAATATTGTGCAAATGGTATAGACCTGGAAACCACAAAGATGAGAGATGTTTGAAGAAAAAGTCTAGTGTTAACATGATTGATGTAAGGCATAATGAAATATTGGCCATTACTCATGCCCAAGAAAAAAGGCTATGTAATCGGACCCATGTACGAAAGAGAAAGGCTTTGTGAAGCAAGGGTTGGAGTGGAGAATGTTATGGACAATGAATGATGCCACCCAAATGCAAGTGAAATTATGTTAACAAATCAATTGCAATCCGAGAAAAATATTGCACTAAAAGTACTTTAAGCTATTGTACTAGTTAAAGTAGTGGATTTATTACAAAGTATTCTTGAACTTTGAAATGCTATTGTATGGGGGGAGAGATAGATGGTGCATGCTATGGTCCAATTAGAATCTTATGAGAATGAATATCTAATAATTGAACCTCCACTATTGAGCGACCAAGTGATTGATCCAATGTTATTAACAATTATCACAACACAGAAACCAATGGTGGTGAATATAGAGAACCTTGGAAGTAATTTCACCAATACAATTGTTAATGGTGGGTTTGGCATGAATGCACTTCTGAAATACACTTGGATAAGTTTGGGGAGGCCAACAATTTGGCTGCCAACTTTTCAAAGTGTAGATCAACAAGGTATTAAGGTACTTAGAGTTTAAAATCTCGACTATAAATACTTATTACATTAAAAGGTTTGACCATATTGTATAGCAAGAAAATAAGTCATTTACATGGAAAGAAAATAATTATGTCATACACTTGTCTTTTCCATCACTACGTATCATACATCTACCAATCTACATCATACACCAATATATGAGGTCATTGTATAGCCACGTTGTATGGTACCATCAAAAGCTAAATATTTCATGACCCCATTTGCTTCAAATTGCAAGACACATGGTACGAAAAAAATATTTAGTATGGCATCAATTAGTGAAGGGTATAAAATTCATTGTACAACCATTATTTAATAGTCACAAAGTATAGAAATTATCATTGTACAACCTAGTTACCCTCAGATAGTATGGTGGAGATACATAATACAACGACCTTCATATTCACACCATATGGTACAATCATTATACAATACATCAATGTCCCATCATTCCATCATCATCGACATGGTCATAGAGCATAATGAAGGAAAGAAAGGCACAACATATGGCCTCCATTTATAGTACAATGCCATTAAAAACACTAGACCATATGATGAAGGCAAGAAAGGTGATCATTAATTCACCTCATATGACAAGAATAAAATACTCACATCATACAATAGGGAGAAAATATTCAGGTCATACAAAAAACCCTCTCCACTGTACAACATCAGCCATAATTCATCATACGCCCTCCTTCCAATGTATGATGATGTTAAAATTACATTGTACGACATTGCCTATTGCACATTATACAACCTACATTTGTATGCCATTACCTTCACAATGTACGACCTCAACATAGTTTATAGCCTCAACATCATCAATTTTTCAATGCACGGTATGGTGTCTTGGAGTTTTAAGTGTACAATGTCAATAGTGGCATCACCTTAGTGTATAGCCAAGCTCATTCTTCAATGTATGGCCCAAACCTAGCATCCACATCATATGACCAAAAATTTAGGACCGTGGGGTTTTGGTGGTTGACATGTACAACTATCAACCATCATACAATAACTTCCATCCCTGGTTGACATCATACGCTGGTTAAAAAATCTAAAATCCCAAAAAAATTCTCTATTAGCATTGCATTTTACCTCTTAAAAAGTCTTGAAAATGATGTACACCATGAATTTCTATGTGTTTTTGAAGGTCTTAAATTGGGCTTGGTGGTGGGGGATCCACCCCTCAACCTCACTCCTAGACCCCTACAAGGGGTGTTTCCCAGAGACCCGTGCAAGGGGCGCTGCCCCTTAACCCTATTAGGGGCATTTCCCTAGACCCCCATTGCACTCATTTGAATTTCCAAGTACACTCCAAGTCCGAGTTTGCAAAGTACACTTCCAATTTTGTCTACAGGTCCTTGTCTACAATATTATCATTAGTTTGGAAAGTTTTCCCTATTGTTACTTGATGGTTACTTGTCGGCTGGAAGACAACTTTTTCTTTTGGGGGTGATGATGTAGTTGATGTACAATGTCTATTATTATGCTTCAATAAAATTGGTATCCGACTATGTATTGATGGTCTGTATTAATTGGTTGTTGGCTTCAAAGTTATAATCATTAGTTGGTCGACGATCGTGTGCTTCTTAGTAATTGTTGGGTCATTCAAATGCATTATGTATCGTCAAGGAGAGTACTATGATCTAGTCAGGTCGACTTTGATCCTTGGTTGACCATCTCTAGTTTTCTTCGATTATAATTTCATGTGTGAATAAAGATATAATTTACACATGTTCTAGTATGCATTTTCATCTCTATTATTAATTCATGTATTTAATTTATCAGATAGAGTAGTAAAAAAACAACGAAATATTGGTAGCTAGTCAACCAAATTACATTAATATTAAATCCATAAAATTGATCAATGTCAAAATAGTAGATAATGATATGCAAATTCCAATCATGTCAAACTAAGTTGATAATAAGTAGAAATGCATCAATGTTGAAATAACAACCTATAACATCCCATTCTAATACATGGATAATTGGTGAATAATGATAAAAAAATAAAATGGATCTAGTGGATAAACAAACTATTGGAAGTTGTCATTGATTTCAACACTAAGGAGATTGTTGGTAGTTGTTGTCATTGATGCCAACACTGATTTTTGTTTTTATCATTGATGTCATCAATTGAGAAGTATTTTCTTGCTATTGGTTGTCATTGTTATTTTTAGTTTTCTCTAACATTGGTGATGACGTTCATGGTTGGATGCCATGTCTTATCAAAGAAGAATTGTTGAAGTTCACGATTGGATGCCATGGCTTATCAAAGAAGAGTTGGTAAAGTTCATATAATGCATTCTTACTATCAACAAAGTTGATTTGATAACGATATGTTCAGATGAGGATTAGAAGCATGACTAATAGTGAAGAGATGTTGGTGAAGATCTACAGTATGTCTTATGCTCTCTCCCGATGTTCCTGATGAAGTATGTGCTACTGAAAGGAAGTTTTGGACTTCACAAGTTGTTTAACTATTTCTAGTTCAAGAAGATGCATTGAATTATGTATAGGAGAATGTTATGCATTCCTCCATTTTTGATGCCTTGGTCTTGCAATTTGGTATTCAATGTTAGTATTTTGTGGATGTTGCACTCCAATATTTTCAGGTCACCTGTGTTGCCGAGGAGATCTTTGTGATTTGGTAAAGGTTGGTAGTGTTGTTGGTTATCTAGATTGGTCCAGGAAATTCTCCGCATTTCTCCACATTTATTTCTCTAATCTAGCATCTTGGTGAATGTGTTGTCAACATTTGTACAGTGTCTCAGTTCCAATCTCATGTGATGAAGTGGTTTGCAAGCTGATATGTTAATGTTATATCTCATGGTTAAGCATTCTGTATTTTTGGAATACAATTTTATTTTCCTGTTTGATCTGTGGTGGTTGTTGGTGGCATGAAAATATGAAATAAGTGTATGGAAGTGTTGTTGGATGTTCAAGGAACATCCCCATGTGATCTGCACATTGCTAATTGGTCGCTTTGGTTCTGCATTGTGTCTTGAGTTCGCTTTCTGGGTTATTTGTGGATATATAGTTGATAGGGCTTGTTCCTTTGTTTACATTATGTGCTTGGAGGGATGCACCAACAATGGAAGATTTGTGTTATGATAGATTTGGGTCCTAACCTATCCTTCTTAGGACTGCATCAAGTTAATACAATAATAGGTATGTTTATGGGTTGATTGGTTATGTGCTTTAACGTTTCATCCACACGTTTCCTTGATGTCGACTTAGGTTGATGTGTGCCTACATGTAAATTGTTTTGGATCAGATTGGAAGAAGTGCTAAGAGTATTTTTGGTCCTCTATATCTTCTGAATAGGACCATATTATGTTTTGGTGGCTGATCAGTTAATTTCATTGTTTATCCTTTTCTTCGCTGACCTAATTGAGGTTTTGAAGTGTTGCAGTGGATATAAATACAAGATCATTTCAGATGCAATAGATGGAGAGGTGTACAAGTGTGAAGAAGTGTGTGTGTGAAATGTATTGAATATCCAGTAGTGATAGTGTTAAAGTGTGTGAAAGGAAAGATCAATTGAGCTATAATGCCTCAATCAACATAGTGTTGTGTTGGCAATCATTGTAATTCTCTCTAAAGAATATTGTATCATGCTATGAGATAGTAAATCTCATAAGGTACTTTTATCTTTCTCTTGAATTCATGTTGTCTTTAGTTCAACAAGTCTTTTGTTTCTTTCTCTAAGGTAGTGAGCCTTCTTGCAAGTCTTTTTGGAAGTGGGCCTTATATTGTGAGTTAACTCTCACTGTGGTTTTTTCCTCATTGGGTTTTCGATGTAAATCTAGTGTTCTCCTTGTGCATGTGTGTGTCCTCTATTTCTCCTTGCTACTGATCTGGTTAGAAGTAGAATTTCTATATCTTTCATTGTTCAAGAAGTGCTAAGGGTTCAAACTACTATATCATTCATTATTACTATTTTTTTAAAAGGTTTCTTGATCTAGTAAAGAAGGTTCTCTTGTGCTAAAAGAGTTAAGTTATGTCCAAGGGATTAAGTTTTGATAAGACTGATTCACCCTCCCTTTTAGTCTCTAGAAGTGTTCAACAATTGGTATCAAATCCAAGTTCCTCTATAGAATCTTAATAGCTTGAGGCAAAGATCCAGGATGATACATTATAGTTCATACAAGGGTCCTAGGTTTGATGGGACTAATTACTCCTTTTGGAAAATGAAAATGGAAGGACACCTAAACACTCTTAGGTTTGGTGTGTGGCAATCGACGAAAAGTGGTTATATTGCTCCTACCACTCTTACAAATCTAGTTGAAATCAAACTATATAAGTGCAAAGCCAAATCCAAGAATGCTATCTTGTGTGGATTAGATGATTCAGAACTTTTAAAGGTGATAAATTGCAGTTCTGCCAAAGATGCTTGGGAAAAGCTTAGTAGCATCTATGAAGGAGACACTAAAGTGAAGCAAGCTAAGATGCAGATCTATAAAAGTAGATTTGAGACTCTAAAGATGATTGAAGATGAAGACATTGCAAGCTATATGCTTCAGGTACAAGAAGTTGTCTTTGGCATCTCCAGACTTGGTGGAGAAGTGAAATATAGTGAAATTGCAAAAAGGTTTTGAGATCTCTCCCAAAATATTGCATTCATAAAGTGTCTTCCATTAAAGAATCTAAGGACTTAGATCAGTATTCAGTTGATGAAATGTTTGGTACTCTAATTACCTTTGAGATGAGAGAGTTTGGTCAAGATGCTCCAAAGAAGGAAGTTTCTTTCAAAGCTAACAATTTAAGATTTAAGATGAAGTTTTTGATCAAAATAATGAATTTGATGAGGTTGAAGCAAACTTTGTGAGAAGATTGAAGAAAGGCACCGAAAAATACAAGGTAAGTTATCATTCAAGTGTTTTAATTGTGGAAGAGTTGGTCATTTTGCATCTATATGTCCCTATCAAGAATATGTTGATGATAAAAAAGAGAGAAAATTAAAAGAGGATTCTATTCTAAGGAGTGTAGTTGTTCCTCTGAAGATGAAGATAATGATTCAAATGATGAAAATATATTCATGGATCTAGAAGAAAAAAGAGAAATATTGGAGAATATAAAAGGTCTGGTACCTTGCAAAATAGTAAGGTTAATGAAAGATCTATGCTAGTATGGACTGCCTTCCATGCAAAGGAAGACGTAAATGGTTGGGTGATAGACAATGGGTGTTCACCACATGGATAGTGACAAAAGTAAGTTCATCAGTCTTAAGAAGGTCAATGGTGGAGTCGTTAAGTTTGGTGATAACAAGTTAGCAAAAATATGTGGAAATTGTGATATAAAAATTGATGGAAAGAACAAACCTAAAGATGCCCTTTATGTCAAAGGCCTTAAACATAATCTCTAGAGTGTCCATCAAATGTGCGGAAAAGGATACAATCTCACCTTGCATGCTAATGGATGTGAGATCAAAAAGGAAGGTTCTAGAAGGATTGTTGTTGAAGGAACAAGGACAAATGGTAATTTCTATCATCTAAAGGAGGCTAATGGAAGAATCTCCTTATTGACTCAGTCCAGAGAATTTTGGTTGTGGCATAAAAGAATGGGGCACATCAACTTTGACAACATGGTAAAGATCAGTTCCTCTCATGCAATGAGAGACATGCCTAGGATAATCAAGCATGCAAACACCTTGTACAAAGAATGTCAGATGGGAAATAAAATAAAGACTAGCTTCAAAAGCAAGGAGTCCTTTGTTTCAATGCCATTGGAGTTGATTCACACTGATTTATGTGGACTTACAAGGATAAGGATTCAACAAGGTGAAAGGTACTTTATGTTGCTTATAAATGATTACACTAGAATGACTTGGGTTACATTCTTAAGAGAGAAACCATAAACCTTTGATAAGTTTAAGATTTTTAAAGAAAAATTTGAGAATGAAATGGATGCTAGGATCAAATTTTTAAGGTCAGAAAAAGGAGGTGAATTTAATTCCTATGAATTTTAAAAGTTTTGTGAAGATCATGATATTAGGAGACATTTGTTTACTTCTAGAACCACTCAATAGAATGGGGTAGTTGAGAGGAAGA
The DNA here is from genome assembly GCA_007258455.2 of Sequoia sempervirens. Lineage (NCBI taxonomy): Eukaryota > Viridiplantae > Streptophyta > Pinopsida > Cupressales > Cupressaceae > Sequoia > Sequoia sempervirens. The sequence goes on from VDFB02049217.1 coordinate 147,390,394, forward strand.
ATAGAACAATGCAAGAAATGGCTAGGATAATGATGAAAGATGCTTACCTACCAGATATGTATTAGATGGAAGCATCCCATACTATTTTCTATTTATTTAATAGAGTGCAATTGAGGGTTAACAACAATAAGACCCCTTATGAGTTGTGGTATGGAAGGCCTCCCACTATTAGATATTTCAGAATATTTGGTAGCAAATGCTACATCATAAGAGATGAAGGATTCCTTGGAAAGTTTGATTCAAGGTGTGATGAAGGAATCTTTCTTGGTTACTCAACCAGGAGCAAGGCAAAAAAATGCTACAACAAGAGATTGGGAAAGATGATTGAAAGTAAAAATTTCAAGGTAGATGAAGACTTGTGTCAAATCTCACATGAACCTGAGGTTTTCAGATCTGATATGCTTCCTTGGATTAAAGAAGAATAAGAAATATAAGAGAAATAAGAGGAACCATAACCAATGAAGACTCTCAAGACTCCAAAATATGTGCAGAAGAACCACTCTCTAGATTAGATCATTGGAGACAAAAATGAAGGTGTGCTGACAAGAAGAAAGTTTGCAAGATCAACTGAATAAGGAAACTTGTGCTTATTATCAATAGTATAACCTGAGAACTTTTCTAATGCTAGCAAAGATGATAATCGGATAAAGGTAATAGAGGAAGAAATGAAACAGATAGAGAAGAATCAAACCTGGGAATTAGTTCCCAGACCAACTGATAAGAATGTGATAGGAACAAAATGGGTGTTCCGAAATAAGGTGAATGAAGCAAAGCCAAATTGGTTTGCAAGGGCTATTCACAAGTTGAAAGTATTGATTTTGAGGAGATCGTTGCTCAAATAGCTAGACTAGAGGAAATAAGGATGTTTCTTGCTCTTGCTGCTCATAAAAACTTCAAATTATATCAAATGGATGTCAAGTCATCTTTTTTGAATGGTGATCTAGAAGAAGAGGTGTATATTGAGCAATCAAATGGTTTCTAGTTACCATAGGATCCAAACATGGTTTGCAAAATAAAAAAAGCTCTATATGGTCTCAAGCAAACTCCTGGAGCTTGGTATGCTAGTTTGGACAAGTATCTACTTCAACAAGGATTCAAGAAAGGTAATGTAGATAGTAATCTATACATTAAGTTTTAGAAAAAAAAGTTCTTGATTGTGGTTGTATATATGTTGATGACATCATCTTTGGTGGAGATGATGATATGTGTAAAAAGTTTGCAGAAGAGATGCAAAAATAATTTGAGATGTCAATGATCGGTGAGTTGTCCTTCTTCCTTGTTCTACAAATCATTCAACAAGAGGGTGGCATCTTTATTTCTCAAGCCAAATATGTAAAGGAAATGTTGAAGAAATTTGGGATGGAAGATTCTAAACTAGTGGGTACTCCTATGGTGACAAGATGTCACTTAAGAAAATCTAATGAGTCTCTGGAAGCTGATCAAACTCGTTATAGGTCCATGATTGGGGGTTTGTTGTATTTAACTACTTCTACATCAGATATCATGCATGCAATATGTTTGGTTGCTAGATTTAAAGCCAATCCTAAGCAATCTCATGAGAAAGTTGTGAAAAAAATATTTAGATACTTGAAGGGAAATTTGGATTATGGTCTATGGTACAAAAAGGATCAAAATTTATCTCTAAGTGCCTATATAGATGTTGATTGGGAAGTTTGTGTTGATGACCAAAGGAGTACAAGTGGAAGTGCATTCTTTTTGGGAGATAGATTGGTCTCGTGGTTCAGTAAAAAAGCAAGATTCAGTGTCTTTGTTCACATCAAAAGTAGAATGTATTGTTGCAACATCTTGTTGTACTTAGGTACTTTGGATGAAGCAGATTTTGAAGGATATGAAGGTGGTTTATGATGAAATTATTCCTATACTATGTGACAATACAAGTGAAATTAACATTTCCAAGAATTCGATAATGCACTCAAGAACTAAACACATCTCAATCCAGTATCAATTTTTGAGAGTGAAGGTTGCATAACATTAAGTCAAAATGGAGTATGTGTCTACCAAGGACCAAATTGTGGATATTTTCACTAAGGCACTTTCAAAGGATACTTTTGAGTATCTGCGATAGATGTTAGGGGTTATTGAACCTCCTTGTTCTAATTAGATGCATAAATGGTGCATTTGTCCAAGGGGAGAAATTCATGTCGTATCCTTTACTCCTAGATTGATGAGTGCTACCTCTTAGGGGGAGATGGTAGAAAGGGGGAGTCTTGGAGATGTTGTGCAGTTGTTACTAGTTGAAGAAATTGTGTTGTTGGTCAAAGGGGGAGTATATGATGTTTTAATCGAATATCCTTTTTCCCTTTGTCCCTGAAGACATAACATATGTTATTGCTTTAAGCAAACATATATGGCCCTTTGTCCTTGATGTAAAAGGGGGAGAGTGAGAAGTGTGTGTTGCCATCAATGCCAAAGGGGGAGATTATTGGAAATTGTTGTCATTGATGTCAACACTGATTGATGGTCATGATTGATGTTAGCACTTAAGAAGTATATCCTTACTATTGGTTGTCATTGTTATATTCAATTTGGGCTAACATTGTTGATGAAGTTCATGGTTAGATGTCATACCTTATCAAAGAAGAATTGTTGAAGTTAATGGTTGGATGTCATGCCTTATCAAAGAAGAGTTGTTGAAGCTCATGGTTGGATGTCATTCCATATCAAAGAAGAGTTGTTGAAGTTCATATAATGCATTATTACTATCAGCAAAGTTGATTTCATAATGATATAATAGATGAGGATTAGAAGCATGACTGATAGTGGAGAGATGTTGTTGAAGGTATGCAATATGTCTTATGCTCTCCTTTGATGTTGTTGATGAAGTATGTGTTGCTAAAAGGAAGTTCTAGCCTTTGAAAGTTGCTTAAGTGTTTCTGGTTCAAGAAGATGCATTGAAGTTTTTTTGGGAGAATTTCTACATTCCTCCATTGTTGATGCCTTGGTCTTACGGTTTGGTATTCAATTTTAGTGTTTTGTGGATGTTGCACTCCTATCTTTCCAAGTCACTTGTGTTGCCAAGGAGATCTCTATGATTTGTTGAAGATTGGCAGTGTTGTCGGTTGTCCATATTGGTTTGAGAAATGCTCCACATTTCTCTGCATTGATGTTTCTGCTCTTGTAGCTTGGTGAATGTGCTTTCAATGTCTATGCAGTGTCTCAGTTCCAATATCATGTGTTGAAGTGGTCCGCAAGTTGATATGTTAATATTATATCTCATGGTTAAGCATTCTATATTTCTAGAATATAGTTTTATGTTCCTATTTGATCTATGGTGGATGTTAGTGGCATGACAGTATGAAAGAAGTGTATGGAAGTGTTGTTGGATGTTCAAGGAACACCCCCATGTGATCCGTACATTGCTAATTGGTTGCTTTGGTGCTACATTGTGTCTTGATGTGTCTTTTTGGGTTATTTGTGGATATTTGGCTGATAGGGCTTGTTATTTTGCTTGCATCGTGTGCTTAGGGGGTTGCACCAATAATAGAAGATGTGTTATAATAAATTTGGGTCCTGAAATATCCTGCTTAGGACCACATCAAGCTAATTCAATAAGTACATTTATGGGTCGATCAGTTATCTACTTCAATGTTTCATCCACACGTTTCCTTGATGTCGACTTAGGTTGATGTGTGCCTGCGTGTAAATTATTTTGGATCACATTAGAAGAAGTGCTAAGAGTGTTTTTTGGTCCTCTTTATCTTTTAAATAGGACCACATTATGTTTTGGTGGCCGACTAGTTGATTTCATTGTTTATCATTTTCTTGGTTGACCTAATTGAGTTTTTGAAGTGTTGTGATGAATATAAATGCAAGATCATTTTGGATGCAACATATGGAGAGGTGTACAAGTGTGAAGAAGTGTGTGTGAAAATTGTATTGAATATCCAAAAGTGATAGTGCTAAAGTGTGTGAAAGGAAAGATCAATTGAGCTATAATACCTTAGTCAACAAAGTGTTGTGTTGGAAATCATTGTAATTTTCTCTAAATCATATTGTATCTTTCTCTAAGATAGTGAATATCATCTAGTCCTTGTATCTTGCTCCTGAAGTCATGTTGTCTTCAATTCAACAAGTCATCTATGTCTTTCTCTAAGACAGTGAGCCTTCTTGCAAGTCTTTTTGGTGGTGAGCCTTAAATTGTGAGTTAACTCTCACCATGGTTTTTCTCTCATTAGGTTTTCCACGTAAATTTGGTGTTCTCTTTATGAATTTGTGTTCTTTGTTTCTCATTGTTGTTGATCTGGTTAGAAGTAGAATTTCTATATCTTTCATTGTTCAAGAAGTGCTAAGGGTTCGAACTATTGTATCATTCTTTGTTACTATTCTATTTAAAGGTTTTTTGATCTGGTAAAGAAGGTTGTCTTGTCCTAAAAGAGTTAAGTTCTAGAAGGGATTAAGTTTTAATAAGACTGATTCACCCCCCCTTTCAATCTCCAAAAGTGTTCAACACAAACTACGATCTTCTTACAATGATAGCATCCATCCAACAGTGATAAACCATCTATTTGATTACAATTTGACCATAAGCATTAAATTTAAAACTACACACAATAATTCTACTAAACTAAGATCCCTTCAAAGTGTAGAAATGCTAGAGAAATTCCAAAAGACAAAGTGGAAATGAAACATATAATAGGATATATGCTATCGTAAAATAATTATAGGACTAATGGTTTGAAATATAAACAAACAGATAAAACAAGGTACCAAGTTTACCCACTCCCAAGTGTATGGAAACAATAGAGGAAAAACACCAACAATTTAGAATTAGTGTCTTGTAATTAGATAACAACTACAATAGTTTTATATTATTATCTTTGAGTATCAAAAAATTATACCTTTTTCTAATGCTAGTCCCACAAAACATCCTTCTATGTTACAATTAGGAAAGTATTATATTGGAAGCTTCTATTATAGGTTGTATTTCACATAATATTTAAGGACACCCCTTATTTTATATTTTTTCTATTGGGTTGAAGTGTATGATAAAAGGAAAGTTTGGTATACCTCATCCCCTTAATGCAAGTTGCTTCACCTTAATACTCCTATGGTTTAGAAATAATATTATAAATCAATATGGGATGGCTAACAAGGCGGCAAATAAACCTTGTCTTTTGTGGTAGATTTTAGGAAGTTTATGGCCCCATTCCTTGATTCATAAAGTTATTGATTTACGATAAAGAATATTATTCATATGGTTGTGATTATGCTAGGCATATAGTGGCCAATAATATTATATGTAGCATTAATGTTATTTTTTGTACAAATTAAGTTGCACCAATTATAAACTTTCACAACTAACATATATAACATTGATCCTACAAAAAAATGTAGAAATGGAAACTTTATTGACTCAAAGTTCCTAATAATCAAATTGAAAGCTAGTTATACACAATTTGAAAATACAACTAAAATATTAATAACTACAAATTTTCACACAACACCAAACTAAAGCTATGTGCATTTAGCACTCTAGTTATTGTTGGATGAAACCAATCAATGACTAGGAGGGTTTTTTATCCTCATACAATAAATAAGAATTCATATTCATTCTTAGAAATTCATAAAATGAACGACACAACCTTTTTTATGAAAACAATCCTCCTTTTATAACTTTTATAATAATCATTTTTTTATCACTCAATTTTAGGACCTTGGGCCTAGGGAAAATTTATAATTCACTTATAATGACTTTAAAAATATATATTTAATTATAATTTGTTTTTTAAATTATAATATAACACTAGTTTTAAACAACATTATTTTATTTTTCACCACCTTAGCCTATAGGAAAATTGAGAAAAATAGGCTAAGGATCTTCAATAATGTTACACTACAAAAGGGGACATGATAGTCCTCCCTCCTCATAATTTTTTGTCTACAAACAATTGAAATTCAAGATGCTCCAAAGTTTTCTCTTCTTCCCAAATAACATCCTCAATTGGAAGATTCTTCAAATGGATAAAATATTATATTATGCTCCTATTTCTCAATTTTTCGTTCCCTAGTTTCAACAACTTTTTTGGGAACTAGAATCAATTTCCTTTCATCATTAAAGAAAGGTGTCTCAATTGAAGGTATGCCATGATTCCCAAGTGACTTTTTTTCTTCTGATGAATAAGAAATTATCTATATTAATTATAAATATAAAAATACATATTCACAAAAGGATGGATGGTAAGAAGGCACACCTTGAGAGTCACATGGGCAGTGCCCAGAAAACCAAAAAAAACCATGATTTCGAAGTGAATTTTTGAGGAAAAAATATGAAACACATTGTGAATTTTACTCTTCTTAAGAAGATCTAACTCATAGGAAACTTCCTCAATCCTTTGATTATATAAAATCCATATAAAATGGAGCTTTAAGCTTTTCTACTTCACTGCTCTTAAGAGAGGATTGCTTGTATGGCTACAATCTCAAAAAGACCATGTCACCAGAATCAAAAGCATGCTCAATAGGGTGTTGATATATATAATTTATGATAACTATAACAACCCAAAATCTAACTAAAAAATCCACTAATTTTTTTTCTTCCAACTTAATAAGTATTCATTCATAAGTATACCTAGGTACTTTTATCCATACAAGATAGGTAATAGTCAAATTCAAAACAACAACCAATCATATGATTTAGTCATTTGTTCATACTAAATAGGAATCCATCTATCCATTTATCTAGAATAGAAATCGACCCAAATGAGGTAGGAATCTATCACAAAGATATGTATGTGCTATGGCTAGAGTCTTAGGCTCATTGGAACCATTTGGGTCCTAAGTTACTTCCTTTATAAGACCACACTTCCCATTGGAAGTGCATCGAGTTTTCCATCATTCATGGGTATGTATTTAATATTCAAATGATTGAATCTCACCTTGGAATTTGGCCTAAGGCCTTAAGGAAATCAAACAATCCATTTGCGATTATTCTAAGTATATTTTGAATGTATTTTAAATTAGTAATCCCTTGAAGACATTGGTTTTTCTAGATTTTTCTAAATTATCTTTAACAATCTCTCCCTAAACTCCATCCTTGAACACCTAAGTACTAGGAACATCCTTTGTTTCCCAAAATGCCTACATACCATGCTTCTAAATGGGATTAATGTGGAAAATATGTAGTTATGTTTTCTATTCTAAGTTTTATGTGAACTGTTTAAGTGGGTATTCAATCCTTTCTAGGGCTCTATTCCCCAAGTAGTTATTTTGCGACTTCTACCCATGAAAGGAAGCTTATACAAAAATTAGTCGATATGACCATTGTGTGTTTCCTAATTCCATATAAATCCTACTCCTATAAGTAGCTTCACCCTTGACATGTTTGAGTAATATCATATCAATTAATTTTCATGCATTAATAAAATTAAATATAATTATTACCCAAGTTTGTATACACATCAGTAAAAATTCCTACTTGAGGTTTTCAATGTTTATACTTACATCTTTTGGTTCATTTCTTTTATCTTTTTAGTTAGCGATCTAGAGGAGATTTCCCTTTGTTTGGATTTTAAATCAACAAGATGTCTCTTATTTCTTCCTAGTGGTTTATAGGGATGATGCCACATACATTGTTAATGTAGTTGTGTTAGGCTATAGATGTAGTATTTGTTAGAATTGTGAAAAACCACAAAACCATGAGCCACAGGATCAAACAATGAACAAAGACACCTTCCACACAAGAGATTTGCAAACAATATATGCAATATTCCTCTACAAGTAAAAAAAAAAGCAAGAGACTATCAAAAAGATATGAAAGCTTGAACGATAATTACAATGAGGGTTGAGTGCTATATAGGAGCAAAACCCTAAAAGCATAAAAGTACTCCTAAGTTTAGCTTAAGTGCATGAGAATAAATTAGACTAATAATCGATTGAAAATTAATTAATTAATATCTGATGCATTATTACTCTAATACCCACCTTTGAGATGAACTTAGGGAGTAGTTAAAAACCCTAAAATGAATCCATGATGGGTCTTGACAAACAAGGCCTAGTGAGGTACCCATGTACAAACAAAAGATCTCTCAAAACTAGAGAAAAAGAGAAAACCACAGTGGGAGAAAACTCCTCTCCAAATGAGAGAAAGGTGAATGAAGGATTGAAAAAGCCTCCAAATCAAGGTGTGAAGGACGAAGAAGCCTCCAAATGAACAAATGTTCTAAAAATGAGAGGAACATGTAAAACATCACAAAAGCACAATGAAGAACCTCCTCTAACAAAAATTATGATTAGGATCAAGATAACAAGAATTTTCATGAGTTCCCTTAGTGGCACTACTCAAATCAGATGGAAAACAAAGGAAAAACATCTACAAATCAAAGATACAAATATCTAGATCAAGGAGACTATACTGCATGAGTTCCCCCAACGACACTACTAGAATTAGATGGAAAACAAAGGCAAACATCTAGAAGTCGAAGATATAGGTGGTACATGAATCTGCATGAGTGACCCCAACAGCACACTCAACATGCAAGTTAAAAATGTAGGTATCGTATAGTTTGAAGAACATTGATCACTAGAGAGACAATAATCTACATGAGTGTCCCCAATGACACTACTTGAATCAAAAGGAAAACAAAGCAAAAATATATGGAACTTGAAGATACAAATGGTACATGAATCTGTATGAGTGACCAAAACTGACACTACTCAACATGCAAGATGCAAGTTGAAAAATACAACTACCTAGTAGTCTCTGATCAAATGAAAATGAAAGGTCGTCTCCAGAAATAGGAATGTAAGTGTAGAACCCCAATCCAAATACCTGAAAAAAATAATAAACAAAAACATTAGAAGGTCATATGAAAGTAAGAACAAGGATTCCCCATGAAATCCATTAACAAAACTCAAAATAGGAATGAAAAGAAGAAAATAATGAAAGAACAAGAAAGTAGATCAAATCCTATTGAAAGTAATGCAAACTCTTGATCCCATGGGGGAATTGGTGCCAATTCGATGTGAAAATTGGCCATTTCCCAACTCTAATGATGTGATGAAGATGATTGATGAAAGATGCATGCTTGTGGTGATGACTTCAATGGAGCTCCATATTGAAAATATGCAAAAAGCCTAACTATGCTTGGATGAATTTGATGATAGATTGTTATGGATTTGAGTATAGTAAGTTTACTCAAGTGGTGAATGATCAAATGAGGAATAAAGCCTCTTATTTATAGAATATTAAGTTGAAGAGATGTCCAAAATGGAGCAATGTGGGACTAACATTCAACCAATGGCAAGGTGCCACTTGTCAACATGTGAATGGAGGAAGCTTGAGCACTTTTTGATCAATGTGCAAGTTTGAAATTTGAATTTGATGAAATGACATGTTTAGGGGGGATGAAAGAAGAGAGTTAATGCCAGGTTTACTTGTGTAAGAGACATGCAAGAGCTCATAAATGCCAAGTTGGAGGACAAGTCCTTTTGGGGGGAGATTTTCAAACTTGGAGGAATATTCCCTTTTTGATGCCATTTTGAAAGTAAATAGGGAATTATTAAATCAAATAAATGATTTAATTGTGCAAGTTGCAAAATCTAGAGGATTTAGGTGATTAGGATTAAATCAATCAAGATTTGACCATTTTGACTTAGATTTTTGGATTTAAATAAATCAAAATGAGAGGAATAATGATTTTAGACTTAATTAAATAAGATTTGATTTATTTAATTAAAGAGGATGGTGTTAGCTTTAAATCAAATAAAGATTAAGTTATTTAATTTAAATGAGACGACTTTAGAGATTAATTAAATAAAATGAATTATTTAATTAAAAGAGGGACTATAAGATTAATTAAACAAAGTGATTTATTTAATTAATATGAGATGATGACTTAATCAGATAAAAAATGATTTATTTAATTAAGAGATGAAATGTGATGAATTTAATTAAATAGAGATTATTTAATTAAATGATTAGTAGAGAGATGATTTAGGATGAAATGGTGTTAGTAAAATCAGGATCAGGTGCATGTACATTTTACGTGTCTACATTTTTCCCCTCTTTGAAGCAATGTACTTGTTGCGTTGGTTCAAAGAATAAACTGTCTTGATCAAAATTGAAAAATTATTAGGTGATGTAGAGACATTTTCAACATGATCATTGGTCGATGGATTGTTGATTACAAGATCAAATAATGTTAACATTCCTTGAAATAGATCATTGTTAGATATTGTTGAGAGATTCTTATCATGATCAAAAAGTGACTCTTGATGTATGTTGATTTGATCTTCGGATGAGGTAGAAACATCTTCCATGTGTTTGTTGATGGATAGGTCTTGATCATGTGATCGTTGACTTGGATCAATACATGGAGTCATTAACATTTTGTTGGGATTTTGAACAACATTTGCTTGTTGGGCTTGGTATTGGGCTTGAGCTTGTGCTTGCACTTGAGCCTGGGCTTGTGCTTGTTGGGCTTGTAGTGTGGCTTGGGCAACTTGAGTAGCTTGTGCAACTTGTCGGTTTTGGTTTTATTGGTGTACCTTCTGATAAGCAGCTTGCTGAGCGGCTTGCAACACAATGTTGTATTGGTTTGATGTGTTTGGTTTGGGTGGTGGTGGTGGCAGAGGTGGTTTTGGAATAGTGCTTGTTGTGGTGATAAGAGGTACTGTCATATTGATGATTGGGATTTGAGTGGTGGATGGTGCGATCAATATGGTTAGTCCTTGAGAGACCATGTTTTGAGGGATGATAAACGATGTGTTGGTTGCTTGTGCTATGGGGATGGTTTCCATCTATTGTTATGATATCAATGGCAAGGGGGGGGATTTGGTATGATGCCTTGATTGATGGTTGGGGGGATGTTTTGGATAAGTGGTGGTAGCGATGGTAGCCACAAACCAAGAGGTGATACAGATGTTAATGGAAAGGGTGGTAGTGGTGGGAAAGTGAGTGGCATGCTCCCTTGGGGAAATGATGATGTTTGATAAAAAAATGCCCCCTGGTCCAAATAAGTCACCTTCTCCTTGTGAGGTCGTAGGGAGAGAGGTTTGAGGGGTTGTGTGAAATGATGATGATGGGTCATTAGGATTATGAAAGGTGAGGGGGACATATGGGTGTGATGGATTTTGAACAACATTCGTGTGATTTGCAAACATATCTATCCAAAAGTTTACCAAGTGCGGATTCAAAAGTTCATGTTTGGTATAGTTGTACTTGATATATTCTCATTTGGCATGTATGGATTTGGTAGGATAATGTTGTTTTGTTGAAGAATCATGCATTGAGTATTTGGTTGATAGATTTGTAAGTTTGGACTTGGATTTAAATCTACCATTAGAAAAGGTGTTCCAAGATTTAGATTGGGTATAATCACATTCGTTGTACCATTGAGGTTTGTAGGAGATAATGACCCCATGTATGGATTGTATAAATGTGAGTTTTGAAAATCAATTGGCATTGTAAGGCTTTGATAGTTTGGTTGACTTGCTTTACTCTTGATGTATGAATTAAGTTTATATTCCATGTTCCTCTTATGTTTTGACCTTGTTCTAAAAGTGACCTATAAGGTGTTTAGGACCAATGATGAGATGAAGGATGAAAGGGGTGAATGATATGGGTGTTGATTTTTTAGAAACTTTGGATCAATGCTAGACTTTAGGACTTTTGGATTTTTGATTTTTGATTTGATTTGGATTTGGATTTGATAATGAACTCATAAAATCCAAGAGGTTAGATGTTGTTGATTCATCCACACACACCTAGCCAAACAAGGTGATTTCGATGTTGATTTGAAGGATTTTACCAAAAGTCTAGTATGAATGTTTTTTCCAATGGTTCAAAAGTTGTTTGTGAGATGGGATTTGATTGATGTTTGAGATGGATGAAATGATTGGTTGCTTTGATCCTAAATGAGCCTAATATGGACCTTGTTTACAAGACCAAGATATTGAAGAACATGCTTTGCCTTAAGAGTAGTTCAAAACCAAAAGACCAATGTTTGCATGAAAACCATATGACCAAAAGATGCCAAGCACATGTGTGGGGTCCAATTGTTCTTAACTTTGCTTAGTGACTTCTTTTTACCACAAAAAATTCTTGATTAGGTTTTGAAACTAGATGTCTAATGTTTTAACCTCTTCTCATTCCACAAAGTGTATCATGTGGAAATCGAGGAAATCAAAGCAAAAGTTACCTATTATTTACTTTAGTAGGAGAAAATTGAGATAAAATTAAAGTGCTTAGAAACCTCTAAGGATATGAATCCCAAGGGAAGGTTAGGGCACGTGAATTTGTTCAAGGATATTTTCTTCTCCTAAAAGGTTTAAGATTTGATGCTCATGTTAAAATGTTTTTTTTCCAATGTTTTCGATCAAAAAATGTGTTATGATTTCAAGAACAGGTACAACCCTATGGATATTTGAAACAATATTTGTTGAGTCCCCACTTGGACAAGTCCAACTACGCTTATTTTTAGTGAATGGTTAGATGCTTGACCCCATTAGCTCCCCTTCACGACACTCACTTATACGGGGCAACCAAGCATCAATACCCATGAAACTCCCATGGCATACTTTCCATTTCTAACTAAAACCATAAAAGTGTGGGGCGGCTTTAGAATGACCGTTCTTGCACCAACAAATAGATAGGGATTTTGGCCTTTCTACAGCAAGGGTTTTAATTCAGACTTTTTGTTCGTAGGAGTTGACCCATCGAAGCAAGAGATCATTGTTGTCCTTCTCTTCGGAGCCAACTGCGTGATATTGGCCTTTGTTCCAATACCCACTTTTATATCCCAGCTGGAAATACACTTGGCTTTAGTGTGTTACCGGTTGGGTCATTCCCTTGGGTGAGTACTTTTTCCCACAAGGCAATCCCTTTAAGATAAACAATAGCGAGCAAACATATTCATAGTTCGATCAACCTTCGTTTAGAAACAAAGGGAGAACATATGCAATAGGTTCCACTCACACTCGCAAAGTTTGTTCAATTTTAATCCCAAAATGAAATGTGGAGGTAACTACTTTATTCCACCCTAAGACCACCAAAAAGTCTTTTGATTCTCAAGATCATTGTGAGGCGCGAGGGAAGCGCATACGTATTTTCCATGGTGTTAGTTTGAGTAAGCAATTGCAAAACAAAGTAGCACATGTTCTTTTAAAACCCACAAAGCAATGATTTGATTCTTTTTAGTGCACCAAAATGAAATATGGAAATTGTTTGTTCAATTGTTAACCTTAAAAAGAATCTAATAAGTCTACCTAAAGTTCTTTTTAACCTTTTGTCTTGTTCGTTTTAAACCAAAATTGAAATTTATTGAGTCCTAAGAGCTTGAAGGGGTAACATCCTTAGAAGTGGGATTATAATTTCTCCCCAAAGTGTTCAAAAACACTTGATACAATGATGTGATAATGATTTTTCTTTGAATTCCATGCTCCATGATCCTTCAAAACCTGCAATACAAGCTCCACATGTTATATGACATCAAGAAACTAGAAGATATGAGGGTTAGATAAATGATTAAGCATAAAAACCCTAAAATTTAGACCAAGTTTCATTGTGATTTGACATTAAGTGAAAATTTTAACTCTATCAAAGTTGATAATAACCTACACCATTAGATGGCTTATGAAATTCTACCCCGTTTCAAAAAAAAAAAACTTTGAAAAAGACCAAAAATGACCAAGATACGGCCATTTTAAGTTTTAATGAAAAAGCAAAAAAAGTCCAACGACTCTGTTTGGAGTCTAGCGGTGGAGTTTGAAGTTTGTAGCAGTGCAGTTTGTGTCCAGCGGTGCAGTTTGAAGTTTGGAGCAGTGTAATTTGTGTCCAACGGTGCAGTTTGAAGTTTGAAGCGGTGTAGTTTGTGTCTAGCGGTGCAGCTTGAAGTTTGGAGCGGTTCTGTATGGCCCTGCTGGACTATGAGCGGTGTTGTTTTCTGTAAACACACAAAAACACAAAAAAACATGAAATTTTCTCAAAAAATGTGATTTGATCTTCTAGTTTGCCTTCCTTCTAGCACCAAATGTAGAACCCCAATCCAAATACTCGCAAAACACAATAAAAAAACACATTAGAAGATCATATGCAAGTAAGAACAAGGATTCCCCATGAAATCCATTAACAAAACTCAAAATAGGAATGAAAACAAGAAAATAGTGAAAGAACAAGAAAGTAGATCAAATCCTATTGAAAGTAGTGCAAACTCTTGATCCCATGGGGGAATTGGTGCCAATTTGATGTTAAAATTGGCCCTTTCCCAACTCTAATGATGTGATGAAGATGATTGATGAAAGATGCATGATTGTGGTGATGACTTCAATGGAGCTCTATATTGAAAATCTGCAAAAAACCTAACTATGTTTGGATGAATTTGATGATAGATTGTTATGGATTTGAGTATAGTAAGTTTACTCAAGTGGTGAATGGTCAAATGAGGAATAAAACCTCTTATTTATAGAATATTAAGTTAAAGAGATGTCCAAAATGAAACAATGTGGGACTAACATTCAACCAATGGCAAGGTGCCACTTGTCAATATGTGAATAGAGGAAGCTTGAGCACATTTTGATCAATGTGCAAGTTTGAAATTTGAATTTGATGAAATGATATGTTTAGGGGGGATGAAAGAAGAGAGTTAATGCCAGGTTGACTTGTGTAAGAGACATGTAAGAGACATGCAAGAGCTCATAAATGCCAAGTTGGAGGACAAGTCCTTTTGGGGGGAGATTTTCAAACTTGGAGGAATATTCCCTTTTTGATGCCATTTTGAAAGTAAATAGGGAATTAGTAAATCAAATAAATGATTTAATTGTGCAAGTTGCAAAATCTAGAGGATTCAGGTGATTAGGATTAAATTAATCAAGATTTGACTAATTTAATGAGGGATTAGTTGATTTGACCATTTTGACTTAGATTTTTGGATTTAAATAAATCAAAATGAGAGGAATAATGATTTTAGACTTAATTAAATAAGATTTGATTTATTTAATTAAAGAGGATGGTGTTAGCTTTAAATCAAATAAAGATTAAGTTATTTAATTTAAATGAGATGACTTTAGAGATTAATTAAATAAAATGAATTATTTAATTAAAAGAGGGACTATAAGATTAATTAAACAAAGTGATTTATTTAATTAATATGAGATGATGACTTAATCAGATAAAAAATGATTTATTTAATTAAGAGATGAAATGTGATGAATTTAATTAAATAGAGATTATTTAATTAAATGATTAGTAGAGAGATGATTCAAGATGAAATGGTGTTAGTAAAATCAGGATTAGGTGCATGTACTTTTTACGTGTCTACAATAAGAATGTCCATATGGTAAATGATCCAACTCATTTAAATGCATGTAATCAGTCGTTGATGTACGCTACATCTAAAAGTACATAGGAACAAGAACTAGATAGATCACCCCAAACCATGAAACCAAGAAAGCATTAGCACCAATAGTAGAACCCCCCCATAATGCTAAAAATAGAGAGCCAAGATAGGTACAATGAAACTGTTTGAAACCAAGAAGTGCATGTAGGAGAAACATCCTACAAATAAAAGGGTGTGCAAACTAAGGCACGCACGCATAAGGTGATAATCACTAGAATTCATTGTTGTTGTGGAAGGGATACTCACTTGACAAAGGTGTGATAGCAAACCAAAGGTAAACATCAACCCCCCTATGAAACTTTATATCATAGTACAATTACAAAAGGCAACAACTGTGCAAAATCCCCCCAAAAAATATACACAAGAATTGCACTTTATCTCAATGCGTCTATAAAAGAGAATGTGCATGAAAAAGATGTCTATAATGCCCAAATAGGAAAAAATATTGAAAATAAATATAAAATAGTCAAAAATGAGTCATCCCACGCAAACAAAATGTTTTCAGGAGCTAAAATGTCCAAGTAATTCACTAGAGTGTGAAAACAAAAAAAAATGAATAAAATGTACTTGGAGAGTAATCTGGAAAAAGGTGCATGAATGAAACTAAAAAGTTTTGAAAGACAGTTCTAATGTCACTAGAATCATAAAAAATAGAGAAACTAGTCAAAATTCATGAGCTCGAGACTAAAAATAGAACCTCTGACTTCAACAAGCTATGGAATGCACCAACATCAAAAATAGGTGATGAGACTCACACCACTAGAAATTTTATGGAACCACCTTTCCGATGATATCTCATTTGTTAAAATCCGACATTAGAGGCCCAAGTTATGGCCAAAAGAAAAAAAGAACCCCTTTAGGGCACAAAGGGGTCTTCAGGGGGCCAAGTCAGTTGTTGTACTACTGACGTTAGCATGATGTCATGCTGACATCAACAAAATATTTTGAGAATATTCCCTTGTGCTAGGAAGAAATCTAGCCCTCGAGAAGAAAATACGTCGAAATATTCGCTACTAGAAACAAAATATTCTTGGAGATTCACCGTTGCCAAAAAAGTAGTAAAAAAAACCAAAAAAAAATCGTTGTGGATGGGAAAAAATTTTGACCATCAAAAATTTCCATATGTCGTCGAGTGACGAAATAACGCCACTAGCCGGTGAGAATAAGACCATTGGACAGTTGAAAACACCATCGACAAATTATTAACACTAGTCATGGATAATATGGGTTTTGCAGGCCTACCATGGTAGGTACCTATGGTTGCCCTATATTTAATGCACCTGTAAAACAAAAAAAATTTCCCCCCATGTTGCTTTTTCATATTTATTTATTTATTTTTGAAAATTGTGAAATAAGAAATTTACAAAAAAACAAAAACGTAAACCTGAGTTTTTTTTTTTGAAAACACAAAAACCGGAATAAAATATACCTAGATAGCAATCTAGAAAAAATGAATGGATGGAACTAAAGAGCTCTAAAAGATGGTTCCAAGATTGCTTAAATCATGAAAAAACGAAGAAATGGGTCAAAAGTTATGAGCTCGGGACTAAAAAAAGCACCTTTGACTTCAACAAGATGTAGAATTCACCAACAAAAAAAGCAAGTGATGAGACCCACACCACTGGAAAGTTAACGTAACCAACTTTCCAATGATATCTTGTTCGTCAAAATCCGACATCATACACAAAAGTTATGGCCAAAAGAAAAAATTGCTCCTGACAAACAAAGAAGGGTCAAAGGGGGCCATGCAAGCCATCCATACGGATGATGTCGTGCTGATGTCCGCATGACATCAATGAATATTCTTTGGAATAATCCCTATAATCAGAAAAAAATTAGGTAAACCTAGCGACTCGAAAAATGTGCAAAACTGCTAGAATATGCGTTAACCGACTTGAAGAATTTTGATTGCTGAGAATTTTTTAAAAAGTGTGTCAATTTTAATATAGCCTATCGTCAACATTAATGAAGGGTTGTGCCAAGGTACTACATGTGCAGTACCCTGCGCATTAATCATAAAAGCGCCCTCCATTAAATATTTGAAGTTCGTCCTTTTTAAAAAAACCTTGCACTTTTATTTATGATTTAAAAAAAAAACCCAAAAATTAGAAAACTGCCCTGATTTTCTTTTTCTTTTTAATTTTTGTGGCTTGGGGGCCATACGGATGCCATATGACCCCTAGGGAATTTTTTTTTTCCTTAGAAGCTCCTAATGTCAAAATAGGGCAAATTTATAGTCAAAATTTGTGGAATCGACTTCATGAATCTAACAACGAGGTCCTTTTCGTGCCAAAATGCACTAAAAATGCAAGTACCCTCCAAATTTGGAAACAAAGCAATCGATTCAAATCCTCACATATCTGACCTCAGGAATCCAAATTAGGCCAAACAAAAGCTAAATCTGACTTTCTCAACAATTTTGAATCCAACAACGAGGTCCGTTTCATGCCAAAATGCACAAAAATCGCCCACCTCCAAAATTTTCAAAAAATCCAAAGGGGATTCAGATATGAAGCCTATAACCCTTGTTGAAGAAGAGAAACCTCATAAATCGAGAAGGGGTTCACTGAATCCACACTCTGATACCATGTTAGAATTATGAAAAACCACAAGCCACAGGATCAAACAAGGAACACAAACACCTTCCACGCAAGAGATCTACAAACAATATATACAATATTCCTCAACAAGGAAAAAACACAAGCAAGAGACTATCAAAAATATTATAAAGCTCGAACGATAATTACAATGAGGGTTGAGTGCTATATAGGCGCAAAACCCTAAAAGCATTTTAAAGCACTCCTAAGTTTAGCTTAAGTGCATGAGAATAAATTAGACTAATAATCAATTAAAGATTAATTAATTATTAGCTAATGCATGATTACTCTAACAGTATCTCAAGCACAACATAATTACCCCTAAGTGTGAGCTAGAGATACTATTGATACCAAACGTTGCTAGTTTTTTGGTTTTCTTTTCATAATTAGGTTATATAATCAATTCTAACATGTACAAAATTAAAACTTCTTCAAATGAAAACTAATTTAAGAACTAACATACATAGCTCTAAAAAACAAATTGTATAAAAGGAAAATATATCTTTTAATATCATTCTTCTTTCAAATGAAAGGGATTGAATTCAAGAGGAAATCACAAATATAAAATCTATACTTATTTATCATACATCAATTATTAGCATCAAATTTCCTATGACATAATTTGTTAAATAAACATTAGAAAGTTTCCAACTAACATCATATACTTCTTTATAAAAGTAAAACATTATATCATAAGAATATCTATTGAACAACTTATTATAGATGCTATCCTACATCTTAAAATCACAAGGACCAAAACTCAATCATTATCATGAATAAAGACACAAGGTCCTTTTTTCGGAAAATAATGATCTCTGTGATAATTTTAACAATAGAAAATAAATGAAATTGATGATCTACAATGATTTATATCAAGCAATGATAGCCGAATCCGATACAATTCTTAGGATGTATAACAATCGCCCCTCAATTGCTACCAATTTTTTAAAACTTAACTCAGAACAAATTATACCAAACTTAATCAACTAAGCATCTTTCATCTAAATTAGAAGTGCTAGCTTCATATCTTCTCCAATCACCATGGTGGAATCAAATTGACGTCATCACTTATATGCTTACACATGTGAGTGGTAAGTTCTTAAGGTTATGGTCATTCCTAGACCTAGAACTAAGCCTCAAGGGTTCATTCTTGATGACCCTACCTACACATTCATTCATAGGAAATCAAAGGATTCGTAGTTTTCCCACCAATGTTAGAGGGATTTCATTCTCTCCTCTCGTACAAGATATTTGATCTCTCTTTAAACCATGACTTTTATATAAGTAGTCCAATCATAATATAATGATAACTATTTACCATTAAAAGTTGGTTCCATACCAAACATTACCAATCTATAGTGTACAAATATACATGAATACACAAGGGTCATATCACTCCATAATCCCCCAATTCCCATAGGGAGTGACTCGAGCATACATCACATATACAAACGGTGACTAGCTCTTACGCAACACACATACATAGTGATTAATTCTAGCATACATCACATATACATAGTGACTAGCCCCAACATATGTCACATATACACGAGGTGACTAATTCATATGCACATCTACACAAGGTGAATAGTGATTAGCTCATACACATATCACAAATACAATTGTGATGAGCTAACGTATACATCACATTACAATAGTGACTAGCTCATACATACATCACAAGTACATTAGTGATGGGCCCATATGTACATCATAAGTACAATTTAGTGACTAGCTCATACATATCACATATACCACAATGGCTGGAAAAAACATCCACATTAGCTAACACACACTTGCCCTTAGTGCATCCCAAACAGAAAAGGAATGTCGGTGCATTGTGCACTACACCGTGGTTCCCATCCTTTTCCTTGGTATTCTACACCATCAAACAATTGGGAAGAGGATTTGGTGTATCCCATATGATGTAGGGGCATCTTGATGCACCCTTTTTGAGGAAAATTGTGTCATGATTGATAAAATTTATTTATTTTGGTTTGGTTGGAGCCAATAAGGTCATGTAAGACCATTTTGAGTCATTTTGAGTCATTTTATGATGTTCTATGGTGTTTTGGAGTCATGTTACAAAAAAGTTGTCAAAAAGTTGTAAATGTTGTCATTAGAGTTAACTAAGGGGTTGTTGGTTGGTTTTTAGGTTAAAAATTATTGGAACATGTTAAATATGCTTTGTAACATTGATCCCAAGGGTTGGAGAAAGTTTGAATGAGATGATCATCATTTTTCCAAGATTTACATTGCATTTTTTTTGTGAAAACTGGCTATAAATCATGTTGTACGGATTGGTACTATATGGTATGGTCCTAAAACTGGTTGGAGAAGTTAGAGGAGAGAGTTAGCTTTCAAATGCACTTGGTTTGGTATATTTTCATCAAGTTTTGTGTGAGATATTGTTGTCTTTGTGACTGCAGTTCAAAACCTTGCCTAGGGTTTCCAAGAGAAATAAAAATTGATGGGAAAAGATTCCACTAATGAAAACCCATGAAAGTTGGTGGAAATATCTATCCTAATGCTATCCACATGTTGGGAAGAGGAGGGAGTTTGGTTTGCAAGTTTGAGGGAGTTCTCAATGATAGAATATTGTAATTGTGTGTAAATAATCCTAAAAACCCTAGTTCCTTGTTGTTGTGATCAATCTATGCATTGATCATTGATGGAAGGAAGTAGAACCATATTGGAATGTTTTTAGGGGAATTCACAAGTCTGAGAATGCATGTGACAAGTATCCTTACTTTTTTTTAAGTAATTTCCCTAATACACCTAGTGGTAGCAAGACCTAGATTACATGATTCATGGTGTCAAGCACTTGATTTGGACTATGTATGTTGGGAAACCTTTGGAGTATGTTGAGATAGGTCTAAATACACCAAGTGGACCTTATTCCATGTTTTATTTAATGATAGAGTACCATAAGGAGGCTGCCCCCATGTTTTAGGCCTAGGAACACATTGCCTAGAATGAACTAATGTGTAGGTTTGCATCATTTGTGTTGAAGTCTTGTTTGGAAAGTGTCTAGGTTGATGTATTGAGTCCTTTCCCTCTACATCACCATACTACACTGGGGGTCCGCCATCAACTCAACATGGTAAAGTATACCATTTCTACATCAAGACATGCCAAAAATATACAATGACATTGGTCCAATTATTACCTACCTCTTCTTCATTAGAAAATCTCTTCCCTGCAATCCATCAGACGACTAAGAAACCAAGGACAAAAAATGAAGGAAACAAAATAAAATTTACTATATAAAGAGCGATGTCCCATGTAACTTCAATTTTTAGCATTTTATCTACAACTAAATTATAGTGTTGATTTATAAAAAAATGTATTCAAATAATTATTAATTTAAAAAAAAAAAACACAAATATACTAAAAAATACGCATTTTATTAGTTTACATCATTTTAAAATTCAAAACATATATGCTACTTGTTATTCAAGTTTAAAAGTTGGATCAATGTTGGTTGTTTCCTTTATAAAGGTGTGACACATCTTTGTACTTTTACCTTGTTTCCCATCAAATTTTGGAGAGGTGATCTCCTTCAAATCCTTAGACAATTCCAAGATAAAATATTCTTTCCTAGTGGAAACTATATCTATTATGTTTTCTCTTGGATTATTTTTCTTTAGAGGATTTTCAAGCTCATGTTCTATTATATTTTCAATATTATCTTGCCTTGGTATAAGATCTTGTACTATTTTCTCCAAGGAACTAATCTTATCCCTCTGTTTAGTTAGCATCTCTATTATTGCTCTAATCCTTGCTTCAATACCCCCTTGTGCTTGTTACTCATTGTTATTACCCTTCCTCCATCTTCGACTAGCATTAGCATGAGTACCCCTTGTCCTTGCTATTTTGCATTCCTGGTAGTAATTATTCCCATATTTGTACTCATCTAAGGAATGAGTAAATTTAATTTAATTATTTTTCAATAATTTTTATTCCAAAATATTCAATTGTGCAAGTTGTAGTAAACTCAAGGCCTAGCTTTCAAACCTTGCTCTAATACTACATGTAATAACTAAAAACCATCTAACCCAAAAATCCACTATTTTTTTCTTCCAACTTAATAAGTGTTCATTCATAAGTATACTCAGTTACTTCTATCCATACGAGATAGGTATTAGTCAAATTCAGAACAACAACCAATCATATGGTTTAATCATTTGTTCATATAGAACAAGAATCCATCTATCCATTTATCTAGAATAGGAATCCACCCAAACGAGAGAGACATCCATCACAAAGATAGGTATGTTATTTGGCCAAATTCTTAGGCTCATTGGGATAATTTGTTGAGTCTCTTCTCTAAAGAACACACTTCCCATCGGGAGTGCATCGAGGTCTTCGTCATTCACGAGTATGTATTTAATATTAAATCCCACCTCAAAATTTAGCCTAAATCCTCAAGGAAATTAAGCAATCATTCGAGATTATTTCGAGTATAGTTTCAATATATTTTATTTTACTAATCCCTTGAACACATGGGATTTTTCAGATTTGTCTAAATGATCTTTGACAATCTCACCCTAAACCTCATCCTTGAGCACCTGAGTATTGGGAATATCCTTCATTTCCCAAACTACCTACATACCTTGCTTTCAAACAAGATCAAGGCATAAAAAAAGTAATTATGTTTTCTATGAACTAATTTTGGTGTGAACTATTTAAGTGGGTATGAAACCCTTTCTAGGGCTCTATTCCCCAAAAATTTCCTCTCCGACTACTACCCACAAAGGGAAGGTTATACAACAATTGGTCGATATGACAATTGCTTATTTCCTAATTCCATCTAAATCCAATTGCTATAAGAAACATCACCCTTGACCTATGTGAAAAATATCATATGAAAATTTTTATACATCAATGAAATCAAATATAATTCCAACCCAAGTTTGTAAACACATTATAAAAAATCCCACTTGTGGGTTTTCGATTTTTATACTAATGTCTTTTGGTTCATTTCTTTTATCTTTTTAGTTGGCGATCCAAAGGAGATTTCCCTTCCTTTAGATTTTAGATTTAAAATCTTTCCCTTATTTTTCCTTGATGGTTTATAGGGGCAATGCCACATACGATGTTAATGCAATTATGTTAGGCTATAGATGCAATAGCTAAAGTGCAACAACATTTCTCGTAAATGTGAGATAGAGGCACTATTGATACTAAACGTTGTTAGTTTATTATTTTTGTTTTCTTGATTAGGTTGTTTAATCAATTCTAACATGTACAAAATTAAAACTTCTTCGAAAGAAAACTAATTTAAGAACTAACATATATAGCTCTAAAAATCAAATTGCATAAAAGGAAAATATATCTTAATATCACAAATATAAAATCAACACTTATTTCTCATATATCAATTCTTAGCATCGAATTTCCTATGACATGATTTGTTGAATAAAAATCAGTAAGTTTCCAACTAACATAATATAATTCTTTATAAAAGTAAAACACCATATCATAAGATCTATTGAATAACCCACTATAGATGTTATCTTACATCTTAAGATCACATGAACCAAAAACTCAATCGTTATCATGAATAAAGATATAGGGTCCCTTTTCTAGCAAATAATGATCTATGTGATAATTTTAACAGTAGAAGCTAAATGAAATTGATGATCTTCAATGATTGATATTAATCAATGATAGCCAAATCTGGTACAATTCTTAGGATGATAACAACTTCTTACAAAATCATAATGGAATGTACAAGCTTAGAACTATAATTCCTTCTAACCCTCAAGATCCTTCCATTAGAGCTTAAATATAATTAATGATACTATATACAATTAGAGATATCTAATCCTAATATTATCAATTATCTTATTCATCAAATCCACTATTCAAATGCTCAAATTATTATATAAAATGGTGAAATTAAAATACACAAAGATATAAATACAAAGGGTTATCAACACATTTATGGTAGGAAATGGCCTAAATTTGGTAATTATTTAATTAGAATATGTCTACAAATAGCATGTAACAAATTTCATGAGATATAATTTTTATACAAGAGTCATCATTCAACATCAGTTATTAGTGGGTAACTATTTATCAAAGGCTTGAAGTCAACCTTTATCCTCTTTTTTGGCAATCCAAAGGTGAAATTACTAAGTAGTCCTTAGTCTAGAACATGCACATAATGTTTAAAAATTAATACTAGGATGTTATAGGGAAGTTGATTTCCTAGATGATTAGGGTCAATGAGGTATATCATTCTACTAGTAAAAGAAAACTAAAATTTAACTATAAAGTTGCAATAATTTACAAAAGAAACTAAATTACTTTTCCGTTGGTTTCCTAAGAGCATTCTTATGTCTTCATTAATACTACTATCCATGAATACAATGAAAGGGTAATGAACACGTCCTGAAGCATGTACACTTGGATCATAGCTTAAATTGTAAATGTTTGTGATGGCTATTTTTTACAATATAATGATGTTGTATACGTAGATTTTGAAAATTTACACATAATTAAGGTAATTTTTACTAAGGTGATTAATCATTTGTATGATTTCCAATTTACTAGGGTTATTATGAAAATCATAAAGAACTATTGTCCTTGTTAATCTAAGTTTGATAATATAAGGATATTATTACGATCTGCACTTTTCCACTTAGTTTTTACAGTGAGCACAAGGATAGGAGGATGGCGCTGCCCGAGACGCGACCATCTGCTGTTGTGCAGCCTGCATGAGGGCCATCCCCTCTATGCATGTCATTTTTGCTTTGTTCTTTGCCTTCCTTGTCTGCATTTTACTGTTGGGTGGGATTTTTTATGCTTCGGGGGTTTGTCTTATTTCTGAGCGCTTCTGCTTTCTGGTGTGTGGGGTTTCGCTAATGGGGAGGAGCATTTTTTGAAAGCCTGTCTCTTCTATTTGTGTCTCTACTTACGACCGCTGCTCTTGCCTGTTCCTTTGGGTAGAGTTTTGGCTTTTTTGGGTCTGGCCTTGGCTAGCCTGTGCGGTGAGGGTGGGTGATCTTGTTCGACCTGTTAAGGTCTTAGTGTTTCCTTTTGCATGGCTCCGAGGGAGACATCGGGGGTCAAATCCACTCTGTATTTTTGAGTTGCATTTGGAGCTTCTTCTCCAAATCGTTCTCCGAGGGTATTTAATAATAATTTGTTTTCAAACAATTCAAGCAATGGTGGATTTGTTCTGGTTGGTGGTTCGCATATACCAAAGATAGGTCAGTGTTGGTCATTCAAATTGAATCGATTGTGGAGGATATCAGGTATTTCTCGAAGCATGCTTTACTTTGTAAATTTTTGGGAATGAGGGTTTCACTCCAATTTTTGGAATCATGGGCTCATTGTAACTGGTCCCAGAGGGTGAGATGGAAATAATTTTGTTAGCAAACAGTTACTTCATGGTGACATTTAATTGCATGGCAGATCACAATAGAGTGTTTGAAGATGGGCTTTATTTTCACAACCGGGTTGATTTATTTATTAAACCTTGGCATGTGGGTTTTGATCCTTTAGAGGAGCTTCCAAATTAGGTTTTGGTGTGGGTTAATCTCCCTAGATTTCTAGTTGAATATTGTACAATGACATCTTGTATCTAGTTTATTCACTGTTGGGGAAACCGATGGGTCCTTCTCAGCAAAATTAGGATAGAAAGGTAATGAATTTTGCTCACATTCATGTTGAAAAGGATTTAAATAACCCTCTTCCAGATTCTTTCAAAATTCATGCAGGTTCTTTCTCTTGGGTGCAATAGCTTGATTATGAGACATTGCCCTTTTGTTGCCATCTCTGTCATGAATATGGGCATCTACAGAGGAGATGCCCGAAATCTAAATCTTTGGTGTCTCAGGCTACTTAGCCTCCTTGCAATCCTCCTAAGGTTGACAAAGGAAAGGACCTCGTTCTTGGTGAGGCTATTGGTGCAGAGGGTTTTATTCCTGCTAAGGCTCATAATAGGAACCAAGGTTAAAAGAGGACTCTTAAGTAGCGTCAGGAAGGAGATACCTTTAATAGATTTGAGGTTCTAGATGATCTGAGTCAACAGAAGGTGAATCTAGGAATGATGATTATGGATTAGGGTGTTTTAGAAGGGGTTTAGGAAGGAATTATTCCAGATTACAAGCAAACTTCTCAAGAACCAAGGGCTTTGCAAATGGAAACGGATTTGAGTTTGGTGGTTCATGGGAGGTCTAAGACTCTTGTGGATACGAAGATGGGGGAGGGAGAGATTTCTACTCTATTGGTGAAAGTGGGGTCTGAATTGGTAAAAGGCAACAAGACTTCTCCTTCGTTGGGAATTCTTTAGAAATACCAAAAGAAAGGGGTTGCTGAGAAGTCTTATAAAATTGGGAAAAAGAAGGATTTGGAGAAAATAAAGATGATGGGGGAGAATTTGGTGGAGTTTAGGTTTGTTAAGACCCTGGATTACCATTTTTCTAACCCTCCAAAATGATCGTCCTCTCTTGGAATGTAAGGGGCTTGAATAGTGGCCCTTGACAAAAAGTTGTTTGTGATTTGCTGAGAACTCATTCTCTTGATGTTCTTTTTTTATAGGAAACTAAGTTAACTGTTGAAGGTATGATTGGTTTGTGGCCTAAGCTGTGGGGGTGGGGCGGTTTCCAGTGTATTGGGGCTCATGGTAATGTAGGGGGTGGCTTGCCTGTGGAACCCATTGAAGATTCGTCCTCTTTAGTGGTTTTCCTTCAAGTCTTCCATCTCTGTGGTTGCTTCAAGTCTAGAGTTGGGGGAAACTATTCTTCTTTCAAACATCTATGTGCCTACTGATTTTCTTGGTTTTCAGTTATTGTGGTCTCATATTAATTTTGTTCAGAACCTTGCTCCTTTGTTCCCTTGGATTATTGCAAGTGATTTCAATGCCATTATTGAGTTGGATGAGAAGAAGGGTGGTATTGCAAGATTGGAGCCCTTTGCTTTTCTTTTTCGTGATAAAATTTCTACATTGAATCTAGTTGACATTAAGCCTCAAAATGGTTAGTTTACTTGGAACAATAGGAGATTGGGAAAGAGTTGTATTGATCTGATGTGGAAGACAATCTATGACAAACGTTGCTAAAGTGAATGTGCATAAAGGTGAAAAAATTCTTAATACCTTAAGCTTAACTAAAAAGACATTAAATAATGGAGCAACATGAACAATAAAGAGAGAGAAGAGGACACAAGGTTGATTACGGAGTTCGTCCGAGTGGACTACGTCTCCGGGTCTATCTCAACTAAGTGACCAATCTATTAATAATGCTCCAAATGCAATACAATCTCTAAAAAGAGCCTCTTAGAAACTGTTTTACAATCTTCTGTAGCCTGTCCACAAAGTCGTGGTACAAAATTTCTCACTCAAATCACCTCGCATAAAGGCTCTCAAAGCCATAAGACTGATTTACAAAGAGCAATAAAAATACTTTTCCTAAAGGCTTTGCTACAGAATCTGAGCATTATTAAATAAAAAATCTCCTATTCCTCCTCAAATTCTCCTCACTTGGAAAAATTGGATCCAAGAATGTGTTGATGAATTCTCTCTTTGCACTCCTTTTTATACATGAAATTTTCCCATTTGGGCTAAAGCCACCAAATTGTAGTTTTCCCCCTCAAAGGAAAAAAATAAAAACAATTCCCCCTTTTTTAATAATCAATTAACAATCTCCCTAAAAAACATTTAAAATTTGTTTGAGCCCTTGTCCATGTATATTCTCGGGCTATTTGGTTGGGTTGTTTTTGTTTATTTTAGTTTGAAATTCCAACTAATAACCACTTAAGGTTATTTACATATTTTAAAATATTATTTAAGCCCTTGAAAATATTTCATTCGGGCTATTATAAGTTTTGTTTGTTTGGGGTTTTGTTTTTATTTAATTCTAATCCCACCTAATAACCATTAAAAGGCTATTTGTAATTCTCCTAAATCCATGACCTATGGAGAGGATAACTCCACAAAAAGAGGGTTTACAACAACTCAAGGGATAAGATGAGAGAAAATCCCATGAATCTCTCAACTCCTCCTTGAGAATAGGAAAATAGTTGTGAGGTGGATTCTCACACAAAACTAATTTCCCTTTTTTACAAATTAAATAAATAATATGTGAGAATTTCACTCACTTCAAGTATTAATCATTTTTTTCAATTTTAAATGAATAACACATGAGTTTTCTTCCAACCCATTTGAAGCATTAATCATTTATTTTAAACTTTGTCACCTATCATCAAATTTTTAATGGTTTATCTTATGGTGAGAAAAGTAGGAATTTTTCACCTTTTGACGGGCCCCTACACCTGGTTTGACCGAAATTTGACTGACCATAACTCAGATGTATGAACTCCTTTTTTGCACGTTTAAGTTGGATTGAGTCCAGTTTCCTGAGCACTTCAACATGGTGCTGATTCAGAGGAAATTTGGAATAGTTCAATTTTTTAGGTTCTCGAGATCCACTTGGATCATGTATTGCTGAGAGACTTGACCGTTTCTTGGTGTCTTGTTTTTGGGTTGGTGGATGGTGGTCTACTTGCTCTAAGATTTTGGATTGGAGGGGCTCAGATCATTGGCCTATTAAGTTATCACCTACTTTAGCTTGTGTTACTCGATCCCCCTCTTTCAAATTCCACCTTATGTGGTTAAGAGATTCTTCTTTGTAGGTGCATGTGGTTGAATGGTGGAGGAGGGGAAGACCTTCTTATGACACTACTATGTATTATTTTTCCAAAGTGCTGCAATATGTAAAATATCAACTCAAAAGGTGGAATAGGCAGTGCTTTGAAAATATTTTTCATGCTAAGGTTGTTGCTCAAGCTGACTTGGATGTCATCACTCAGGAGATAAGGAAGTTTTGTCTTTCTGAGGATTTACTTAGGGAGGAGGAAACGACTTTGAAAGCTTTGGAAGAGTGTGAGTTGCACGAGGAAATTTATTGGAAACAAAAGGCTCGAGTTGAATGATTATAGGAGGGAGACAGAAACACCGCTTTCTTCTTCAACTCGGTGAAGGCTAGAAGACATGGTAATTCTATGTCTATTCTTGTGAATGACAAGGGTGAGCATTTATCTTCTCTACAAGATATGTCTAGAGAAGCTTCACAGTTCTTTGCTTCATTATTTAGAGAAGATTCTCAGGATGGTTTGGCAGAAGAAAACCAAGTTCTATCTTGTATCCCCTCTTTGGTCACTGGGGAGATGAATGAGCATCTTTTGGGCAATATCTTACTGGAGGAATTAGAGGCTACTATTTTTTAGATGAAGAAAGGGAAAGCCCCGAGCCCTGATGGCTTTCTGGTTGAATTTTATCAAGAATTTTGGGATATCATTAAGTTGGACCTTTTGGAGGTGGTTCGTGAGTCTCAAAGGAATAAGCAGATGTTGTGGGCTTTAAACTCTACATTCCTTGCTCTCATTCCAAAATGCGAAGGCGTGGATTTTTTGAGTCAATTTCAACCCATTTCCTTTTGTAATGTGGTTTATAAAATCATCTCCAAGCTAATTGCTAAAAGGCTGAAGCGATGGCTTAGAGGGCTTATCTCTGAGGAACATAGTGGTTTTGTGGAGGATCAACAAATTCTGGATGGGGTGGTCATTGCTACTGATACCATTTATTCTATGGCATCCTCAAAAGAAAAGGCTATGTTTATCAAGCTAGATATGGAAAAGGCCTATGATAGAGTGAAGTGGTCCTTCTTGCAAAAAATTCTTATTGCTTTTGGTTTTGCTGAGGAGTGGGTCTAATGGGTTATTTGTTGTGTTACTTCCACTTCTTTCTCAGTGTTGATAAATGGTGAGCATTCTTCTCTTTTTAGTGCTTCTAGGGGTCTTCATCAAGGGGATCCTCTCTCTTCTTATTTATTTATTCTTCTTGTTGAAGGCTTGGGGAGACTGGTGAAATGTAATGTGGAGTTGGGTTTTATCCAAGAATGGGGGTGGGGAAATGGTTTTCCTCCTCAATCTCACCTACAATTTGTGGATGATACTGCCTTGATGGGTATGGCTAAGATCATAGAAGCTACGAATTTGTTCAAGGCTTTGGATATCTATCTTCTTGCTTCTAGTCAAAGGATTAATGAAGATAAATCTTCCATTTTCTTCTTCAATGTACTCTGAGGCTTATTCAGCACAGGATTGCTCGTATCTTGAGGTTCCAGATTGGTTCTCTCCCTTTAACTTATCTTGGTATTCCTATCTCTGTTGGTAGACTTCCCAGGGAATCGTGGCAAAATATTCTGGAGAATTTTCATGCAAAGGTTAACCATTGGACTCATAGATGGTTGTCCTTTGTTGGCCATGTGCAACTACCAAAGACTATGGTGTAGGCTCTTCCTACTTATAGGTGCATGTTATAGGTTGCTCTAGTTGGGTTTGTGAAGGATTTGAACTCTCTGGCTAGATAATTCTTATGGGTGGGAAGCTTGTCCTCTACCAAGTGGAGCTTGGTAAAGTGGGATATTGTGTGTAGCCCAAGGTAGTTTGGGGGTCTTGGATTATGACAGTCGACTTGGTATGGGTTGGATTTGGCTGCAAAGATTTATTGGAGGTGGTGTGTGGAGCAGGATCATATTTGGGCTAGGATTTTATTTCACATGTACCTTCTAGGGGTTTTGAAGGAGGATCTTCCTAGGTTTCCTCTAGTGGGGAAAGGTTTTGTGATTTGGGGAATGCTTAAGAAAGGGGCTACACTAATCAAGGAGGGCCTATTATGGATATGTAATAGGGGACCTGAGGCTCTCTTTTGGTCATATTCTTGGGATGGTTTTCCCCCTATTTTGCATCAGTATCCTAATTTGGTGAATCTTTGTCATCACTTCTTAGAGGTTGGTTGGTCAAGGGTGAGTGATTTTAAGAATTTTTATCCATGTGGGCAGATGGAGGTGGCAGGTGGAAGGATCCTTGTGTTTGTCCTATTATCGGGTTGGAGGAGGATTGTGTTGAGCTTTAAAATATTTTGGCTGGTAGAAAATGCAGTTACCTTAGGGATAAGGATATTCTGGCGTGGAGCTTGAATCCTAAGGGTGCTTTCACTGTGACTAGTGGATATCAAGAGTTGTTGTCTCATAAGTTTGGGGGAGTGGAGGTCCCTTGGTGGAAACATGTGTGGAACAAGTTTTCATGGCCAAAGTGTAATTGTTTTATGTGGACTTTGGCTTATAATAGATTTTTTACTTGGGATAATCTTCATAAGCAAGGATTCCAGGGTCCCTCTACTTGTGTTATATGTGACTATAGTAAAGAGGATTCTTCCCATTTTTTTTTTCTGTTATCCTTATTCTTTACTACTCTGGAATTTGTGGTGGGGTGTTTGGAAACATCCTTGTGTCCATGCATCTTCCCTTGTTGAGTTCTGGAGTAGTCTAGGAAGGCCCCCTTCCTAGGCTTCTTTCCTCCAGATTGTATGGAGCATTGGTCCTACGTTCATCCTTGGAAAATTTTGCTGGAAAGGAATTGTAGGATTCTTCGTGGGGATATGATTATGGTTCAACAAGTTTGACACAAAATTGTTGGTATGATCCAAGAGACAATGGAAGCCAAATGCGAAGTGGATTTTCTGTTGGAAAGAAGTGATGATGAGATTGTGAATAGATTGGGCTTGCAGGGGTTGACTTTGGTCTCTGCTTGTGTCAGAAGAGGAAGGAGGGCTAAAAAGAAGGTTCAAAGGGTTGGAAGATGGTTGCCTCCTCTTATGGATTTTTTGAAGATTAATACAGATGGTTCCTCTAGGGGTAATCTTGGGCCTGTTGGGATTGGTCGAGTTGGAAGAGAATCTTCTGGATCAATTATTTTCTTTTTCTCCATCCATAAAGAGTAACATTCTAACAAATTTATGGAGGGGTTGGTGATTCTCTGGGCTATTGAGCATGCTTGTGCCTTGGTGATGCAAGATAGGGTGGTAAAAAACTCCAACAAACAATTCCCAACAACTTAGGAAGGTTCCAAATAGCTCCTAGGGTGACTTCCTTCTTTAAGCCACCTATTCCCTTGTATCACTGGAGACACACTTATTCAACTATATCTCTCTTAGTAGACCACTTCACCATTTGAAAAAAACATTTTCAAGGACCCTTTAGGCTATTGTTTAACATATCAATTTATTTGGAAGGGTTGCTTTGGACTATCATCACACAATCTTCCCTTCACTGCTTCACAATGGCCCAATTAGGCCTCTTTTCCAAAGGAGGTCCTCCAAAACTCACTCCCCTGACTTCAAAACCTACATGCACACCAAGCAGTAGTCACAAAACCACCAATTCTCACATTGGTCTTCATTAGACAACCCATATTCTTCCTGCCCTAGCCAAGAACTAATCAATTCACCATTGGAAAAGAGCTTTCCAAGCTTCAAACACGTGCTCCAAACCTATCTTTCACTCCACCCTATCCTACTAACAAATAAAACACAAACCTACAAGTTAACAGGCCCATTCCACCCAATTACATTGCTGACCTACAGTGGAATGGCCTTTAATTCTCCATTTTCTACAAAACCCTACTAAACCCTAACCAAAGAGATACTCTCATAAATCTATCTAAATCTTCCTTATTTCTGACTGAGAATCACTCCAAATTGGTTCAAATGAAAGCTAGAAAGATCCCCTTTCGTTTGGTATCAACCTTGCTTTGAATGATGATTGTACAACACGTACAATAACAAAATATACAAGAAAACACATAATATTCAATAGAAACTCAAGTAAAATAGAGTACTGCTTTATTCAATCTACAAAACCACTTTTTCCAACCATCCTCGAGAGTTTCTAAAGGATTTTTAACACCTTTTCACCTTCTACCAATGGTTCATAACCACCATTTAAAATGGTGACTACTCAACTTCTAACTTTCACATGATTTTTCAAAGAGTGCACAATAGAAACATTAACACAAGTATAAAATTATGCCTCAAACATGACTCTACACCCCTAAGACTTCTAAAACCATCCCTTACATCATGTTCATGGTCATTTTTGACCTTATTACTTTATAAAAAGACTTTACCCCCACCAAGATTCTATGTACAAACCAAAATTGTCAAAATTGAAGGTGCCCTGCACCACTTGGGCTAGCGAAGGATTATCTGTGAATATGATTCACATATTATTGTTAATATGTTTCATGAGCAAAAGGTGGCAGAGGTTAATTGGAAGATTGTGTTGGTGGTTCAACAAATTTTGTAGAGGTTCTCTACATTGGAAGTGGTGTCTTTTTTCCACATTCCATGAGAATGGAATATGGTTGCTAATTGTTTGGTTAAGTGGGCTTCGTAGCATGGGAATGATTGGAAGATTAAGGGGTGGAGATAGTTATCCCTTGATTATGGTCATGCTTTAGAGAGGGTCATTGCTGATGATATGGAGGGATACGTTGTTGGTGGTTGTTCGGATAGCGGTTTTTGTGTTGGATGGTTGTTCTGGTGTTTTCCTTTGTGGGAGCTTACGAGTTCCTTGGTCCATTTGTATTGTTAATTTCTTGATTTCAATAAAGTTTTTACCCCCTTTTATTAAAAAACAAAAAAATAAACATAGTTATGCAAGCTAATATTTATTTCAAGAAATAATTAAGATATAATGTACTATCACTATTGGTTTGAATGTTCTTTATATTATTTTCTAAGGTAATCTAAAAATATCAATTTGAAGTTTCTTTAACTATATGGTATTTTTTTATAGAAATTGATACTCATCCAAACTTGAAAATGACAATCTTAAGGAGATACAATGACCTACATTTCTTTAAGCAATGGAAGCAACTCATAAAGGCTATTTTTTTTGTGGATATAAATATAATTTCAACCCTTCTATAAAATGATACGATGCTAAAAGCATGTTGATGAAATGACATATCAACCTTATTGAATTTGGACATTTTAGATTTAAATTTAAATTGTTATTGCTTTGTCATATCACAAATTCCTCTCTTTGCATGTGAATATTAACTATTGGTAATAATGAGTAACACTCAATATTATTCCTTAGTTAAGTTTTAGTTTAAACAATATAGAAATTGTGACAATAACTTAACATGATTATATTCACCCTTAAGCTTTGATTATTTCCTAATTCCTTTACATGCTACTAATGACAATCATTTTGAGAAATATGTAAATTTTGATGAAAAACTAAAATTAAAATTTCAAAGGGAACAATATTAGGAGGACTAATATTAAAAAGGATTTAATTAATGTTATCTCTTAGAAGGTTTAGAGAAAAATAAATAAATGTTTCAAGAAAATTTGATGTCTTAGGTACTTAGAACCACATAGAGAATGTGTGATGAACAATTTGGCAGGAATGCTTCAAGAACAATATCTCATAACTATTGGAAAAATATCTCAAATAAATGTTTTCACGGGTATATAAGTCTGTATAGACAAAGTGTGAGAACTATTTGACAAAAATTAATAAATGAAATGTTTTCTTAAATGTTAATTGATAGATAGACAAGGCATGGGATTTGCTTGTCGAAAACTCCTAGCCAAGGTTTCATATATATAACACCAACTTCTAAAATTAATAGAAAGACACATATTATTTGTGGTATGAAAGGTTGAACTATTTCATAAAAACCAATAAATGAAATGTGTTCTTAATGTGAATTGGCAGATAGACAAGGCATGGGATTTGTTTTTCGAAAACACCTAACCAAGATTTCATATATATAACACCAACTTCTAAAATTGATAGAAAGACACAAATATTATTTGTGGTATGGAAGGTCGAACTGACATAATGTAAATTTGAAGTTTTGTTTATCTTTACTTAGATCTTTGAGACTATTAAAGTGGCATATGGAGGCACTAATAAGGAAATCTTTAACATGACAGGTAAATTGTGTTCTTTTAGGCACAAACTCTTAGCAAGCCAAATTAATGGCACAATTTTTTTAAGATAGGTATTTGAATGATGTATTAGGTAATATTCTATTACTCTAGACTTCATATTTTATAAACAACAATAACAATATATCATCCTCAAATGAATCTAATTTTAAGAAACCTTATAGCCTATTGTCTTAATTATTTGACATATATTTGATCTACCATATGAATTTGGTGATGAAATTTAAATAAAATTTTGTATGCATAAAAAATATTAAGATCTAGCTCAAGTCTTAAGAGAATAAAACATAAATAGATTAAAGAACATTTGGCAACATACTCATACATAGTAAGAGAAGTGAATGAAACATAGATGGATACAAGTATCAAACAAGAGTTGAACATACATGTTAGCACTCTCCCTAGTTGGGTTTAGATGACTCGAGAAGATAATT
The DNA here is from genome assembly GCA_007258455.2 of Sequoia sempervirens. Classification (NCBI taxonomy): domain Eukaryota; kingdom Viridiplantae; phylum Streptophyta; class Pinopsida; order Cupressales; family Cupressaceae; genus Sequoia; species Sequoia sempervirens. The sequence goes on from VDFB02049217.1 coordinate 147,425,597, forward strand.
CCACTCAAATACTTTGTGTCGATCTCCACATCTTATAAACACTTTTTGTACACCACTCTGGGAGCCCAACACTTCAATTATGGACTTAGATCAAATCCAACACTAATATTCCCTCCTCATATCAACAATAGATTAAATTTTATCCCACTTTTGGAAGCTAGAAGAATGGATAAAAAAAAGAGAATGATGAGTGAAGAATGAAGGATGAAATAATGAAAAATTCCTCCCCCTTAATCCACAATGGACTATATTTATATTGCTACCTGCATGGATAGTGGCATAATACTATGGAATGTGAAAGATCTTCTACAATTGACTTTTACTTCACCAAGTGATGTGGAATCAACCTTCCTCCCACACAACTCCCTATCACTTGGTGTGTGGCACTAAACTCTTGGTTAATTTCCAACTTAAAAATGAATTAAACATGTGTTATTTTATCTACCATTATTAAAAGTGTTAAATCAAAATGACCATGAAGGTTTAGTTACTATGTAAGGTGGCATAGCGTATTTTCCTTAGTGCTTTATTGACTTGGAAGTTCTTCTCCAAAATTAATTTTTGTTTTAATGCCTTATCTTTGAGAAGAATTAATTAACCATTACTTTAGCCTACACTAATTTCCTTCTTTTATGGCCATGATTATGATTAAATTGGTAGTTAGTTGTTTTAACATTTGATACAAATAATAATCAGTAACTAGTTGTATAGTCATAAAATTGCACCCCTTGCAATTTCACATACATTTTTGTATCTGCTTTAGTGACTGCTTCCCTAGAACTTGTGTAGGCTCATTTTAGCCCCTGCATCAGCCTTTTTCCCTTCTCAAGATGCTCAACACCCCTTTTCAGTAGCTACCCTTGTGCGTCAGCTTTGTGTTGAACCTTGTGCTTTTCCCATTTTCGTTGTTTTGTAGTGTGATGTGTCTGGACATTAGCGTGTCGCACAAACATCTACACGTTGCGCTAGTGTCCTACGATGTTTCAACGTTCAAATGACCGTTTCTATGCATGTTTTCCACTTGTCACCTCCTTTGTGTTGGATGTTTTGGTTGTGTGGCTGATATGTGGTTGTCATTGATGTCAACACTATTATCATTTGATGTATTGAAGGTTGTATATGTCGAGGATATTGAGAAAATTGTAAAAGAAAGTATTGCAGGTTCCTAGTGGAATTGTGAAGGTCATGAAGGTGTCTTGTTTTGTACATTGAAGATAAATTGCTATGTACTAAATGGTTTATTGTTGAGTGTATCTAGTCCATTCTCTGAAAGTTTTAGAGGTCTGTGTGAATATTTGTTCAAAATTATAAAGATTTGTGTTCTGACAGTGTTTATGTGGTCTCTGTCAGTGTTCTTGATTAAAGTTGGTATAATTCTAGTAATTCTAGTTGCTGCGGATGTTTCTCTATTGTTTCTTGGTGTTCTTGGATGTTTCTAGATCGTTCTCTATCTTTGTGGTACGTCCACATTGATCGGTGTGCTCGTGGTCGAAGATTTTTCTCTATATGTTTAGTTTTTCATGTTCTTGGCCAACATGATGGGTGTAATGTGTGGTGGATCTTCTAGGTGAAATTAATTGAAGTATTTTTGGGTTGGATTTGTTAATTTGGGTCTCCACTATGTTGTGGCCGACCTTGGTGGATTCACATTGAAAATTTATTTGTAAATTTGGGCCAACATTGAAAACATGTTTTATATTTTTGGTTGACTAAGTTGTTGATGTAATCTCATGTTGGGGATACATAAGAGCGATTTTTTCATCGATGTAAAGTGTGCTTAGTGTGCTCCCATGCGTATATGTATGAATATCATTCGATTGTAGAGTAGAGTGTGAAGAAGACTGAGGGAAGTGTGAAGAAGTTTGAGCGAAGAGTGAAAAAGGTTTTTCTGTGCTTAACTGGAACTGTAATCAGGCTTGTGTAGAAGCTATTTTCTCAATTCACAATTTGGATGGTTTTAATCCAAAATTTTCTTTGGACAGTGAGTTCTCTTTTGTATTTGAGTAGTGAGCTCTAGGTAGTGTGCCTGAATGCATGTGCATTCCCATTATTTCTCATTATACTTTTAACAGGGTATAATATTGTGGACTAACCTCCACCGTGGTTTTTCCCCTAACAAGATTTTCACGTCAAAAATCTTGGTGTCCTCTGTGTTTCTGATGTGTTGAATGTTTATGGTTTATTGTTTATTCATCAGATTTGAGATTGAGTTAAATAAAGTTTGAAAAGATTTAAGTATTCTATTACAATTGATTCACCCCCCCCTCTTAGTTATTTGTCCTTGTTTTTCCAACACTTAGGTCGGTGGTAATGACCCAAGACGCCTTGTAATAACTAAAGAAGGTTCTTTTCCCTCATTAAAAGTTATCCTTTCAGTTCATTTTTCTCTCTAACTTCTAGCTCCACTCTTCCTCCACTTCTAACTCTCTTCTACTTCTAGCTTCACTCCTAACTTCTCTTCTTCTCCTATATTTCCCTTGCTTGCACAACTCTCCTTACTTGCTACAATAGCTTTAAGCTCTCAAGCTTTTAGAACACTCTTGCATTCTCATAACGCCCTCTACAACACTCTTGACTCTTGCAACTCTCTTTTTTTTCCTCCTTGGATTTCTAAGCCTTGCTTGCACCTTTTAGCATCTTGGGATTTCTCACTTCCCCTTCCAATTTCATCCTTACTTAGTGATACAGGTTCTCCTCCTCGATCGAGGATTTCTTTTATCACCTCTTCGTGATACAGGTTCTCCTCCTCGAGCGGGAATTACTTTTATCACCTCTTTTGTGATATGGGTTCTCCTTGAGTGGGGTTTTATTTTATCACTCACACTTGGTTGTGTGGGTTCTACTCCTGAGCAATTTTTGCTTTCACCACACGCTTTGTCAGTTTCAGTTCATCTCTCTTTTTCTCTGGCTGTCCGTGGAGGTGGGAACACTAAAATAGGGGTTTGACTGAGGAAAGCCCCTATACAACCCCAAAATTTTCTCTTAATCTTACAAATGCAAGTATTGAAGATATCTACTAGCTGGAGGCTTCATTACTTGGATTTTTGTGAGCATCTTCTTTCCTTTCTTCTCCTTATCTCTATCATTTATACTTCTTTATTTTAGTTCTATTATATTATGCTACTTTCCTGTAATCTGGAAGTCCTTAGAAATTAGAATAGAAGTAGTCACTTTGTCATTTTATGTGATAAAATCGCTTTATAGTCCGTACGAGATGCCAATGCGCCTCTAGGATGCTAGGGCGTTGTGTCATCGTCCTTTGGCTAAGAGCTTGTTAGTTTATCCAGAAAATCTTCATGACTTTCTCTTTCTGATTCTAGAAAACTTGCATTGATTCTTGAGGTAGTTTAGAGCACTTCACCCCGTGAGTCTCTCTGAATGAAGAGAACTCGTGAGTAGCGAATCACCCTTCTCTACATTTTGGTGAACCCGACGTGAAGAGGGTATTTTTCAAAAAACTATGAATTTATTTACCCCTACTTGGTGGGGTCATAACTTTTGACTCAGTGCTCAGAATTCATAATTGTTTGCACTGTTGGAAAGGTCTCCTAGAGAACTAGTTCAAGGACTAAAAAAAGTTTCAACCCCAAATTCTTCTCCGAAGACCTCCGAAAATGCAAATTACTAGAACCTAGAAAATACTGAAAAAAATTAGAAAATCTAGATTTTCAGTTTTCTTAGTTCTTTCACCAAAATGAATTTGGTATCTTCTTTTATTAGTTCAGTTTCTAATTTTATTCAAAATATTAATGATCTTCCATTTCATGCATGTGATGGTGACTTTGCTTTACCTATGTCACTAGGTATCTTTGATCCTTCTCATGAAATTCCTCCTACTTCGGTGGATATTTTGTGCAAGAAGATGAAATCATTGATACCTTTCTCAACGTTACTCTACCTTCGCTTCATGCCAATGCACTCTCTTCTAGAGATGATGCATTTGTGAATAATGAACCTTCTATTCATTCCAATTCACTCTCTTTTGGAGATGATGCATTCGTGAATAATGAATCTCTTATACCTTCCAATGCACTCTCTTCTAGAGACGTTACATTTGTGAATGATGAATCTCATCTTTGTTCTGATGCACTCTCTTCTATCTAGATGATGCATTAGCAAATGATGAATCTCCTTCCACATTTGATACTATTTGGATCGATGTTGAGAATATGTCTTCAAATAATTATTCCACTAGTTGTGATGATCCTGTAAATGTAATCTATGTCTCTGTTGTCCCTCAAAGGCCTAAGAGGCCGATCATTTACCTAACTCTAGCTAGTCCTTCTCCTAAAATGATTTGTTCTATTGATGGTCTTCCATTTGATAGTAATTCCCTTGATCTTCCTAAGGCTCCCTCTTAAAGAGAAGAATCCCATACTTATGAGAATAGAATGAATAAACAACCAAGTCTTCCTTCAACACCTAAACCTACAACTAAAGCACCTAGTGATCACAATCTTGTTCAACAACCTCGGGTTACTCTAGCTAAGATCTCACCATGGGACCTGCTTCAGTCTACTCTGATTTACCAAGGTATGCTTCAGGAAGCCTTGCAAAAGATCCTCTTTCCTCCTTTTGTTAGGCCAATGAATGCTAATGTGTTGATAGCTCATATTTGTGCTAATTTGCTGAATATTACATTCTATCCACAAGAGCTCCTACCTCCAAAAGTACAGAAGTAAGTGGACCCTTTAATGATCATAGTTAACATTAATAACATCAACATTAAATGTACTCTCATTGATGTTGGTTCAACACTCAATGTATGTAGTATCGATCTATTGCCTAATATTAATATTGATCCATCTTCTCTTAATGCTTCTATTGTCATTTGTGGGTTTGATATTGTTGGTTGACAAGCCCTAGGCATGATAGTCTTTCCTTTAAGGTTGGGAACCGTTACCATACCCACCCTTGTATATGTTATGCCAAAAAATTTACCCTATAACCTTCTTCTTGGTAGACCATGGATTCATGCTATGGGTGCAGTCCCATCTACCTTGCATAAATCTATTAAGTTCATTTGCAATAATCGAGTAGTCACAGTTAAGGCTAACCCTGATGCTATGCACTTATGTGAGATAGCGGCTTTCATTCAAGTTTCGGTTGTGCCTACTCTTATTCCTTTAGTGTCTTCCAATTTGTTGATGTTTACTCTAGCAGTACCTTCTATAAAGGATACTTTTGAGATAGATGTCCCTAAGGAAGATCCTTCTGAAGTAAAAAATCCTAAGTCTATTTTTTCTACTTCTCAAGAGAATGCATTTCTTGGTGATGATCAGGGTTCTCTAGACTTTACTGAATCCTTTTTTGGAAAGAATAAAGTCAACCTGATCCACTTAGACCTTTTGATAACATCATTGACACATGTTATCAAAGATGATTTCTCTTTTGTATTGTGGGGTAAGGTGAATGCAAATTGTAATGTTCTTGGTGTTGATCCTCCTTCTAAGGAAGATGATCACACTTATGTTATTAAAGAGGTTAATGTTGGAAATCTTGTCAGGAAAGATGATGGAAATCTCATAGAGGAGTATGATCCCCTTTGCTGGAATAATACTCTCTATGTAGATCCTCCATTGTCTGCTACCTTCATATCTTCTTCTTGTGAGCAGTCAAACTTTTCTCCACAAGAGAAAGGTTTGCTTCCTACTCCTCATTACTTATCTGAGAAAGAGTGTATCTTGTTGTGGCTTCTAAAAGCATGCTTGATTACTCTCCCCCCTCCTACACACAAGAAATTTCATAAGCATGATAAAGTAAAACATTATTTCTGTGCATACCATCAAGTGCCTAGCCATTCCACTAGTGAGTGTAAGGCCTTGAAGGATAAAATACATCAACATCATAATTCAGGTGCCATCACTCACTTATTTTCTAATGCACCTACCCTTTCTTGAAATGATAAGTGATATCGAGGTTTACCTCCATCCTGCATGTTCTAAGTATCTTGCATGGTTCTCCTCCCCTGTATGTTGGGGGAAATGATAACTTGTTCTGAAGATGTGTGTCCTCCTTAAGGACCCCCTCTCTTCACTATGTCTTTCAAATGAAGTGTGAGTGGACCCCTTTCTCTTTTGAAGGGTTCTTGAGGGACCCCCTTTGAAAGCTTTTCTCTTAAATGAATTCTATGGCGTCTAGCTTAGGGGCAATCTAACTAGACCTTACTTTTCAAATAGTGTGCCCCTTGAGTGGAACCCTCTTATTTTGAAGGGTTCCCAAAGGACCCCTTTGAAAACTTTCCAATCTATCGACGGGCTACATGACTGTCCGCTTGTTTTCCTATGTGGCCGCTTTCACTTTGCAGGTGCGCTGTGAAGCCACTTTCCAACTCTGTGGAGTCCCCTTCCTTGGGTTTCCTCCATGTGAGAGACCTTGGGGGATACCTCCTTGCAAGTCTATCAGCCTATAGGGTGCTTCTTCTGAGCTTCCTCCATGTGAGAGATCTTGGGGGTCACTTCCTTACAGGTCTGCGGGTTTGTAGGGTGCTTTCGTCTAGGTTCCCTTCATGTGAGAGATCTTGGAGGACACCTTCGTTGTAGGTATGTGGGTCCATAAGGCGCTTTTCTGGGTATCCTTCATGTGAGAGATCTTGGAGGACACCTTCCTTGCAGGTATGTGGGTCTGTAAGGCACTTTTTTGGGTTTCCTTCATGTGAGAGATCTTGGAGGACACCTTCCTTGCAGGTCTATGAGCCTATGAGGTGCTTACATTCTTAAATTCTCTCTTCTCTTCTCTTTTGTATATACCAGATCGAAGATCTGCATCTTCTTCATCCTGAGTATATGCCCTTCCTCTATTACTTTTATAATTCTTCTAAGTGTGTTATTTGTTAATTTGGGGACAACACATAGTATTGAGACAACCTTCTACATCGAGGTCTCTCTACTTTGCTGACTCAAATCCTTTAGTTTTTTGTGCTCTAACATTGTTGTCTGGTGTAGGTTTTTCTTCTCTAATACATTTTTTTTTCAAGTCTTCAGACTGGGGGCATGCTTCCTTGGTTCGAAGAGTTATCTGCTTCCTCTATAGTATCCTTTTGGCATATGATGTTATTTATGTTTAGTATATTTCCTTTAGCGTGCATATTAGCATAGATTCATATGCCCGCTAAAGTGGGGGAAAAATGTATAATCGTAAAATTGCACCCCTTGCAATTTCACATACATTTTTGTATTTGCTTTAGTGACCACTCTCCTAGAACTTGTGTAGGCTCATTTTAGCCCCTACATTATCCTTTTTCCCTTCTCAAGATGCTCAACACTCCTTTTTAGCAACTACCCTTGTGCATTAGCTCTATGTTGAACCTTGCGCTTTTCTTTCTTTCATTGTTTTGTAGCATGATGTGTTTGGAGACTAGCACGCCACGCTAGTGTCCTATGACGTTTCAACGTTCAAATGACTATTTCCATGCATGTCGGTGGTAACGGCCCAAGACGCCTTGTAAGGGCTAGAGAAGCTTCTTTTCCCTCATTAAACATTATCCTTTTAGTTCATTTTTCTCTCTAACTTCTTCTAGCTTGACTCTTCCTCCACTTCTAACTATCTTCTACTTCTAGCTTCACTCCTAACTTCTCCTCTTCTTCTCCTATCTTTCCCTTGCTTGCACAAATCTCCTTACTTGATACAACAACCTTAAGCTCTCAAGATTTTACAACACTCTTGCATTCTCATAGCACCCTCTACAACACTCTCGACTCTTGCAATTCTCTTTGTTTTCCTCCTTGGATTTCTAAGCCTTGCTTGCACCTTTGAGCATCTTGGGATTTGTCACTTCCCCTTCCAATTGCATCCTTACTTTGTGATATGGTTTCTCCTCCTTGAGTGGGGATTACTTTTATCACCTCTTCGTGATACGGGTTCTCCTCCTCGAGCGGGGATTTCTTTTATCACCTCTTTTATGATACAGGGTCTCCTCCTCGAGCAAGGTTTTCTTTTATCACTCATACTTGGTGGTGTGGGTTTTACACCTGAGGGGGTTTTTCTTTCACTACACACTTTGTCCATTTTGGTTCATCTCTCTCTTTCTCTTTGGCTCTCTATGAAGGTGGGAACACCAAAATGGGGGTTTGACTAAGGAAAGCCCCTATACAACCCCAACATTTTCTCTCAATCTTACAGACATAGGTATTGAAGATATCTACTAGCTGGAGGATTCATTACTTGGATTGTTGTGAGCATCTTCTTTCCTTTCTTCTCCTTATCTCTATCATTTATACTTCTTTATTTCAGTTCTATTATATTTTGATACTTTCCTGTAATTTGGAAGTCCTTAGAAATTAGAATAGAAGTAGTCACTTTTTCATTTTATGTGATAAACTCACTTTCTGGTCTGTACAAGACGCCAACATGCCTCTGGGATGCTAGTGCACCACATTGTCATCTGTATTATGCGATGTTGTCCTTTGGCCGAGAGCTTGTCAGTTTATCCAAAAAATCTTCATGACTTGCTCTTTTTGATTCTAGAATTCTCGCACTGATTCTTGAGGTAGTTTAGGGCAATTCGCCCCGTGAGGCTCTCTGAATGAAGAGAAATCATGAGTAGCAAAGCCCCCTTCTCTACACTAGTATACTAAAACAAACAACATAATATCAAGAGGGTTTCATTCCACTAAATTTGAGCATGATGGAGGTTGTTTTTAAGAGTTTTTAAGATATTCTAACTTTCTTGAACCATATCTTTATTAAGAATAGGTGTTGTACAAGTTGCATAAAATTGGATTAATTTAAATATGTAAAATAAATAAATATTTGTTTGTGATGCATCCTATGTGATGTGTTTAGCCACATTAAATATTTATTTGGGGCCATTTGTAAATTTGTAACAATCTTTGACCCTTGAAACCTTGTACAAAACAAAAAGGGCAATAAAAGTATGTCCTCAAAGAAGAGATTTTTTTCAATTGCTTATTGAACACTTGGTTTATACATGATTGAAAAGTAGAAAGAACATTGGTCAAAATAAATGACATGACTAAAAATTCATAGTGTCTAGTCCACCTAAATGCCATTTTTTAAATATATTTTTCACAAACTCTAATATAATGGTATCCTGATCTAAGGTCTATTTTAGAAAAAAAAACTTCTCCATGTAATTTTATCAATTATATCAGTGATCATAGGAATTAGATATTTGTTATTGGCCTTTTTGTTTATAGTTCTATAGTCAATACACATTCTCATTGTCCTATCTTTTTTTGGACCAAGACTACTGAAGAAGAAAATGGGCTTGATCTTGACCTAATGGGATCCATATCAAGGAGTTATTTAATGGCCATATTTATCTATTTTGTATGTCTTCTAGGATAACAATAACAAGTGGTAATAACTAGTTTGGCACCTGCTTCTAACTCAATAACATGCTAAAACCTTCTATTTGGTGGCCTCTTGGGAATCATGCCATCGAAAAAATTTATTGTTCTTGTCTATAAGAGACTAAACATCCACATAGTATGGCTTTTTTTCTTTGAAGAAGTGGTAGGCATAATCAAGCATTGGGATGCCTGAGCAACTTGTCCATGGAAAAAAAAATTCTCCATCCATTTGGTTGAAATGGTTTTTGGAACTCCATTTGAAATTCCACAAAGTACCACTTGTTTATATTTAAGTGGAACATCACTTCTAAGGTTTGGAAATTACAATTGATTTCTCCCAAAGAATGAAACTGTTGAAATCCAAAAATTGCATTTGTATCTTCTATCTTGAAAACATACAAGTCATATTTTACCTCATAATTTTCCAAAAACTCATTTGAGAAATTTATATTTGTGCACTGGATGGTGAAATCATCAGCAACCATCATGTTAAAACTTTTGAATTTGTTAGCTTTTAGACCTATTTTTTCAACCATTCCTTCATAAATGAAATTGTGAGTTGTCTTGGAATCAATGAACACAATAATTCTTTGTCCACAATAAACTACAAAAAAAATTGAAAGGGTTATACTTAGGAGTACTAGAAATTTTGACAAGGATACCTTCTCGTAATATCTTTTTCTTTCTAATCCTCTTGCATAGGTTCTTCTTCTTCACCATCCTACTCCAATTCATCAAATATTAATTTTTTATTTGAAACTACTTCAATGTAATGCACTTTTCCCTTCCTAAGACATCTATGGCCTAGTGCCCATTTCTCTTTACATGTGAAGCAAATTTTTTTCCTCAATTAATATTTTGCATCTTTCTCCTTTCTTGAAGAATTTTTTTTATTTGATTGAAAATTTTCTAAAGGGATTCTTTGTCAAAGGAAAGGTCTTCTTCTAGAAAATCTCTTTGAAATTGAAGTCTCTGTTATCACCTAGAAATTGCATCCTATGCAAAGTTATGAAAACTAATCTTTCTAGAGAAACATGGGATCATTTCAAGGCTGTGGGTCACCTAAGATTGAAATAAACCTCCAGAGAAGGCCGACTTCCTTTGGTGTCACCTAAACTAATGATTCTGTAAAGGGAAAGGGAGAAGGAGTACATAAATTAAAGCTATTCCTATGGTGATACACCAAACTGATAAGAGCAATGAGACACTCAGGCTACACTTGAATACTAATGATGGATATGGGTTTGCACAACTAGATTTTGTAGATTATGCATATAGACAGGTTTGACGTGCACATACTTTCAAGAAGGAAAAGCAGATTTTCACAAGTTAAAAGCGCATGTACAAAAATGAGTAAACACAGTTTGTAACCTACACAATACTAATTTTGCAAAGAAAGGCACACAAACATGAAACAAAGCTATAAGGAAAAGAAAGAATTCACTAAGTAACTTGATGAATCACTTAAAAGATGCACAATACTTCACAAGAATTAGAAGGTAAAGAAAAATGAACCATCAATGGTAACCAAGGTAGATTTTATATAACATGCTCCAAGTTGAGTTACAAAATTTTGCTAATCTGAGAGAGGACTACAAAAAGTCACAGACTTTAGAAAAAGCATCAGGAGAACCTCCTTACAAAGAGGCAAAATGCCTTATATGCAAAAAGTTGTCAGCCCCCAGGGCTTACAAAAAATATCTGGCTCTGAAAGATCTGCCCTTAGATCTTTTGATTGAAATTAATGCTCCACTCCTACGTGACCTCGCTGTCCATGTTGGTATGAAAGATCGCCCTTGGAGAAGCCTTCAGATCTTTAACAGCATTAACTTTTGGTCCTCGTGTCCCTCTCGAACCTCCTCTGTCGAGCTGCTTTGAATGCTCCTGAACTCAGAACAGATACACGTCGCCTTTCATCTTGTTGATCTTCTTCATCCTGGTCAAACAACCATGACTCGCTTTTAGCTTTCTCTGATTGGTCGAGCATACCCCACGTAGATTCTTCAGGCGGTCAAAAGATCCTCCTATAGAATCGCATGTCGGTGAGACACTAATCGTGTCTCCTCGATGCGATTATACCTCCCTGCGATTACCGGCATAGCTTGAAACTGTCGATGAGAGTTCATAGCGAGCCCAAAAATCATACCAATATTGCCTCTGTGGTCGCCAAGACAATCACGTTCAGCCAGACAACATGGCGAACTCTTCTCATCTTCTATCAGCGGGAGTATATTGATGTCACCCCAAATGCACTCCACTCCATCGAGCTCCACATGTCCTTCGGCGAGACATCGGCAAGTTGGGAAGACTTCATGGCGAGCTCCATTAGTCATACTGACACCCGCTTCCATCGCTAAGACCACACCATGTCAGCAAGACATTACTCTGACAGCTGGAAGTTACACCGATGTCATATATGTCGGGGAGACCCCCGCATTTGGCGAGACATTACATCGGGATTCATTTCGTTTTGGCGAGACCCCCTCCTGTCGGCGTAAAATTTCATTATCGATGAGACCTCCTGCCGAGCTCACTTTTTTCGGTCATGTTGCTTTCCTTCGGCGAGACATTGCTTGTCGGTGAGACCTTCTGCCAACATCATCTTGTTTTGGCGAGGGACCATCCTCCTGCGCTCAATGGTTGGTGAGACTCATCGAGTCAGGGGGACCTCTCCCCAAACTCTAAATATTATACTGAGGCACCCTTTGTCGGCAAGACCTCATCACTTGGCTAGACTTCATGCCGAAGGAAACTCTCTCGGTGAGACTTCTGCTATCTCTTCAATCAGGGAGACATTCCTTGGTCGGTGAGACTTTTAGCAAACTCAACTCCTTTCTCCGAGTGCAACCTTCTTTTTGGTGTGACTCCCATCGGTCGGGAAGACTTCATGGTGAAGGGAAAACATTACATCGAGCCCCCCTTTTGTTTCGGCGAGACCACCCTCGGTCAGGGAGACATCTCCCCGAAAACATGACCATTCACCGAGCTCTCATCTTGTCGCCAAAACCTTGGCCTGTCGACCAGACCTTTTGTTGAGCACATCCCGGTCTCCCCGAGCTCGCATCTTTTGGCCAGACTACCTGTTTATCGCCGGGACCTCACGGCGAACTCCTCCATTCTACCCGAGCTCTCTTCATTTTGCCGAGACTCCCAGCCTTCGGCAAGACACTATGCCAAAGGAAAAATCCTTCAGCAGGCTCGCTATCGGTGAGACCCTTCATTAGTCACAGAGACTTCATGCCGAGAGAGAAACCTTTTTCCCTAGCGCCACCTTGTGAACTACTATCAGCGAGACATCCCAAGCGGAGATACACATAAAGAGTCATAGTGACTAGATGGTCCCAACGACCGGTGCATTCAAATAGATAGGGTGGACTGCTAGTTGGCAAGACAATAAGAAGGTCTTTCTGACTTTCTTTTCTGGAGAGTTTTGTGCCAAAATGATCGAGACATGCATTTCAACTGAGCTCCTTTGTGGAATAGCATCGGATGTATGACCTGAATCTTGATGCAAATGTCCCACTTGGGCCTTTATGAACCTCTGAAACATAATTTGTATCCCTAATTGAGCCCGTAGGTGAAAATTGGGTAATAGTCTCAAGTACCAAGGATCTTTTTATAGCCTATTGTAGAGATGGAGGTTCAAACAATCCTTTATTGAAAATCATAATCATCCTTCTTTCAATGATATCAGGTACCATTATGGAAAGTTTCTAACCATAGTTTCATATTGTTTGAGTTGTACTAATTGTTGGAAATCAACTTTGAATCCCTTTCTATCAAACCTCTCAATTAGCCTTCTATTTAATTCATTATATGAATTGATTCAAGGTTTTATCCTTAGGTAATATAATAGTATCACCATTCATGTGATACAACTTCAAGGTGAAGGGTAACAAACCTAATGGATTTATCTTCTAGAATTGATTAGAGAAACAAATATGTGTCCAAATTTTGTATCCTTGACCAAGTTGTACATTTTTTATAACCATAAAAGGGTAAAAGTGTAACTTTTCTAAAGCATGTCAAAGGCCTAATTGATTTTCTTGGGGCCTTGATTTGGGTCTTGGACCATTTATTTTCTTCTTTAAATTTATGAATTTTGTGAGGGTGATTTCATCTTGCATTTCTATTGACAGGGCTTTATATTCGACATAACATGCACTAATGTCATAATTAGCCACATGAAATTGAACCTCTACCTCTAGAAAATTTTCCTCCCTATGAAGAAAAGTAGGCTAGAAGGGTCTTGCAATTGAAACAATAAAGGTTCTTTGAGTGTTGATGTTATCAATATTATTGAACCCTAAAGTGATCCTTTCACCATTCTAATTTTTTGATACTATTCTACATTGAATAGATCAATTATGTCAACATATCTATGTCTCCTGAACTATTTTTTTTATTCATCCTGAACTATTCACTTGAGCATATTACAACCTCACAAAAGGCATGTTCAACAGACAATCCACTTTTTCATATACCCACTTGCAAATCCAAGATATGTTTCCTACCAAGTTAATACTATGTGCCCTTTCAAGACAATCCATACCAATTTCATGGGCATTTTCTTACACAAATAACTTCAATCCTAATCACTATCACTATTAAGGATGGCTATATATTAGTGGAAGATATTCTCCCATGCCATGTAGGTACATTCATGCATGTTGGAGCATGATTGTAGGTGTGATTATTAAGGAAATAAGCATCCAATAAATGTGGGCAACCACTACTAAATGTAGATTAAATTATTTTAGAGTATAATCTTTAACTACTCACTTTCTTGTGTTGTTCATAGATTTGGCCACTCATGAGAACTATAGAAGTTTGAGTTTTTTATTACATTAGGGGTTGGTTAGTTTGGGTTTTAACAAAAAAAGTGTGCAATGAGTATTCTATGGTTTCAACTATGTTATTCTATTCGCCATTAGGGTTGAGTATTCCATAACTTGTAAGGAGGTGACTATTGTAGAAAATATTTGTAATTACATGTCTCCTTGGTTAGTTATTATTTTGAGAAATTTGGTTGGTAAAGAAGTGTGACAAGCCTTCCTTCCCTTTATATTTCTTCCATCATATTTATCAATGTTACTATAAGTAGAATTTTACAGGTGTTGTAGTATCTTAATACACTGCAATTTGTTGTTTGTAATGGTCTCTATCTTGTTAGAGTTGAATGTTTTCAAATTGAAAAGGGATTATTAAGTAGATGTAATTATTGTTGATCGTGTATAAGAGAAATAGAACATAGTGGTTGATGATTTGTCTAGGAAACTTTATGTTCTATGATGGAGATCTTGATAGATTGGATGGTTCAAATTTTGTTGAGGACATACTTGAATAATAATTACAGGATGACAAATATATAGTGGTTAATGAACTCATTATTTACAAGGACAAATTTTTTCAAGTATCTAAATCTAAAATGAGAAAAAAAAAAAATTGGGCATTCAGGACACTCCTTTGGCTAGTGATCAAGGGTACATTTTAAAAATTATAAAAAAATACAGGATAGGTTCAAATGGAAAGGGCTTAAGGGTGATGTCCTTAAGCATATTATAAAATATTTAAGCATATTATAAAATATTTAGCTTGTAAGTAGAACAAAACTTCTTGCAATCATTTCCAACTAGTTTGTTGCAACCCCTACCTATTCCAAATAAAAAATGGTAAAGTATTTCAATTGATTTCATCACTTAACTTCCAAAATTTCAATTTAAGAACTGTATTTATGTTGTAGATAACAAACTCACAAAGTATGCACATTCCTTTGCAACATCTTTAGATTATAAGGAACCACAAGTTGCTAATTTATTTTTGAAAGAAGTGTTTAGACTCCATTGGTTGCTTAAAAATATTGTGACTGATTGCAATAGTTGATTCCTAAGTTTTTATTTGTCAAGAGTTATTTATTTTGATTGGAATTGAACTTACACCCAACACTAGCTACCGCCCCAAAATAAATGGGAAAACTAATATTGTCAACAAATGATTTGAAGGATATTTGAGAAACTATATTTCTGGTCATTTTTTGACATGGATAAAATGACTCTATTTGAGAGAGTATGTTTACACCACTTATCACGTCTTTTAAAATGACAATATTTATGACTTTGTATGGTTATGAGGCTCCAACTTTCATTGACCTTGTGATTTTTGACAAGGGTCCAAGGCCTAAATATTTGATTCAACAAAGCTAGGATATCTTAAAAAATCTTAAAGACAACCTCAAACATGCTCAAAATTGATAGAAATTATATGTGGATCAACATTGTATTGACCACACTTTTGAGGTTAGTGACATGGTCTACTTGAGATTCTAGACATATAGGTAGCTCTCTTAAGAAGAGTAGAGAAAATAATCTTAAGCTTCATTTTTATGGTCCATATAGAATCAAACAAAGGATAGGAGAAGTTTCTCATGAGTTGGATTTTCCAAAACAAAGAAAGGTTATAATATGTTTCATGTTTTTCTCCTTAAGAAGGCACCTGGTCATCATGCCATTCCATTAGTTGAGTTACCTCCCTTGGATGAAGGAGTGAAGTTGATTTTGGTTTCTAAAGAGATTTTTGATTTCAAGGAATATAAATTGAGAAATAGAAGCATAAAATAATATTTGGTTTGATGGAAGCATCTTTCAATTGAGGATGCCACTTAGGAAGAAGGGCACATTATAGAGCATCTCAATTTGCAATTGTTTGAGGACAAACAATTTTGAGGAGGGAGAACTATCATGTCCTTTTCTCAAACATAATTTTGTTAATGAAACTTTAGCCTATTTTAGGAATTTTTCCCATAGGCTAACATGATGGTTAGAAAAATGAAATTAATTAAAAATAATTAAATAAGTTGTAGAAAAGTAAGAATTAAAAGACAACTTCTATTTAATTATTTAAAATGATGTTTTAAGTGATTAATTTAAGTGTTGCTAGACTCATGGTGCAATAAGGTGATTAAAAGGCTTATTAATATTTTTATAACTTCCAAGAATATTTGTCAAAAAGGAAATTAAAATTATTTATTTCCTTAAAATAAATTTTTATATAGGAGGATTTTTTTTAAAACTCTTATTTTCATTTTTTTGAAACAATTTCATTTTCCAAGAATGAACATGCATTCTTCTATTTTCAAGGCTGAAAATCCTTTGGATTTGTGAAGCTTCACGGATGAAAATCTTCTTAATTTTCAATGCAATTCCATATAGGGATTTATAATGTGCTTCATTTAATAATGGTTTCTAAATTTATAGTTATTATTTTTAATTTTTAATTTTTCAAATTTTGGTGAGAGCTTCTATGGAACTTATTGTTGATCGTTTTGGTTTTGCAATTTTCTATGTTTGATTCAAGTTTCTAATATGAGATTATTTCCATAATATTAAATTTTATTTATGGGTTATTTCTTTGAGGTGAATACAATACAAATTATATTGCATTGATATTGTTATTATGTTTCTTATAGCTACTAGTCATACATCTGCAAGTTTGGTTATGATGCAGGAGCATCCGGGCTTGCAAGTAATCCTACATCACCAAAAAATATGTTTTCTTTGCATGTTCTGCGTTTTTGGCATTTTGGGTGTAGGTTGGAGCTTCTTGAGCGCATTTTTGATGTGTTTTACAAACGCATGGAAGTCTATTTGTAGCCTTTTGTATTTTGGTGTTCGGCTATCCTTTGTCGTTGGGACCTTATAATTTCGGTGAGAGACGTTAACATGTTTCCCCGATGTCCACATAACACTCCTTGTGTAGGCACATTGTATTCTATCGGCGGGAGTGGAATTCATCGGCGAGAGTCTCACGACTGTCTCTTCGATAGCTCGATTCACAACATAGACCATTCATCGATGGGACTTCATTTTGTCGGTGGGACTCTTAAATTGTCTCAATGATGGACCCATAGACATCTCATCAGTGGGAACACATGATGTCAATGGGACTTTTCACTCTGTCTCGCTGATGGACCGATGAATTGTTATCTGTAATGCTCATGGTGGACCATGTGGTATATCTTCTTGGTGGTTAGATGATTAACACTTGTCATCATTTCGAACATCTTCCAAAGGGATCATGATGTGTTGAAAATTTCTTTTGGAAGGTTATCGATGGGAACAAAGGTTATCAGCGGGACCTTTGTTGGTGTCCCTTCGACGGGATGAAGACATTTATGTGAGTGATGGTTCGATCCACGAAATGGACATATGTCTTCATTCTATAATTTTTTTGAAGAACTTTGGCTATGTTGACTATTCTCTCTCACAATGGTATAACCCTTGTGGACTTCGATGGGAAAAACACTGATCGATGGGACATTCAAGTTGGTCCCCTCGAAACTCTAATGGCAAGGTGGTTGACAGAACCGTGAGTAGAATTTTGACGACTGAGAAGCAAATACCATAGTGGCACATGTGGCAATACCATTTGCCGATTCACATCATTGTTGTGAATCAACATAGTTGAACTTTCATTCGTTGTAGAATCTAAAACGATTGGTTTCCTGGTTTGGTTGGAATAATGTTCTATAAAAAAAAGGGGGAAAAGTAGTAAGGGAGGGGAATTGATGGATTGATGTGAGCATTGTAATGGGTAATGAAGCCTGGGGAAATGGGCTCTGTAATGAAACTTCTATATGTAATATGTAATTTGATTTTAATTGAATAAAAAGAGAGTTGTTTTGCTTCTCTATGTTGTGTCGTAGTCTGAGTTGGTTGCGAGATTGTGACAGCCTGATAAGGCCCTCTGATCTCGACTGCATCAAGTGGTATTAGAGAAAGAGATCATTGGCATGGTGAGTAGTATGTTTGAAGAATAAGGTATGGAAAGTTGAAAACAAGTGTGAAGATGAAATATCATTGTGAGAGATCATGGATGAGTTTGTGAAAGGGTTAATGTGAGGAATCATTTTGTTATCTCGAAGACCCTAGAGAGAGTTTTTTGCAGAAGAGAATTCTATAACTACAGAGGATTTGAGTTCTAGAAGAGATTATTGCAGGTGAGAAGAGACTTGTAACTACAGAGGGCTTGAATCCTAAAGAGATTTTTTACAGGAAGGACCTGTGACTACAGAGGGTTGATACCCTAAATAGAGAGAGAGAGAGAGAGAGAGAGAGAGAGAGAGAGATTGTTGCAAGGAGGACTTGTAACTATGGAAGGACTTGCAAGTTCTTGAATATGTCTTCGAATAAGAGGACAAGATGGGTCATGAGGAGACAATTGATGATCCCATTTTGGGAAGAGTATTGGGAGAAGGTGAGAGGAAAGAAGTTCATTGCAGAGCTAAAAGAGATTGAAGTGAAATTAGATTCCCTTGAGGAAAGCTTGGGAATGAAGGAGCATGTTATAGAAGAGGAAGAGGAAGTGTCGATAAAGGAGGCACCCATGAAGACAACTTGGTCTCTTGATTTATCTATTAATAATTTGTTTGAAGTTGTGAATGCGAGTATGGAGAAGGTTGATAATAAGACCTTGCAGATGATTGGAGAAGGGGCAAGAGAGGAACCCGTAATTGGAGATGAAGATGAGAAACAATGGAGACAAATGGCAGTAGTATGCCAAGAAGGAAGCATGCAATATGGAGAAGACAGGGTACATTGTAATGTACCTACAAATGAAGAAAGAATTGAAGATGAGGTTGAGAGAAGATTAGTTGCAGAAGTGTGTAAAGAAAAGATTGTTCCAGATATGAGGAATGAAGAATGTGAAGAGATTATAATTGAGATTGCAAAGGATGAAAGGATTCATAGCCCTTTGGGAGAAGGGACATGGAAGGAGAAGTGTTTTAGAGCAGCCCATACATTCCAAAAAGAAAGTGAATTAGCAAAGAAGGGAAAGAAGGAGAGAAAATAATGGAAAATAAAAGAATGTACAGTTGTAGAAAGTTATTTTGAAGAGGTGAATTATGAAATTGCAGTAGAAAGTGATCCATTGATAGGCATGGAAAGTTTCGGACAACGATACGAAGAAGAGGCAAGTCTTAAAGAATTGAAGAGAGTGGAGGAATTAGAGGTTGAAAATTAGAGGTATGTCTTTTGGAAGACATGAATGAAGAGATTAAATTTGATGTAGCAACAACAACTACAAGTCCTTTAGAGGACATGAGAATGGCGATAGCTATGGAAGATGAAAACACTACAGTGAAGGGTAATTAAGAATTTGTAGCTGGGATAATAGAATTAGAAGGCCCTAGATTTGACAAGCAAATGGATGAAGAAGAGAACGATCTTCTATGGAAAGAAGAAATGAATTGAGCATAGACATGTTATTAGAAGAAGATTTGAAAGATGAACCTGATGAGTTGAATGGTGTAGCAAAGGACAACAAAAAATAAGTTGGAGCAGTGAATGAAGATGGGGTAAAACTTGAAAATTTTGAGTCAAATTTATTTGTGATGATGAATGCAATAGAGGATAGAAAGCAAGGGGAAAGTAAATACATGGAAAGCTTCTATTTCCATGCAAATTTGTGTAAGGAAGTTGTTGATTTAGTTATTGTTGAGGATTGTGGCTTGCTTGAGGTAGAGATTGAGAAAATCAAGAAGTTGTTCGAGAATGAACACTTGAAGGGAAATGGAGGAGAAACAACAAACATGGTGAAAGAGGTTGTTGTTACAACAAAGTGTGTAGAAGTAAGTTGTAATTTTTCTAAAATTTATGATAAGTCCAAGTTGATAGGGAGTTGCTTGTTTCTAAGATGCATAAGGAGTTACAAGTAGATGAAGAGAAGAATGTAGATGATATAGGTTGGTGTGCAGATACATATTTGCATATAGAAGCCATAGAGGATGGCACATGTGAGATTTGGTGGCGGTGGTCAGTTTGTAGTGGGTCAAAACCCATGAAGGATGAGAAGGATGGAGAGATTGCTTGGTGGAGGAGGCCGAATAGTGGTGGGATGGATCCCATGAAGGAGGAGAGAAGTGAAGAAGGTCTTTGGAGGAGGAGGATGAATTGTAGTGGGTTAATTCCCATAAAGGTGGAAGATGAAGGTGAAATTTGGTGGTGGTGCTCGGTTCGAGGTGGGTTTGAACCCACAATGTAGGAGAAAAGAGTGCAAAGTATTTGGTGGAGGAGGTCAGATTTTGGTGGGCATGAGTCCACAAGAGGAGGAAGGAGCAGAGTGCAGGGCTATGAGAGGGAGATGACCTGTGTTCCAGAAAGGTGTTGGAAAAGAAGAAAGAAAAATTTGCAAGGTACCATCTCAGCATTGGAGTATACTGCAAATAGTTTACTATTTGGAAGGGTGTTTCAAACACTCAACTCCATTTTGTGAGCCGTGCTCACAAAATTCTTACCTGGTGTGTCTGATGCAAGAGCATCCGAGCTCACAAGGAATCTTGCATCACCAAAAAATATGTTTTATTTTCATTTTCTATGTTTTTGGCATTTTGGGTGTAGGTTGGAGCTTCTTGAGCATATTTTTGATGTGTTTTATAGACACATGTAAGTCTATTTGTATCCTTTTGTATTTTGGTGTTTGTCTATGCTTTGTCATTGGGACCTTATGATTTTGGTGGGAGACATTAACACATCTCCTCGATGGCCTGATAACACTCCTTGTGTAGGTGCATTGTATTCTATCAGTGGGAGTGTACTTCATTGGTGAGAGTCTCACAACTGTCTCTTTGATCTAGCCCAATTCACAACATAGACCGTTAATCAATGGGACTTCATTTCATCAGCGAGACTCTTAAACAATCTCAATGATGGATTGATAAACCTCTCGTCGATGGGAACACATGATGTCAATGGGACTTTTCATTCTGTCTCGTTGATGGACCGATGAACTATTATATGTAATGCTTGTGGTGGAACGTGTGGTATATCTCCTTAGTGGTTAGATGATTGACACTTCTCATCATTCTAGACATCTTCCAAAGGGATCATGATGTGTTGAAAATTTCTTCCGGAAGGTTATTGGTGGGAACGAAGGTTATCAGCGGGACCTTTGTTGGTGTCCCTCCGACGGGCTAATGGCATTTATGTGAGTGATGGTTCAATTTCCGAAATGGACACATGTCTTCATTATGGAAGTTTTCTAAAGAACTTTGGCTGCATTGACTATTCTCTCCCAGAATGCTATAACCCTTGTGGACTTCGATGGGATAGACACTGATCGATGGGATATTCAAGTTGGTTCCCTCGATACTTCAATGGCAGGGTGGTTGAAAGAACCATGAGTATAATTTTTACGAATGGGAAGTGGATACCATAGCGACATGTGTGGCGATACCATTTTCCGATTCACATCATTGTTATGAATCAACACAGTTGAACCATCATTTGTTGCAGAAGTTGAAACTGTTGGTTTCCCAGTTTGGTTGGAATAACATTCTGTAACAAAAAAGGGGGGAAAGTATTAAGGGAGGGGAATTGATGGATTGATGTGAGCATTGTAATGGGTAATGAAGCCCGAGGAAATGGGCTCTGTAATGAAAATTCTATATGTAATATGTAATTTGATTTTAATTGAATAAAAAGAGAGTTGTTTTGTTTATCTATGTTGTGTCATAGTCTGAGTTGGTTGCGAGATTGTGACAGCTTGATAAGGCCCTCTGATCTCGACTATATTAGGCTATACAAGTTTCAAGTTAAACTGTTCTATTGCAAACTATTTTGTTGGGTTGTACTCCTCTAACATGTCCATACTTCTTTTGCTCATAGTCCATATAAATTATCATGTCAAATAATTCCTATATAATATAGCTTCTTCTATCATAGTGGGTTGTACATCTATTTCCATTCACAACTCTTTGCATGTTAAAAAAATTCTTGTGATAAAACACACACAAATTTAAAAATATAAGGTATTATTTCACTAATTTGTAATACTGATTGTTGTTTGCAAAATATTATTCCAAATTTTAAAATAATGATATCATAAATGGTTGCAGCTCCTTTGAATGTATGGCTTCCTTTTGAAATGAATAACAAATTGAATATAAATTAAACTAGTAGCTATAACAAGGCTATGATCCCCTTATTTCATCAATAGTAGCAATAAAAAATATGGTAAATATAAAAGTACCTCCTTAGGACATGAATTGGTGCCCTTTAAATAAGTTAAATGCAAACAACACTAATATTAATAATCTAAACAAGGAGTTTGTACAAATATAAAGTGTTATGGTAGTCTATAATCCATTACAAAAAAATTGCAACCAATCTCAAATCCCTCATTTGGAAAGAAAATAAGGTTGTGATCAAATGTTAGTATGGAAACATAACATTCATATATATCTTTAGCACCATTTACATAAGCAATCTTTAATATGAGATACAACTAGAAAAAGAATGGCTCACAATAATATTAAAATATATAAAGATTTCACACAATAATCTCCTCAAAATAAATAATATAAAATCATCTTAATCAAATACAAATAACTTCACGCAATTCAAACTCAAAAAATTCACACACAAAATTTGGAAAACTAAAAATCTTCACGTAAATTGAAATAGTGAAAACTTGCAACTACTCAACTTAATGGTAATCCTTGAATGAAATTAATCAAATGAATAGAGTCATTTCTATCTTTGAATCCATTTTTTTCCAAAGGGTTTTCCTCATATGGAAGAAAATATGAAAAATGTCCACTCTCCAAAGAAATGAATTTGATAAAGTATTAAATAGTAACTCAACTCCTTATATAAGTTTTTTGAGGAATTTTTTTTTGGTCCAACTTTTATTTTTGAGTTTGGATCTCATTCTTAGTGTTATTTTTGGTCCCTTTATTAAAACAACCTTTAGTTTAATAATAATTCATAAACTACTTTTTTAATATAATTCAAAGTTACTTTTCGACAAGTTATTAAATTATTCCCTTGAACCACCTTATTAGCATATAAGAAATGAAATAATAGTTTAAGGGTCTTCATTGGAATTACACTAGAGACAAGGACATGATATATAGTATTGTAGTAGTAGCAATTAAAGCCAAAATAGATTGATAGATACAAACAATACCATGAACTTCATTAATGTGATAAATAAACATAGGTACTAGGCCATGCAACCACTCAAAATAATGTTGTTTGATAGTAGTAGCAACTTGAGTGCCAATATTCTATCATATACACTACAAAAAGGGTGTGGTAGGGATTTCTAGTTACTACAAAATTCCCTAGAAGTTGTACAACAACCAACGTAGATGATGTAGTAGTAGTAATATGTCACGCAACAACAAATGATGGTGACAATAGAGATCAAGGTATAAATAATTACACTAAATTCTAACAATCTTCTTGAATGCTAAGCTAGAAATTAGAATTACTTTAACTTTCATACAAATGTGATCACTGAATGAAACTGCCTCAGAAGGACAATAAATTTTTTATTCCCCAATTTAGATTGGAAACTAAGAGGATTTTTTTCCTTACGTGAGGAGATGAACACAAGTGGACAAA
Source organism: Sequoia sempervirens (assembly GCA_007258455.2). Classification (NCBI taxonomy): domain Eukaryota; kingdom Viridiplantae; phylum Streptophyta; class Pinopsida; order Cupressales; family Cupressaceae; genus Sequoia; species Sequoia sempervirens. The sequence continues at coordinate 147,449,316 of VDFB02049217.1, forward strand.
CTTTAAGGAAGGGTTTGATTTCAATAAACAATAGAGGCTTTCCTTTAAGCAATTCTCTTCCTTTTATAAATTTCATTTTGTCTCCTTTTAATTTGAATTTCATTTCCCTCCAAAAATTTTCCCCAAAAGTGTTCACTTAAAATACTTTAATTAAATATTATATAAGGCCTTATTATGCCCCATTTAGACAACCCACTTTCCAATAATAATATTTAAGTTATTCTTTTGCAATGTTTTAAAATAACGTTATTAGGACTAACTTAGCATTTTAATTTAAAATTATTTTGTCAAATTTATCCCTGAGCCTACAAGAAATAAAGAAATAGACTACAAATATTCCAATTATTTTAATTTTGAAAAGTGAACATGACATAAATCTTATTCTATAGCTATTTTTTCTTTGGCTTCCTCTCTTATGGGTGAGTCTCTCTCCTTTGCAAACACTACCAAGAACTCTTCCTTTGATGCTCTTGAGGTGACTAGAAGAAATCTTTTAGAATCCATAGACATTTGGAACAAGGTGGATAGCAAAAAAGAAGAAGAAATCATCCTTTGGAAAAAGCATTCAAGGGTTAGAGAAAGGTTAGATTTTTTTGGCGTCTCTATGGGTTATTAATTTGTATTGTAACTTTCACTTCTTTTCAATTTTCATATAATCATCATATTTACCTAATTCTCGGGCCTGAAGCAAAGTATTTTCCTTGTTTAAAAGGATTTTCTATTACTATTTATTTAATGGGAGAGGGCACTTACCCCTTACATGACCTATCCAAGAAAATCCTATTAATCCTATTTGTGGATAACTTCATCAATTTTGTAATATCAATAATTATATATTAACATCTAATTCTAAATATGGATTTTGCATTAGTTAAGACATATTTGGGGAGGATCTATTTTAGATATTTGTTAGTCAAATGTATAGGCCATGGGCTAAGAGATATGGACCACTACCCTAAAAAATGTTTTGCCTACAGGCCAAGAAAACAAATGTGGTTGGATGCTAAAATTTCAAATTTCAAAATGAACCATAGGGCCCAAGGCCATAAAAAGTCCTTGAAGGTTATGACACCACCTGGTATATGCCAATAGATAAGAATAAATATATAAACATAGAAAGAAAAAATTACATTGGTAGGAAAGAACATAAAAATATGACATGAATATGTAGATAGGAAGAGTGAGAGTGGTTATCCTTCTAGATGGGAAGAGTGAGAGGGGTATTTATTATACAAGTGTGCAAAGGATATGCAAATAGAAAGGTTACATTATACAATGACAATTTATGATTATTAATTGAATTTATTACAATAATTATAAGATGCACATTTTCTCGTTTGAATCACTAATACAAACTATTTTGTAAATGCAATTGAAAAATAAGTTGGTTGTGATTGCTAGTTAAATTTTTTTTGGGTTATGTATGAGATGTAAATCCATGATCTTATTTTCCTTTGGACTATGTTCTATTGTGTGTATGCTAATTGACAAAGGGCTTTTTAAATTTATTTTTGAGCACAAAGCACTTCATCTTTTTAAGTAAATACGCTTATACATGCAATTTTTGTCCTATAGCCTGTAGGCCAATCATTTGAGAAGAATGGTGTGCATTCACAATTGGTTTCATTGACAAAGTCAAATTTTAATATTTATTCAAATGCTTATTTCTATGTTTTTCTACATAAAAAAAATGGCGACACTGTCTTCTATATCATAGAATACAATGATTAGATTTGGTGTAATTCGTTTTCACTAAATCTTTTGTTTTTCCTATAAGCAGATGGAAGACGATAAAACAAGAAAGAATAGCGGGGTTCCCCTTCGATCATTAAAAATACTTTGGCGATTAATAAATCTTCCTTGGAGGATTTTGTTTGCTTTTATTCCCCCTTGTGACATTGCTCATGGATGGTTGGCTTTCATTGCTTCCCTGTGTTGTATGACTGGGATTTCATATGTTCTTATTAAACTTACAGATCTGATAAGCTGTGTAACAGGTTCCTTTTCTGTTCTTCCTATGTAGTTTATCATTTGGACATCATCTACATTTTTTACTAAAATCTTTAATTTACTATGCATTAGGAGGAGTTTATCTACTCTTGATAGCACGATTTATATAGAAATTACACATTTTCGGCACTGTCAATATCTACAGGAATAAACCCATATGTCATAGCTTTCACAGCTCTTGCAAGTGGAACCTCATGGCCTGATCTGGTTGGAAGCAAGATAGCAGCAGAACGGCAAACGACAGCAGATTCAGCCATTGCAAACATCACATGCAGGTTTTCTTTCTTGGGAATCTCATCTCAATAACAAGCTTATTTGTGTGGCGTCATCTCATTTTGTTTCCCAAGTTTACTATTATATCAGCATGCACTATTGGGAGGCCCCTTTGCTATTTTCTTGGTGTGGGTGGGAGGAAATAAACCCGGGGGAGATAAAACCAGGAAAGGTTGGAAGAAAGATGGAGTTGGAAAGACTGGTCACTAGAGGCGACGCTTCATCAATTCTTTGGCCCATCTATAACAGTCGTCAATGCAACATTTGCATTGGTCAATACCAGCCATCGATAAGATATTTGCATTTGTCGATAGCAGCCGATGGAACAGTACCATCAACGTTAATAGCAGTCGATCGATAGGATAAGTGGATCCCATAGTCATAACCAGGTTCGACGTAACCGGGTTCAGGATGCATTCGACCGGGAAGAACACCAAATGGCCAGAAACATTCAACGCACGCCAGCCAGAAGCATTGTTACGACGCACACCAACTGACTAAAAACATTCTCAGCAGGGTCGAGATGTATGTTTTGGGCTGGTTGGGGAGCTGCACCACCAGGAAGCTCGCCTTGTTGGTGAAGCCCATAGACAAGGCCTAAGCCTTCGTTCCTTACTGGGTAGGAAGGCCCCTCGTCCCTATAGTAGTCGGGCATTTCAAAGAGTGAGGAAATAGATGATAGGGCTCGTCGTGTGGAATCAATGAGCGGAGGGTTTTGTCAAACAGGCCAAACCCATCCCACGCGGAGCTTGGATTGATTATTCGGTAATGTTCCCCAAAATCCGTATCAGCGACTCATGATAGAGAGAGGTCATTTATGCTTTCCTAAGAGGTGAACCCAACGGATAGGGAGAGGTCATCGCTCACCTTTAGTAATACTAAACCCATCGATTGGGCTCGGCCTCCTCCCCTATGGGAAGAGGAACTCAATCGGTTGTATACATTCATGCACTCAATTGAAGTTGAGGAACTCAATCAGATGGGAGATAGAAATACCATCAGTAGGGCTCGACCAATCCAATCAGCTCAACCAACATATTGATTGGTTGATTGGGCCCTTATATATCTATAGGCCATTTGCCTTGTATATGTAATCGTCGAGGGAATCACTTTTATGCAACCCCAAGATGACTATTATTAGAAAGTTGAGAGTCCACTCGAACAAATCACCAATTGAGAGATGAGATGCCATCATTGATTGAGAGAATCCCTAGTGAAACTTGGACTTTACTTAACTCCACTTGCATCTATAGTTTTTTGGGATATGGGCCCCTTGGATCTATAGGGCATCAAAGCAGTTATCAACCCTATCTATCATGAATGACAAAGAACATTTGTATCTATCTAGTTAGAGTCAATCAGTTGACTATATTATGTAAATAATATGATCTACAAAATTGTATCAGATCAAAATGCTCTATAGTCCATAATGAATCAACCCAAAAGTTCAAGTTAACTAGAGATTAAGATTAGATAGCCACCCTCACCCTCCAAATCTATCTATAGGGATGGGCCCCAAATACAAATAGACCACTCACTAAGTTCTTTCCTTATGGGATGGGGTGAAATGAGAAATTAATCAAATCTAGGGGCACAGAACTTCACTAAACTTGCACCCTGTAGTAATCCCCCTAAAAAAGAAATCAAAATTTTCCAATGAAATCAACAACATGAACATGCAAATAATAGTGCTTATTGTCATTAAGTTCTTATATGAATTTTCAATGTTTATTAACTACTATTGCCTTGAATGATATCTATAAGAGTCATCACTCAAGCTTGATACTTTTTCAATACATAAAATATAAGCATTTAATAGAGATACCTCAAAACCATGACCTAGTATAGTCATGAAAAGTCTTGAGACCTAGTCCAACTATTGTTGTAATTTTCACAACACTATTGTTAGGGATATGCAGGCCATGCTAGCTAGGAAACACAAGAAAGTCTACTCCAAACACCTTGGGATGCTTTTGAATGATTGCATCAACAACATTACTTCAAACATCCTAAACACCACTTTTCATTAAACAAAGAAAATGGAGGGTTACAAGTAGATACAATGGCTTGTCAATCACCCCCAACAAGCTTCTTGATGCTCCAACCATGACCAAAAGATTGAAAAACTAAAGTAACACTTCCAAAAAAATTCAACTCACCTAACCACACACTTTTACACACTCCAACACATCACAACATCAAGTAGTGAGGGTGCACATATGAAAAATAATCTACAACAATCAACTTGCAAGTATGATATATTTATTACAATGTTGTTATCACTATGCAACATCAAATAAACACTCAAATTCTTGCTCTAGGGACAAAAAACTCCTCCAAAGGAAATATAGTCATGAATATTCTTCTATCAAGCTCCAAACACTTCCTAATGACACTAGAAGGGTTTAATATCATATTGAAATATCTTATTAACAAAGGTATAGGTTTGCAACCTAGGACAAGTATGAAAAATCATGAAATAAATCACAACTTCATAGAATCATCAAAACCCACACCAGAACCTTGTGGAAAATCCTTAACTATATTGGGCGACTCAAACCCTCAACCAAAGTGGCCCAAAACTTAGGTGACTTGACCTTGAGATGTCACACCACCCTTAAAATACCTGTCAGAAAGGTACGCCCAGCTTCAATAATTTGTTTATTTCTGAAACTAGTCAAAATTCCCTTCAAAATAGGGTTGACCAAGTGTAAGGAGCTCAACAAATTCCATCACAATGAACTTTGTCCCTTTCAACAACTCTTGCAAGCTTAATGACCAAAGTACAACTACCTAGGGCATGTGAGCAATCCTCTAATTTGTACAACCAGCCAACACAAGTCAAAAATTACAATCAAACTACTCCAAAATCTTTGCAAACATTCACCTAAACACAAACACAAAAATATATAGTCAAAATTCGTTGAATATCATCATTTTTCTAGAACCCAAAATCTACAAATATGTGAAAACAATGGTGTCTCTTGAGTAGAATTACTCCAACCAGCTAAGGACCATCTCTCAAATCCAAAATTAGTAACCAAAGGAGGGTTTTTATCCTCAATTGATCCTTGGAAGACCTCTCCAATTCAATCTAACAAAATCCTATTATGTGTACTCTTTTGCATATCTGAAATGAGAGACCAAGGCCTCCTTTTATATAGTTGGAAAGAAAAAAGAGTAATTTAAAAAATCAAAATAATTCATTTTCCCTCAAATATCCTTTTTTACAATTTAAAATAAACTTATGCAAGTCCCCCTTCCCTAGGCATCCACTTGAGGGAATATAAGATAACTTTATAAAAATGTAACACTAAAGTGAAATAGTATAACATTAGCATTATAACTTTAGTGTATATTTTAAATGCTCACGTTTTAGTTACAAAAAGCACCACCAAGGATTCAAAACCTAAAATTGAACATGTTAAGGTGTAATTGAAGTCAAGGGACAATGACAAGTGCCAACCCAAAAAGATGAGTACAAACATGCATGCTCTCCAAGAATTTTGGAGAACAACCCGAGAGGCCAAAAATGCTTTTGAAAGCATCACTGTAATCCACATTATCAACTAAGCTCAATTCCAACAACAAATTCCAAAGAAAACCAAAACCGAGCTCTCCAAAATCTTTGGAGTCCCCTTACCACTACCAATTAGCCTATGGGAACTCAAGAAATAGGTTAAAAATCACCACGTTGATTAGGCTTGAGAAGGGGAAATTATAGTCATCCATCCCCAAAATTGTTTGTCCCCAAGCAATAAAAAATTTAGATGTAAAATCTGCTCACTCTCCCAAGTAGTATCCTCCACTGTTAATTTCTTCTACTTCACTAAGGAATCCCTGATACTCCTCTTCCTCAAAGTATGCTCCCTATAATCAATAACTGCCTCTAGAATCAACACAAGTTTCCCCTTCTCATCCAAAGGGGAAGCTCAAAAGAGGGAATAACTTTATGTACAAATGCCTTCTTGAGATGTGATACGTGGATGACATTATGCACCTTTCTACTCTCAGGTAGCTCAAATGCATATGCGCCTTCTCCAATCCTCTTAGATATCTTGAATGGGCCATAAAAAAATAACTTCAAATTTTTGGATCCACTCTTCTTGAGAGTGCATTGCTTGTAGGGCTACATCTTAAATAAACCATATCTCCCACCTCAAATGCATGCTCTATATGATGCTAGTTTGTATACAATTTTTTTTTTATTTTGAGCATGTTGGAGGTTGTCCTTCAAATATTTCATAATATCTCAACTTTGCTACAATAAATTTGTGGCCTTAGGCACTCTACTATCACCAAACAATAGATCAATGAAGCTAGGAGATTCATATCCATACAATGACATGAAGAGAGACATGTTGATGGACATGTGATAGGTGGAGTTATAACAATATTCACCCAAATGCAACCACTTCGCCCATGCCTTTTGTTTCCTTGAAACATATTTACTAAGATACCCTTCAACCCACTTGTTGATAATTTTCATTTTCCCAACTATCAGTGGGTGGTAACTAGTGTTGGGAGTGAGCTTAGTCCCATTCAATCTAAACAATTCATTCCAAAACATACTCAAGAACTTGTTGTTGTCACTAATAATGTTCTTAGGCATTTCGTGCAAATTGAACACCTCCTCGAAGAACAAATATACCACTTGTACTATTGCAAAAATTGCTGAAATAACAAAAAAATGAGAAAATTTTGTCAATCCATCCACAACCACATATATGCAATCCTTCCCTTGCACCTTAGAAAGTCCTGTAATAAAATCCATTGAAACACTCCCAATTTTTATTGGCAATCGATGAGGGTTGCAACAAACCAGAAGGAAAGGTGTGTTCATTTTTATTTTGTTCACATGTAGGACACTCCCTAGCATACTTAGGGACTCCATTTCTAAGCCCTTTCCAAGAGAATATTTCTCTAATTTTCCTAAAAGTCTTATAAAAACCAGGGTGACCAGTCATAAGTGCATCATGAAATGTCTTCAATATTTTCATCTTAAGCCTCGACTTCAAAAAAATCCTCTCCTTATGAAGTATGAGTTCATCCATTACCTTGTATATGTCATCATGCAAAGTTCCATACAAAATTCTATTGGAAATTGAGCTCTTAGTATACTCTGCAAGAATTTTCTCTTTCCAATCAGCCACAATTTCCATCAAAGAACATAAATGTGGCCTTCTTGACAAAGTATCTACCACTACATTTATCTTCCCCTTGACATATTCAATAAAATCATAAGCTTGTAGCTTAATCATCCACTTATACTACCTATCATTAAGACCCTTTTGGTTTAAAAGTACTTGAGGATATTTTTTTTTATACAGTGAGCTTACCTCCCATAAGGTATTGCTTGAACTTGGCCAAACCATGCATAATCACAAGCATCTCCTTGTCATAGATCAAGTAGCCTTCTCTCCACCTTTCATTTTCCTTCTCTCATATACAATTAGGTTCTTATTTTGCATCAGGATGACACCTATATCATCACTAAATGCATCACATTCAATATCAAATGGCTTGGAGAAGTTAGGAATAGCTAAAATAGGACGTGTGCTCATGATTTGTTTGAAATGATCAAATGATTTCTATGTTGATTCTAACGATGCAAAGGCCCCTTTTTTAATGAGATTTGTGTGTGGGGTATCCAACTATGAAAAAACCTTTAAAAAATTCTTGTAGAATCCAAAAAGCCCAAATTATCCCTTCAACTATGAGAGATTTGTAGGTGGAGGCCAATCAAGTATTGTTTTAATTTTGAATTGATCAATGCTTACTCCCTTAGAGTTGATTATGTAGCCAAGGTATAACAACTTTGTCATCCTAAATTTGCATTTTGACTCCTTAGCATACAAAGACTTTGCCTCAAGAATGCTCAAAACTTCATCTAGATGCCTCATGTGATCCTCCCATTTCCTATTGTAAATCAAGATGTCATCAAAAATTATCAAAACAACTTATGAAGTTGCTTGTGAAACACCCAATTCATACATGATTCAAATATGGCAAGGGCATTGGTCAAACCAATGGACATAACCAAAAACTCAAAATGACCAAAATGGAACCTAAAGGTTTTCTTCTCTATATCACCCTCTTTGACCCATACTTAATGGTATCCTAACCTTAAATCTATTAGAGTTATCATGCATTAGCTAATAATTAATTAATCTTCAATTGATTATTAGTCTAATTTATTCTCATGCACTTAAGCTAAACTTAGGAGTGCCTTTATGCTTTATTAGTTGATCTAATATTAGATCATTATGTCCTATCTCACGTGATGTTGACACTTTTCATGATCTGATCCCTTTCTCATTTAGGTTTTTTCTTGTATAAGCACTCAACCCTCATTGTAATTATTGATCGAGCTTTCATATCTTCTTGAGAGTCTCTTGCTTCTGTAGCTTTTTCTTGTTGAGAAATATTGCACATAATGTTTGCAGATCTCTTGTGTAGAAGGTGTATTTGTTTGTTGTTTGATCTTGTAGCTCGTGGTTTTTTGTTTGTTTCACAATTCTAACATGGTATCAGAGCGTGGATTCAACGAACCCATTCTCTATTTATAAGGTTTAATTTCTTCAACAAGGGTTGTAGGCTTCATATCTGAATCCCCTTTGCTTTTTTACAAATTTTGGAGGTGGGCAATTTTTTTGGTGCTTTTTGGCATGAAAAGAACCTCACCATTAGATTCAGAGTTGTTGAAAAAGTCAGAATTGCCTTTTGTTTCACTTGATTTGGGTTCTTGATGCCAAATCTATGAGGGTTTGAAGTGGTTGCTTTGTTTTCAGATCCAAAGGGTAGCTGCAATTTTGGTGCATTTTGAGACAAAATAGATATTACCATCACACTCAGAAGGCCCAAAAACCTTAAGATCGCCTATCAAATCACCAAAATTTGTGTCAGGAGTTTCTAAGGAAAATTTTTTTGCCAAGGAAGTTGTATGGCCTCCCAGCACGTGAATCGAGGTAAAAATTTAAAAAAATATTTTACATATTTTTTTTGTGCAGATTTTTAAATAAAAAAATCAAATATATATATATATAACCCTTTTGTGGGCACATGCTTGTTTTTGTTGTTTAAAATTTCTATTAAAAACATTTTGAGGCAAGTACCTCAAGGTACCGTTGCACTGCAATCATGTGGCAGGCGATGACCCTTGGGCCCCGCTCCCTACAGGGAGGGTACCGTGAGGGTACTGCCCCTACTACATTGGCAGGTGGTAGCCCCCACGAGCCCCCTCTTAATTTTTTAATATATATATTTTTTAAAAATAGTTTTTTAATATATTTTTTCAATAAAAAATATATTAGTTTTTTTTGTGTTTTTTTACTTAAAAATAAAAACATGTTATATATATATATATATTTAAAATATATAGATAGTTTTTTTTGGTCTTTTTTATTATAAAATAAAATAAAAAGACAAAAAAAATTGCAATATATTTTTTTTGTAAATAAATGTCACATGCAGCCTAGTTGGAGAATTTTTTTTTCCAACACCACTATATTTGGTAGGCCTCTATTTCTGGAGATTTTTTTGACAAATTTGGAGAAGCTTTCTTTTTCCCTACTTAGCCCCTCTCCGTTGGGCTTTTCAGATTTGCACCCTATCTTTCTTGTCTATATCTTGGTCATACGACGATATTTTTTGTGCAATTTTTTTTAAACGAGGTATAATTTCGAGCTCTTTACGGTGGTACGGTTGTTTTCTAGTTTTGGCTTCTATTTTTTTTTCATAATTCAATTTTTCCAGTGTTATTGTTGTTCAATTCTCATTTTGGAGACTTCGACGAGCCATATCTTCTACATCCAAATACATTTTTGGGTGCCATTTTTTTGAAAGTGCATGTTTCTTCATGCACTTCATCATGGTGCTACTAGTTTCCTCTTTTTTTGTTAGAGAATTGTATTTTCAGCATGTAGTCATTTTTTGGACAATATGGGCTCCCATTATATGCACTTGTTATTATGCAAACGCATTGAAATAAAGTGCCTCTGTATTTCGCATGATTATTGGGATCTTGCACATCACTTTGTGTCTTATTGTACTTGCACTATGTTATAAAGTGTCATAGGGGAGTTTGATGTTTTGTCTTTATTTTCCATCATACTAGTTTAATTTATTCTCATGCACTTAAACTAAACTTAAGATTGCTTTTATGCTTTATTAGTTGAGCTAATGGTGGATGTGTGCAAGAAGTTGAGTCCACTTTTTGGCCAAAAAGTGGAAGTGTTTTCCCTGATTTTCAGTATTTGACACATTTGACCTTAAAATTTGAAGCACTTAGAGATGAAATCTTTAAAAAAGTCACTAATCATAAAATGTAGTGCTCGGAGTCTAGTTTCCAAATATGTAATTTATTTCAATACCCAGATTGTACAAATTGAGTTTTAATAGGCATTTCTAAAAAACCACTATTTAAAAGTCTTTTTTACCATACCATGCACGTGTACGACATCCATATTTTGACTTAAATTATAGTATTTTTCTAAATCCTTTTGGGAAAAGTTTTCTGACTCACTGAAGCTTGTTCTTGAAATTTTTTTGTAATTTTTTATTGATTTTTTTTTTTGTTAATTTTTTATTAGGCAGATTTGTCGTTTTGAAAAATCGTCATGTACGACATGCATAATATGACCTAAACTTATCATTTTCTATTTTTTTTTTCAAATTGAAAATAATTGTCTGAAGTTTGCTCTCGTGCAATCTATTTGTCAAAATGTTATGTTGATCAAAAGTTATTAAACTAGTAAAAAACTCTGATATTTAAAGTTTATGGACCAATTTTATTAGAAATTAATTGAAAAATAGAAAAAATAATTCAATTGCAAAACAAATTACATATTTAAAATCTACATTGTTTCATCTAAAATGGGTTTTAATTTCGTCAGAAAATTTTGCAAAAAAGGTCGTCAGCCATATGTCCAAAGTCGGTATTTTTCTTTGACATTGTTAGGGCCTTCAACTGGCAAGTCAAACTAGAATGAAGGCCTAGGTTCGGACTTCCAATGCTTTTCCCGAACCAAAAACCTTGGCAAAAACCCGCCTATGATGCAAAAAAAAAATCAAATTTAAAAAAACGGGATCCCGTATATTAATAAACGGGATCCCGTACTATAATCGGGATCCCGTTTCATAAACGGGATCCCGTTACCTTTACAACGGCTCCGACATTCAATGTCGGTGAATGGGATCCCGATTATAGAGCGAGATCCCGCTTATTAATAAACAGGATCCCGTTTTATAATCGAGATCCCGTTTTATAAACAGGATCCCGTTTATTTTATTTAAATACACTGTGCAAAATTACTTTGAAGTCTGCAACTTTGCAACTTCATATGTACGGCCGAGAGCACTAAAAATGAATTATTTTTCATAAGTTATTGTATTTATAGGTGGTGAATTTGATTTTTGGTTGATTTTATCAAAGGGAGCATCATCTACATCCTCACAAGAGGTGCAACACATTCTTCATTTTGAATAATGTTGATTTGATCTTGGATGGTTCTAGCAGAAGCATTGATTTGTGCTTGCAAAAGAGCATGTTCATTGATTTTAGGTGGTGGAGGTGGGGGGTTACGAGGTGGAGTGGGCGGAGGTGGAGGTGAAGGTGTTGAAAATGGATGGCGTGGAGGTCGATTGCAAATATTATTGAATGGATCCATGTGATCTTTAAGATATGAGTGAACCTGCATTAGATTTGTAATTTCAAGATGTAAGATACATGTTTAAGAAATACCTTTAAACCATTCAATATAAATGACCTTAAATAATTGAAATAGGATGATAAAATTATATGTAAGCCTCATTTATATGTCTAAGGCACATGTTACTTGAATGAAAATACAATTAACTATTGATATTGTATAATCTTGTAGGATCTTATTATTGTTAAATTTGGTTGGGCCTTGGGCAACTTTGATCACCAAATTTTAAGAACTTCTTTGATCCCCTTAAGAAATGTCATATTGGAACCCCTTAAGAAAATTGAATTACGATTTAGGGTGACAGGATGGCTTAAGGGGATTTACGTCTAGTGAGGTCCTAGGAGAAAATGGCATGGCTCAAGAGAATAAAATTTGGTGAAGTTGCCCAAGGCAACCAAATTTCATTAAGAGCATTTAAAGAAAAAATGATGGCTTTAGGGTTTAGGGTTTAGACTTTAGAGTTTAGGGTTTAGGGTAATAGGATAGCTTAAGGGGATTACATGTAGTAAGATCCTAGGAAAAATTACATGGCATAAGGTAATGAAATTTGGTGGAGTTGCCTAAGGCAACCAAATTTCATTAAGAGCCTAAGAAAAAATGATGGCTTTAGGGTTTACGGTTTAGACTTTAGAGTTTAGGTTTTAGGGATTTAGGATAACTTAAGGGGATATATGTAGTAAGATCTTAGGAAAAAATTACATGGCATAAAGGAATGAAATTTGGTGGTGTTGCCTAAGGCAACCAAATTTCATTAAGAGCCTAAGAAAAAATGATGGCTTTAGGGTTTAGGGTTTAGACTTTAGAGTTTAGGGTTTAGGGTAATAGGATAACTTAAGGGGATATATGTAGTAAGATCCTAGGACAAAATTACATGGCATAAGGGAATGAAATATGGTGGAGTTGCCTAAGGCAACCAAATTTCATTAAGAGCCTAAGAAAAAATGATGGCTTTAGGGTTTAGGGTTTAGACTTTAGAGTTTAGGGTTTAGGGTAATAGGATAACTTAAGGGGATATATGTAGTAAGATCCTAGGACAAAATTACATGGCAAAAGGGAATAAAATATGGTGGATTTTCCTAAGACAACCAAATTTCACTTTATGATCCTGAGTAGGACAAAATGAATGGTTTAGTGTTTAGGGTTTAGGGTTTAGAATTTGGAATATTTAATGAACTTGCAAGTTAGTGAGGAACATTTTCTTGTGGAATAGTTGATTGAGATCTACTCAAATGTTTCAACTGACCAACCTAGATCATGATGGCAACTTTGATCACCAAATTTTAAGAACTTCTTTGATCCCCTTAAGAAAATTGAATTACGATTTAGGGTGACAGGATGGCTTAAGGGGATTTACGTCTAGTGAGGTCCTAGGAGAAAATGACATGGCTCAAATGAATAAAATTTGGTGAAGTTGCCCAAGGAAACCAAATTCTATTAAGAGCCTTTAAAAAAAAATGATGGCTTTAGGGTTTTGGGTTTAGACTTTATAGTTCAGGGTTTAGGGTAATAGGATAACTTAAGGGGATGTACATGTAGTAAGATCCTAGGACAAAATTACATGGCATAAGGGAATGAAATATGGCGGATTTTCCTAAGACAACCAAATTTCACTTTATGGTGTTGGGTAGGACAAAATGAATGGTTTAGTGTTTAGGGTTTAGATTTTAGAGTTCAAAGTTTAGGGTTTACAAAACTTAGGGTAAAGTTTTGGTGCCCCTTGGAATATTTAATGAACTTGCAAGTTAGTGAAGAACATTTTCTTGTGGAATAGTTGATTGAGATCTACTCTTGTTTCAACTGACCAACCTAGATCATGAAATCTCATTCATATTATAATCTTGCGATCTTATTATTGTTAAATTTGGTTGCCTTGGGCAACTTCACCAAATTTTAAGAACTTCTTTGATCCCTTTAAGAAATTTGTCATATTGGGACCCCTTAAGAAATCGATTTATGATTTAAGGTGATAGGATGGCTTAAGGGGATCTAGATGTCTAGTGAGGTCCAAATTTAGTCATACTATAGCCTCATTGGTTCCATCTAGCTCTGGGTCAAAAGTGTTTACCCCTCTAATAAAAAAAAGTATCATGATGTTAAAAATGAATCAATCTATACATATCACAAAAATAACAATAATCTTAAATGTAACCCATACTCTAACAATAATAGAATGCTAAATGATCCCCACCCCTAACCATATCCTAATTGAATTGCAAACCTAATTGAAACTTAATTAAATTATAACCTTTACCTAATCTTAAATGTATTCCTATATTATATTATATTTAAATTAATTTATATTTGTATTATAATTATATTAATATTTACTATATATTCCTAATTGTAACCTAACTATTTACTACAAACCTAATTGAATCTTAAGCCTAATCCTCATTAAAACCCCAAGTAAATTGTAACATTACCTATCCTTAATTGTAATCTTATATTATATTTTATGATATTAAATATTTATATTATTTAATATATTATATTAAATATAATATATTAAATAATATAAATATTTAATTATATTTCTTTTATATGAATCATCCTCCTATTTCTAAATTGTAATAATAGCATGTAGTTCCTCCAAACTATCATCATGTACCTCCTCCCTTTCCCATGTAATAGGTGTACCTTGTAGGTGTTAAATGGTTCCATCTTGGTCTCCTTATTGATGCATTTCTATCCTTCCACATAAATCTATATAGTATCAAAATATAGGTAATTTTATGGTTATTGAATCTCTCTTAATTGCTAAAGAATCCATTATGATTGAGGATGGGTGGATTATTATCTAGGATCACATCTTAAAAATCCTATAGAGGTCATGTGGTATGTTTTTCTTAATACATATATTCCCATACAAACCTCTTTCCATGTATTATCAACTCTCCTATATAATAGACACCTTCCTAGATTTAAATTTCATATGATATATATGTACCCAAGTGTTTCCAATTGGAATTGCTATAATTATACTTTTATGGCATTCTAGATATTCAAAATAGTTTTCATAAATCTACCAAATAGACCCATTCTTGACATTGAACCTACATAATTTTAGGTATGTCCAATGAAAGATTAGGGTCTAGGGTTCATAAATTTCAAATGCTTTAGTGTTATGGGTTTAGATTTTACAAGTTTAGGGTCTAGGGTTTAGAAAACTTAGGGTGAAGTTTGGGTGGCCCTTGGCATAATTTAGACTTGCAAGTTAGTGTCAATTGGAATCGATTATACGTGTTTAGATTTACGAATTTGCTAACTAAATTTGCAAACAAACATCAAGATAAACTTTATGAATTTTAACTATTCTTTAACATATTGATTTCTAATCTAATTATAATTTAATATTGAAACTAAAGTTTAATATATATCATTTTTTCCATACAAAGCAGATAAAATTTAAAACATTTAAGCAATGCGAATGATTTTTTTTGAGCTTGAAATTACCTAGTTTTCAAAATCAAAATGATTTGTTCGATTCCAATTTAGGGTTTTAACAATTTTTTTTGTTCCAATTCAATTTAGGGTTTCAATTTTAAACAATTAGGGTTTTCATGCAATTTTTTCATTTCAATTCAAACTAGGGTTTTCAAATTCAATTTTTTTCATTTGATTTGAATTCAGGGTTTCGAAAAGCTTTATTTGGATTTGTAAATGCAATGTTTTTATTTCATTTCGATTTCTAGGGTTTTGAAATGCAAACTTTTTTGTTTTCTTTCAATTAGGGTTTTCAAATTCAATTTTTTTTTGGGTTTAATCGAACAATTTAGGTTTCAACAGTTAAATTTTGTTTCTAAAACACAATTCAAGGTTCATTTTTTCATTTTTATTAAAAAACCTTTAAGTTTCATTGCATTTTTTGTCTATTTTTACAATTATTCAATTCTACTATAACAGTTAAAAAAATGCTTAGAACGTGAAATAAATTAAAAAAAACATGTTAAATTAACTTATTTTTTTCAAAATTTCAATTCAAAATAGAAAAATGCAAAAAAATGGCATGTAGGTGGGTACCTGTTGCTGATCGTGGGGGTCGTTGTCGCTAATACTCGGGGTCTCGTCCACTGAGCAGGGAAATCTGTCTTTTAAAAAAAATAAATATCAGTATAAAACAGGATCCCGATTTATAAATAATGGGATCCCAATTTATAGAAATCAAGATCCCGTTTTTTATAAATCGGGATCTCATTTTTTGAAAATCGGGATCCCGTTCCTTTTCCTTTGGTTCGGGGTCCTATGGGAAAAGGGATCCCGAGTTTTAAAAAGCGGGATCCCATTTTTTCTCAGGCTCGGGATCTCGTTTCCTCAATGCCGATTTCAATTTTTTGGTTAAGGAAAAAACTTCCACGTTTCGTGGACTCAACTTTGTGCACTTACCCTAATATTAGATCATTATGTCTCATCTCTTGTGATGTTGAAACTTGTCATGATCTGATCCCTTTCTCATTTATGGTTTTGCTCTTATAAGCACTCAAACCTCATTGTAAGTAACCCAAGCTTTCATATCTTCTTGAGAGTCTCTTGCTTCTGTAGCTTTTTCTTGTTGAGGAATATTGCACATATTGTTTGCAAATCTCTTGTGTGGAAGGTTTATTTGTTTGTTGTTTGATCTTGTGGCTCATGGTTTTGTGCTTGTTTCACAATTCTAACAAAACCTCTTACAGAAGTACACAACTCCATGTAGCTCATCAATCCATGAAATAGGGTACTTTTTTTTATATTCTTCCTATTCAAATCCCTGTTGTCAATGCACATATGCATGGTCCCATATTTTTTCTTAACCAACACAATTGAAGAAGCAAATGGGATCTTACTAGGCCAAATATTTCCCATCTCTAAAAGCACATTAATTTCTTTCTCAACCTCATCCTTATGTCTCTTTGGATGTTTGTAGGGAGTGTTAATAACAGGTTTAGCACCCTACTCTAACTCTATCACATTCTCAATACCTCTATCAAGAGGCTTGCCTGGAGGCATACTGTCAAAAACCTTTCTTTGCTTAGTTAGCAAAGTTTATACATTTGGATGATAGCTCTTCTCATGCTAGACTGACTACAAGCATAACAATGTACTTTTCTTCCCACTTGATCTAATCATGTGTAATAAACCTCTCCATACCTTTGGAGGAGACAACTAATAGCCCTTCATTAGACATCCCTCTTAAGACTGCCTTATTTCCCTCTTATTGAAATTTCATCTCTATAGTCTAAAAATTTAAAGTGATTTGCTCCAAATATCACAACTATTGTATGCCCAATACTGCATTGGTATCTCCAATGTTAACTACATAGAATTCATCCTTGAATTCATAATTTCCCAACTATAAACTCATTTGGGGAATCATCCTGGTGTATGCAATAGTAAATCCATAAGCTACCATAACCTTAAATCCATCCACCTCTTCCATAGTCATCTACAAGCCACTATCCCTTCATCAATAAAATTATGTGTAGCTCTTGTATCAATTAAAGCCACTAATCATTTACCTCCAAGGACTCCTTGGATTCTAAAATAATTTGTTTTCTAAAAGCTAGAAAGTTGGGCAAGAGTGTCTTCACTTTCCTTCTCTTTTTTGACTCTTTTGATGACTTGTCCTCCTCTGTCTCCTCATAATTTGATTGTTGGTCTAAATTTTCTACTGTTGATTCATCAGCTAAATAATACTCTATTTGGTGAGTGTTTCCCTTAATTGAACATTTATGACCTAGGGCCCAAGGTTCTTTGCATGTGAAGCATAATTTCTTTCTTCTCGGGCCATTCATGACCTCTTCATCTATTTTGGATGATGTCTTCTTGGTCTAATTTGTATCTTTGTTGAAATTTATTTTATCTTTCTTTTGCTAGAAAGGCCTTGATTGAAATTTATTCCTAGGGGCAACAAGCCCCATTCTCCTTTCTTCCTATATGGCCTCTTGTAAAGATGGTGGGTCAAATTCCTTGACCCATCCCGTGATTGGCTCCATAAGCCCCTAACTAAAGAGAACTACCAATCTCCTCTATATAATGTTTGACACAATAACTAAAAGCCTCAGAAAATCTAAAATTTAAGTGTTCAGGGAACCATATTGCTTCAACTAAGCAAGATCTCTAAAGAGCAATTCAGGATCTTTTTTGTCAAATATTTTTAATGAGTTTATTTGTGATCTCATGATAGGTGGTGATTAAGTTGTGGCCTAGTGTAACCAAGCCATGGTACCACCACTCATGGGTTTTCCTATCCAAATGTAGTGGAGAAAACTTGATTTCCTCTACCCATGCTCTAGTAGTGCATTTATCACTTCCATTAGAATGTTCCAATGTCACCTTACCTAGTGCTTGCTAATAATCTCTTTGAATAGTTGGTCCTCTATTATCAAATCTACTACCTCCTCTCTTCTTCCTCTGATTTAGAAAATCATTCAAAGATAAATTATTCTTAATCTCATCAAGTAGTGCAACATACACTATATAACTATCCCTCACCTCATCTACTAAAGGATGATGAACATCTAGAGCAACTTGTACCTCCTCTTTGCATGTAAAAGAAGGGTGAAGTAGTCTAAGAACAGACCCTAATACTACTTCAACTGTACATTTGTTAGTGTTTTGTTGGTTTGTAGAAATTGATCCACCATTTTTCATTTGAGTACCTTGTGGAATATTTCCAGCTCCTTGTAGCAAATCCTAATTGAGTTTTTTTAACACTTGGGACATCATATCTAGCATTGCATCAATTTTTATCTCACCTCTAGTGTTGGTACTAACTAAACCAACTCTTCCCTTATCTCTATCTACCATGACTCTAGGTGAAATGTGGTTTGTAGATTTAGTAAAACTATCACTGTGACTAGCCAAAACCCCTTGCACTATTTGTCTATAAAAGGATCAATATTTGGAGTTTGTGGGTTATTAGAAAACTACTATTATTGTATTTTTTATATCTCTATTATAATATCTAAGCTCTATGTCACTCATAAGTGATGTTGCAACTGCAAGAAATTTATTAAAGGCATAGGCTGGTAGGAAAACCAACATCAATACCATTGTAGTAATCATCCTTCAGTTTTTTTATAGAAATTTTCAATGAAATCAACATGAACATGCAAATAATAGTGCTTGTTGTCATTAAGTTTCAATATGCATTTTCGATGTTTATTAACTATTATTACCAAATGAATGGTAAGAGTCATCACTTAAGCTTGATCATTTTTCAATACATTAAATACAAGAATAACAAAAAGACCTCAAAACAATGAGCTAGTATAGTCATAAGAAGTCTTGAGACCCAGTCCAACTACCAGTGTAGTTATTGTAGAACTACTATTAGGGATATACAAGTACTAGCAGCTAGGAAACAAAAAAAATATCCTCCAAATAAACTATAATACTTCCAAATTATAGCATAAAAAAATACTTCTAACATCCTTCATAACTTTCCATTAAACAAAGAAAATAAAGGGTTACAAGTCTGCAATGTCTTCTCAATCACCCCCAAAAAGCTTCTTAATGCTCCAACCACGACCAAAATACTGAAAAAATTGAAGTATCACTTCAAACAAAAATTCAAATCACCTAACCACGTGCTTTTACACAGTCCAACACATCACAACATCACCTAATGAGGGCACAAGTATGAAAATAAACTACAACAATCAACTTGCAATTTTGATATATTTATTACAATGTTGTTATTCACTGTCCAACATCAAATAAACACTCAAAGTTTTTCCATAGTGATAAAAAACTCCTCCAAAGGGAATATAGTCATGATTATCTCTTCAATCAAGCTCCAAACACTTCCTAATGACATTAGAAAGGTTGAATATCATTTATTGAAATATTTGATTAACAAAGGTACAAGTTTGCAACTCAAGAAATAAATCATAACTTCATAGAATCATCAAAACCCATACTAATGCCATGTGGAAACTCCTTAAAAAACTTGGCTAACTCAAACCCTCAACCAAAGTGGTCCAAAAATTAGGTGAATTGGCCTTGAGATGTCATGACACCCTCCATGTGTTTACCAAAAAGATACAACCAATTTCAATAATTTGTTTATTTCTAAAACCATTCAAAAATCCCTTCAAAATAGGGTTGGTTGGGTCTAAGGAGCACAACAATTGTCATCACAATGAACTTTGTCCCTTTCAACAACTCCTACAAGATTAATGAGAAAAGTACAACTAGCTAGGGCATGTGAGCAATCCTCCAATTTCTACAGACAACTAACACAAGTAAGAATTCATAATGAAACCACTCCAAAATCTCTAGAAACATTCACCCAAACTCAAACCCAAAAATTTGTCATCAAAATACTTTGAATATCTTCATTTTTCTGGAACCTTGAATTTGCAAATCTATGAAAACAATGGTGAATTGTTTGTAGAATCACTCCAACGAGCTAGGAACCATCTCTCAGATTTGAAACTAGTAACTAAAAGAAGGTTTTTTCTTGAATCGATCCTTGGAAGAACTCTCTAGTTTAATCCAACATCTTGTTATTTTTACTCTTCTACATATTTCAAATGAGATCCCAAGACCTCCTTCTATAGAGTTGGAGGGAAAAAAGAGCAATTCAAAATTCAAAATAATTCATTTTCCATCAAATTCCCTTTTTGATTATAAGTTCCAACCCAAAAAGATTACTAAAAATAGGCATGCTCTCTAAGAAGTTTGGAGAATAGCCCAAAAGAATACTTTTTTTTCTCAAAGTGTCACTATAATCCACATCACCAACTGAGTTCAATGCTACCATCAGATGACAAATAAAATCAAAACTAATCTCTCCAATATCTTTGGAGTCCCCTTACCACTACCAATTAGCCTATGAGAACTAGGGAAATAAGCTAATGGTCACTATGATGATTAGGCTTGAGAAGGGGACATTACACACCCACACCCATTGAACTTGCATCTACTAAACCTTGCTCCACGCTCTACTTGCTTTGTGACACTCAACTAACCAACATCCAATTTGGGGAGATTTATAGGGCTCCTACGAATATGCCTAGCACTTGACTATTACTCCCACACCCCACCCATATGAGAGATCAATCGAGCATTTGGTCAATAGAAGGGAAGATCCATTTGACCTGGTGAGAATAGATAAAGGATTGATTATAATAATAGGTATATGTAGGTGTTGTAAATCAAGTTAGAAATGTTTCAATAATAACTTTAACAATATGATTGCAAATTTGAAAATAGATTCAAGATTCATCTAATGCGATGTTTATGTGATTAGCACATTCACAATAATAGAATGAAAATAATACAAGTTGTAAAACACAAGTGACACAAAATATATGTGGATAAACCCTTGCAAGAAAAAAATCCACACCCAAAGAGATCCTATGATTAAATTGATCATTCAAAGAAGTTTACATCAACACAACACCTCTTTTTGAATTTTAGTAGCACTTCATTACTTCAACAACCTACAAAAATAACTCATGAAACTATTATCTCATGGCTCAATATAGAGATTTATGAGAGGGACAACCATTGTGGCATCCCGAAACAAGAGGTGAAAAAACTACCTAGAAAAACCCATGCGTCCCTTAGTGGACAACCTATAAACATTAAAAATAAGTTAATGTTCACATGACCTTCAAATGGGTTCCTAACCAATAGCCAATCACATATGGTCAAACCTAGAAGTGTTCCATAACTCCCTAATAGTTCTAATGACTACAAGAAATGACATGCAACAATATGCAAGATAAGGTGGCCCAACATGCACTAACATGCAATTATATGCAACAACATGCAAGTCAAAGTGATTCCCACTCCAAAATGAACACCCAAGAAGAATATTCCTCTATTATTCTTTGTAACCACTACTAGCATGTGTCCACCTCTATGGAATACAATTAGACTTTGTCATAGAAAATAAACATTAAATATTTTAACTCTCATGTCTCCTAAGACACTTTCCAAGAAATATGGAGACACATGAAATGACTTAGGATAACAATATTAATGTCACCAATCCTGAATTTCTCCCACTTGAAATTATACATTGCAATTACATGTGTAAAATACATAAAATAAAATTAAGTACAATGATCAAGGCCCATTAATGCATAACGAATTTCACGAGTCTTATCAGATGGGTGAAATTTGCAGCCAATGCCAACTTGATAATTTCATTTGTTAATTAAATTCAAATGAAAATTTGCACAAAATCAATGGAACTTGTAATTCAATTCACTCCAATGAACCACTACAAGAATACTATATTCAAATTAAATGATACAAGAATTCAGATGCATTTCAATTAAATTGATTGATTCTGCAGTCCTTGCAGGTCACAGGTAAATGCACTTTACAACTAGGAAATTCAATTTAAATTCTTTATATAAACTCCTCTATATTATTCTCTGCACTTTCACTCTTCTTTGATGCCTCTTATACATAACACTTACACATTTTTCTCTCTTGCATATATTTCACTTAATCCATTTTTATTCCTTGTATAGTCTATATTATGTTCATTCTCACATATTCTTGTCTTTTATTCTTCCCTACATACCCTCTTCCTTCCATAATTCTCTTACCTCCATTTTATTTCCTTTTCTTATTTTCTCTATGCATCCATTTTAATTCATTTATTATGAAGTTATTTTCTTCTCATGGGGCGACCTTTGTTTTCTATTGCCCATTCTACATTTTTTAATTTGATCTAGCAGATTACCTTCTCACCCTTGTTGCCTCAACTTCCCCTCTATTTCTCCCACACCCTCCTTTATACCTCTCTTTTTGGTTGTGTGGTAGTTTGATTTAGTTTTTTATCTTCCCTTTGATCTGCGATCTCTCCCATTCCTCTTGGTTGACACTGAATATTTAAACTTCTAAGCTACTTTTCAAAGTATGTGGCCTCCCCTATCCTCTTGTCCCTCCCTCTGTCAATTTTTTAATCTCATTTAAAAATAAAACCTCTTGCCTAGCACAACTCATATTCTCCTTGTAGAACTAATCATTTTAAATTTTAAAACTACCTTCAACACTAAGCGGCCTCCCTTCTTTTGCACTACTTTTTTTTATTATCTTTTTATTTTATTCTTCCCATGCCAAAATAAAATATAAATGAACTCTTTTGTCTTTCTGAAAATTAATCACAAAATGAACTTGGTTTATTTTCTATTAATTCAAAAACTGTTTGTACCCTTAGGAGTTGGATTGAAGACCTAAAAAATGTCATTGGTACCAAATGGGTCTTCAAAAATAAGTTGAATGAAGATGGAAAAGTGATCTGGAACAAGGCCAGACTTGTATGTAAAGGATATTCTCAAGTTGAGGGAGTTGATTTTGAGGAGATACTTGCCTCGATAGCAAGGTTAGAGGCAATCATAATTTTTTTGGCGTTATCTGCATTTAAGAATTTCAAGGTATATCAAATGGATGTCAATTCTACATTTAAGAATAGAGAATTAGAAGAAGTCTACATTGAACAACCAGAAGGGTTCCAATGTTAAAACAAGCTAGATTTTGTTTGCAAGCTAAAAAAGGCTCTTTATGGACTCAAAGAGGCCCCTAGAGCATGGTACTCCAAATTGGATAGATATCTACAACTACAAGGTTTTAGGAGAGGTGGTGCAGACAACAACCTACACATAAAAACAAAAGGTGATCAGTTACTAATTGTTGTTGTTTATGTTGATGATATCATCTTTAGAGGTAGTAGTGATGTAATGTGCAAAGAGTTCCAAGATGTAATACAAAAAGAGTTTGAAATGCTAATGCTTGGTGAGTTGTCTTTCTTAATTGGTTTATAGATCTCTCAATCAAACAAAAGTATATTCATTTCTTAAACCAAGTAAATAAAAGAGATGTTGAGTAAATTTAAGACAGAGGAATGCAAACCAGTGAGTACACCTATGGTTACTGGGTATAAATTGAGTAAGAATCATGAATCTACTCCAACAAATCAAACCTTGTATAGTCAATGATTGGTAGTTTGTTGTATATAACTACATCTAGACCAAATATAATGCAAGAAGTAGGGATGGTAGCTATATTTTAGGAAATGCCTAAGGAAACTCATGTCAAGGCAGTAAAAAGTATATTTAGATATCTGAAGGCTACAATGGATTTTGGTTTGTGGTATCCTAAGAGTGAAAACTTCACACTAACTGCATATATATATATATATGCAGATTGGGTCAGAAGTATAGATAACTAGAAGAGTACAAGTGGTGGAGATTTCTTTCTTGGTGAAAGTCTTGTATCTTGGTTAAGCAAAAAGAAATATTTAGTATCATTATCTACAATATAAGTGGAGTATATTGCAACAATTTCTTGTTGCACTCAAATATATTGGATGAAGTAGAACTTGAAGGAGATGAAAAAAGAGTTTGATGAGCCCATTTCCATTATTTGTGACAATATTAGTGCTATAAATATTTCCAAGAATCTGGTGATGGATTCAAGGAAAAAACATATTGCAATTAAGTATCATTTTCTAAGAGAGAAGGTTGTAAACAAAGAAGTGAAGCTAGAGTATATTGAGACTAAGGAGAAAATTGCATACATTTTCACAAAATTGCTTCCCAAGGAGATTTTTGAGTATCTCTGGTACAATTTGGGAGTGGTTGCTCCCTCCTCTTGAATCAAGAGGAAGTATAGGGTGAGGGGGAGTGTTAACTCCCTACCGCAAGAAAGCTTGGTGTTCTTGCAAAATGATATAGCCAAAGGAGGAGAAAGGAATTCTAAATGCCATATCCTTCAGATGAGTTTTCCTTTACCATTGATGTCAAAATGGGAGAAAGGAACTCAAAATGCTATATATTTCAAGTAGCTCAAATTCTCAAGAACTTTAGTTGTATCACATAGGGGGAGTTCTAGATAAGGTTTGTTTGTATTGATGAGCTAACAATATTTTGTTGTTCCCATCAATGACAAAGGGAGATATTGTTGAAAATATGTTGTCATTGATGTCAAAGGTGTAATGTCAGAGGTGTGATGTCAAATGTGTTGCAAAGATGGTTGTCATTGCACTAAAATATCAGCCTATTAATGCCTAATACAACCACCAGATTTAATGACTCCATGGGAGTCGGTTAAGCCATGTCACGAACCTAAGTATTGTGTTGCACAAAAAAAGGAGACCAAGCGCACACACCTTGCAACAATCCCCCCAACGCAAGTGAGGGATTTGAAAATGTGACCCAAGCTTTGATACCAATTGTTTCAAAGACAGTTGTTGTTACATCAAAATATCAACTTGTTAATGCCTGATACAACCGCCAGAGTTACTGAATCTATGAGAGGTAGTTAAGACATGTCACGAACTCGAGTGCTACATTGCACAACATAAGGAGACCAAGGGCACACACCTTGCAACAAAATGTATTTTCTAAAGGGTCAGAAGATTGATGAGAATTAAATGTAAGTACTTCTATCATGTCATGCATTTGGAATTAGGAAGCACTATGACAAGTGATGTGATTAGTTGCAAAATGTAAATGTTATCATTACTAAGGAAAAGGCAACTTGTGAAGATCTATTGTATTATGTTTGAAATATCATCTTGTATATATTATAGTTATCGAAAGTATTTTGGAAGTGTTTGTGGTAGTATTTTGTGGTTTGCTACTCATGCACTGTCTTAAGTTGTCATTGTGTCTAGCTCCACATTTTACCGCAACTGAATGTCATGGCTTGTAGTTTGGACCTAAAGAAAGGTTACTCATGATGTATCAAATTCTAGAATTTTAGAGGTTGATCTTTGACAAAAAGAAAGATATAAGTAATAGAGTATAATCTATGTTTTTTGATTGATTATGAATGATTTCTGAGTGTTTGCACCAAAGAAGGGAAGCATGCATCAATTGGAGGAAGCATGCAAAGATAAAATAGGAGAAGCTTAAGACTTTGGAAGGAATCACATGATGTATTTGATTTAGAACCAAGTCGACTACACATTTCATATCAATTTGAATTAAGGTCTATCCTTGGCCAACATGGCTAATTATGAATGGTGTTAAAAGGTTCTAGGATGACATGAGATGTTGTTAATATGTTGGAATGTATATATATTATAAATCGTATATGTCTATAGTTGAATATGTATGAGAGTGTTAGTAATTTTGCATGAAAGGATTTATAAAATAATGTGTGAGTAGAAATAAGTTAGGGATGTTGAGTGAAATTGAGATATCATTAGAGGGTGTGTTCTCCTATTGATTTAGGACAAGATTTATATTCTTTATAATATTGATCTGAGTTGGTGCTCTGTGACTTTGTTATAGTGGATTGGTGTCTCTTGTGGGTTGGTGCTTACAAAATCACTATAAGTTCTATATTATTTTGTGAGGTTGGATTTGGACAGTAGCTCCAAGCAGCTCTTCTCATTGTGTTTTTTCCCATTTTGGGTTTCCACGTAAATCTGGTGTTCTTTGTGTGAAGGTGTGCATCTATGTTGCTTAATTGTTAAGGAAAACAATATTTCTACTTTGATGTTTTGGGGTTCATGTTTGGAGAAGTTATCAATGGTAATTAATGTTGAATTTGAATTTGGCATATACTGATTCACCCCTTTCTCAATATATTGTGTTCCTTTCAACTTATAGCAAGTAAATCTAACATAGATTTCACATATAGCTAATATCTATCATATTCTCCACTATTGCATTTGCTTTGTAACAAGGAGAAAGATCAAATCCATTTCTAGCTTAGTATTCTATTGGAAATTGTATAGTATGGAATATTTGATTTGGCTCCATAAATACTAATAGAGTATAATATCTCTATTCCAATATTTTGCATCCAATAGTACTCTTCACCTTTCTTGCATGAACATAAGACTTACATAGATGAATGAAAAATATTCAACTTTAAAAGGCATAAATTTAAAATATTCATGCAAAATCAAGCTTTAGGAGTACTATGAATTTACTTTGTCATCTCAAAGGCATGTCTATTGCTTCTTGAGATCATGGGGTGGATGTACCATTGTAAATAACCATTTCAATCACTTTGGATAATTATAATATTTATCATCCAATCTTGTTCCATATGATCCCACCATATGTTTTAACTAATAACTTAAATATTCATTAATATTTTATTAAAAAATAGTGTTCTATGGGATGTGTTATCCCTCAAAATAGTCGTTTATAAAATGAGAAGTCCTTGGGACATAGTTGAGATGTCCCCAATATAGCTCCCCACCACCACCATTAGAGGGGAAATAACTTTGGGACTTTTCATTATAATGTTTGTCTTAATTGCAAATATTCCTTCGCATGGGTACACCAATTGGGAATCAAGGCATGGGAATAGATTGGCACTTGCAATTTATAACTCCATCTAATATTAACTCCACAAGAACCTCATTCTACATGTTTGGCTTGGTAGTCTTCAAAAATAATGTGGAAAGTGGAATCATCCACATGTCAAAGGTACCATTTTGAGAGAAAGTGATTTGAATTTGAATGTCCTTCATAGTTAAAAACATTAAAGTTAGAGCCAAAAAACAAAATGGAAACAAATATTTTTTGGTTGATTTTTATTGCTCAATTCTCTAAGATCCCTAGCATCATTTGGTAGAGTAAAATCTCATAAACTCAAGGAAGTTTGATTATATGAAATAAATTAAAATGACTAATGGAAAAAATGGTGAGTTATAATTAACAAGAATTCACAACAATGGTGGGTGTCCAAACGAGGACAGCAAAGCCAATGGTGGTAGGAATAAAAAGGCTCCTAGAATAGTGATTCTAAGGGTGATCACAAGGACAAGGATAATGAATGTGAAAAATGTAAGAAGGAATAGTAGAATAATGGAAGATTTGGAGATCAAAATACCATTTATTTGAAGGATATTCACAATCTCATGGAGGTGGCTTAAAAGCTCAAGACAAAAAACAAAGTGGTAAGGTTTTAAATTTCATTTCTTATTATTTTAAGGCATTGCACAATCACTTCTAGATTTGGGGGGCTTTTATATTTGGAATGTAATCATTATATGACTTAGGATTTTTGTATGTATATATTTCTTAGTGAAATTGATAATCACAAGATCTTAATTGTTGATGATTTAACATAAATAGTTGTAGGGAATAGTGGTACATTGGGATGAATAATTGAACTAAATTAGTGATTTCTATCATATACTTAATCTTATTTACAATATTTCAATATTTTATCCATACACCAAATCACTTAGTAAAACAAAAATATGGAGATATTATGTCTTGGAGGACATAACAAATAAGTTTTGGATGGTTTCTAGTAACACATTTGATATGCATGTTGAGTCTTACAAGTTTCATTGAATTTGAGGATGTTTTGAAGGTTTGAGGGTGATTTTTGTTAGTGGCTATTATTGATGATAATAATTGAATTTTAGATTTGAGATGGATAATTCATTTCAAAAAAATTTATTGATTGGCCATCCATATATAGAATCCAAACAAAAATGTGTATGAAGGGTATGTTCTCAAGAAACATCTTTGAGAAAATTTTCAGAGGAGAAAGGCATAGTGAAGGACATACCACTAAGATAGGTTAATAATAGATTATGCTACATGGCTTATCCATCTAGTATAGGTGTGAGATACATATTTGCATTCATTGATGAATTTCCTAGGAGAACATAGGGCTAATTTATATGTGTTCACTTTGGAATTCAATGAGTGGAAATATTTGGTCAAGAAGTAGTCAATCTTTTGAAATTTATAAGGTTGTATTAAAAGGCAGTATGCACAATGCATTGAAGATATTATGTTCTTAACATGGTACTATGTAATAGTATACTGTGTGGCCTACACATAAAAAATAGTGAATTAAAGCATAAGAAAAATAATTTGGTTGAGATGGTGTGATGTATGATTGAGGTAAAGAACATATGCGATGTGTTTTGGGTCAAAGTTGTGAATTTTTTAAATCATATTTTTGATTGAGTTCCTACTAGGTTTGTGCTAAATATTGAACCACATAAAATATTTACATGGTATGAACCCTATCATAACACACTTCAAGGTGATTTGAACTATGGCATGATATCATATCATATATAAAAGATAGAAAATTTGGATCAAATGAGTTATTGATGTAAGAGCATCCCCGGTTGTAAATAAATCATGTATCAACCAAAAAAAAATTATTTTCTTGCATTGCATTCAATAACAGTTTCAGTATTTCATTTTGCATTTCACTGCATTATAATTTCTTAGCTTGTGGAGCCGGATATAGCATCTACACATGGACATCTATCACATATCCAAATTTCAAATAATTTGCATTTGTTTTCAAAAAGTTATCACTCTTAGAATTTCATTGTATTTCACTATCAAAGCATTTGAGGCTAACCTGGTCCATATTTCTTAGTGTGAACCTATTCCAAAATGTGCAAAGCCTAATGGGACATCATATAAGCATTTTGGGTCCAATGGGATCTATCTTGGAGATTCACAAGTCATTTCATTTCACAAAGGATTATCTTTTCATATTTTGATGCTGGCCTTCATGTGTGATCATTCATCAAGTTTATGAACCTTGTGTTCGATGAAGACCTTTCTTGGAGCTTGAGAAGCATATTTAAGATCGTTGTAATTCACTGTAGTCATTAGTTAGTTATTCATCAGTAGTTATATATTTCAAATTTTTACTTCAACCCTTCAAGGGACTATAATAAGGCCTTTGGCTAGGTGTAGTGTTGAATGCCCTTGCAGCAAGCCTGTGAGCCCTAGTTATTCACCCATGAGGCATATGTTGCATGTAAGATTTCCAATTCAATAAAGAATCATATTTGCAAATTATTTTCTTGTGTTATTTTTATTGTGTTGACTCTAAGCTGCACAGTTTGGATTGTTCTTTCTAGACCCTCCATCTGTGACTACACCAAGTGGTATCAAAGAAAGTTTGTGAGTCCTGAAGCCATTCCTTGTGGTGAACAAATCACCGACCTAAGGCAGACTACATGTTTTTTCAACCGATCGCCAATTATGAGGCAATTGAAACCCTTGTAGCCAGATCATTGAATTGAGGAAATTGCATTGAATTCGAGGGGAGAGATGTCACCAAGGAGAGTGCTTTCTAGGTAAATGTAGCTAGAAGAATGGATGAGATGTCGAAAATGATGTACAAAATATGATTTTGATTAGATGCAATAGAAGAAGACTAAAGGCGGGGCCTAAACCCTAGGCATGAAGATGAAAGTGATGATGATGTAGATCATGTTGTGAATCAATTTGAAAAATACCTAAGCGAAGAAGAACAAGAATCAAATCAAGTGAAGATGTTGAAAGCTATTTCAAAGATTGGAAAAAGACATAGAGTTGAAATTCAAAATTACATGAGAAATTTAAATCCTAAAGAATTGTTTGGTTAGATCAATGGAATGGAGGAGTACTTGAATATGAAGAAATTGAAGATCTAGAAAGATTCAAATTTGTGAAAACAAATTTGAAATTTCATGCTACTTTATTGTGGAAAAAAGTTCAATTGGATAGAAATAGAAGAAGAAAAGAGAAAATCATAAAATGGGACAGAAGGGTGAAAAAGTTGAAGAATCAATTCATACTAGCTAATTATGAACTGGAATTGTTGAAAAGATTGTAGAACTAAGAAAAAAGGAGAGATTTGTGAAGGAATATACTAAAGAATTCTACAAGATGATAATCAGAACTAGTCATAGTGAAGCAAGCAAAGAGAAAGTGGCAAGATACATCAATGGACTAAGGACAAACATTCAAGAAGAATTGAGCTTGGAAGAGATGACATCAGTTGAGGAAGCATACTAGTTTGCATTAAAGTGGGAGGAGATGTTGAACAAGAAGTTTGAACAAAGGTAGAGAAGTGCAAGAAGAAGATTCCAGAAGAGCGGATTACAATACAAAGAAAGGAGACCTTATGCAAAGTAGAACAAAGATGGAAAACCCTACTAGAGCGAAGAGGATAGTAATTCATACCACAGAGGAAGAGAAGATAGAAATTTCTACCGCAATGATAGAGGTCATAATTCTTACCACAATGAAGGATACTAGAGACAAGAAGGAAGATCTAAGAGGAGGCCATACAGAGGAACATGTTTCAAGTGTGGAGGTGAAGGACATAAAGCATTTGAGTGTCATCAAGGAAGCACTGAAAAGAAACCTAAGCATACCAAAAGAGCAACCTATGTGGATGAAGAACATGTTGAATCCCCTAATTCAGTTGGGAAACTAGAGAAAGGAAAATCATTAGTGATTAGGAGAGCTTTGATGCATGAAGAAGTATCTAAGAAACCACCACAAAGGAAAGTTTGTTCAAAACCAAATGTAAGTCTAGAGGAAAGGTATGTAAAGTTATCATTGATAGTGGTAGCACTGATAATCTAGTTTCAAAGGAGATGGTAACCAAGTTTAATTTCAAGAGATTGAAACATCCAAACCTCTATAGGATAGCATGGATTCAAGATGAGCATAAGATATTGATGAATCAATGTTTGTTGAAATTTCATATTGGATCATATAGGGATGAAGTATTTTTTGAAATTATGCCTATGGATTCTTGTCATTTACTGTTAGGAAGACCATGACAATATGATGAGAAACAAATTCATGATGGAAGAATGAATACTTATATTTTTCCTTCAAATGGAAAAAGAATTAAGTTGACCTTTAGAGGAAGAGGATAATATTGAAGTTTGTAGCATTGCTTGTTAGAGTAAAGTAATTAATTAACTTTACTCTCCTCTTAAGATTTCACTTTATGCATATATTAGTCATTTAATAATTAATATTTAATTATTAAATGCTCTCTCCTTAGGGTTAGGTTTTCCTTTCGGTGTTGATCTCCTTTATAAGGATTGATCTCTTGTATTGTATTCTTCTTGATTCATTTTTTCCTCTAATAATAAATCTTTTCACTTTGTCAGAGCCAAAACCCTTGTCTTCGTTCTCTCTCTTTCTCTGTGATAGGTTTCTTGCATGCAGGTTTCTTTAGGTTCTGTGGATTTGTATTTCTCAAATCCTACATGGTATCAGAGCCAGATCTACTGCAGCCTGTTCAGTCTTTTGAAAGATTTTGAGATCCAGGTTTTGGTTGCATCAAATCTGTGTTTTGTCTTCTGGTTTTATTTTGGAATAGGGGGTACTTTTTTTTGGTGCACTTTGAGCCCAAAAGGACCTCACCGTTGAGCTCGCAGTGCCCAAAAACCCCCCGTCTGATTCGGACACAGTTGCTCCAGAAGGCAAATTTTTTTTGCCCCCAAGGCCGTACGGGCACGAGCGAGCGAGAAAATTTATTTAAAAAAAGTTTAAATTTTTTATTTTTTTATTTTTAAGCCTGTTCAACGGGGCGCCACGGCCAGAGCGCCACACAGAGGAGGCGGCCAAATGCCAAGCCACAGCCGCCACCGGCTCTCCACCCATCGACCGCCCCAGCCAGCGCTCCGCCCGCGAGCAGCCAGAGCGCCGCCCGGGCTCCGCCCTCCACTAGGCGCCACCAGGGCACCACCAGGGCGCCACCAGGCCCCTGCTTATATTTTTTTTACCTCTTTCGGTAAATCGGGCATAAATCGGGCGTCCGATCTCCGTTTTTTGAAAACGAATATGCGTTGGAAAGCTGGCTCCAAGCCCGTTCTAATGGTATAGGAATTTTTTCATATTTTTTCAGTTTGATTGCATTTTTTTGCAGTCAAAATCCGATGAGTTTTTTGCACTCCAAGGGGCATAACTTGCTCGTTTTTGCTCCATTTTTTGAAAGCGAATAGGCGTCAAAAAGGTGGTTCTGTGCTCTTTCCAGATCTGCAGTCTATTTCATCAGTAAATTTCTCAGGTACTCAAAAATTTGTCTCAACTAGTTACTGCTCTTTATTGCTTTCTAGCTTTCAGTATTGTACTGGGGATTGGATTTTGCATTGTGGGGGGATGTTTTTATTTCTTGCTTTCTGTTATTTACATCAGAAAACTAGAATCTTCAAACACCAAAACAAAACAAACAAACCCCTTATGCATCTTTTGTCTAGTTCTGAAAGACCACTTAATAATAATTAAAAAAATTCAGAGCAGTTGAGGCACAGTTCACAGGATGGCCGATAGACCTTTTGAACCTCTCACACCGCATAATTACCACACTTGGAAGGGTCGCATGATGACTCTTCTCCAGTCTCGAGGGTTATGGTCCTTTTTAGATGAGCTTCAGCCTCAGTTGACACGTGCCTTTGAGGTTATGCAGCACAGGAACAATATGGATCAGGCTATGGGATTGATGGCTTTACACATTTCCGACAGTCTCCTATTTCATCTCGAGGGTTGTCTCACTCCTCGAGCCATCTGGACCAAGTTTGATGGAATTTTTGGTACTGTCAACGAGTTCAGAGCTTTGCAGCTTGAGGCAGAGTTAACTTCCTTGGTACTCGATTCATTTCCCTCAATTGAGGACTTTCTGATGAAGTTCAAACAGCAAAGATCTATCTTATAGGGTTGTGGTAAGACTAAGACTGATACAAAGTGCATTTTCCTGATCCTCTCCAAGCTTCGGGGTCCATTTCAGATCTTCTCTTTGACCTTCTATTCCACCATGGATGCCTTGGGTGCTCGACATGTCATGCCTTCCTTTGAGGTCTTTTGTGATCATCTGAATCATGAGCAAGCTAAGCTTAAGCAGTTGGATTCACTTTCAGGTTCACAGAACCAAGCGTTGGTAGCCCAGTCCTCCACAGGAAAACAAAATTAGAAACCAAAGACCACAGAGCATTGGAAGGATTCCAGTTCTTAGTACACCTCTGATTCACCTTCTCCTAAGGGGGAATCATCGAAGAAAGATAGACCTAAGTGTGCTTATTGTAATAAGCCAGGACATTCTGAGTCCAAGTGTTATGAGAAGAAGATAGATGGATATGCCAAACAGGTTTCAGATTTGACAGCTCTTCTTGAGAGGAACAATATTCATCACTCTTCTTCATCTACATCAGGCGAGTCTTCTTCTTCATCTTCATTCCAGTCAGATGGGCAGGCCCCACATAAGGGTCATGCATTATGTGCAACCACCAGTTCACATTCATCTAAATGGCTATTGGATTCAGGTGCTTCACACCATATGGCATCTTCTCAAGACATGTTCTCATCCTTCGAGGCTACATCCTCACCACACATATTGATGGGTAATAACACTTATATGAGTGTATGTGGGAAAGGTTCTATCAACATTGATGATGGTACATTCAATGATGTACTATGTGTTCCATCTTTGTCCACTAACCTTCTCTCCATCTATCAGATTGCTCACAGTGGGACAGGGAAGACAGTTGAGTTTACACCTGATTCAGTGCACATCAGAGACATTTAGACTGGCAACATTGTTGCAACAGGGACAGTTGATCACTCTTCCCGATTGTATGCATTCACACACTTTGGTCCACCATCTCCATTGTCTGAGTTTTCCTCTCTTTCTACAAGAGAGCATGCAGTATCTGAGGTGAAGTTTGGTCACTTGAACTTATGTGTTCTTCCATCTATTCATGAGACTAGTGTTGAGACTTCTACACCTCTACCTCCTGTTGAGATCACATCTATTCAACAGGATTCCTCTTCAGCTATGACTAACATTGTTGCTCCTCTCATCGAGCCATCAAGTGTAGTTGTTGAGGCCATATCAGAGGAAATTCCTTTCCTCACAGATGACAGTTTCAGCACACCTGTTATCCCATCTTCATTGGAGATTCCATTTCAGGATCATCTTGAGTTGTTTGATTCACCATCTTGTTATTCAGACACTCATACTGCAGTTCCATTCTTTAGTGAGCATCATCCAAGATTTCCATTTTCACCTCAAATTCAGGGATTTCCTCTTCCTCGACCGTTGGATCTGTTTCTTCCTCCGAGGAGATGCATTGTTTTGATCATTGGCACAGGGGTTCTCTCATTCTGGGGGGGTTTTGGAGCCTCTTCTCTCTCCTATGGGGGAACATATTTTGTACTTGCATGATAGAAGCAGTTCTTGGGGGATCATGTTGACTCCTCCTTCTATCTCTCTTCTTCTTTCACTCTTGTTCATCTCTTTTTGGAGAGGAGTTTTTTCCCACTGGGTTTTCTCCTTTACTCCGCTTTATAGAGATTTTCTTGTATTCGGGTACCTGATCAGGCCATGTTGTCGGGACCCTCTGTTGCATTGTAGTTCATTTTCTTTCTTCTGCATTGTTTGTAGATGCATTGTAGCTCATCTTAAGGGGGGGTGTTAGAGTAAAGTAATTAATTAACTTTACTCTCCTCTTAAGATTTCACTTTATGCATATATTAGTCATTTAATAATTAATATTTAATTATTAAATGCTCTCTCCTTAGGGTAAGGTTTTCCTTTCAGTGTTGATCTCCTTTATAAGGATTGATCTCTTGTATTGTATTCTTCTTGATTCATTTTTTCCTCTGATAATAAATCTTTTCACTTTGTCAGAGCCAAAACCCTTGTCTTCGTTCTCTCTCTTTCTCTGTGACAGGTTTCTTGCATGCAGGTTTCTTTGGGTTCTGTGGATTTGTATTTCTCAAATCCTACATTGCTAGACTATGTTTGGTGGATGGAAGGAAATTTTTGGATGGATTGAGGCATGAAAACATGTGTTTTGCATTTATTCCAAAGCAAAGCAATGGTCTAGAAGTGGAGAATCCTACCACAAAGAATGGAGAAGTAGTAGAAATTTTAGTAGAGTATGAATACATCATGTTAGAGAATGTACCAAATGGATTTCCACCAGTTTGGAGTATCATTCATCATATAGATCTTATACTGGGAGCAAGTTTTCCAAATAAAGAAGTTTTCCAAATAAAGCAGCCCATAGAATGACACCAATAGAGAATGCAAAATTGAACTGATAGATATAAGAGTTGTTGAGGAAAGGATTGATCAGAGAAAGTTTAATCCCATGTGCGGTACATGTTGTACTTGCACCAAAGAAATATGGAGAGTGGAGAATGTGTATAGTTTTAAGAGCAATCAATAGGATCATTGTCAAGTATAGATTTCCATTGCCAAGGATGAATAAAATTATGGACTCTTTGAGTGGAGCAAAGCATTTCACAAAGGTTGATCTCAAGAGTGGATATCATCATATCAGAATCAAAGGAGATGGATGGAAGATTGTATTTAAGACTAATGGAGGATTTTATGAATGGTTAGTAATTCCTTTTTGGATTTACCAATACACTGAGCACTTTCATGAGACTAATGAATGAGGTACTAAAGAAATTCTTGGGTAATTTTATCATTGTTTACTTGGATGATATTCTAATTTTTAGTAGAACTAGAGAAGAACATTTATGGCACATCAAACAAGTATTGTAGAGGTTGAGAGAAGATAATTTATTGATTAATGTCAAGAAGTTTAGCTTTATGAAGACATAGTTGGTATATCTTAGTTTTGTTATTTCTATTGAAGGATTGAAGATGGACCCTAAAAAGGTTAGAGCAATTGTTGATTGGCCTACACCGGTGAACATTGGAGAAGTAAGATCATTCCATGGATTAGTAAGTTTCTAAAGGAAATTTATTAGAAGTTTTAGTAGCATTTGTACACCCATGACAAAGACAATGAGAGGAGATAAGAAGGACTTTAAGTGGACATCCAAAGCACAAAGAAGTTTTGAATTGTTGAAGCAAAAGGTGACAGAGCAACCAACATTATTATTACCAAATTTTGGCAAGGTATTTCAAGTTGATTGTGATGCAAGTGGAAATACAATAGGAGCAGTATTGAGTCAAGAAGGGAGACCCATAGTTTATTTCAATGAAAATTTAAATGATTCCAAAAGGAGATATTTAGTTTATGATCAGGAATTATATGCCATAGTTCAAGCCTTGAAGAAGTGAAGACATTATTTATTTCCTAAGGAGTTTGTGTTGTATAAAGATCATCAAGCTTTGTAGTATTTGAACAATCAAGGGAAGTTGAATCTGAGACATATGAGGTGGTTTGAGTTTTTGTAGAGTTATAAATTTGTGTTGAAGCATAGGAGTGGCAAGTCAAACAAAGTTGTAGATGCATTGAGTAGAAGAAGAAATTTGCTAACAAAGATGAGAGTAAAAGTATTGGGATTTGAAGAACTGAAGCATATGTATGATGATGATGCAAATTTTGGTGAAGCATAGAAAACATGTAAGGAACCAATAGTTATAGGCCAGAGCCAATGGTTGGATTATTTCATTCAAGAAGATATGTTGTTCAAAGGAAATCAGTTGTGTATACCAAGGAGTTCAATGAGGGAGAATTTGATCAAGGAGAAACATAGTGGAGGACTAGCAGGACATTTTAGACTGGATAAGGTAGTAGCTTTGGTAAGTGAATTATTTTTGTCCACATATATATAAGGATGTCGACCAGGAAGAATGTTCAAATTTATAGAATTTGTTAAGTGGCAAAAGGGAGTATTAAAAATACTAGATTGTATAAACCTTTGACAATGTCAAAGAGACCTTGGGAAGATTTGAGCATGGATTTCATAATAGGGTTGCCAAGAACACAAAGTGGATATGATTCAATCATGGTAGTAGTGGAATTTTTTTCTAAAAAAGTACATTTCATTCCTTGTAAGAAGATTATTGATGTTGTGCATGCTGTTGACTTATTTTTCAAGGAGATTGTGAGATTGTATGAATTTCCTAAGAGTATAGTTTCAGACAGAGACACCAAGTTCATTGGATACTTTTGGAGGACATTGTAGAAGAAAATGAAGATAGATCTAAAGTTCAGTTGAACATATCACCCACATACAGATGGACAAACAAAAGTGGTAAACAAGAGGCAAAAGTGGTAAACAGGTTTTTGGGTAACTTGTTAATATGTTTAGTTGGAGATGAGGTAGGAAATTAGGATATAGTTCTACTGCAAGTAGAATTTGCATACAATAATTTAGTGAACCAGAGCACAAGGAAGACACCATTTGAGATTGTGACCAAAACACATCCCACAAGAGTTGCGGAGCTTAGAGACATCAGTATGGAGAATAAGAGGAGTGCAGCGACAGAGGATTTTGCAGGATTCATGGACACACTACATAATCAACTTTGAAATAATTTGGAGGACATGAACAATAAGTATAAGGAGAAGGTAGATGAGAGCTATTGTTGAGATGATGTATTCTAAGGAATATGGAAATTTCTATAACATACAACAAGTTTGTTGATGTAAAGTGCTTTCCTCTACGCAACAACAACTCCGCATGTAATGCAACATTGACGCCCATCTCTCTTGTGCTGCTATTTCAACAATAAATCATCAAAATCACCCTACGTCTCTAGGGCTTCAGGGGTCAAAGGTATTAAACAGCCTCGTAAAGTCGTGAAATGCTTCGGTAACGCTAATCACATCTCTCTTTACAAGCGGTAAAACGGATCTTCCTCTCCTGCTTATCGTGATTCCGGTAATATGATGACCAATCCTAAATCTAACCAAATGATAAAGAAATAGCAAAGATAAGTGCGTAGGATAAAGGAATCTAAACTACTCCGAAATGAACAATGTAAACGTGTAAATGATATTTGAATGGACTCCATCTCAAATAATAACCAGCTTCTGATCAACCTGCAATAATGCAATCTTGTGGCAGCAACGGCAATCTCTCATGTATTTAAATTTTCAAATCATAGACATTCATCTACGATTGAACTTGCTGACATTGGAATAGTACGGGTCCAGGTTGACTTCACCAGCCTACTACAATCAGATAGTTACTGGGAGTATAGACCAGAGATAGCTACAAACATTCCAAATATGAAATCATAAACATCATGCCTCCAACTGAAATTGATTTATTTCTGAATACTAAACCCTAGATTTCCAAGCAATTTGAAAGATAGAACAAAAGAACCATGCAAGATGAAATAACACAAGAGATTTCACCAGGAAAACCACAATGTCTTCAATTGTATTAATCACCAAAATGCTGCAACAATTCAACTGTTCTGATACAGAATTTGCTTCAAGAAACTGAATATTACTTCTAAGGAAAATGCTCTAACTATTGCTCTCACTTCTCTATTACTACCTAGCTAATGTCTAACTCTTTACAATGAGGAAAGAATTCCTATTAATAGCAAATCCCAAGGTATGTTGGCCCAGCCAAACATTTTTACAAAATAATAAAAACTGCCAAAATAGGTCGGCCAAGGAAAAACAAACTAAGGCACACATTAAATGCCATCATCTAGGTTGGCCTTGACACAATCTTCAATGCAGTCCCATCCAATGCATGCCCCATGATAATAGGGAAGCACAAATCTCAAAATAAACATCAACCGCTTCTTCCCTTATCCTTTCTGCCCCAACGAACCCTGCACCCTCAAGAACATTCCATCCAACTCGGCAATAGGTGGCAAAGGAAAAATCTTAAGTCGGCATTTAATTGAGTCAATTTCTTCCTTGGACCGCTCAACAGTTTTACTCCAATCTTCCTTGCTGGATAGATACTTGTCTATCACCGCCATGTAGGTGGCTGCATCATCAAGCTAGTTGCTGGTGACAACTCCTTCTACATCTGGGGCATAAACTTCATGCCACCATTCCTTCAGTTGTTCCAAGCTCAGATATCTAGGAGCTATTTTCTTCCTACCTATCATTATCTCAAAGAAGGCGATGCATCCATCATATACTGCAGTAAGCTCATTGTCAATTGATTTCCTTCATTTCTGTATCTTCTTCAGAGCCTTCTTCCTAATTTGCAGAGCCTCAAACCACTCCCAATGTTCATCCAATTTGGAGGAGGGAAGGATACCATCCTTAGCCAGTTGCTCTCTGCCACGTCCTATGATGACCCTCGATCTCTATAGCAAAAGATCCATGTTTTCCTTATCCTGTGACAGTACATGCTCCAACAGCTCTTTGGCCTGGACTACGTCCTTCCCAATAGACAGAATGTCCTCGATGGTATCATCTCCTTTCGTTTGCACACTCATCAGCCAGTCTATTGCAGCTTGAACCGAGGCTTTTAATTTCTCAATTTCGGAGATGGTTTCCTTGGGCAGAAAACTGGGAGTAGCAGATGAAGAAGGATGGAGTGACTGCAAGGGTTTCATCACTTCCTCCAAACATTTCTTCAGTCTCTCATTCTCTCTGCTTAGCTCATGTTTGGTTTGAGTTTCCTTCCTCAACCTGCCTACAATTACTGCGCTGGA
Source organism: Sequoia sempervirens (assembly GCA_007258455.2). Lineage (NCBI taxonomy): Eukaryota > Viridiplantae > Streptophyta > Pinopsida > Cupressales > Cupressaceae > Sequoia > Sequoia sempervirens. The sequence goes on from VDFB02049217.1 coordinate 147,489,389, forward strand.
CCCTTCAAATTCTTCTATATCCTGTTCCATGGAATCCGGTCCAAGGTTGATAGTCTGAATATTGTAGTCTTGACCAATGACTTCCTCTTTTGTTTTATCCGTGGTAGGAGTGGCAATATGGACAACCCTATTATGCATTTCATCTCTTTCCACCCTTGAGATCACCTTTGTTGCCTTCTTTTTCTTTCCTTTACTGATCCTCGATAGCATTTCATCCCAGTCCAAGGGGGTATCCTTAATAATCACTTGTTTTTTCCTTGCTAGTTCCTTCTCTAGCCGATCCGGGGCTGCAGGGTCAATCCGGATTTCTTCCGTCATAATTTCTTCCGGTTCTTCTGTCGGTTTCTCTTCTTTTGTAGTTGCCTTATCATCCTCCTTCTCCGGAAATAGCTCACCTTGATCAATTTCCTCAAGTTCTACCTCTGGATGCACTGGTGATGGGGTCTTAGCAGGGATATTTTCCTCCGACTCAAGCGATCCGTGGCCTTTGTCACTTTCTGGGGAGTCTTCATATTGTACCAAAGGAGAAGTATGTCGTTCCTCCTCTTCCACCTCCATCTCTATTGCTTCACTAAAGAGAGTCCCCTCCTTGAAGGGCTCTGCTTCTCCACTAGTTTCCTGTTCCCCCAAAATTTTTGGCTCTGGTATGCTCGATGGAGGAGAAACAGCCCTGGATGGTTCTGCAGCTGGTGGCATCGAAGGAGAATCCTTCTTCTGCACTGTATCCTTTAGAGAGGGAGTTCTTGATTTCCTCGTATAGACTTTTGTTTTCTCCCCTCCTGAACTTTCCACATCAACAATAGGAGGCTCATCCTTTGATGCCTCTTGACCCTTCTTCTTCGAGGTCCTAGTTGTTTTGGTTTTCTTTGGTGGTGGAGGAGCATCCTTCTCTTCAGCTTTTCCAGACTCTTCCTCATCAGAGGACTTGCTGAGCATTAAGGTCTTCCACCTTCTCTTTCCCTTTGGCCTCCTTTTCACTTCGGGTTCTCCTTCCTTAGGACCTTTGACCTTGATCTTGAAAGGGGAGCTCTTCACTATTTTCCCTTTGGGATCATCCTCCCCGGATTCGTCAGAAGTCGACATGGGATTGAGGTCTCCCATCAAGTTCAAGGTGCAAGTTACCTTTGCATTTTACAGCTCCCAGATTTTATGTTTTACCCAAGAAAGAGTGAATTTCATTACAGGGGCCATTAGGTCCTCCAATTCTGTAACCTCATCCTCATTCCAGTCAATATCCCTGGCTGGCTTGTCTTTCACTGCTTCATAGGCATGGTCTTGTATCAAATTTTCATCATCCTCCAGTTGATCCGGGATCAACTTGACATTATACTGCCTAACTGCCTCCACAGAGATTCTGGAGTATCTCTTCTTTCTCGCCTCGAGGTCATCCTTGATATTGACCCAATAATCCTCTAGGTCATCCTTATGCCTGTACTCCCTGGTATCCTTCCTCTGTGCTTGTCTAGTTATGTCAAAGTTCATCCTTTTGGAGTGGAAGGAGAAACCATACACTGCCAGTTCTCCCCCTGTAGTATGGGCTGATTGAATAGAGGGGCACATTTCTGCCACACCAATCCCGAGAGGGAAGTCTCCACCAAAGCCTATCTTGTACTTTTCCCTTTTCACAATGGCATCAAATTTGCAGATCTGCCTCACAACCTCCAACAAAACAAGGTGATCAGTAGGGTACCGAGGCAACTTGTAAGGAGCAACCGGGCATCCATCAATCCTGAGGTAGGTGAAGGTGGGGAACTGGATGAACCAGGCTCCATAGTTCTTTACTAGCCCCTTGGCTCCGTCGGACAATCTCATGTGCTCAGCATTCTGCAGCATCTGGGTGATATGCATGGTGAATGCATTGTTAGCCCTTTTGTAATCCTTATGCCCAAGATGCAATTCTAGATAGACCTCATAAATGATATCCTGTCCAAGTATCCCCCTCAGATTCAGACCCTTATATGGGTAAGAGATGGCTAGTATATACACCACGTATGAGGACATGGTGAACTTCTTTGTTTCCAAGACATTCCTCAACTGCCTATCAATTTCTGCACTGATGAACCCTGCCCAGTGATAATTGGTCCCTTGTTCGATCTTGGTTATCATGTGGACCATCCAACTTTCTAGCACCCTGGCAGTCCTCAAACCAGCCACTCTGCTCAAGAAGGTGATAGCATCATATACATTTGATATGAACTTAACCCTGTGCAACTGCTTGGGCAACTTTGAATAATGGGACTTGGGTTTCTCCAGCCACGAGTTGACTATCTGCTAAGCCTTGATGGGCTCATTCTCATAATATGTCTTCATTGTTTCTATGTTCAGAGCACACACAGAAGGTAAGTCAGGCATGCTGAAGGCTTGTGCAATAGAGGCCAGACTGAAGTTGGCCAAGACCCTTCCCTCAGTGCTAACCACCCTTTGTGTATCGAAGTCATACTATCGGGCGCACTCGAGAATTAGCTCATAGCACTAGACCACTGAAGGGAAACCTGCCACATGCACCAATCCGGAGTTCATCATTCCTTGCCTCAAGGCCGACAGATCCTTCTTTGTCGTCCTCTGCTTAAACTCCTTGTATCTCTAGGCCCCAACATTAGTATCAGATACCTCGGCCCACACAGAAGACACTTTGCTCTCAGGAAGCTGACCCTTCATATCTAGTCGTAACCGTTCTACCTCAGAGATGGATGACCCTCCTGTGCCACCCTTAGACTTCCCAGCAGCAGCTTTACTTAATTTGGCCTGCACATCCAAAAATCATCATTAGTATTCAATTGTTCATATTTCAATCCAAAAGGTTAGCATAAATCATATAAATCAACTAAAATCCATCACTACTGCTAATCCTTTGAAGATCTAGAAAAATAAAGCAGTCTGGGAAATATCACCATCTGGGAAAATACCGTCGAGGCAGAATTTTGGAGAAATCTGACCCAGACAGATTCCTGTCGCCAAAGCATCATTAGTCAAATGGATCGTTAGTACGGATGAAAGATCAGAAGATAATCATGGAATTCACTCATTGGAAACAAGAAATAAGCATTTAACAATCATTCCATTAATCCTATCATCGAAATGTCAATCGGGACGAAGTCAGATAGGAAAACTGGAGAAATTCGGATGAGACAAATTTTCGCGGACAGCTCAAAATGCTCCAGAAATTACCCTGGCCCGCAGAATAAGCCCAAACTGGGAAATTTTGGAAGCAAGGAAATTCCCCGACGACCTCAGAAACCCAATAAATGATGAAATGCAAACCAAAGGCCAAATGATCATGGGATCTCCTCCACCTGAGTTCTAATAGTCTCAAAACTGATGATAATCAACAAAATTCAGAGCGCAAAGGATCCCAAAGTCTCAGAAGCTTGCAAAGGACAAATTCCCATGCCAAAACAACGATGCCCTAATCTGGACGAATAACCCACCCACCATTAAAACTAGGGGAAACCTTAAGGTTCAAAATATCGGCTAAGGATTCACCTAAGGCATCTGAATCTTCACAAGATGAGGCCAGTGTGCTACAAGGACAAGACAGACAAATCATCCCAAATCCACCATTCTGGGCCGAGCACCAAGAAAACTCTAACTTCATCGATAGTAGATTTCGCACTAAAAAGGGCAAGCAATCTAACCCAGAACCCCATCTAAAGGATACATACACCATCCAATGGATAAATAGAGCTCATAGGGCATGGGGAATAGGGTTCTACAACAAAAACGGGTCAAGCCTGGACTCAATAAACGCGGAATCAAGACCCGGCAAAGGCTGACCCAAATGATCAACATTAAAAACAGAAGAACCCAATCGTGGCGTAAACAAACAAGAGGAGTCATCGACCACCTACGATGGATCAAAGCGGACAGAGTTCAGGCACGAGGAGGAAACCAGGAAGCAAGCGCGTCCAAGCAATGATAACTTTAGCCAGTAGCACTCCAATCAATCTACACTCAGATGACTCAAATCAATCTTCAAGGCGCAAATGAGAATTTCTAATCGCCAGAGTAAAAGCAGATGAGTGAACGAAGTTAGAATGATGCTCAAAGTGCCCTAAATCTGCCCATATACCCAACTGAGTGAAGGTACCTTAGTCATTAATGCGCGACGAGACATTTTTGACAAATCTGGAAACCCGAGCCCAAAATAGAATTTTGAAAAATCTGGGAATACGCGGAAATCCGAATGGACAGGAATTTCGCAGAAATGCAAAAACCAGGAAAATAATGAAGATTGGGATTTTGGCCAAGTCCGGGAAAATCCACCCAGGACGGAAAATCCTGGGATCAAGCAGAAACCTGGATTCAGAGAATCCAGCCAGATACAGACAAAGGGCCAAGCCTGAGAAAATCCGTCAGAGCTGGAAAATCCTAGGGTCAGGTGAAAACCCGGAGTTTGCTTAGGACTCAATTTCAATCAATTCAAACCTCAAGGCAATGTCAAAGCCAGCAAGATCAACATGCCAAGACCCTAAAAAGATAAGTCCCCTAAAACCAAAGGTCAAAGACACTAGAAAAGAGGGTCCCTACTCCAAGTGGGGCGTGTGTGCAAAAACTGCACAACACTGTGTTCGTATCATGATCCCTCATAGTACTACTCGGCCCATCCTCAAGGTCAGTTTGTCCTGCCTTTATTAGAGTAGTCTATTGTATCACACTGGGGGCACATTGTCATCAGATCAAATTTGTGTATATTCTTAAAACATTAGAAAATAAAAATATCCAAAAACATTAGAAACTCAGAAAATCCAAAAAAATCAAAACATATCAAAATCCAAAAAAATAGGTCAAAAAGTCAGCCAAAAAGTCAAAAATGGAGTCGTCATGTCAAACTACGTCATCTCTGAGCTTGAACATAGGCAAGGTTGATCTTTGATCATCCCCTAAGGCATTTAGGTTAGTCCTATAGGAGTCCATCATAATAAGCTGACATCTCATCATGTATAACATCATCTATAAATCAGTCAAAATGTCAGTCGAACTACGTGGTCTCTACGTGTATAACGTAGGCAAGGCTAATCTATTGATCAACTCCCAAGACCCCTAGGATAGGTCTTTAGGTTAATCTTTTGGTCAAAATCTCAGAAAATCCTAAAACATTGGAAAATAAAAAAAATCAAAAATTTGAAAACCTTGAAAAATACCAAAAACAACCTCAAAACATTGCAAAACATCAAAAACATCCAAATATTTGAAAAAATCCATCCACCTCATATCGCTTGCACCCGCAATAAGCACCACTCATAATAAACTAATCTTCATCAGCAACCTTTGGTAAACAATCAGAAACAAGTTTAGTAGCTTAAAAGTAGTACTCCAAATGTCAAGTCTTAAGTCTAAGTCAGTGTGTAAGCAAATTGGTCATCTCTTAGTATTGGTAACACATCATCTAAATCGGTCCTATATCAATCATCCCTTAGAGAACTTTGGGTAAATGAAATGACGTGTCGCCATCCACTAACATGTCCTAGGATGAATCCTTCCTACAATGGGCATTATCTTTTGGCAATAAGTTTCAGTTCCCATCCTTAGAAAACACATCCTCTTTACATTAGCGGTATTGAAGAGCATCAGTTTGTTTGTTTACTTGGTCTTTATATTTTGACTTATCTTATTTTGTGCTCATTCCAAGGACATCTCGATGATATCCCGAAACAAAGGATTTAGAGATAAGAATGGGGAAATGATCGTTATCTTTTGTTTGTTGTGCTTTTTGGACGTTCTTGTAATATAACCTCAGCGAATACTTGCTTTGTTAGGTATGTATGGAAGAGGTCTAGGGAAACTTGTTGACCATTATAGGGATAGGTTTATCTTTCCGTGTTTTGGTTTGAGGTGTCTAAAACTTCTGAAGTACATCCTAGCAAGGTTTTTGCATGTTAGGTGTGAACAAGAGTACTCCTATTTGATTGTCGAGTCAAAGTCCATCACACTAAGTACCACACCATCCTGGTTTTCTATACCTTGATGCATCATACCACGTGTGTTATCAATCATAAGAAAATTTGGCCCTTTGAAAATCCCAATTCCTCAAAAAGTAATCATCATCATCATCATCATCATCATCATCATTATCATCATCATCATCATCATCATCATCATCACTTGCATTTGCATCATCTTGTGTCTTGTTGAAATGACTTCTTTTCTTACTAATCATGCTAACAAGGTACTATGAAAGTTGATCATCATCACCATCGATTCTGCATCCACAAATCATTAGAATATTGCATAAATAGATCATATAGGAAATATACGCATTGGATTTTAATCATAATAAATAGGTTATCATAAAAATGCTTCATAAATAGGTGCATCCATGTCATTGCATCTCACCCATTACATTACATCTCATGGCAGTATATCAATCATTGCATAAACATTCATTGGCATTTCATATCCATTTCATATTACCATCTAAATCATCACATAGCATAAACAAAAGCATTCCATAATCATTTTTGCATAATCATAAATGATAGGTATATAAGCATTTAATTCATTAGGCATACATGCTTGCATAACATAAATAATAGGTATATAAGCATTTAATTCATTAGGCATACATGCTTGCATAACATAAATAACATCATATCATCACATTATGTTCGCATTATGCATCAGCATATCACTTTGCATTAACATATCAATGCATCTCATAAAAACCATCTCATTATGCATTAACACCATTTCATTTGCATCATATCACAACCATCGCATTCATAGTACATCCATCCATAAATCATCTCATATATAAGAATATCCCACACATTATTGCATATAACATAAATCATATCATTTTACATATTAAAACCCATTTCACATATTGCATTGGCATAAAATAAATCATCATATAGTTAACATCATTGCACATCATATCATAGGTGAGCATAATATAGATCTATTAGTCATAATCATTGCAGAAACATCACTAGAAATAAGTGCATCCATAACATATAGAAGAAGAATCATACATGCATAAATAAAAAAGTACGCATTTCATCACATCAAAATTGACTCATATATATATATCATCAATGTCACTGCCATAGAATAAATTGGATCACTGTACACATATATGTCAATCAGTACAAAATGCCCATCAAGCTATCAAAAATGAGCCCATAAGGCACAAAAGGTGTATCATCTGGGTCAAGCTCGATCTCTGTGAATACTGCCCTCGCCCCTGTCACCATGACCCTCTGCTGGTCTCTGGTTGACCCATTCTGAGTACTCTAGGACCCAGTCTGCTCTAGGTACAGTGTCATGGTAGGCCTTACGGTAGTAATCTATCTCTCAGATAGCATCCTTGTAGGATCATACTGGCACTGTACCCTGGGAGGAGGAGGATGTCATACTCTCGATTTGCTACTTGTGGCCTAGCTTAGTAGCTGCCTGTAGCTCTGTAGCCTATCTTTGCTACACAAACTAATCCCTCTATGCTCTAAGCTACTCTCTTTCAGCCCTCACCTGGTCTCTCTCCGCTATCAACGCATGAACTTGGGCCTACAGCTATGCAATCAGTGCATCCCAACTGTCTGCCTATCCCTGTGGCTGTACCTGTGGTTGCATGTGAGGTTGATCCTCACCCTCAGCTCGTGATGGTGGGACTAGCGGCTCCTGCTACTGATCCTACATCTGGACATTTACCTGACCTAGTGGTCCTAGGGGCATAAATGGTGGATCCTATTGAATCTTGACCCTTGGTCCTCACCCTCGTCCTCTCCCTCTACCTCTGACCTTGCGCACCTCTGGATCCTCACCGAGAACGGTCAACCGAAGAGGAGGTTTGAACCAGTCTCTATAGGCCTGTGTGGTCCCTGGATCTACCAAACCCTGATCATAAGCCCATGGGTGAGCTACCAAGTGCCTGAAACTATCACCTGCCTCAACGGTAGGAATACCATGTCCCCATGACACATGTGTCATGCTGTGTGCAAAGACAGCTACGTAGTCATTATCAGGCTGATCCTGTAGCTCTCCAAACTGATGCTGCACATGCCCAAGAAGGTACCTCTTAATCATCATGTGCTCCCACCCTTGCATATATTGGTCCTGGAGGTAGTAAAAGAGCTAAGCAGCATCGTCGGCCCATCTGGGCTGACCAAGGTATGGACACTAAGTAAAGACAAGCATCTCATCTAGGACCCACCTCCAGTAGAGGATCCCGTGCTTCTCTAGTGTGTGTGAAGGACACATCGCCTCTGTATCATGCCACAAGGGCATCCTCTGCCCCCATCAGAATTGTAACAACCCATGGATGTAGCACAGAAATGTGCTTCCACACCCAAATGTGAAGTAAAGTCACTCTAGCCCCTAGTGCTCTACTGTCCATATACACATACTCGTGCAAATCTCTGTAGAGTGAAGCCAGAAGGACAGGTCCCCATGCAAAGTGAACTGGCTTGTCTCAGACCATCTACTCCCAGCAATAACCCCAGCTGGGAATGAAGTATTTCCCTTGTCTTTCTGGGGCAACCAAACCTGAAATGATCACTGCAACCGCCCAGCGGAAGGGAGGAGATATAACATTGTATCTCTCTAACTTGATCTATCCCTCGTAGTAAATGATGTCCCATGTGGCGAGGACTCTAATGTAGCACTCATGTCCTTCATCCATATCATAGATCACTTGACGACCATGAATAGGAAATCGTAGAATGCACCAAATGTCCTCCAAGGTGACGGTGGCCTCACCAGTGGGGAGATGAAATGATGATGTCTCGCTATGCCACCTCTCGGCCAGCACTGACAACATCCCTAGGTGAGTGTGCACAGGCACCATGTATGTAATGTGCCACAATCCTGTAACTTCCAGTCGATCCTAGTCTCTGTTGCTCAGATCTCGTAGGATGCTCACCAAATCTCACAACTAGTGCTCCCTAGAGTAGAGCTCCCTTGGCCCATCCTTCATCAGGGAAAGTTATTGTGTTAAATTTTTTGAAAAATTCCTAGTCCAATGCTCCAAGCTTGACTCTAGCGGCTCAGTTTGTGAAGGCGTCGCAGTTTGATTTTACTCAAACTCCAACGCTCGAGCCCAAAATGAGCCAAGTGGTGCCGCCATGGGGAACTTTACCCTCTAGCGTTGCAGTTTGCACAAAAAGGGCACTACTATGGTGCACTTTACCCCAACTGGCCTGCTGAGCCTAAGCCCAACATCAGAGTTTCTAAATTCTAAACTGCACCGTTCCGGCAGTAAATAGCACTACTGTGGCACAAAACTATTTGTCGCGACATAGTTTAAATACCGAGCAGTGCTATATGGCATCGCACGAGGCGAGTTCCTTTTTTAAAGCAGTAATTAATGCATTAAATGAAAAAATGAAGCTTCAGTAAGGGTCATGTACTAGGGCCTCGATGCCTGGTGGCCGCTGGTAGGTTCAAACTCAGTCTGAAATGTGTAGGGAAAGCTGTCGTTGCACCATATTGCTAAAGGGTTAGAGCTCAAATCTCAAGGTTTGCTAACAGAGGTGTGTGAAAATGACTTGAAAGCGACCCCTCGGGCCCCTTTTAAGCCTAAAAATTATGGTTTTTTAACCCTAAATGATGTCCTGCAAGGGTTTTGGATCCCCAAACCTATTTTTGTCTATTTGAGGCTTGTTTTTCATTGTTTTATTGCGTTTAGACACATTTTTAGCCTCCCATACCCCTTTTGGACTTGTCGGGTACTTTGTCATCTTTTTTCACGAGATCACCCAAAAAATTAAAATTTTCGTCTGATTTCTTGAGGGGGCATCATAATGGCATTCTTTCTCTCACCATGTAGTAGTGGGGCATCTTTTTAAATATTGAAAATTTTGGCTTTGAACCAACACAATGAGTGCATTGCTTCAAAGAGGGCAAAAATGTAGACACGTAAAATATACTGATTGACATCGTGCATCTGATCCTAACTTACTAACATTATTTCTTCCTGAATCATCCCTCAGTCTAACCATTTAATCAAATTCCCCTATCTAATTAAATTCATCAATTTTCATCCCTTAATTGAATAAATCATCTTGTCTAATTATGTCAATCTATTTTTTTAATTAAATCAATCCATCTGATCTAATTATTCCTATTTAATTAAATAATCATTTTATTTTGATTAAATCTCTAAAGTCTATCCATTAAATTAAATAAATTAAAACATCATATGATTTAATCTAACACCATCTCTTTTAATTAAATAAATCAAAATCCTTATTTAATTAGGCTCTTGTCATATTCCTCTCTTATTTGATTTAAATAAATCCATAAATCTAAGTCAAATAAGTCACATCATCAAATCTTCTCTTAAATTAATTAAACCCTTGATTAATTTAATCCAATCTCATGTCACATCCTCTAGATAATGCAAGTTGCAAATGAAAATAGATTTAATTCATTTATTAAATCCCTATTTTCCTCACATGGCATCTTTTGGAATATTCTCTCAATTTGAATTCAAAAATTTCAAGTCAACATGTACATCCAACAAGGCAATAACTTTCTCTTACATGTCCTTTTCCTTGAGCCAAGTGGCATTTATTGCATTTTGCCTTCCCTCTTACATGTCATTTCAACAAATTTGAAATTCAAATATTGGCATTTATTGGCACAAACCCCAAATCTTGCACATCCTTCATCCATTCATAGCTTGACAAGTGGCACCATATCATTAGATGAATGTTAGTGTCACATTGCTCAAATTTGGACTTTCATCCATCTTGAAATCCTATAAATGAAAGGTTCATATCCTCATTTCATCATCCACAATCCAAGCAAAGTTACCATGCTAAAATACTTAGCCATTTCCATTCATCAATCTTGAGTTCTTAGCTAGGTTATTGCAGATTTTGGGTTGGATCTCTCACCATTCATCATCAAAAGTGGATCAAATCTCTTCATCAAGTCAACATATCGAAGCTTACAATCATAGGAATTGGGAAAGGGCCAATTTTCACATCAAATTGGCACCAATTCCCCCAAGGGATCAGGAGTTTTCTTTTCTAATTAGGATTCAATCTTTGTTTTGTCATTTTCTTTGTATTCTTCAATATTTTATTCCTAATTTGAATGTTGTAAATGGATTTCATGGGGAATCCTTGTTTTGGCTTGCAATCACTTGTTTAACTTGTTTGCTCTTGTTTTTTTGCAGGTACCAGGGTTGGGCTCCGCACAGTATGTTATGCCTTGGTGCCTAAAAAGGTTGAAGACTTGAAGCACATGGTAGGACACTTGGAAGAGATAAAGGAGATAATAACAAAATATGAGGAGATCATTTAAGATAATGTATCTGATGGATTGCCACATGTAAGAAGTATTAGTCATTGTATGGATCTGATTCTCAGAGCTAGTTTTCCTAATAAAGCGACACACTGGATGAAATTGACAGATAATTAAGAGTTGAATAGACAAGTGCATGAATTTTGGAGGAAAGGTTTGATCAAAGAGAGCTTGATTCCATGTGTAGTACCTATTGTGCTAACACCTAAGAAGGATGGAGAATGGAGAATGTGTACAAATTCTAGAGCTATCAAAAAGACTACGGTGAAGTATAGATTTTGTTTTGCCTAGATGGATGACATTATGAATTTCTTGAGTGGAGCGAAGTACTTTACAAAGATAGATTTGAAGAGTGGATATCATCAGATTAGAATCAGAGAAGGAGATGAGTGGAAAACACCATTCAAGACAAATGAAGGGTTGTATGAGTGGCTGGTTATGCCTTTTGGATTGAAAAATGCACCAAGTACTTTCGTGAGGTTGATGAATGATGTAGTGAAGAAATTCTTGGGTAAGTTTGTGATTGTGTACTTGGATGAAATCTTGATTTTTAGTAAAAGTAGAGAAGAACATTTGTTGCATATAATGAAATTCTTGTAGAGATTGAGAGAAGAGAAGTTATTGATAAACATTAAGAAATGTAGTTTCATGAAGGAGTAGTTGGTATATGTAGGATTTGTGATATTTGTGAATGGGTTGAAGATGGATCCTGAGAAGGTAAGAGCAATTGTTGAGTGGCCTACACTAGATAACATTGGAGTAAGATCATTTCATGGATTGGATAATTTCTATATAAATTTCATTAGAAATTTTAGTTATATTTGCAGTCCTATGATAGAAGCAATGAGAGGGGATAGAAAATATTTTAGATAGACATTTGGAGCATATCGAAGTTTTGAGTTGTTGAAATAAAAGATGACTGAGCAACCTATGTTGGATTTATCAGATTTCAATAAGGTATTTCAAGTAGACTGTGATGCAAGTGGAAATGCAATTGGAGCACTATTAAGTGAAGAGGGAAGACCCATAGCTTATTTCAGTGAGAAGTTGAATGATGCTAGGAGAATATATTCAGTGTATGATAAGGAATTTTATGCCATAGTTTAAGCCTTGAAGAAGTGCAAAATTTATTTTTTTCCTAAGGAGTTTTTGTTGTATACAAATCATCAAGCATTCTAGTATTTGAATAGTCACATGAAGTTAAATTAGAGACACATGAGGTGAGTAGAGTTCTTGTAGAGTTATACTTTTGTTTTGAAACATAGGAGTCGAAATTCAAATAGAGTTATTGATGCTTTCAGTACGAGAAGGAATTTATTAACAAAGATGAGATTGGAGGTATTAGGTTTTGATGAATTGAAGAACTTGTATGAAGAAGACCCAAATTTTGCAAAACCCTAGAAACCTTGTAAAGAGCCTATTTTGGAGGATAGAATCTAGTAGTTGGATTATTTCATTCAGGAGGATATATTTTTAAGAGGAAATTAGCTATGTATACCCCAAATTTTAATGAGGGATAACCTAGTGAAGGAGAAGCATAGTGGAGGAATGTCAAGACACTTTGGAGTTGACAAGATAGTGGCATTGGTGAGTGAGAATTACTTTTGGCTGCAGATTCATAAGGATGTTAGGAGATTTGTGTAGAGTTGCAGAGTTTGTCAAATTGCAATGGGGAGTAGTTAGAATGTTGGATTGTATAATTTTTTGACAGTTCTAGAGAGATCTTGGGAAGATATAAGTATAGATTTCATACTTGGTTTACCGAAAACACAAAGAGGTAATGATTTTGTATTTTTGGTGGTAGATAGATTTTCTAAGATGACACATTTCATACCTTGTAAGAAGACAACAAATGCAGTACATGTAGTAGATTTGTTTTTTAGAGAAGTTGTTAGATTGCATGGGCTACTTAGAAGTATTATTTTAGATAAAAGTTTTAAAGGTTGTTGGTTACTTTTGGAGGACACTTTGAAAGAAGTTGAAGACAGATTTAAAGTTTAGTTCTACTTTTCACCCATAAACAAATGGACAAAAAAAAGTAGTAAACAAGAGTCTAGGGAATTTGCTAAGATGTTTGGTTGGAGAAATACCAGAAGTTGGGATTTATTCCCTACACAAGTAGAGTTTTCTTACAATAATTGATTGAATAGGAGTACATGAAAGACACCATTTGAGATTGTTACTGAAGTTCACCCTAGAGGTATATCAGAATTGAAATACATCAATACAGAAGATAAGAGGAGTACAAAAGTAGAAGAATTTGTAGAACACAAATAGAAGTTGCATACTCAAGTAAAATAGCAATTGGAAGACATGAACCAGATGTATAAGGAGAAGGCAGATGAAAAGAGGAGACATAAGGAATTTGAAGTTGGAGATGAAGTGATGGTATATTTGAGGAAGGAGATATTTCCAATTGGTACATACAATAAGTTTAAGATGAGCAAGTTTGGACCTTGTAAGATCTTGAGGAAATTTGATTCAGGAAATGCATATGAAGTGGAGTTATCGAAAGGTTTGGGAATATCACCTATATTCAACATTGCAGATCTATATCAGTATCATGAAGCAGAGTTTAGTGAAGACACTTAAATAAAATTGGAGAATCAACTTCCTAAACATCAGTTAGATGAGATTGAGGAGATTTTGAATATCAAAAATGGGAGGAAGACTACTAGAAGATAGTACAAATAATATCTTGTGAAGTGGAAAGGTAGACCAGTGGAGGATTCTTCTTTGATTTCTCAAGCTGAGGTAGACTGACTTTGTTTTCCTTTGGCCCTAGAAAAGTGAGGGACTCACTTTTTAATAACCCTAGATTTCTAATGCAGGAGCATCCTTCGTTCTTGGAAATCTTGCATCAACCAAAAATATTTTCTTTTATTTTTTTGTTCTTTTATTCTTGCTCAGTTCCTATTGGTGGATTCATCATCTTTGCTCACTAGACCCTATGGATCTTGGAGTTCATCGTCTACATGTTCATTTTCCTTTTTCTAAGATTTGAGTGTGATTAGATCTCTTTTCTAGGAGTGTCACCAGCCTTCATTATAGGTCCACACTTCATCTTATGCAACTATTGAAGAGTAATTCAAATTTGAGGCTAACTTATTCCTGCACATGTTACATTTTCTTCCCTTGGAGAATGTGATGATCTTTGGTTGACCCAGATGTTTCTAGAGTTGTAGATATAGTATAGAGCTTGTAATTGATCATATGAATAGGTAGTAGAACTAGAAGAGGCAGTAGAGTTAGTAGTTGATTAAGTGGTTAAGATTGATCAAAATTGTAATAGTTGAGCTCGCATATAGGAGCATGTTAAAATGTTGCATATTTGATCAGGCCTGTGAGCCAACTTTGTAAGCCTAGATGTTGCTGGCTGAATGTAATTGAGATAATTGTTAATGCGGATATTCCCATCTGCATTTGCCTCCATATTCTATGTTTCTTTCATTGTATTACTCTTGTTGCACGGTCCAAACTGTTCTCTTTGACGTGTCTCCTACTGTTGCTTCCATCATATATAAGTGATGGAAGGAATCAAAAGGAACCCCTAAGGACTACATCCATAAAAAATATATAATATATATCCCATCCAGGAGAGAAAGAGTGAGATTATAGATTCCCCATATGATGTTCAAAGTAGTTCATTTGCCAAAGATGAGTGCCTAAAAAATAGTATATAATACAATGCATATGAACAAAGTTCCTCCCCTTGGAAAGAAAAAAATTCAATGGTGGATGTAAAAATAATGCCAATTCCAACAACAAAGATGAAGGAAGAATTTTCATGATAGGCGTCTCTAAAAATTTCTTAACTGACTCCATGATAGAGATGCCATATCTAAATTAGGTGTTATCACAATCAATGAACATGAAAAAATCAATACTATGTGGAAAATCATTAATAGTAACATCAAAAGATAATTATGATTTGGAAATAATTATGCAATATATATCCTTAAAAAAGAGATGAATATTGATAGTTGTGCCCTATAAATCTACAATATGAGATGCACAATTTTTTTTTGATATTTTCAAGTAGGAAACCCACAAAGATGAATCTATAATATTATGATGATTCTACTGAACTTAAGTAACCTCTAAAGAAGTAGAAATATGAGGGGTCTCAATAAATGATTCTACACAAGGAATGAATGAAGGTGAATGATCAAATATTATCTTTGTAGGAGGTGAGGGAGAATCTAAATAAATATTATCTCCTTATCATATAAAGAGACAAAGTATTCAAAAAAATAAAAATCCTTAATAACAACATAGCTATATAATATATTACATAAATCATTAAAAGGTACAAGATAGTTTGAAATAATATCAACTAGAAATGATTTTGTATCGTGATCCCAATATATCTCTCAAAATTTAGTTCAAAAAGAACGAGGACACTCAATGTTTCTAGTGGCATTCAAAATGACATCATCACTACATAAATCAATCAATCCTAAAATATCTTCATTTATAGTTACAAGTCTAAAAAAAATCCTACATGTAATACCTAGTTGGTAAAAAATACCATAAAATATGGCAAGGATAAAGCCAACATAGATGTTTGAAGATGCAATCTATAAATTACATATAGTTCCCCTTCTCAAGAGGATTAGAGAAGGATGAAATGTAAATCCCATAATTTACCAAAATAGATTGCCAAATTAAATAGACATAAAACCTTAAAACAATAATTAGAATCCCCCTAATGCTCATGCATCCTATTGTAGGCAAGAGGTCACAAGCTATAGTATCATCTCCATCCTCATGGTACCAAAGGATGTGCCATGCTAGTGTCATTGTTCATGTGATTTTTTTTTATGACGCCCACTATAATTTATAGGGGGGCTACCATATTGTACACTCTAAAAAAACTAAAATAAAATTATAATCTCTCTAATATCATCAATACTAAAATTTAAGCTCCTCCCAAGAAGACAAGATCTCTCTAGGTGTGAAGATGTCCAAATTATCAATTAGAATGATATATAAATAAAATAAATAAAAGATACTTGGGGCTAAATTAGGAGAATGTGAATAAATAGATATCTAAAGATCTCCTATAATAACCCATCCTATATTATTACTTAAATAACATTATTGTATTTGACACATGAATATATTCCAAATAAAAAAGAGATAACTAGTGGCTAATGCAACTGAGGGTAAATTCTAAGGATTAGATTAATAAAGCATGTAATTCATGAATGACAATAAACCCAAAGTCCTATCGAGTACAAAGGAATTCAAATTATAAAACAGTTATACCTGTTTCTTGAAACTTCCATGATTACCTCCATAGTACCTTCTTACTTGTTGGATGATGCTTTGCCCTTAGATTTGTTGTGCGAGCAATCTGCAAATGTCTAAGTCCTACAACAAGCCTTGAAGGATTTGATAAATGCCTAAAGTCTATGCCTATGACTATGACAATGCCTATGCCTAAACAATGCTAAGATTTGATCAAAAAGAAAATAATAAATGCTATGAGAAATCTAAGAATGCAAGCATGAAAGTGTAATGCCTGTAATATGTGTGTGTAATCGAAAAGTGAGAGGGAAATGGCATTTTATAGAAAATGCCATTTTGAATGGACGGGCGAGATTGACTTTTGACAAAGACCTAAAATCAGAGGCCCAAATTTAATCTGACAATCCCTAATCAGGGTTAGGTCAAAATCCTTAAGCGAGTGGTCAAGATGCCACCTGAGAAAATCAAATCAGCGGTGGAGAATAAATGAGTAAATTAATTTAGAAAATAAAGATTTTCAAAAATCAAGAAGATAAAGACTTCCTGATTTGTGAGATTCAAAAAATCAATAAGATAAGAATTGGACTGAAGATAAGATTTGAAAAATCAAGAATTTGCCCGATTACTTGATTTTTGGAAGATTAGTTACTATTTTGAATTAAATTAATTCAAAATAATGATTTTGTGAGACAATAAATAATCTTTTTCAGATTATTTACCAAAATGGACTGACATTAAGAAAGTGAAGACATTTTAAATAATTTCATTTATTTAAAATGAGAGGAATATTAATTTTGACAATTAAATAATTAAAGATAATTATTTAATTTAGCAGATAAGATTAATTAATTAACTAAATTAATCAATTCATTTAATTATGACAGTTAGTGACATATTAATTAAATAAATAAAATTTATTTATTTAATAATCAGGAAGAAATATATGACAAAGGGTAATTAAATAAATTAAGAAATTTATTTAATTAAGGGAAGACTTAGACAATTAATGACGTATTTAATAAATAAATAAAATTTATTTATTTAATAATCATGAAGAATAAAAAGGCATGAATTAATTAAACAATTATAAATTATTTAATCAATAGTCGAATGTGGACCAAGGAAATAATTAAATGTCATAATTATGTTAGGATGAAAGTGGTAAAAATGAAGCTTACAGGCCTAGGTCATTTTTAAGTGTCTACATTTTGCCCCTCTTGGTCATAATGTCGCTGTCGCATTGTGACAAATAAAATAAGTCAAAAATATGCCCTAGTGAAGGTAAAGGGTATCAATGCCCCCTCGAGAAATTTTTCAAATTTTGAGTCGGTGGCAGAAAAATTTGGAAAGAGTCCTGATAAGTTAATTTAATGACTAGAAAAACAACGCCACAGTCGGTTTTGGATTCAAACATGTTTAAGGTATCCCGCAAGGTTGTCAAACTTGGTCAAATGACCTTCCAGTATTAACCTTGGTTGAAAAATGTCATTTTGACTTTATAAATAGGTTGACAAAGGGGTAAAAGTCAATTCATTTCTACTATTTACCTTATGAATTTGGAGAGTTCAGAGTGAAAAAGCACAACAGTGAGGATGGTGATTCCAGTGTCAGAGCATCACAGGGAGATCATATGGACATTCAGATGGCCAGAGAGCTCAGAGCTAGCGGTATGTACCCTTGTCCTATTTTGTAATTTTTTTGTTTTGCATGTCAATTTTAGCTTCCTGGGGCAAACAACTAATGCGCCATGACGCATTCGCTATCGCGTTCAATGCATATGATGCATCGCGACACAAGTGCGAAATCAAATCAGGCTAGAACAGTGGTTTGTGTTGCATTTGACAAATACTGCGACGCATTTGACTTATCTAGTCGCAATTGAATACCGGAATGCTGCAATCGCCATTTGGTAACACATTCGTTATTTTTATCGACGCAATTGTTATTATCCAACGCATTCATCCTATTGTAACGCATTTGTCAAATTTCGCGACGCAAGTGTTAACATGCACCGCATTTGCAGTGTTGGACCGCATTTGATATTCTGAACGATGCAGTGGATGATTTGAGATGCAATTTCCTTAATGAGACGCATTTGCATTTTACCTTGACCTATGTTGATTTTGATATTTTCATACCCTTAGATGCTTTTCATGATGCTGACAGCTGTCCAGAAGGTACTAATATATTGTTCATCTTTTTGCAGAGTTAGCTTGCCCCTATCTATACGCGAGAGAGTAGACCGATGAAATTTCAGTTTGCTGACCAGTTGAGCCCATGAGAGCGGCGACGATTGATGTGACTGGGACTATACTATGCTACTTACATGCCTGCCATTTGGGCGAACAGGGGATTATTGACTGCGCTGTCTGAGCGGTGGCATTCAAAAACTTGTTCATTCCACCTTCCGACAGATGAGGCTACCATTACTCTAGAGGACGTCTACCAGATTCTTCGAGTACCTATCCGAGGGGAGTAGATCATTTACAATCGACGACATGGCGAGTAGACCTTTCGAGCTTACTACCGAGACTAGGGTGCAGGACTAGGCATCCAGGGTTATGAGATCAGGTAGGAGTTCATGGCGGATCACTATGGTCACTTTTATGCATTCCTTTTCAACCTTGATTGTAGGTATTTTGGTTTCCAATCATCAAGGACATGCATTTTCTATTGGTTGGGGTGATGTCCTGGTTGGCATAAGGTGAGACAGGACCATTTATGCTTGGGGTCCTTGCTTACTGGGGACACTCTACCATCAGCTACATGATGTTGCCTATAGGAGAGGAGAGAGAATCTCGTGTGGGATTACACTGATGATGATATGGGACTAGGAGCACATATCCATATTTCGTCCACCGATTGATAGACCCCAATTGGCTAATGGTATGCCTTATGCTTATTAATACGCTAGTGCTTTACAGTAGACTCGGATGGGCAAGACAGGCTGGTGGCGACACAAGATTGACACGATGGTGTCTTTCATCTAGAGATAGTATAGAGACTACGTGCAGTGGGACGATGAGGTAAATCACTTGAGTTTGTGCAGGAAGTTCAAATATTTGATTGGTCGAATAGTACAGACATCACTGATTATTGAGATGTATTTTCCACAGTGTGTTCTGAGGCAGTTCAGAGAGCAGTAGGGTGCACCTACAGGGATAGCTGAGTACGCCAGGTCTTCTAGAGAGTATGCTTGGGGACCAGCCATTCCAGTGCCTTTCATAGAGCAACAAATTGACGGGCTAGTAGCCCAAGCATGGGGATGGAGGGGAAGAGTGGCCGATCTCGCGACAATAGCTGATTATGACTTATGGTGGTAGACACATAGGCCAATGCCATTGACGGATCCGGATGGGCCAGCTCCAATAGACAGACGATCAGTGATTCCTCGTGTGCCACAAGCCAGGTGAGGTGGTAGTGGTAGAGATGGAGGCAGGGGGAGAGGCAGAGGCAGAGATGGAGGTAGGGGTGGAGACAGAGGCAGAGACGGAGGCAGGGGTAGAGATGGGGGTAGAGGCAGAGATGGAGGCAGGGACAGAGGCAAGGGTGGAGATGGAGGTAGAGGTGGAGATGATGGTGGAGATGGGAGTAGAGGTGGGGATGATGGTAGAGATGGCAGGAGGTGACGGCAGGATGGGCAGAGATAGGTCTAGAGGGTGCGCCCACGAGTGGCATGGGTAGCATTAGACACTATCCCTGAGGTTGGAAAGGAGGGGGAGAGAGAGGAGCAGCCCCGACAGGAGGGAGAGGGTGAGGAGAGACAGGAGGAGGAGGTTGTAGAGGATGTAGCAGAGGATGTGGCGGAGGTGGAGAGGCAGGAGGAGGGGGTGGAGATGGGGGGATAGGAGGAGGAGGTGGAGGTGGGGGGACAGGAGGAGGAGGTGACTGAGGATGTAACGGAGGATGTGGCAGAGGTGGAGAGGCAGGAGGAGGGGGTGGAGATGGGGGACATGAGGAGGAGGTGGAGGTGGGGGGACAGGAGGAGGAGGTGACTGAGGATGTAGTGGAGGATGATGATGAGGAGGACAATGCCATGGATGAGGCCAAGAGACTCCTTAGATGGAAAATGGTGGAGGGAGAGGAGGAGATACCCTCTAGTTCAGTTTTGCCTCAGGATGCCATGACAAATCAGAGGGTGGCCGACCTACATCAAATATTAGATGAGAGGACAACATAGGTTAGGGAACTACAGGTAGAGTTAGAGGTAGTCCGGGTAGAGCGGGATCAGGCAGTGATCTGCCAGTAGGATTCGGCTCAGTGGTGCACTTAGTTCGTAGCATTATGCACAGGGCCCGTAGGGGACATTGCTCGAGAGTTGGCCAGAGTGAGCATGAGATTGGGGCAGTATTGGACATTGTATGAGCAGGCAGTGCCACTGGAGTGACGATATCCTACTTTGTCTTGGTCACAGTTGAGGATAGGTAGTGGCCACAGATCAGGCAGTGCCAGTGGTTGTAGGAGTCACACTAGCATCAGAGGATCTACCTCGACAAGGCACACATCAGTACACAGGTCACATCACTCATGCCAGCATACTCTAAGTCACCATTAAGGTCATAGCCATAGGTTGACTGGTTCATTGCAGAGGTCAGTATAGGTACATCCACCAGTGATCGATCCATCTTCTTCTCAGAGTCCAACCGCAGTGACATCACAGGTATCCATTGCCATTGAGATGACACCGTCCTTCACAGTTCCACAAGTGGCATAGGCAGAGGTTGCGACAGGTCCCCCTATTAGTTCAGTCCCAGCATTAGAGTTGCAGCCGCCACACTCTTTACAATGAGGGGATGATGAGAGTCGACCCTAGAGGCATTTTGTTATTATGACCCACTATGTATAGATTATTGAGCCTGCGAGCTCCATTTTTTGGATATCCCATGACTTTATCCTGTGACTTTGTACATTTTTGAGATGATACTATATGATGATGCAATTTTTGATGTGGCCTACATGTGTTATGTGATGCTCTTTGATTTAATGTATTATGATGTGCATGATGTATGATGTTGATTTATGATGTAGCATGTATGTCTTATGATGCTTATTTATGATTTTGATGTTATGATGATGCAATGCTTACTTATGTGAGATGATAATGATAATGATGTGCATAATGTTTTTAATAAAAGATGCAATGTTGATGACGATGTTAATGCAATGTTTGTGATTATGTATATGATTTGATACTATGGATGATATATGTATGGACCAAATGCAATGTTTATATGATCATGTATGCACTTATGTTTTTGAATGTCACAGGATATCATCGTGAGATGGAGGAGAGAAGATGACGATACTGATGGGAGAAGATGACCAGACTGAAGAAGAGGAGATTACCAGACTAATGAAAATGCATGTTAATTCCTAGACCAAATCCTTCAAAGCTTTATTATAGGACCTTAATATTTATTGCTCTTAATCATCATTGGGTAGACTATTGTAATGGCTAAGAAACACCATGATATGACATAGATCAAGATGTGCAAGGTCATACCATTACATAAGACAAGCAGTCGCAGAAAAGGATGATCATGACTCATACTAAGAGCGTGATTGCCCTAGTCTTTTTGTCATAATCCACCTCAAACAGAAAAAGGCAAGGACAAATCATGAAACGTCATTGCTTCTCTAAATCTTGTTTCCAAGACATCCTTGAGAAACTAGTGGCATGATTGTCAAAATACAAAAATAGAGCCCTTACCATGATATGTCATTATTTTTCTAAATCCCAAAATTAGGATCTCACTGAGAAACTAGTAGTCATGCGTGTCAATCATCATGATACGTTGCTGCTTCTTTAAATCCCGCTTAGTGGGATCTCGTTGAAAAACTAATATCATGATAAAAACTAAAAGACAATTTTCAAGTGTTTTCCAAGTGCGTCTAGATATCCATTGTTCTGATGTCAAGATGTCAGGTTTAATGATGATGAGATGCCCAAGTATTAAAGCTTTGATTCTGCTCAATCGACAAATGTCCAAGTTTGCCAAATTCAGGAAGCACACATCCTCAATAATATGAATGTCAAGAGAATTGAACTCCAAATGCCATGTGACAGTGATTATGACGATGCCTAGGAAGGACCCATCCTAAGGCATAAATGACACAGTTGGTTCTTCAGAAAGACATATCTGAAGAAAATTGATGTTAAGAGGAGCGATCCTTAAATGCCAAGAGGATCCCACAAAATGCTAAATGACAGTGCTAGGAAGGACACATCCTAAGACATGAATGACCAAGGCTATCTTTCAGAAGGACACATCTGAAGATTAACCTAAAGTTGACAATTTCACAAGTTATCATGATTTGACTTGCTTTGACTGAGTTTGACTTGTGTTTGACTATATGTCGATTTTGTCATGATGATATGACTGACATGTTAATGAGATTGCCATATTGAAATAACTGATTGTCATGATTTGTTCTTAGGAGTTTACCCATTTTGGAGTGATTCACTTTGTCTCAAAGATATTCTGATGTGTGTGCCAGTGTAGTGTCATGAACCCTAATGGACTGACCTAGTGCGGCCTCAGGGGCTCATCGACAAATGGCCTTGCCTATGTCATACACTTAGAGACCTTGTAGTTCGACATGACCAATGAATTTGTCCCAAGGATAGAAGTTTGAATCATGATTTTATTCTAACAAACCTAAATGGACTGACCTAATGTCTCAGAGACTCAAATATGAGTCTTGCCTACGTAGCAAATGCATAGAGACAACATAGTTTGGACAAATCACAAAGACTGATTGATATGACTGACTTTGACAAGATATGACAATGTGTTTGCATTCTTCAAGCAGTTTGATGTTGTGTTTGTGGTTTTCTTTAAGATGTTTTATGATTTTTAGATCTTTCTTCAGGACATTTTATGATGTTTTTGTCTTTTTTCAGGACATTTTATGATGTTTTTGCCATTTTTTTCAGGACTTTTTGTGATGTTTTTGGTCTTTTTTCAGGACTTTTTATGATGTTTTTGGGCTTTTTTCAGGACTTTTTGCGATGTTTTTGGTCCTTTTTTAGGACTTTTTGTGATGTTTTTGGTCTTTTTTCATAACTTTTTGCGATGTTTTTGGGATTTTTTATTTTCTTTTCTAGGAATTTTTGCGATGTTTTTGCTCTTTTTTAAGGAATTTTTGCCAATTTCCAAGATCATGTGCGACATCCACTACAGTTTCATGATAAAATTTTTTCCCCCAATCAGGTCCAAGACTTAGCCATTTTTAAGGAACATGGACAGGATACTGTTGGTTTACTAGATGGGCAGTCATCAGGACTCGATGTCAATCATTTATCCACTATGATAGGTAGGGTAGAGTGTGGTGGCGATTTGCGTAATAATGTCAGAAATACCTTTCATTCTAGGCTAAGGTAGACAAAGTGACAGTAGATGGTAGAGCAATGATTGACTACGCATGGCACCTGTTTGCCAGGTTTTCACCATGGTACTTGTCCAAAGTGTCTGTTTGCCAGGTTTTCACTATTGAATGAATCAATTTTCTCTTTACTATTTTCTTGACTTTTTTTTTTTTTAAAAATTATTTTTCAACTCAATCCTCTAATGCTATGCATAGAACTTTCGGAGATGTAAACTGTTAATGGGCTCTGTCAGTTGTTCTCCATCTAGTGTGGCCAGCTGATAAGCTCCAAAACTGAAAGAAGATATGATAATCTAGGGACCCAACCAGTTTGGTTCAAACTTTCCCAGATTTTCTCTGTCGGCTTGGTTCTTGGGGTTCTGCATGAGAACTAGGTTGCCAATGTCAAATTGTCTGACCATAACCTTCTTATTGTAGCTATGACAAAGACAGTTCTGATATGCTTGGATGGTTCAGTGAATTTTTCCTTCTTTCTTCCAGCATTTCCAGCTCGTGCAAGCGTGATTGTCGATACTCCTCTTCATTAGTTAGACCCTTCAGGGAGACTCATAATAAAGGAATTTCCACCTCAATGGGAAAAATGGCCTCAGTGCCAAAGACTAGGGAGAATGGAGTGGCCCCTATAGGTGTATGAATGCTAGTTCGGTAAGCCCCCAGGGTAGGGTTGAGTTGTATGTGTCAGTCACGACCAATGTCATTGATAGTATTTTTGAGGATTTTAAAAATAGTTTTATTGGATGCCTCGGCTTGACCATTTCCTTGTGGGTAGTAGGGAGATGAAAAATGGTGTTGAATGTGAAATTGCTCACATAACTCCCAAACGTCTTGGTTTTTAAACAGATGTTTGTTGTCAGTGATGATGGATTGCGGAAGGCCATACCGGTAAATGATGTAGTTAAGGATGAACTTTGATATTTGTTTGTTGGTAATATATGTCAATGGGATGGCTTCAATCCACTTCGTAAAATACTCAGTGGCGGTGATAATGAAATTGTGGCCATTGGAGGAGGCTGGATGGATTTTACCCATGAGGTCGAGTCCCCATTGAGCGAAGGGCCAAGGAGAAGTGATTGGTCAAAGTTCCTATGCTGGAGCATGGATCAAGTCACTGTGAATCTAACATTTGCGACAAGTCCTCACATATTCAATTGCATCCTTTTCAATTGTTGGCCAATAATACCCAAGTCTCGTTACTTTCTTAGCTAGAGTAGGACCACTTGAATGAGATCTGCATATACCATTGTGCACTTCGTGTAAGGTCGTACGCGCTTCGTTGGTGTTGAGACATCTAAAGAGGGTGTCATCAAAACTATGGAAGTACAGGGTGTCACTGACAATGGCATACTTTGCAGATTTTTGGATGAAGGACTTCCTTTGGTTATTAGAGAGGTTCAGTGGAAGGGTTTGAGATTTTAGGTAATCATAAATGTCCTGATACTAGGAAGAGTTGGGACCAACAAGTTTGCAAACCATTTCTTATTTTGGAATATCATATGCCAGGATTAAAAGATGTTCTATTAAGAACTCAAATTGTGACATATTTTGAGGGATGTCCAAAAGAGAACCAATAGTGGCCATTGCATCAGCTGCCTTATTTTGTGTCCTGGGGATTTGTTCAAAAGTAATCAATTGGAAGTATGTCAAAAAACTATCCACCATTCTCTTGTAGGGAAGCAACTTCTCATCCTTTGTTTCATAGTCATCATTCACTTGGTTGATAATGAGTTGGGAATCCCTGAATACAAGCAATGTTTGAATTTTCCATTTAATTGCCATTTTTAGACTTGTGACTAGTGCTTCATATTTAGCAATGTTATTTGTACAAGGGAAAGTGATCCATAATTCCTTAGGAATTGAAACCCCTTGTGGTGTGATAAACAAGATTCCAGCGCCTGAGCCATGACCAGTATGAGACCCATCAAAATATAGCTTCCATGGTACTGCTGGTTCCACATGAAAAATGGACTCATTAGGAAAATCAGTTACTAGTGGATGAGTGACTTGAATCGGTGCATCTGCCAGCTAATCTACTATTACTTGTCATTTTATTGCCTTATGCTTCACATATTGTATATCATACTCGCTTAGTATCATGACCCATTTTTCCAACCGGCCTGCTAATGCCGCCCAACTTAAGAGATATTTCAGTGGATCAATCTTGGCAACTAGCTATGTCTGGTGATTGAGCATATAGTGTCTTAGTTTCAGGGATACAAATACAACATCAATGCATGCACATTCAATGTTTGTATAGTTCAACTCATACCCTATCAGTGTGCGGCTGATGTAATAGATGACTCATTCTTTTCCTTCATGATCATTTTGTGCCAGTAATGCCCCCAGTGATGAACTAGTGGTTGAGATGTATAGGATCAATGGCTTTCCATGAATTGGAGGCATGAGGATTGGTGTTGACAGTAGGTAATCTTTGATTTTCTAAAAGGCTTCTTGACATTTATCTGTCCATACAAAGGGGATACCCTTGTGCAATAGATACTAGAATGGGTGACACTTATCTGCCAATTTGGCTATGAAACGCCGAATAGATTGTACTCTACCTTGTAGAGTTCTTAGTTCACTAATTCTTCTGGGCGGAGGCATGTCTATGATGGCTTTGACCTTTGTTGGATCAACCTCTATTCCTCTTTGGGAAACTATGTATCCCAGGAGATTTCTTGATGTGACCCCGAAAACACACTTCTTAGGATTTAGCCAGACTTTGTACTCTTCAAGTCTCTTGAAAATTGTGTCAAGTACCTTCAGATGATCTTTCCTGGTTTCTAATTTGGCCAATAAGTCATCTACATAATCTTCCATTATTTTTTGCATCATGTCATGGAAGATTGTGGTCATAGCCCTTTGGTATGTGGCACCTGCATTTTTGAGACCAAATGGCATGGCATTCCAACAATATGTACCCCATGGGCAAGTAAATGCTATTTTGTGCTGGTCTTTAGGAGCAATGGGAATCTAATTATAGTTGGAGAAACCATCCATGAGGGATAGCATCTCATATCCTGTGGTGAGGTCAACTATTATGTCAATGTTTGGCAAAGGAAAGTCATCCTTTGGGCATGCTTTATTTAGGTCTCGAAAGTCTGTACATACACGGATCATCCCATTTGGCTTTGTCACCGAGACCAGGTTAGAAATCCATTCAGCATAATCAATTGACCATCTGAATCCGGCATCTATTAATTTCTTTAACTCGACCTTGACCAATAGAGCAACTTGAGGGTGCATTTTGCACAACTTCTGCTTGACTGGTTTAGCATTACGTAATAGCGGGAGATGGTGCAGAACTAGTTCTGGGTCCAACCCTGGCATGTTAGTATAGGACCATGCGAAGTTGATTTTTCGTTTTGCAAAGAATTTATGAAATTCTAGTCTCTTGTCTTTATTTAATGATGCAACAAAGAGGACCATCTTGGGATCTTCTACAGTTGATATGTTATCCTCTATTGTGTCTTCGATTAGCTTAGCCGATTTCTCCTGTTGCATGGGGAGAAAGTCTAGTCCTCCATCTTTGGGTGCCTCAACGAGGTTTTCACCCGCAGATACGTCCTTTATTTTTACTATTTTATCATCAAGAGGTGCCTTTCGGTTTTCACCTAGAGACATTTCACTTTTTGTTTTATTCTTATTTTTACTTTTGCGACTAGAGGATGGAGCCGTCTAGCCGAAGTATGCCGTGCAGTCTAAATCAATGGCGAATCCTGATTTGTGGTCCCCACTGGGTATGCCTTCTTGTAATCCCATAAATTTAGCAATTGCCTCATCATTCTGAAATGTGTCTAGGACTGGTGGTCCTTGTTGGTCCCAATCGACTAACTCGTGGTAAACTAAGGAAATGCCATCATCAATGTTGGTGAATTGGGGTGAGGATGCAGACAACATGCAAACATATTCAGTGATGTTGTAGATGAGATTATCATCATCCAACTTGAGATCGAACTCTATCCAATATTCTCCTTCACTAGTGTCATATTCATTGTCAAAATAAGGGGTGAAGGTTTTAGAGCCCTGATTGTCAATGTCGTCTAATACTTCAGATGGATTGGACCGAATGGGTTAAGATGATGGGTGTTGGACATTATAGGAAGTGGTAATGGGACTTTGACTATTTGGTGCCTATTCAATTTTGAATGTTTGCCAAAACTGTTGTTCAGAGGTCAGTTCCCCTGGTTCGACAAACAAATCATAAAGACAATAGTCACTTAGGGATCGTTCTAATCCAAATTCCAACTCTTGGGAGTCCATTTCGGTGAGGGTTTCCCTAGTAGTCTCGACACTATATGAAGCATGTACTCGATCATTTGAAAGTCCAGAGGTACGTCGATCATCATTTTCAGGTGATCCAAACCTTAATCCAAGATACTTCAAAATTTGAAAAGTTTCTATGGGTTCCCTTCAGCCAGTTTTATTTCTTCCTAGGCCACTAGTACCATCGTAGCCTTAGCCTTCAAGATGTCATAACCTTTGCCATATTTTTGAACTAGTAACGGGGGTAGTGTGATAGTATCCTTATAAATCCATCCTGTAATGTCAGTAAGGTCTTCCTTACTCATGTCTCCCTACTTGATAACAACTATTTTTAGTGGAACTTTGAAAGTTTCCTGAGGTTCCATTCTGAAACATGGCCGACCATAGACCTTCGGAGACCTGGGCATTGTTGTTATGCTATATGCTGTGTGCAGTTTGAATTCTCCATAGCCAAGGTCCTGGATTTTGATAGTGGATTCTGTCTTAGGGCTAGTGGAAGGTGGTGGTATGGCGGAAGATGTGGATGGAGCGAATGTGGAAGATGGCATGAGTGTGGACAGGTCAATGTATTTGGATGATGAGGAGCTAGATGCTTCTCGGTTAATAGGTACTTAGTTTTCAGAGATACCCCTTAAGTTTGTACAATATCGAAAAGGGTCGGGGTCTCCATATATGGTTATTTTTGTGCCGCTAAATGGGAACTTTAGGCATTGGTGATATGTGGACGGAACCGATTTTAAGGCATGGATCCATGGACAGCCGAGCAAGATGTTGTATGGTAATTCCAAATCTAGGACCTGGCAGGTTGTGTCCACAATGACTGGTCCCACTCTGATAGGGAGAGAGATAACGCCATGTGAAGAGTGTTCCTTGTCATCGTATGCTTTGATCACTATACTCTTTGTTGGGTCTACACACGCATCAGAGAACACTAGAGCCTTAACCAGTTTGAGGGAGCATATATTCAATCCTGCTCTGCCATCTACAAAACCAGTTTAACTTTGTTCTTGTGGACAAAAGTTTCTATGTGCAATGCATCATTGTGGTTGGTTTTAGGTGATGAGTAATCTTGATCCGAGAAGGTGACGTGGTGAGGCATAGTGAGATATCCCACCATGGTTTCAAATTGATTGACATCGATGTCCTTGGGGACCAACGACTCAAGCAAGGTTTTATCTAGGATATATTTATGTGCGGGAGATATGCGAAGAAGCTCAAGTATAGAGATTTGTTTGGGAGTCTTTTCTAGTTGGTCAATGAGGTTGAATTAACTTTTGGGTTTCCATTGCTTTGTGGTCAGGATAGTTTCTAGCTATTTAGTAGATGGGGCAAGTTGTGTCTGTTTAAAAGATGGGCCCGGTATGGTGATTTTGGCTTGTCTAGCTAGAGGTGGACCAACTATAGTGACCTTGCCACTGTGAGTAGTAGCATTACATTGGGGTGCTCTTTTGACCATAATGGTATTGATCAATTCATCATTAGTTCAGACATTATTTATAATTGGTCCACTGGAATAATCATACTTGGCTCAGGCGAAGTTAGCTTGATTCAGTGGACCTAAAGTGGAGGCCTTATGAGAACCATGGTCCTGCAGTGGATTCTTATGGATAGTATGATCTGAATTGGAGGAGAATTGTGATCCCCCTACTTCAATGGTGCGACTTTCAATAAGATCCTATATTAGATTTTTCAATTATCAACAGTTAGAGGTTGTATGTCCTTTTGCTCGATGGTATTCACAAAATGCATTGTCATTCCACCATGCTGGTTTGAATTGTCCTGGGTCATACGGTTTTGGTTCTTGAAGTATGATGACCCCATGCTAGAGGAATTTCCTAAGGACTTCCTGAATGTGTTCACCCAAAGGAGTGTATGTGCGACCCCTAGGAAACTGTCTCATCTGATGGTATTGTCCTTGGTTATTTTGACCATTCTGATTGTTTGAAGGGACATTAGTAGGGGGTGTTGATGTCATTGTTGGTTTGGTTTGTTGTTTCACCCCTTTTAAGGCCAGTATAGGACCTACAATGTTTGTAGTCTTGGTGTCAACGACACCGTCATTTGTAACGTGTTTATTTTTTACCCAGTATTTATTCTTGTCGGTGGTTGGATTGACATTTGTGTTTTTGGGACCATATCGTAGTTCTCCCTTTGTGATAAGGGCTTTCTCAATTTGGACCCATTTTTCCA
The DNA here is from genome assembly GCA_007258455.2 of Sequoia sempervirens. Classification (NCBI taxonomy): domain Eukaryota; kingdom Viridiplantae; phylum Streptophyta; class Pinopsida; order Cupressales; family Cupressaceae; genus Sequoia; species Sequoia sempervirens. Next base: position 147,519,731 of record VDFB02049217.1, read on the forward strand.
CTAAGTTTGTGAAGTTTGTGCAATAATGTACTTGCAATGCATATTTTAGGGGCCTAAGAAGTGTTTGCACGAACATGTCGACCTTTTCCCATTTAGGTATATCAATATGACATCGACTAGCTAGACTTCTCCACTTCTGAAAGAATGGGATGAAAGTCTCACCAACATCATCTTGCGTGAGATTGCACAAGCTAGTGATAGAGGTATCCATGTCAATGTTGTACGCATAATTTTTTATGAATTTTCTTTTAAGCTCATCCCATGTTTGGATATCCTTTTGAGTGGAAAACCATTCAAGGGCCTGACCCGCCAGACTTTTAGAAAAAAGTCTCATCAAGTAGTTTGTTCATAGGCGATGTCCATACAATTGGTTGCAAATTCGCGAACATGGTCAATGGGGTTTGTCTTGCCTCTATATTTTGTGAAGTTGGGTGACACATATCCTGGAGGAAATGGAAGCATGTATAAGCTCCTGTCAAATGTGTATATGTTTAGATCATATGATATCTCTGATTTTTGGCTTAATGCATATATGTTTTGGATAGTTTTCTCTAAACCCATCAATCTTGTCTGGAGGGCATCCACAACAGGGTCATTTATGTTTCCGTATGTTGGATTGCCTGGTACACCATGTGTTCCTATTTGTTGTGCATGAATATTGGTGTATTGTGGAGATATGGATTGTTGTGATAGGTATGATGTGTGTGGATTGGCGTGTTGTTGATATTGGAAGTTATGATTGGGTACATGTTGATGAGTATGAACATTCGTTGAGTAGGTTAGGATGTGTCCCTTAGCCATGTGTGTTGTTATCTGGGGGATGTGATGACCATGAATGTTATGATGTGTTAATGATGCCATGGGTTGTGTTACTTGGCCGCCTTGTGTAAATTGTTGAGTTTTCCTAAGAGGAATGTTTGTGTTTGTACCTTGGGAGGCAATGACATTTGACTGTGTTGTCGTGTTAGTGTTTTGTTGTTGTCCTTGGATAATGATACGTCCTGTGCCTCCTCCCGAAGGATTTTGTGAAATACCACTGAGCGGATATGTCGAAGTTGTGCTCGTGGTAGTAGATGTAGCTGTCAAGGGGGATTGTTGTGACTTGATGATGCCCCCATGGTATTTACTATCGTGGCATTTACTGTCATGGTATTTATGGTGTTGGAGGTGTTTGGGATGTTGGGGGTAGCATGCACTGTCATTGTGGTGTCAATGAAAGTATTGTTCGTAGTGTTTGAAGGTTGACCACTTTGTGACATGTTATGTGCGTTATTGTTATTAGGGTCAAGAGGTGTCAAATTTATCGTTGTAATGTCAAATCCTTGTGGTAACTTAGCTCCTTGACTCAATAGTATGGCTAAGTATTTGTCTCTGTCGTAAAGGAGCATTGTTTCAATGAATTGAGAGGCCTCTGGGTCTTGTGCTATTGCCTCTAAGTTTTCCTCAAGTATTTGACCATATTCATTTTTTTACAAGAATTGTTCAAATGCACTGTTTGATGAGGATTGCATTGTCACTGGAGGTTGATTGTTTGAATTGGAAAATGGATCATAAAAGTTCAAGTTTGTGTCATTTGTAGGATTATCGACAGTGGAAATGGGGTCTTGTCAAAAATTTTCCATTTGTCATTGTTTTTGGAGTCTAGTTTCCACCATAAATGAGATTGCTCAAATGGGAATGGCAACTAATAATGATGAAATTATGCAAGATCTAAGTTCAAAATGATGACTAGGATGAATAATGTTTTTGAATTTTTTGTGAATAGGATATGCAATGTAAGATAAGGGTACCTAAGCACTTCTAAGCTCAAACTTTGTTTACAATTTTGGTTTCTAAAGGACTTTGTTGAAAATGACAAGGTGACAAGGTCTAAATGACTAGTGAATTTTCCTAACTAGACTTTTGTGTTGGAAAATCTCACAAAAGAGGACAATGATTAAAAAAAAAAGGGTTTGACAACTTAGTCGAAAAGAGCCTAGTTTCGAAAGCAATGACGTTGCAAATTATGCTGAGATTTGCCTAATCCTAAGTATGCAAAATGTGAACCTAGGAACAACCTAATGTCGAATGTATGCAACTAAAAAGGAAATGAAGGATGAAACCTATGGTGATGAATGCAAACTAATGGTCAAGACTTTGAGCAATTTCAAGTTTGGTTTCTAACAGAATCTTCTTGGAAACAGTGTTTGACAAATTATTGACAAGATGAAGACTTCAGATTTGACTTTGTATGAAGTTTTAAATAGTGATAGGAAAATAAGTCATTTGAGGTGACAATTGCGTCAGGGTTTTGCGAATGCGCCCCAAGTTTAGCAAATGCGACTCGAAAATAGACAAATGGGACTCAGTTTATCAGATGCGACTCAATGACAGTAAGTTTCTTCTCAATTTTTCATATGCAGCTCTGCAGTGTTTAGATGCATCGTGACACATACAGATGCGGTGTTTTAAATGTCAATTGTGGTTTAACAGAGCAATTGTGGTGTAGAAAATCGATTGCGGTTCAACAGATGTGACACAGTTTTATGTAAAGTTTATTTGCTTGTCGTTTTGATGGCAAGTTTGATCTGTTTGGTGTTGAATGTTTTGTTTAGAACTGTGATGAAACCAGAAATCACTTAACAAACATAGTATTTTGAATGTAACCAATCACACATCAAATAAGCACAATCCTAGGTTAGGCCAGGACAGTATTCGCTAGATTCCACACGGGTTTCCCCAACCACATATCTATAGCGTGTGAATTCAGAAGCTTGGCTACACGGGCTCCCCCTTATAGTGCACTCTCTTCTCAGGCCAACCAAGCTTCCAATCCCCATGAAACTCCCATGGTGAGCTAATAACCTCTACTACAAACTACGAAAGTGTGGATGCCTTCACACTAACTGGTGTTGCGCTAGCAAATAGAAGGAATTTGGCTTACTACACAAAAGTTTTTAGTTCGAGACCCCCGTTCGAGTGGCCATACATGGGGCAAGAGATTAATAACCATTGAGGTGGCACTCTAGCCTGAAGAGGTTAAGCTCAACAGGGTTTAAGGGAGTACAACTCCATCTGTATGACACATCCGCACAAGCAACCTTAGGTTTTCCCTTAAGGTTTACATTTATATATCGGTTGGGGGTAGCTTGGCTTTAGCTCCATTGCTGGTTTGAGTCGTGTTGGGGTGACGAAATCCCCAGGTAGGCCCAATTTCTACAGTTGGTAACCGTTTCTCTTACACCCAAGATCGCCCGAAAGCACAAGGGGAGAGGATACTCCGATATACCAAATCATGGGTAAAAATAGATAAAAACGGGTATGGGTTTTTTATCACCAAGTTTTCACAAGGTGAGAGCATACTCCCCTACCACTTTGCAAACACATTCAAACATGATCAAATAGAGGTTCATTTTAATTGCACCAAAAATACAATGTGAGTTACACTAAAAAAATGCAAGCAAATTGTTTAATATTTGGCCTTTGACAATCAAACCTACAAGACAATCTGTTAGTAGTTTTAGCGTTTGTCTTCAACCCATGAAGAGTAATCACCAACAAGATGCAAATCCTGATTAGTAACAGAAACATTATGCTAGGCAGAATGCAGGAAATAAATAGGATAAAAGAAATGCAGAAAACAACAAAAAAATGAATTGAAAATGATAGAAACTTTTACCAAACAATTGCGTCGCAACAAAGTAATTGTGTCACTCTGCATATCAGATGCATTCCAATACTTCAAATGCGGCTTTCTCGAGGTCGATTAAATCATGACCAAGCGATTGTGGCATTTCTATTGTCAGATGCATCGCGACGCATCAGATGCGTCATGATTTAAAAAAAAGTGGTTGCATCGCTCTGTACCTATACTTGCAAAGCAGCAAAAAACACAAAAAAACCATATGGAAATAACCAGAAAAACAGAGTCGGGTTCACCAATGTAACTGAGGGTAAATTCTAATGTTTAGATTAATAAAGCATGTAATTGATGAATGACAATAAACCCAAAGTCCTATCAAGTACAAAGGAATTCAAATTATAAAACTATTATACCTGTTTCTCGAAACTTCCATGAATACCTCCATAGTACCTTCTTACTTGTTGGATGATGGTTTGCCCTCAGATTCATTGTGTGAGCAATCTGCAAATGTCTAAGTCCTACAACAAGCCTTGAAGGATTTGATAAATGCCTAAAGTCTATGCCTATGACTATGACAATGTCTATGCCTAAACAATGCTAAGATTTGATCAAAAAGAAAATAATAAATGCTATGAGAAATCTAAGAATGCAACCGTGAAAGTGTAATGCCTATAATATGTGCGTGTGTAATCAAAAAGTGAGAGGAAAATGGCATTTTATAGAAAATTCCATTTTGAATGGATGGAAGAGATTGACTTTTGACAAAGACCTAAAATCAGAGGCCCAGATTTAATGTGACAATCCCTAATCATGGTTAGGTCAAAATCCTTAAGCGAGTGGTCAAGATGTCACCTGAGAAAATAAAATTGGTGGTGGAGAATAAATGAGGAAATTAATTTAGAAAATAAATATTTTCAAAAATCAAGAAGATAAAGATTGCCTGATTTGTGAGATTCGAAAAATCAATAAGATAAGAATTGGACTAAAGATAAGATTTGAAAAATCAAGAATCTGCCCGATTACTTGATTTTTGGAAGATTAATTACTATTTTGAATTAAATTAATTCAAAATAATGATTTTGTGAGACAATAAATAATCTTTTTCAGATTATTTACCAAAATGGACTGACAGTTAAGAAAGTGATGACATTTTAAATAATTTCATTTATTTTAAAATTAGAGGAATATTAATTTTGACAATTAAATAATTAAAGATAATTATTTAATTTAGCAGATAAGATTAATTAATTAACTAAATTAATCAATTCATTTAATTATGACAGTTAGTGACATATTAATTAATTAAATAAAATTTATTTATTTAATAATCATGAAGAATAAAAGTTCATGAATTAATTAAACAATTATAAATTATTTAATCAATAGTCGAATGTGGACCAAGGACATAATTAAATGTCATAATTATGCTAGGACGAAAGTGGTAAAAATGAAGCTTGCAGGCGTAGGTCATTTTTAAGTGTCTACAGCCAAATTCAACCATAGCTACATATGTCCAATTAAAATGAGTCAAATATTCATATACTAACTTCAAAAGTCAAATTACAATATCAGTTTGAACTTGGATCCTAAGGCCACAAAGTCTTTACATTGTACACTTTCCATCAAGTACATGAATGAATTACATCAAGTTACATCTTAGACTATAATAGTCTTGTGAAAAAGTAAGGTTATTCTTGAACGCTCACCTCCATTGGTGGACAAGAACATGGTTGAAGCACTTTACCGCCCAACCACAAAGCTTATGCTTCATTGGTATTCTTTTGACTTGAAGGATGTTTGACCCTACACATTTAAAGTTTAGCAAAAGAACAATATGCAAGGTGGAATCTAGTGCATTCCCATACATCAAAATTCAATTTTTATCTACAAGATAGAAAAGAAAATGAAAGATCTATGGTAGGAATGGTAGAGAGTAAAATCACAGAGTTCATACATACATAATGAACTGTATTGCTTGGCCAAGCATAATAAATGTGTTGCAACAACAAAAAAAATAGGTTCTAGTAAGGAAAACCTATACTCTTTGAACTCCATTTCAACACCCATGCTGGAAAGTATCTTTCTACTATACATATCATAACAACTATCTACCCTCAAGTAGCATCTACCCTGAGGTGCTCTTGTCAACTAAGGTATCACTGTTCTATTCAAGTATTAAAATATTCTTTCACAAATTTCTTCAAAAGAAGAATCAAAGTACGAATTTACTCTCTAAACAGAAATTAGATTTATGATTCACAAAGTAATTCAATAATCAGCCATATCATTCTTATGACTATTTTCTACTTTTCATCACAAGCATTTTCCTTTTAAAAAAAATATGCTAAAAAAAAAAGAAAGTATGTCACTAGTATGTGTATGTACATAGATAAAGTCTATGTGCATACACATAAATGTGCCTACTTATGTTAAAAAAATTGCATATATTTTGAAATAATCATTAATTAATATTGCAATCTAAAAATAGTATCCCATTTGACGTTTCTTTGTCAAAAATAAAGAATCAGAACAAGTCTATGCTAAAATTTTCAAATATACTATTATTGCATTTTTACAACTGTTATACTCTAACAGTACTATTTACATAAGAACATTCATTGATAAAATAGAACAAGTAGTATTTCCTACTAAATAGTCATAGAACAAGCTTTTTACATATGAACATTAATTGTTTAAGAAGAACAAGTACTATTTCCTACTAAATAATTATAGAATAAGTTGTTTACATATGTACATTCATTTTTTAAACAAAACAAGTACAATTTCCTACTAAACAGTTAGAAAACAAGCTATTTCTATATGTACATTCATTGTTTAAATAGAGAAAGTATTGTTTTCTACTAAACAGTCATAAAACAAGCTATTTCTAACCTAACAGTTTATTAACCAAGGTTGTTTTTGACTACAAAGATAACTTTTCAACAAAATGGTGTCATTGCAAAAGAATAACCACCATTTACATCAACATAATACTATTTGAAATTAAATAGTTACATTTAAAAACAAATAATGTAGTTTTATATGTTTGCTAATCTCAAGCTATTTACATGCTAAAGGATCACTTTACAAGTAAATATTCACTGTTTAAAAATAGATCAGGTTTTCCACTATGAACTTAAAATAAATAAATCAAATAGCCCCATTTCATACATAAGGAAAAAATGTCTATTATTTAGATTCTTGAACACTTTCATCACTAGAAATTTGATGAACAACTTTAATATTATAAAGAAAACTATGTTTTACATGTTTGTTGATGAAATATTTGAGAAAATATTTCAGTCAAAGAAGGAATAGAATTTTTAGGTTCAAACAATACTCTTTCCTTTTTAGGCTACAACAAACAAAGGTTTCTCTAGATTGAACAATCTCAATGTTCGAGTGTCTTCTTTATGAGCATCAAAGATATATTTGAAATTTCCCATGTGGGCTTACTGTTTTATACCGTGCGTGCAGTAATACTCAACATACAGACTTATGTTCATACCATTTACACATTCAAGAGTGATCCCATCAATATTTAGATCAAACTAAGCAAGGCTTGTTGATTCTCTAACTTTTAAACCTTTCCATCGTTCCTATCGAACGAGGTCTACTTCCCATTAGGTAACAATATACACATATTTAAAGCTCTACAAGAATTTTTTCAGGCCCTATTATTGTTATTGACCCACCAATAATGAGCATTAGAAACAATACAAATACAATACAGAGAAACAAACCCTTCCCACAGGATTACAAATTGATCCTTCTCAAGGAATAATATTTACAAACACACAATCAATCAGAATAAATTCCCATATCCTACTTAAGGGTAAGCATCATCATCCAACATAAGGATGGAGGCTAAGCCATTGGAGGCTCTCGAGCCTCAGCCTGGTTCTATATAATAGATGCAAAGGCTCGAAGTGATGATGGTTTTCATACTACGCAGGTCATAGGTCATGCACCCTCCACGAGGTGGTAGACAATATCTTCATACATTCGACTTCAAGCCGATTGAAATACAAAAAAATGACCACACTTTTATGATGCTAAACTAACACTCAATTAAAATGAAGACACATCTTCAAGCATGATTCAATATTATCAATAAAGCTAAGTCTATGCAAAATAAGGAGATTGATTTACCTCCAAATCAAACTTTGGTGACATTTTCCTTAGATTTTTCTAGTCTCAAGTTCATCCTTTTCTTTTTCCTTTCGAATTCCCAAATTTCTTTCTTCTCCTTTGCTTTTTCACCCGGTTATCTTTCAAAATGGAAACAACACTATATTTTGCATGTTTCTAGGTGATGGCATTATTGCCATGCTGCTGACCAGTTGTTGGTTCAAATATTGTCATTAATACTATGGCAGTTCACATCCTTCATGGATTTTCTTTGTAATTTTTCATTGATTTCAACAGTCTGATTTAGAATATATCGGTTATGAACTTTGAATTCAATATGAATTTGAATATATATATGTATGTATGTATATGTATGTATATATATGTAATTTATATATACATATATTTATATATCTATAAGTATTTAAATGATTTCATATATAAATTGTTTGTTTGGAATGGCTTATAAGTTCCATACACTTATCATTTAAAGTAAGAAACTTGAATTTTCATTTTGAGTATCTATATATATATATATATATATCTACACTAAACAAAATGAATTTTCTTTATAATACTCACTTTTGTTTCCTTCAAAGCATCGAGTTTGATAAGAGAATTTAATCTACAAGCCATTCATTTTCAAGCACTGAAACAATTCAAGTCAAGAAATTATGCTCTCTTACATATGTAAATTAGTTTAAATGCAAGTCATCATGCCATTTGTGGTGTGTACACCTAGATTCCAACTAGCTTACCATTTGATCTAGCTAAACAATCCTACTTCAACCATGTTCCTGTCCTTCAATCTGTCACCCTGCAACTGCACACACTTGCACTTGTAAATTGATTAGTAATACTAAATTCTTAGTGACATATAAAATAATTTTAAAAGTTCACAAAGTCAACATTAGTCAACTTATTTCATTCAATTTTTGAAGATTCCAAAATCTCCATTTAATATTTAATTGAATTTCTTCAATAATTCAATTTACCACATTATAATAAATGTGCAATAAAATTGGTTTATGACATCCTTCCCCTCTTGGAAGAGACATCATCCTAATGTCTAGTAAGTTGAAATAAAAGAACATCATATCAAATTTTAAACATACATGTCTATTTCAACATCAGATCAAAAATATATATATTTCAACATCACGTCAAAAATATGTCTATTTCAATGTCACATCAAATATATATGTGTCTATTTCAACATCACATGAAAAAATGTATCTATCTCAACATCACATTAAAAATATATGTCTATTTCAACATCATATTTGAATATATATGCCTATTTCAACACCACATCAAAAATATATATGTCTATTTCAACATCACATCAAAAATATATGTCTATGTCAACATCATAATTTTAAAGCATGAAATATCATAGTATCTCAATCCAAAAAATTTCAAACAAAATTATTGATTTTCTTTTTCAAGAAAGCAAATGTGCAAAGGAGTGTTATATTTCTTTTGCATCCTCCCAAGTAGCATTGTCCTCTAAGTATTGGTCCCATTGGACCTTAAACTGAGCAATATCTCTACTCCACAACTTAACATTGTGTCTATCCATGATTGTAATGGGATCCACTCACACCACTCCTGGTTCCTATACCTGCAAGGATTTCCAATCATGTATATGAGTCACTTCAGGATGATATGGCTTAAGCAAGGAAACATGAAACACATTATGAAGTCGAGCCAAAGCAGGTGGTAGAGCTAGTCTATAAGCAACTAGGTTAATCACTTCCAAGGCTTCAACTAGTCCCACATATCTTGGGTCCAACTTGGAAGACTTTCCAAAAGTAATAGAAATTTTATGAGGTTTAACTCTCAAGAAAACTTTATCCCCTATTTCAAACTATCTAAGATTTTGATTCTTGTCAGCATAACTATTTTTTCAGTGTTCTGCCTCTTTCAATCTACTCTTAATGACCCTCATTTGTTCTTCCATTTCCTTAAGTATTTCAAGTCCTACTATGATCTTGTCCTCCAATTTACCCCAAATGATTGGGGTATGAAACTTCTTCCCATAAAAGGCTTCAAATGGTGCCATGCCTAAAGATGTATGATAGGATATGTTGTAAGAAAACTCTACCAAAGGAAAATATTCTTCCCACTTATATTGTTGTTCCATACAATAAATTTGGAGGTCTTTGACTACCTAATTAACCCTCTATGTCTGCAACATTTAAGGTAGTCCAAAACCTTGAGGTCATCTATATGTCCCTATCAGAAATTATTGTCTCTGGCACTCCATGTAAGTGGAATATCTCTTGGAAAAATTTCTTGTCCAGGGTCAATGATGCATCCTTAAGGTTCCCTTGGATGAAGTGCACAACCTTAGTCAACTTATCAATCGTGACCAAGATAACACCATACTTGTTCTTGCTCAACGACAACCCCTATACAAAATTCATGTTGATCATATGCCATTTATACTCAGGTATGTCATGAGCACATAATAACTTGGCTGGATGTGCATGCTCAACCTTGAGTAGCTGACACTCCAAGCATTTGGCTACGTACTCCACTACATCCTTCTTGAGATTAGGCCAAAAATATAGAGTCTTCAACTCTGTGTTCATCTTGTATATTCTGGGGTGTCTTGAATAAGGTGCATTGTGAACTTCTTCTAAAACCAACTTTCTTAGCTCTCTAGAGTCAAGAATACACATTCCTCTCTAGTATCTCAAAATACCATCTAGTTTGATCTCATACCCATCGAACCAATGATCCAAAGGATTTACTGCTAGGCTACTCTTCACTCTCTCATAGTGCTCATCCCCTGACATATTCTAAATTACTTGTTGTCTCAAGTTAGACCTTGTTGAGATCATGGTTTACATATGCCTTTGTCTACTAAGAGCATCAACCACTCTGTTCTCTTTCCATTTTTTATATTAAATTACAAAGTCATATTCACTATGGAATTTTGACCAACTTCTTTGTCGTGCATTAAGGTTTGGATAGGTAAATATGTATCTCAATCCTAAGTGGTCTATCTTGAGTTCAAATGACTTTCCAAGAAGATAATTCTTCCACATTTTTAAGGCATGAACTATGGCTACCAATTCTAAATCATGAGCTACGTAGTTCACTTCATGCTACTTGAGATTCCTTGATTCATATACTACCACTTGTCAATATTGCATTAAGACTACTCCCAATCTGTCTCTTAAATCTATGATTACTATGAATCTCCCATTAGGATCGGGGATAGTCAACATCGGTGCTGTCATGAGCCTCTCTTTAGAAGTTGGAATTCCTACTCACATTTCTCATTCCATTAAAACCACATTCCCTTCCTTTGGAGTGAGGTAATAGGAGATACGATCTGGGAGAACCCTTGCACAAACTTCCTATAGTATCCTACGAGGCCCATGAATCTATGAACTTCCAACACATTCTAAGGAATTGGTCATTCCATGATCACCTTGATCTTCTCGGGGTCTACAAAGGCTCCTTCAACTGAAATGATATGACCCAAATAGTGCACTCTATCCTAATAGAATGAGCACTTGTACAACTTCCCAAAGAGTTTCATTTCTCTCAATCGCTAAAAAGCTATCCTCAAATGTCTATCATGCTCTTCAATAGTCTTTAAGTAGAACAAAACTTCATTAATAAAAATCAAAACAAATTTATCCAAGCAGTCTCTGAATACACTATTCATGAGGTTCATAAAGGTAGTTGGTGCATTAGTTAAACCAAAAGTTACCATTGTGAACTCATAATGTCCATATCGATTTCTAAATGCATCCTTCATAATTTATTTTTCCTTAATTCTCAATTGATGATACCCTGACCTAAGATCAATTTTGGAGACCACCGTCACTCCCTTCATTTGATTAAACAATTCATCAATCCTTAGAAGTGGATACTAGTTCTGATGGTAGCCTTGTTCAACATCTGATAATCTATACATAGATGCAAAGTTCCATTCTCATTTTTCACAAAAATAATTGGTGCTCCCCAAGAAGACACACTGGGTATTATATGTCCATTATCCAACAATTCCATTAACTTGTCCTTCAACTCAAAGAGTTTTGTAGTGGTCATCTGATAAGGTGCCTTGGATTGAGGCTCACCTCCTAGAAGTAGGTCGATAGAAAAATCAAATTCCCACCTCAGAGGAAACTTTGAAAGTTCATTAGGGAATACGTCTTAGAACTCCTTGATTTTAGGATTACTAACATGCATTGCATAAATTGCACACCCTTTTTGATGATCCTTCTTGAGTTGCATCGCAAAAATCTGTCTAATCTCTATGGGTCTCTACATTCCACAAACCTCAACTGGGTTTCCATAATCATCATGATAGTTGACCACCTTATCCTCATAGTTCACTATAGCCTTATGCTGGGTTAACTAAATTATTCCAAAAGTTACATCATATGAGCCTACGGGTTCCACATACAAGTTGACTTGAGTTTGAAAGGTTGGAAGTTCTAACTCACTGCAAAAGAGACATGTATCTACCCTCTTCTCTACTTGATTACCATACTAGACTGTCCATGAATTTTCCATGTATCTAGGTCTAATGGGTATCTTGGATATTATTATAGGATCTATAAAACATTTAATAGCTCTAGTATCAATTAAAATATAGATAGATTGGCCATAGAGCTTACCCGTTAGTTGAAATGGTGAAGCCTGATACTTTGCCTATTTTTTATCCACTACAACATGGATCTTGTGATGCTAAGTCTACTAGTAGCTTCCTTCCTTTCATGAATTCAACCATTGAGGAAAATTAGAGGCATAATGGTCACCTCCACAAGTATAGCATCCATCATGAGGCCCTTTGCGACCTCTTGGAATGTCCTCTCTAAAGCCCTTCTTCTTATGGTTGTATTTCCCCTTGCCTTTGTTTTCTTTTTTGTTCATTCTACCATTACAATCTTCATCATTCTCCTACGATTCACTTCCCCTCTTTTGATTATGGATCTGATGGATCTTGTCTCCCTTATGAAACTTCTAACCAAATCGTGACTTAGAATTTGAGTCTTTGCAAAGATTGGATAGCTACTACAGTTTTTGTTCCTGTTTGGTGGCTTTTTGGAAGACTTCATTCATGGTTTTAGGTTCATGCATATCCACATCAACTCCTATGTGAGGTCTGAGTCCTATTATAAACTTTTTGATATGGAACCGTTCATCTCCCTGATACTGGGGCACATATTTCAATAGGTTGGTGAACTTTTCCCAATACTAAATCAGAGTCATATTTCCCTAGGTTAAGTTCTAAAACTCTGTCACTTTCTTTTCAAAGAAAATTTGCAGTAACCATCTCTTCCTAAAGTCTTGGAGGAAGAGTTCCCAAGTGATCTTAGCAGGCTAAAGATTTCATTCTAACTTCTCATTATCCCACCAAGTCACTACTTCACCTGAGATTTGATACGTAGCCCATGCAGACTTGGTATGTTTAGAAAGGTTATGGAGCACAAAGTATTTTTCCATCTCTATAATGCAAGCCTCAGCTCTTGCTCGGATAGCCTTACAATCAAACTTGGGTGGTGCTACTCTTTTGAGATCTTTCTTGAGTTCTGCCTCAATTCATCCTCATGGAACTACCCCTAGACCACCGTCTCCTTGATTTACTTATGCATTCTTGTGGTCCCAGTCATGATGTGCCATTCAAACTTCTTGCTCTATATGATCCATGTGAGACTCTTACTGATTTAGAAGCTCTAGAATTTTCTCCAACCTCTTGTTTGGACCGTTATCTGATCTACTACCACCCTCATCTTGCTTGGTGGTCACCATGATGTACCACACTTATCCTACATCACATTCATGTTTATCACATCTCAACATAGGGTTCTACAAATAAATTTTCTTATGCTACACCACATAATTTCGCATATGCATACATCCCTCGTTCTAGAAGAAATATACATTTATGCATAACACACACATTTTAGAGTCCTTCATTGAACATACCGAAAAAGAATCATCTAATTTTATTTATAGTTAAGGTGATTCAATAGACCCTTATTTACAATAGGCTTCTTGTTACATCATTTTGATTTCTTGGCATCAAAAAGAGGACATTCCTCAGGGTCCTCATCTAAATTTACAAGAAACTTTATAGAAGAGGATGGTTGAGCACACAGGCTCTCCTTCTCCTCTTTAATCAACAAGGGTGCATTGGGTCCACACCATAGAGGCCAATCCAAGAATGCAGAAAGATTATTGATCTTAGCTGTTCGCTGCTCCTCATTCTTCCAACCTCTCTCTAGCTCGAGTCATGTAAGAGCCTGATATAGAGTTTTTTCATCAGGAATTTCTGATTGAACCTTTGTGTTGGAATTTCCTTCCTTTACTTCATTCTTACGTGAGGTTCTAATAGTTTTTCCTTTCCTTCATCATGCCTTTGAGCTTCCCATTCCTACATTCAATTCAAGTTCAGTCAATTCTTAGGACATCCAAATTTTGGGTCAAGGGTCAACTACCTCTAGTCAAATTTGGTAGACTCAAAAGGAATAGAGTTGAACCCTAAGCTCTAATACCAAATATAATAACCTATCCTAAATTATTACTTAATTAACATTATTATATTTGACACATGAATATATTCCAAATCAAAGACATAACTAGTGGCTAAAGTCAATCATAGCTACACATGTCCAATTAAAATGAGTCAAAGATTTGTATATTCACTTCAAAAGTCAAATTACAATATCAGGTTTGACTTGGATCCTAAGGCCACAAAGTCTTTACATTGTACGTTTTTCATCAAGTACGTGAATGAATTACATCAAGTTACATCTTAAACAATAATAGTCTTGTGAACAACTAAGGTTCTTCTTGGACACTCGCCTCCACTGGTAGATGAGAGCATGGTTGAAGCACTTTACCACCCAACCACGAAGTTTACACTTCCTTGGTATTCTTTTAACTTGAAGAATGCTCAACCTTGTATGAAAAGTTTAGCAAGAGAAAAATTTGTAAGATGGAATCTGGTGTGTTCCCAAACATCAACATGCATTTTCTATCTGCAAGTTAGAAAAGATAATGCAAGATCTATGCTAGGAATGGCTAAGAGTGAGATCACAGAGTTCATACATACATAGTGAACTATATTGCTTGACCAAGCATAATATTTTGCAACAACAACAAACAATAGGTTATGGTAAATAAAATCTATAATCTATGAACTCCATTTTGGCACCCGTCCTAGAAGCTAAACTTCTACTATACATCTCATAATTTAGCTATCTACCCTCTAGCAGCATCTACCTTGAGGTGCTCTAGTTAAATAATGTATCACTGTTCTATTCAAGTACTAAAATATTCTTTCACAAATGTCTTCAAAAGAAGAATCGAAATACTAATTTACTTTCTAAACAAAAATTAGATTTATTATTCACAAAGTAATTCAAAAATTAGTCATATCATTCTTATGACTATTTTCTACTTTTCATCATAGGATTTTTTCTTTTAAAAACAATGTGCTAAAAAGAAAAGAAGGTATGTCACAAGTATGTGTATGTACATAGACAAATTATATGTTCATACACATATATGTGCCTACTTATGTTAAAATTTGTGCATACATTCTGAAATAATCATTAGTTCAGATTTAAATCATAAAATATTATCCCATTTGACATTTCTTTATCAAAAATAAAGAATCAAAACAAGTCTATGCTAACAGTTTCATGCATATTGTTATTGCATTGTTACAACTATGATACTCTAATAGTATTGCTTACATAAGAACATTCATTGTTTAAAAAAAATAGACACTATTTCCTAATAAATAGTCATAAAAAAAGTTGTTTACATATGACCATTCATTGTTTAAGAAGAACAAGTATTGTTTCCTACTAAATAATTATAAAACAAGTTGTTTACATATGTACATTCATTGTTTAATTAGAAAAAGTATTGTTTCCTACTAAATAGTTATAAAACAAGCTATTTACATATGTACATTCACTATTTAAATAGATCAAGTATTGTTTCCTACTAAACAGTCATAAAACAAGTTGTTTCCAACCTAACAGTTTATTGAGCAAGGATTTTTTTAGCTACAAAGATAATTTTTCAACAAAACATTGTCATTTGAAAAAGATTAACCATTGTTTGCATCAACATAATACTGTTTCAAACTACATAGTTAGATTTAAAGAAAAATAATATCGTTTACTCTATTTTCTAATCTCAAGCTGTTTACATGCTAAAGAATCACTTTTCAAGTAAATATCCACCATTTAAAAATAGAACATGGTTATGTGTAGGATCATCATGGAAAAAACAGGCCCTGAAGTGGCAAAAAATTCAGAAAAATCAGAGTTAAGCAACTTGACGTAAAAAATTGAATAAGTTATATATATTATTTCAAAAATATGTAAGAATATAATTTGTAGCAAATTGAATGTAGTTTCTAAACTACTAGGTTTGTTTAAAAAAAAAAAAAAACTATTTGGTGAAAATTTGAAATTTCAATGCAGATTGGTACTTAAATTTCAGGGAAAAAGTAAGTAGGTGTTTGTCGACCACCCTAACCACAATAAAATGATAACATTTTAGATATAAGTAGAGGACTCATGTCCCAATGTGATGCATATTTTTTTGTAATTTTTTTCCATGAAAATAATTAATTATGAATTTTTTATTCCAACTTTTAAAAAATATAAAAACTAGTATTTCTGACCACCTTAACTTGGTCAAAACTTCATGAAATTCATTTTTTATTATTTTAATCCTATAGTATGTGAAGCATAGAATGTGACACACGTTTTGGATTCAAAAAATGTGATACTATTTGAAACCTATAGATGTTTTTCAATCAGCCTATCAATCAGGAATTTTGTCATATTTTGAATAGAAAATGAATAATAATTACTTATTAAATTCAAAGTAAAACATTATTTATATGAGTGGAAAGCTGAGAATCTCCTTTAAACACCCTTTTCGTTTCATCAATTTTGGGTAAAAAAATAGTCGTCAACCACATACCCATCATATTGCCACTTTTTGGCCCATCATGATCTTGCACATACCCACATGTTTTCCACTATGAACTTAAAATAAATAAATCAAATAGCCCAGTTTCATACATAAGGATAAAATTTCTATTATTCAGATTCTTTGACACTCTCATGACTAGAAATTTGATGAGAAATTTTAATATAATAAAGAAAACTATTTTTGACATGTTTGTGGATAAAATACTTGAGAAAATATTTCATTCAAAGAAGGCATGGAAGTTTCAAGTTCAAACAATACTCTTTCCTTTTCAAGCTACAACAAACAAACTAAGGTTGCTCTGGATCAACCAATCTCAATGGTTGAGTGTCTTCTTTCTAAGAATCAAAGATATATTTGAAATTTCCCATGTGGGATTACTATTTTATACCATGCATGCAATAATACTTAACATGCAAACTTATGTCTGTACCATTTACACATTCAAGAGTCACCCTAGCAATCTTTAGATCAAACCAAGCAAGGCTTGGTGATTCTCTAAATTTTAAACCATTCCATCATTCCTATCAAATGAGGTTAGCTTCCCATTAATGAAAATATACGCATATGCAAAGCTCTACGATAATTTGTTCAAGCCCTATTAATGTTATCAATGCATCAATAATGAGCATTAGAAACAATACAAATAAAATATAGAGAAGCATACCCTTCCCATAGGATCACAAATCAATCCTTCTCAAGGAATAATATTTACACACAGTCAATCAGAATAAATTCTTATAGCCTACTTTAGGCTAAGCATCATCATGCAACATAAGGATGAAGGTTGAGTTGTTGGTGGCTCTTGAGCCTCAGCATGGCTCTGTATAATAGTTGCAAACACTCTAAGTTATGATGGTTTCCATACTACGTAGGTCATAGGCCATGTGTCCTCCACGAGGTGGTAGACAATATATTCACACATTTGGCTTCAATACGATTCAAATATAGAACAATGATCACATTTTATGATGTTAAGATAACACTTGATTGAAATCAAGATAAAATTTCCTATCTCAAGTTCATCCTCTGATTTTTCATTTTGAATCGTGAAATTTCTTTCCTCTCTTCTATTTTTTTTATGTGGTTATCTTTCAAAATGCAAACCACACTATCTTTTGCATGTTTCTAGACAATGGCATTATTGCCATGCCGCTAACTACTTATGGGTTTGAATATTGTCATTAAGACTATGGAAATCCATGTCCTTCATGGATTTTCCTTGTGATTTTTCATTAATTTAAATAGTTTGATTTGGAATATATCATTTATCAACTTTGAATTCAATATGAATTTGAATATATATACATATGTATGTATATGCATATATATATATGTAACATATATATATTTATATATATATTATATTCATATATATACATATATTTATGTATCTATAAGTATTTAAATGATTTCATATATATGTTGTTTACTTGGAATGACTTATAAGTGTCAAACACTTATCATTTAAAGTAACAAACTTGAATTTTCATTTAGAGCATATATATATACACTAAAAAAATGGAATATTATTTACAATACTCACTTTCATTTCCTTCAAAATATTGAGTTTGATTAGACAATTTAATCTACAAGCCATTCATTTTCAAGCACTGAAACAATTCAAGTCAAGAAATTATGTTCTCTTATATATGCAAATTAGTTCAAATGTAAGGCATCATGCCATTTGTGGTGTGTGCACCCAGATTCCAACTGGATTACCATTCAATCAAGCTAAGCAATCCTACTTCAATCGTGTTCTCATCCTTCAACCTATCACCCTACAACTCCACATAGCTGCACTTGCAAATTGATCAATAACATTCAATTCTTGGTAGCATATAAAATAATTTCCAAAAGTTCACAAATTTAACATTAGTCAACTTCTTTCATTCAATTTTCAAAGATTCCAAAATCTCCATTGAATTTCTTCAACAATTCAATTTATTGTATTATATTAAATATGCAATAAAATTTGGTTATGACATCTCCTCAGTACATTTCCAATACCAAGAATCATGAAAGTTAAATAAATAAGAAAAAAATTATAAGCATAGAGGTAAAAAAGGGAATTTGGATCTCAATTAGATATAAAATATTCAATTATTATATCTACCACTATAAATTACAAATAATTTTATTTTCAATGACTATATTAAGTAAAAAATATGATATCTAGGTGGAAAGTTATGTCTCCTAGAAAAATATATATATTAGATGATCAAATGTGGGGATGGCGGCCCTCTTGTAGTAGAAAAGTGAAGAAATGCACATGAGTGGTCATATTTGGGGTAAAAATAATGGAGGTGGAATTTTTGTCTATTGTGGGTGGTGGATCTAGGCTAGGACACTTGGGTACTAGTTCAAAATTATTTTTGTTGGAACACTCAATGAAGACATTTGTCCATGGGAGTTCCTATCATGTACTAGTACTTGATGTAATTCCTCTTATTCTTGTATTTTAGAGTCCTATTTTGAACATACACATGGAGATTTCTACTTGATCATTTTTATTTCTAGTGTTCTTAAGATGCCATTTTATGTTTACATTAGGACCATGATGTACTCATTATGAAATATTTGTGTTATCACAATGTTTATGATTAAATAATATATTCACTCATTTCTATTTATTTTTAAATGTATAGATGTATGTAATTTGATGGTATTATGATATTCTAGGTACTCTACTTATATTTTGTATGATGTTGCATTCTATTTATAATTTTTTTATTCTTTAGCTATCATGTACATGTTGTATATATGCTTGAAATGGGAATTGAGGTTTTAGATATAAGGTATTTATACATTTTATTATGTAGGTCTAAATTATCCCTAGCTATGGTTATTTTAGAGACATCATACAAGTCCCTTCCACTCTAGAATACCTAATTGAACTCAATTCAAGTATGATAAATGTTGTTTTGACCTATTATAACATGTATTTGAATTGGAAATGATTTTGAATTCAGTTACTATTGTGAAATACTAGTATATACATGAGTTAAATGATGATTTAATTTTCTTATTGGTTGTAAATAGATTATGATGAGTTTAAAAGTTTTCTTTTGTAAATAGAAAACTATGTTTGGAAAATTGGTGGAAAATAAAGCTAAATTAATTGTGTTTGGAATATCTTATTGTGTACAATAAAATATGTTTTGTTTTATTATTTCTTTAAATGTAACAATAAATATTATGAATGTCAATTTTGACTCAATTGTATTGTAGAGTAATAATAAAGAGAGATAAATAAAGAAAAATAAATCAAAATATGTCAAAATTAGAAAGAAAGGGAAAAGACTAAGGAATTCTTGGATTATTCTCACATTGGAAACAAATTATCTAAAAAACCTCTCCATGAAAAATTTGAATTTGATGGAAATTATGCTCATTAATATTGGAAATACATGTGACTTGGATTGATTGGGATTTAAAGAGGATTGTGGTTGTGTGAGTGTGTGTTTTGTATACCACTTTAGCATGAAGAAAATGAAAGCTCTTTGATGTTTTCTTGTACTTTCAATTTGAGGTAAAGTTCTCATCTCTTCTCATTTCTTTTTGGGTTATTCCTTTTATATTCCATCATCATCATTAGTTGAGCATATGAATTCCACAATTGGTTTAAATTTGAGAAGCTACATTAGAAATTAATTTAAATATTATATTTTCCAGATTGACATTTTGTGCCATCACCATGCCCAAAGTTTTAAAAATTCCCAATATCTAAATGGATTTCATAATGTAGTTTTTATTCATATTTAAAGTGAAAGAGCACTTAAAAAAATAGTAATATTAATGTTAGAAATTCAAGGTTTTGTTAATGGAGGTTGAAATTTTTTTTTGTTTTTGTGTATAAATTATTTGATAAAAATTTGAGGTTCAAAGAGATTTTTTTTTTTTTTTTGGAATAGTGGAATTCATGACTATTAAATGGTTTCTTGTGATAAGAACTTTGAGATCACATTAAATTTTTATGTGATAAAAAAATTGAGAGATCACATTAATTTTTTTTTAGCCATGTTTCATTCTTTGTTTTCTATGCCATACTCAAATTTTTATGAGTTGTGATGAACCTAAGATGTACTTGTTAGAGTGTATTATGAGAGTGTTTTTATATGTTTTAGGATGTGCAAAGAGGCTTGAAGATATCTTGTGTAAAATTTTATTAACCAAGTGAGAACTAAAATTTCATGGGTATTTAAAATAGATTAATATAATGATTCCTACAAAATTCCTATAGTGATAATATAAGCTTGGTAAGAGTGTAGAAGACATGCTTGCAAATGGATAATTTTTTCTCGCTCATTGAGGAACCTCATCTCTTAAATGGGAGGTGTACTTGATCCCACATAGCCAATACCAAATGTTATTTTGATGGCACTCTCTATATCCTCTCTAATTACTTGTCCTTATGGCCACTATAGTTCCATCTATGAATGAAATATACCTTATCATCATCTATTGATGTTGATTGAATCTTGTATACTATGTATTCCATGTTTGTAGTTTATGATTTGTGCGAATGTCAAACTAATCCCTTATATTTAGTGAGTGTGTATGTGGCCCATATGACAATATCCTAGTATGATGGGGTTCAATTAAGAGTTCCACATGTTTGGATGGTGTGAAATAAACATTGGGAGCTAGAAGATATTGGAAAGTTCTTGGTAACTACAATTAAAGAGGATAAAATGATTCACGAATCCTTATTTCCTCATTTTATTAATATTATAAAAAGTGTAGTTAAAAGATAATTGAGTCCTTGCACATCATTTTAAAATATAATTATTAGACCTTATTAATGGATGGATTGTAAATGATCCACATAAGTGGTGTTCACCTGTTATAAATATTTTTGTGTGCCTCAATGTTATAGTAAGAATGCATGCTATCTTGTATGCTCTTTAAAAAATTCATGTTATTAGATAAAATAATATTAGAGAACCTTCCTTTGGGTTTCAAAAATAACTTCAAGATAAGAGAACATGACGTCAAACATTGAGAATAATATGATTTATCTTGTATTGTTAGGAGTGTTTGGTCATGTGGATCATCTTGGTTTTAAAAATTTTAGGGTACCTTGTATGGTACTTGTGTGGAAAAAAGGAGTAAGACAAACATCCCCTTTGTTCCTATTTTTTTATAATATTATGCTAAAAACCTTCATGTTTCCCCATGTCTTGGGATTCATCTACTTAATGGGTTAGGGTGTCTTATGGTTGGGGTTATAGGGGGATTGTGAAATGTGGGTCATTTATAAAAAAAATCAGGATTCATCTACTTCATTAATTTTTATTAATTCTTTCCTTTTAGTACTTGAGTGTTTTGTATGTTAGGGACAAAAAATAAGCCTAGGTTTTCTCAGTAGTCTGGACATTAATACTATATTAAGACTACATTTTCAGGAAGTACTACAACACATATCTTGGAATTGGGAACCAAAACAAGAAAACAATGCTAGACTGGGACACTTGTGGTTGGGAACTAGTATCCCATCTAATCATTGTAGTCCTCTTGGGGAACTATTTCCCTCCATTCATAAAAAAATGATTATTTCTAAAAAATATTTTAGGAACTTTATGAAAAAGAGTTATTCTGCATGGTTTTGTTTGTCACCTAAATTTTCTAACTTGTTAATATCATTTCCATTCAGAAGTTATACCATATTTTTCTTTGAGAAAAGTGAACTTGTATGAAACCAATCCAATGTTTCTTCTT
Source organism: Sequoia sempervirens (assembly GCA_007258455.2). Classification (NCBI taxonomy): domain Eukaryota; kingdom Viridiplantae; phylum Streptophyta; class Pinopsida; order Cupressales; family Cupressaceae; genus Sequoia; species Sequoia sempervirens. The sequence continues at coordinate 147,542,193 of VDFB02049217.1, forward strand.
ATTTTAAAAAGATTATTTATCTTAAAATTTTAAAGTATTTAATGTGTCTAGAACTTGCGTTAGAGGCCACTTATTATTATAACTCCCTCATGAGTATTAAATTAGTTTTTAATTATAAGACTTCAATATGTTCCCCATTCCATAGGAAATAGTAATACCTTATTCATTGTGCCCTTACGTAATATTATAGTAATGACTAGGGTTTAAGCCCCAATAGGGCCATCCATGGCTCAATTTTAAATCCCCTTGTGACTAGCTAGTAAATAATGAAACAATATTATAATGTAATAATTTAATTTTTTTACATAGATATATAATATTCATCAATTAATTCCATGGAAATTTTTTATTTTGATTCTATTTCTACATCTACAATCAATCCTAAAGTTGTAAGTAGGCCTAAAATTTGAATATATGTGAATAGGACCTAAAAGGTGAACCTATTAGGTAAAAAACATTGTTCACACCAACACATAAAGTACATAGATTCTCCTTCCACATTAGTTTCTTTCCTAGATGCTATCTTATGAATTCATACAATAAAAGTGATAAATGATTACATGATTATCCTCTAGCTCATAAGAAATAATGGATTTAAAAATGAGAACACTACTAATCATATATGCCCTCTTTAGTTTATTTCTACCATAGGTAAAAATTAATGTAAATATATGGGTATGTGCAAGATCATGATGGCCAAAAAGTGGCGATATGATGGGTATGTGGCTGACGACTTTTTTTTTACCCAAAATTGATGAAACGAAAAGGGTTTTTTAAGGAGATTCTCAAATTTCCACCGATATAAATTATGCTTTACTTTGATTGTAATAAATAATTATTATTCATTTTCTATTTGAATTACAACTAAAGTCCTAATTGATAGGTTGATTGAAAAACATCTATAACTTTCAAATGGTATCACATTTTTTGAATCTGAAACATGCATCACATTCTATGCTTCACATAGTATAGGATTAAAAATAAAATTGAATTTTATGAAGTTTTGACCAAGTTAAGCTGGTTAGACATATGAGTTTTTGTTGGACTTGCAATTGCACCAAAAGATCAACTTGTCAATGCCCTATACAAGCTTTAGTTAAGAACCACAGGAGGCAGTTATACCATGTAACAAACCCAAGTGCTAGTGTTGTAAGGAAGACCAAGGGTCACACCTTGCAACAATCACCCCTAGCACAAGCGAGTTTGAACCTATGACTAGCTCTGATACCAATTGTTGGACTTGTCGTTGCACCAAAAGATTGACCTATCAATGCCTGATACAAGATTTGGTTAAGAACCATAGGAGGTGGTTAGACCATGTCACAAACCCAAGCGCTAGTGCTGCAAGGAAGACCAAGGGTCACACCTTGCAATAGTTTTTATATTTTTTAAAAGTTTTAATAAAAAAATCATAATTAATTATTTGCTTAGAAAAAAATTACCAAAAATATGCATCACATCTGGACATGAGTCTTCTACTTATATCTAAAATATTATAAAAAATATTATCATTTTATTGTGGTTAAGGTGGTCAGACAGACACCTACTTCTTATTTTTTCCCTAAAATTTAAGTACTACTGCATTGAAATTTCAAATTTTCACCAAATACATTTTTTTAAAAATATACCTAGTATTTTAGAAACTACATTCAATTTGATACAGATTCTATTCTTACATATTTTTGAAATAATATATATAACTTATTCAAATTTTTACGTCAAGTTACCTAACTCTGATTTTCCTGAATTTTTCGCCACTTAAGGGCTTGTTTTTTCCATGATGATCCTATACATACCCATATTATTATATATATTTCCAATTAATATGGATGTATACAAATAGATAAATAGTAGAGGACATCATGAGATAATTACAATAATATAATAAAATGATAATAGATAATAACCATTTAAGTACATATAATCATCCAAGAGTGAAAATATAGAAACATCATTGTAGAATCCATCATGAAAAGAATGAAAAGAATGAGAGAAATAATGAAATATTAGATAACTGATAACTATCTCAAGCACGGTAAAAAAAATGAAAATTTCATCATCAATACAAAAGACACCCATGAAATTATGATAAAATTCTTAATGTTATATCTATGAGAATTAGTATACATTTACTAAGATTAAAAAGAATGGTATTGTCCCCAACATATGTAAGAGAATACCAATGCATCCCTGAATGAAAGAATATACACATTGGAGTACAACACATGCCTAAGGGTGGCATCCATTAGAAAGAAAAAAAACATATATTTTGTAGGATCTAGGGTATAATATTCAAAATAATTGAACAAGAGTTGATAGTCCCACTTGAAACTAAACATGATAAATATGATTTATATGATAGATAGGTTAAATTGAATAAATATTTCTATTAAGTAAATCCCAACAATTTTCTAGTGTGATTCTCACATGTGTGATATAGGCTTAAATAATCATCCATGATGATATATACAATATGGAATGAGATAAATTTTTATGCATTCAAATTTAGAATAAATATATTAAATTTATGAGAATGGATAGAACTAAAGTGATATAGTAATATGAAAAAAAATATTATCCTTCAGATATAAAAGTATAATATTTATTAAAATAGGATCTCTCATAAGATATGGAAATGTAAGAGTAGTAGAGAAAAGGGGAATAACATGTTCCCTGGTTTAAGCTTATATTATGTATATATTAAATTCATAATTTAAGATATGGTAGTGTATGATTGACATGCCTGCTCTATGAAAGAATATATAACAATAAAAAAAATTAATGTAGTAGATGCAATAGATATCAATATGATATCATCATGCAACACATTGTGATATGAGAATAATATTTAATAGTATAGAGAAAATAGAGATAAAATAAGATATTCTATAATGTACCAAGGTATGATAGTAATAAAATGTAAACAAGATTTTAATTAGTGATAATAAAAGATAATGATAAATTATAGATGAATAATTATTAATAGAATCATTTTAATAACTACATATAAAAATAAGATATCATAAACTAAATTCTGAATTATTATAGATATAACAAACATATATTAATGTAGGTAAATAAAATAATTATTTATGAAGGTAGATAATTTAATTTATGAAAATATGATAATGCTTGAGAAAGCTAGAACAAAAAATATAGGAACATAAACAATGCTCTAAAAAAGTGGATCAAGTAATACATTAACATATATGAATAAAATATTAACTAGGATAAAATAAATACCAATGATGATCATGAAAAAAGATATTGGCATGTAGTTTAGTAACTAGAGAATATAAGATAACATAAAAGTAAGAGATAAAAAAATTAAGAGATAAAGAGTTTTAATGAAACAATCAAGTGATAGGAAAAATCAAGCATGATCACTAAGTGGACCAAAATAAAATGTAGTTAAAATAAAGTTAGAATATAACATACATTCCCCATAGTTCAGAATTTTTTTTTAAGAAGGTAAAGGGGTGTCAAAAAAGTAAAAAGTGGACATGTAAAGTAATCAATACAAAAGACAAATGATAAATGAAGAAAGAATAAGTATATGTAGGCAACGATTTCATTTCTTATATTTGGTGGTTTCTCATTTATGTCATGGATGATATTAATTTGTAGCCTTCGTTTGTCTACAAATTCATAAAATTTATTTTGGAATTTAATTCCTTTATATTTAGAATATTGAAATTAATGGTTATAATTATTTTTTACATGATAAGGATTGAAACATAAATCACTATTGCACCATTTCTATGTTCATGTTATTATTATATAAATTTGTAACGAATGAAAGAATGATACAATTCTTAAAATAAAAATTAGAGCCCCAAGATAAGATTAATAAATCTACTCTAAACATCTTTCGCACATGTACTGGTGGAGCCTCTAAAATTTTGTAAAATCTTGCACAAATCCTTTTTTTTTACCATGATTGTGAGCCTCTGTGCCCAAGGGTGAGTTAGGGTTTTGGTCTAGAAACCCTAATTTTGCAAATTTTTTTATCATAAACCCTTTGCCATTTTAATGCTATGTTGACTTGCTAGAGCTAGGCGTTAGTCACTTAATTCAATACTTAACCCATTTAGAAACATACCTTTACTGACCCCTTTGTCTAGATCCAACGATCACATCATGCTTTCTATCGATTTAAGTTTTTCCTAAGTCAGACTAAATTATTTTTTCAAAATACTTAAGTCCTAATCCTTTAATCTTGAGTGTTCAAATCTCGTTGATCTCATATGACCCCTCTTTAAAACATCCTTTTCGCATGTGGAAAGTATCCATAACTCGGGAGGCCATCCATTACCGAAATAGTTTCCTTTTCCAATTTTATTTCAGCGACGAGCGATGGACCTTGTTTCGCTTTGGGAATTTGTCATCACTGAAGTCCTTTGGACCATAGGTTTCACTTCAGCAACATGCGATGGGTCTGCAGTGTCTTGTGTCACGTCATCGCCAAAATGACTTAGGCTCCTTTCTAAGCTTTAGCGACAAGCGATGGAGATGAATGGAAGTGATATAGAGGATGTGTGTCAACATTTTATTCCATTGCTCAATTGGCCCATCATTGAAGACATATTTTTCTTTGAAGTGACTATGGCGACCAATGATAGCTGAGGCCATTTGAAGGCGTCGCTGGGAGATATTCATTGCCAAAATTCTTAGGAGGTTTCAACCATATACTGTGACCAGCGATGGGGTTTTCATCTAGGAATATTCCTCCTGGATGAGTATTACTGCTCATCACTAAATATTGAAGGAAATACAAGGAGACTTCCATGACAATTTGCAAGTTGCAAAAAATTTGGTTGAGATAAGGGTAGTCACATGGCAGCTTTTTAGCATATCATCACTGTTTCCATGTATGGATGAAAAGGAAAGTGGCAATCCTTAATGGGCTTCATTGATTAAGTTTTCAATCCAAAATGATTGATGGCTAGGATTAAGCATGGAGTGATTGATTATTTGTTTGCTTAAGCAAGCCAGGGTGGTCATTAAATGTTATACTCTCTAATTCCTCTATTTAATGAGGATCTCGTGTAGTTCATTTCATCATCTGTAATCATTAAGGTGCTGAAATAATTGTTGTGGTACTGAAGGAGTGACATGCAAAATATGAGTTAATAATCACAAAGACAATAATGTGGTCTCTTTGGGCCTATAAGTGTGTGTATGTTCAACTTGTCTATCATTTTCTAGTTTCCTAGGATTGTCATGGTTTTGTAGCTTGTAATTGTGCTCTGTATCATTTTATGTTGGATTAGTTTTAGTTTGCATTCTTGCAAAGGGAACTTTGTGGGTTTTAATTAGTGTATTTTTGGTAAGGTGGGTTGTTGGTCAGTGTGGTGTTTTGGGTAAGATGGGCAAGCCAAGTAGTTCAATCACACCGGTTAGGAGGTCTAGAAGGCTAAGCATGTAGGAACCTCTTGTTTATGTGCCTAAGGTTAAACTTGAAATTCCAATAGTCCTTAGAGGTATACAAAGTGTCTGTAAGAAGGGCAAGAAAACTATTGTCCAGAGTACTTACAATTTGAGGAACAAGACCATTTTAGAAGAATTGGTCAAGTTTAGAGGGAAAATGCTTGTTGATCTTGAGAAGGAATTGAAAAAGAAGAATAAGGGTCTTAAGGTTTTTCTAGGGAGGTACGATGCTCCTATTAAAATATCTGATAGTTCTTCAAGTGATGGAGAAGGAATGGACCCTGATTATGGCCATTGTCCTATTTCCCTAGTGTGCTATGGTGATTCAGATGAGGAAGTGATAGTAGATACTCCAATTTCAGTCAAAAAACCAAGCGGGTGTGCCTACTCAACTGCTGACAAAGTAGGGTAGCACCTCATTTCTTCCTTTGCGCTAGTACTTAGTTTTTGGGATTTTTTTGCTAACTCAGTTCTCCTATGGATGGTCCGTTAATCTATGTTGTTGGAACTGATGGTGACTTCCATGGTTTTGGCATGAATATGCTATTTTTGTGGCAATGATAACGATGCCTTTTGGAAGGCTAGCCTATTCTTCTTTGACTAGTTATGTGGGTTCTCTTTTTGTCTTTTGTCTCCCCATGGTAAGAAATAATTAAATGTAACTATCCGAGAAGTGGCTCGAATTAATAAGAAATTGATTTTGAAATGCATGTGAAATTTAATTGCATTTGAGTTAGGTACTTTTTGCTCCCTTGTATTATAAAAGGGAATTCATGGCTCATTGGAAAGGGTTCAAATTTTGGATCTAATGATAGCCTAGGTAGAAGCTAAGCTCATGAAGGAGCATACTATTGAAAAAAAAATGAATAGAATAGTAAATTGTCTTGATTAGGGGTCATGTTTGTAAGAATGGGTAAAAGCAAGAAGTTGGGTACACGAAGAGGGGAAGTTTTGGCCAAAAAAAAAATCACAGAAAACATATATGCGCTATTAAAAAAATGCGTATGCATTATGCTTTAGGTAACCAAGCCTAAAAAAATGTGTATGCACTAAAAAATGCGTGTGTTATAACGTGTACACATTATATAACACATACATGTTTTATAACATGTACAAATTGATTATTTAAAAAAATAAATACTTTTTAAAAATGGGTATGTGTTTTAAAACACGTATGCATTTTGTAAAGCAAAACACGTACCCATTTCTAAAAAGTATTTTTTTTTTAAATAATGAAGAAAATAAAGAATGCATATGCTTTTTGTAATGCGTACGCATTTTTAAAAAATGTTTATGCATTTTTAAAATTCAAAATTTCCAACCCATATTTTTTCATGGTTTTAGGCTCGGGAAAGGCTTGGCAATCTGAGTCTTAGCCTTTGACCTGCAACTAAAAAACTAAGGTAGATTGAAGAAGAATGTCCAACTTTGGCAATATGGCTTATGGAATTTTTTTTGAATCAATCTATAAAATTAAAACCCATTATAAAACATGATGTATAATTTCCAAATATATAATTTTTATTAATATTGGATTACGTTTTCTATTTTTTTATTAGTTTCTAAGGAAACTAGTCCTTAAACTTGAAATATCAGGATTTTTTTGTTTTTAATAACTTTTTTTTAGTTAAGTTTCTTGTAAAATAATTTATATGACATCAAATTTTAGACAATTCTCTACACAATGAAAAAAATATATTAAAAAAATTGTTTAGTTTCAGTCCAATTATGTTGTCTGTAGACATTGATTTTTAAAAACAACAATTAAGGCCAATAAAAATTCAATAAAAAAAATATATTCAACAAAAAATTACAAAAAAAAATTCACATCAATCTTCATGTTGCTAGCTCTCTTTTCCCAAAAGGAATTAAAAAAATACTTTTATTTGGGTCAAAAAGTGGTGTTCGTACACGTGCTTGGTATGGTAAAAAAAAAAAGGACTTTTAAAAAGTGATTTTTATAGATCCCTATCAAAATTTAATTTCTATAATCTAGGTATTTGAATAATTTACATATTTGGAAACTAGATTCAAAATGCTAAATTTCATATTACTGACTTTTTAAAGATTCATTTTTTAAGTGCCTGAAATTTTTAGTCCAAGTGTGACAAATTCTAAAAAATAGCAAAAACACTTCCACTTTTTGAGCTTTTTGTGTACCCAACTTCTTGCATCAGCCTGAATCTTAAATTAGTTATATTGAAGCTACAGATATAGAAGAAAATCTTAGTTCTAAAACAAATACTCTCCTATGTACCTCTTTTTCAAATTATGAATGAAAATATCAATGATTTTCTCATTTATCTTCATGAACCATAGATTTTTGGCTCTCTAGGACTTCTCTAACTCTTCTAGGGTTTTTCACCTAAAAGGAGAGATGTAGGGCCAAAAATGCTATAGGGTTCATTCAAATTATGTTATGTATGATGTTTTCTAAGATAAATGAAGTAAAATAGATGCAATTGAGTGATTTAAATGAGTGAATATGAATGCAAACTAAAATTTAAAATATGTTTGAAAACATAGTATAATATGCAAACAATGGACTAAATAAAGAAATAATGTAGAACATAAAGAAATAGGATGAAACAAAGTGTACTTGGGAAATTTTTAATGAATCTAGAATGTTGTGAATTTTAACTGCAATTACTGAAATTTCACAGTGTGACTCATTTGCCCAGGGTGGCGAATTAGTCTTGCTACTGGTGAAAAAGTGTCAAAAACTAGTTTCTGACTGTCAAGATCTAGAATCTAAAAAAATTCAGATTTTTAGTCCTAAGGTGGGACTCATTCACCATTGTTGGTGAATTAGTCCTCTCCCAAAATTCTAGAAAATCAAGAGACAACTCTACAACACTAGATCTGGAAATCTCTGATTGTCAGTTTGTCGAAGTCAATTTTGTAGGAAACGAACAAAAAAACTTCTCCAAGCTTGAAATATGAATGAATTGACTTGAAGCACCTAGTTGACTTGTTCTCCACTTTTCAACACATAAATTCTTGATAAATCTACATACTTAGGTCTACAAACACACATGCACAAAGGGAATTTAAATGGTTGAGGGTTAGCAAATAGGGGTTTGCCTTGGTCAAACCCCACTTTTGGTAATCAAATCCTTAATGAAATAATGAAATTCAAGAGAATGATAAACTAACAACATGAAAATGCTACCAAATTTCCAAACCCTTGATAATTCAAGTCTAAAGTAATGTCAATGGATGCCTTTTTAATGCTTGATTGATGTTTGATTTTATGTTGTAGAGTGCTTGAATGAATGAGGAGATGTGAGACGATGTGAAAATCACTTATTTATACAATCTTGTGCCTTAATAACCCATTAATACCTCATCACAAGGTGACATCAAGTGTTTTTAAATAAAAAACTAAAAGAAAATTTAAAATATTTTGAATTTGGGGCCAAGGGGGACTCACTCACCACCCATGGCGAATGGATCCCACCCAAGACTTGAAAATGGGTGTAAAAAATTAAGTCACATTTAATGTTGTTTGTTGGGTTTACATTAAAAAATGCACTTAATTAAGCCTTTTAAGGGCATAAAGGGGTCAAATAAGTCATAAGAAAGGGATAAATAGTGAAATTGTGCCTAGAAAAGTGTAAAATCTTGTTACAAGACTTTACAACACTTCAAAATAGTACTTGATGATGAATAAAAAGGTGATTTTTAGTAAAATGCAATGAATAGAGTCTAGAAGAGTGTAGAAATTTCTTACAAAACTTCACAACACCTTCAAAAGATGTCATTATTTGAATTTTAGTACCTAAATATGCATGTTCAAGCCACATTATATCAATGAATCAAAGAAAAAAATATCTAACATCAAGAGGACAAGCCTAAAAATACCATGAAAATGACAAGTGTCCATTTTTGCAAAGTGCATTAAGCCCCCACTTTAGTGAGAGGATGAACTTGCTTCAAACTCACACTAAAGTAGCCATGAACATAAAGAGAGAGGTTTCAATGTAATTACATTAGCAAGATGGAATGAAAATGATCAAGAGGGATGATCAAGCCCCTAGGATGAAGATCCAATGGAAAACTGAACATAAGAACAAAGGAACACACATGATGATGAGAAAGAAATGAAAGTTTTGATCATCTGTCCAACTAGTTGTAGATTAGATCTAGGCTAAAAGAGAATGTTTACTCACTTTGGGGCGATAGAACTCATGGTGATCCACTAGGTGAGAATGCTCAAATATACTCACTCTAGGGCCATGAAACATCTAACTATCTATGGGGTGAGAAAGCCCAAAAGGTAAGATACATATGCTAGTTGGTATGCGCTCAAAAACAAAAAGGTGGCTATAGGGAAAATTCATGCCACTAGGTGGGCTTCTTGCTCAACCATATCAAAGTTATACCTCCTGATAACTTTGACCAGGCACCAAAAGGAAAAAATGAATGTTCATGAAAATAAAGAAAAGGTACCATAGGCATGCAAGTTGTGTTATGCAAGGTGGAAAAAAAGTGCAAAATGTAAAATGTAAAAATGTAAAAGAAGTTCAAAGGAGTCTTTTTAATTTCATGCAAGGTTAGTCATTTAGGGAACATTATTCCTAATGTCTCCACGAGAGGAGCTATCAAAGAATAGTAGATTCACCACTTAAGGGATGTAGTGCATCACATTAGGCCACCAAGAGGAGTGTAATCTGCTAAGATAGATCACACTTATGAAGGACCTCACACCCAATGTCATCCACAAAGTAACAAACACATCGTATAAATGACAAGGCTACACTAGGAACCAAAAATGCAAGTGAATTATGGTAATGTATGCCCCCCACTTTAAAGGAATTACTACACATCATTCTGTGAGCAATTACTTTAAAGTAGCAAAGGGAAGAAAATGCAAAAGGAAAACAAGAAATGAGAGCCAACTTGGAAAGCCCTATGCCAAGTCATATGTTTCAAAGTTAGGCTGCATCATGTCAAGGAAAATGAAAGCGAAATAAAGGGAGTTTCCCCCCCCCTAAGAAAAGAGCACACCAAACACATAAGGGATCTATGGATTTGGGGTCAGTATGTTCGTTGATAAAATGTTGCTATGAAAGATTTGAGAACTGTCATCATTCTCCGAAGCACATAGAACTGGAAGAATGACACAAAGAGAGAGAAAAAATTGGTTCGGGTCAACATGGAAGAGACATTGCAGTCTCAACACTTTGCATCATCCCCAAAAAAAACACAAGCAAAAAGAAAGAAAGCGAAAGAAAATGAAAAATATTTTGGGTCAACATGAAGGAGACATTTCGGTCTCAATTCCTGTGTCATCCCCAAAAGGAAAATACAAAACAAAAAAGAGAAAAAGAGGACCTTTTAGGTCAACATGGAAGAGACATAGAGTCTCTCTATGCTTTGTGTCATCCCCAAAAAGGAAAACGAAAAACAAAAAGAGAAAAGTACAAGGACCTTTTGGGTCAACATGGAAGATACATAGGGCATCTCTATGCTTTGTGTCATCCCTAAAAAGGAAAACACAAAACAAAAATAGAAAAAGAAAAGGACATTTTGGGTCAACATGGAAGAGACATAGGGCATCTCTATGCTTTGCATCATCCCCAAAAAGGAAAACATGAAACAAAAAGAGAAAAGGACAAGAATCTTTTGGGTCAACATGGAAGAGATAGGGCATCTCTATGCTTTGCGTCATCCCCACAAAGGAAAAAACAAAACAAAAAGAGAAAAATACAAGGCACGATGATTAGAAGAATAAAGGTATGAATGAAAGAAGTGTACAAAGAGAGAGAGAGAGAGAGAGAGAGAGAGAGAGAGAGAGAGAGAGAGAAATCAAACAGACGATACAAGGGAAAAAATACACACATAAAAGAAAAAAATCAAACAAAAGGCTAGCAAGGTGAATGCAAGTCAACCATCTAACAAGTTGTTTGCTTCCCAATCATGTTTAGTGTAATGTGAGGGTGGTTGACTATCCAAAGGAAGAATTGCAAGTTCCAAACTAGGAGTTGTAACAGGTTCTTCACTTGATGGAAAGGATTTATCTTTTAAGCTCATTATAGATGAAAATAAAGAGTTTAGGTCATTGTATATTTCTTCATCTATGTTTTCTATCATCGCATCATCATCATCATCAAGATTAATGGAAACTAGGAGGATGACGGGTGATTTCTAAGGATGGATGTATCAAAATTTGTGGCTATTGGATTGGTTCATTTGGTTGTGAAGGTTCATGTGACAGGTCAGGAGAAGAAGGGTGGTCATGTACTGCTTCTAGTTGGTTTTCTTTATTTTCTTCTATGCGAGATTGACGAGCAAGGAGAAGATGACATAGCACGATAGTTTCATTTAATATTTTGTTGGAGTTGTTGAGGGGTAAGAGTAGATTAAGTCATCATAGTTTCTTCTACTTCCAAAGAAGGAAGAACAAAAGAAACTAAAGAAGATGGGTCAACCACTTTCTCTTTTGCTTTGTACACTTGTTTAATGCAAGGAGACATGACAAGAGTTGTTTCATTTTCCCTTGGTCATTTAAATGATGGTTGGGAAGTATCTATGGGTGGTTGGTGATGAGCTTGTATGGTTTTTTTGATGTCTGACTCAACTTGAAGCATGGTTTCATCTATGATAGGAGGTGTGGAAGTGGATGGGGACGTGCCACGAAGAGATAATTCAGTTATTTTCTTGGATTTGAACTTTTGATAGGCTATGGAAAAGAATTCCTTTCAAGGTGTGATGGGTTCTGTGGGTTCAAGCCAAAAGGCTTCTAAGGAAAAATTTTCTTTAGTGGATAGGGGATTAAATCCACTATGGTGTATAGTAAATATTTCATTACCATGTCGAAACTTCAAACACTTGTGAACAACCAATGGGACCACTTTAATTGAGTGAAGCCAAGGGTGGCCTACCCACAAACGAAATTGGTTAGATTGTGGAATAATTGAAAATGTTACATATGAAGTTTTAGGTCCTATCTGTAAAGGGAGTATGATCAATTGATCATAGGGCATGTGAAACCAATGTGTTTCTTAATCCATGGAGTTAGTTTATTATAATCATCTTGATATAGCTCATGTGATACTAGAAACTCCTCTGTGATCACGTTCTCACCACAAGCATGATCTATTAATATCCCATTATTGGGCTTATCATAGATTCTACCAACTATGTAGAGAGGACCATCAAAAAATTTTTGTAGTATATCTTTAGTGGAAAAGGTGATATCAAGAGATTTAGTGGTTTGTCCCTTACAAGGGATAACATCTATTGTAGCCACAATTTGATCCATAGGACTATATTCAGTGACAGGTGGAGGTATATAATGTTGTTCATTGTTTGTACCAACAATCATTACATCAGTGTTTGGAGGTTTGCTAGCCTTGAAAAATGAATTAGTGTGTTTAAACATAGGATTGGTGAAAATTTACAAATTTTGGTTAGGGGGTGCAATAGACTTATTGCCTTGATCATTAACACCTACAATGAACAAATGTCCTGAATCAATGATGTCTTGAACTAGATGTTTTAGACACTTGCAGTGTTCAATTTCATGTACATTTTGGTGATGAAAATGACAATAAGCACTAGGTTTGAAGGTGGGTGGTAATGGCTGGTTTGGATCAAGTGGTCTAATGGGTGGAAAAGTGAGCATGCATTGTTGAATTAATTGGTTCATTGTATTATGGAGGGTATCGCGTAGGGGAGTAAATTGTATCTTGGGGTCCCCATAATGATAAGGCATCGTTGCTTTAACAGTTTCCACTTGATTTTGAATTGTTGAGTTGGTTGCAGTTGAGGTTGAGGAAGTGGATTAAATTGTAGAAAGCCTCTAATTTGGTTTGTGAAAGTTCTGATTGTTGTGTTCAAGTTTTTCAGCTCAGTGAGAAGTGGATTTTGAATCACGACTTGAAACTAAGTTATGGTATTCACACAGGGTTGTGCATAAATGCATAAACAAAGGGAATTTCATTATATTTAATTTATCCTAAAGATTTATGTGCAATTTTTTGATAAACATATTTTTTAGATGTGCATCAAGAATCTTGACATCTATTTGAGCATACAAGGATTGGTAGTGTGAGATAAAATCAATGATTTTTTCATCTGTGTTTTGTCTACATCTCATGAGGTCAACCATTGTCTTTTTAGGTGTCATGTGAACTTGAAAGTTACTTATGAAAGAATCCACAACTTCATTGAAGGAGTGGATGGAATGATTGGGAAATTTCGCTAAGAGTTTCTCATCAAGGAAAAAATCACTACATAAAGTTGTATAAGAATTAACATGGTTGATAGTGTCTCTTTTACCTCCATATTTCTCATCTGAGGCATTTATATCCCTTGTTGCATTGGCATGCATAATATTTCTAAGGATAATGGGCTACTATGGACATTATATGTGGGTGGAACAGTTTGACCTTGGCTAATGGTGGAAAGTTGATGTTGCATGGAAGAAACGGTGTGAAGGAGTTGTGTAAGGATAGGGTCAGGATATGTAGGTTGAGGTGGAAGAGAAAATGGTGAAGTGTAAGTGATGTTAGGGGAAGTGAAAGGAATACTAAGGGGTGTAAAGGTAGTTGAGGGGACTTGTGATGCCACAAGAGAAGTAGGAATGCTAGGTGGAATCAGGAAAGAAGTAGCTTGGTGCATAGTTGTGTGGACTTGTGGATTGATATAAGTAGGTATGGATGATATGTTTGAAGGGGGAGGAACATGAGGTACTCCTTGGATTACATGAATGCTTGTGGATTGTGTATTAGAAGAGGCATGTTTATTATAAATCTTAGCAATTTTTCTCATCACTTTCAATCAAATGATGAAGATTGTCAATGGTAGATATGACAGTGGTAGAAATTTTTTCAATTGATAAGTCTTGTTATAAATGTCCACAATCCTCATGAATATTAATGACCTTTTCTTGCGGGAGGGAATTTTTTTGGGTGTCAACATTAACTGGATGGAAAGGTGAAGGCATAGAAGTGGTATTTTCAATGCCTAATGCACCATTGTTTATATTAGGAGTAGGAGCTCTTGAGATCCCAAGGTCCACAATGAAAGTGCTATCATGGGAGGCCATGAGTCTAGAACTTCTTCTCACTAAAGTATTATCAATGAGGCACGAAACACTCATACAAGTACCACAAAGGAGGGCGTGAAATAATATGCAAGGTAATCTAAGATGTCTAAGTGCAAATAATAGAAATGTTGCTAACTGTAATAGATAACTAACAACAAAAGATATAAATATAGAAGAATGCCAAAAAAAAGCTAGAAATGTTGTTTAAAAAGTGCAGAGGGTTTGATTCGCCTAGGGTGGTGAATGAGTCCTAGTATGATGTTTTTGTGTGTTTTTCAGAAATTTTAATGTGCTTTTAATGCTCTACAGAATGCAAGGATGTAGAATGAAGATTTCTATTTTTTTCAATAAGATGCAATGCAAAAATGAAATCTAAATGAAGTTTTCACTAATGCAATATGAAATGCCCTAGAATGCAAAAAAATAATGTCGTAATTAAATGTTGATGTAAATGTAAACTAAGATGCAATATGTGAATGAAATCACAAATGCAAAGTGTTCAAAATGCAAGTTCACCAAAATGAACTGTAGATTTTTGTCTCTCTAGGACTTCTCTAACTCTTCTAGGGTTTTTCACCTAAAAGGAGAGATGTAGGGCCAAAAATGCTATAGGGTTCAATCAAGTTATGTTATGTATGATGTTGTCTAAGCTAAATGAAGTAAACTAAATGCAATTGAGTGATTTAAATGAGTGAATATGAATGCAAAACAAAGATTTAAACTATGTTTGAAAACACAGTATGATATGCAAACAATGGACAAAATGAAGAAATAATGCAGAATAGAAAGAAATAGGATGAAACAAAGTGCACCTAAGAAATTTTTGATGAATTTGGAATGTTGTGAATGGTTTCTGGAATTACTAAAATTTCATAGTGGGACTCATTTGCCTAGGGTGGCGAATTAGTCCTACTACTAGTGAAAAAGTGTCAGAAACTAGTTTTTTGACTATCAAGATCCAAAATCTGAAAAAATTCAGATTTTCAGTCCTAAGGTGGGACTCATTTTCCACTAGTGGTGAATTAGTCATGTCCCAAAATTATGGAAAATTAGGAGGCAACTTTGTAACACCAGATCTAGAAATCTCTAATTGTCGGGTTGCTGAAGTCAATTCTACAGCCTAAAACACACAAAAAAACCTTCTCCAAGCTTGAAATATGAATGAGTTGACTTTTTCTCCACTTTTCAACACATAAATGCTTGATAAATCTGCATACCAAGGTCTGCAAACACACATGAACAAAGGGAAAAATGTTTGAGGGTTAGCAAATAGGGGTTTTCCTTGGTAAAACCCCACTTTTGGTAATCAAATCCTTAATGAAATAATGAAATGCAAGAGAATGATAAAATAACCACATGCAAATGCTATGAACTTACCAAACCCTTGATAATGCAAATTTGAAGTAATGTCAATGGTTGCCTTTTTAATTCTTGATTGATGCTTGATTTGATGTTGTAGAGTGCTTGAATGAATGTATGATTGTATGAGATTTCTTGAATGAATGAGGAGATGTTAAATGAGGTGAAAATCAGTTATTTATATAATCTTGTTCCTTATTAACCCATTAATACATCATTACAGACTGACATCAGGTGTTTTTAAATAAAAACCAAAAAGAAAATTTAAAATATTTTGAATTTGGGGCCAAGTGGTACTCATTCACCACCCATAGGGAATGGTTCCCACCTAGTACTTGAAAATGGTTTAATGTTGTTTGTCAGGTTTACATTAAAAAATGCACTTAATTAAGCCTTATAAGGGCATAAAGGGGTCAAATAAGTCATAAGAAAGGTAAAAATAGTGAAGTTGTGCCTAGAAAAGTGTGAAATATTGTTTCAAGACATTACAACATTTCAAAATAGGACTTAATGATGAATAAAAAGGTGATTTTTACATAAATTGTAATGAATAGAGTCTAGAAGTATGTAGAAATGTCTTACAACACTTCACAACACCTTCACAAGATGTCATTATTTGAATTTTAGTACCTAAATATGCATGTTCAAGCCACATTAAATGAATGAATCAAAGAAAAATAGATCTAACATCAAGAGGATAGGCCTAAAAAGACCATGAAAATGACAAGTGTCCATTTTTTGATGGTGCACTTTAGTTGTTCAATTGAATATGTGACTTTTTTTTTTTCTTTCACTCAAAGAGTTAATTAAATGCTTCAAGAGAGTTGCATATTTATAAGAAATTGCATAAGATTTGATAAGAAGTTGTGCTTTAGACATTGTGAGTTTTCATTTTGCAAAGCATTATAGTAATAGTCCACCAATTTATGAGTTGAATAGCTGATATATTATTGATGGTTATATATTTGAATCCATTATCCCAAATGATTAATCACTGGTCTATTTGTTGGATAATATTGCAAGTAAATGAGCTAGTGACACACTTGGCTATGGATTTAAAATGAGAAAAAATATCATTAAAAATATGTTAACCAAGAAGTATGAGTTTGAAGTATCCCTCTATTCCTAGCAAGTACATGATAATTTACTCAAAGGTCTATCAAATCTTCAGTGAATTGCATTTATTTTCAATCAATGGGAATCAATTTGTGTATAAATGTGTTCTCAATTAGACAAACATCACTTGAGCACATTAAGGAACACCCTCCTAGATCCCATAGAGCCTAAAGGGTAAGAGTGAAGGTCTCATAATCCTTTTCTCATTCATTGGCCACTAGGTTTTAGGTTTCTTGAGCATAAGGGTTGGCTACCCTTTAGAGGAATTCAAAGTTCTGCTAGAAAAAAACACCAACAGAATTGGTGACTCTACTGGGGAAATTTTTTAATCTCCACTCACAAATTGTTGTATTTCAAGGTCAAATATTTGGTTAATTTGAACTTTGGTTAAAATGTTGAGAAGCTCCTAGACCTGGAAATGTATTAGGTGTAGCAAAGTTCAAATAATTTGAGTGTGACTCCTTTGTTGGAGAAGACCCATAATGTGATTTACTCTTAAAATAACTTCATATTGTTTCAAGTTTAATCTTCTATAAAAGAGGTGGTGAATCTATCCAAATAACCTAATAAAGAATGCAGAAACATTCCAGATACTGCAAATTTGCATTCAAGGAAGATAGATTGATAGCTACTACCAATTTCCAAGTATTCTCATAAATCTAAAGAAAATATTATTGAGTTTACATACAATTTATGGGAAAACTCCAAGATTTAAGATGTAAATGATTCCCAATTAGGTGAAATAGCACTAAGTGAGGGAATGCTAGTGGTGATTTTACATGTTTCTAAAGTAAAACTTGAAATTCATGTATGATGATGAAGAAGAATGTTATATTTTAAGATCTTAAGCAAAATAGTTAGGAGGTTTGCATAAGGTCATAATTGCAAAGGGAACTTGAATTTCCTTTTGTAATTGTAAGGTAGATATGATAAGACTTGTAAAGGTATGAGAAAATTCATTATCCATTTGTGCATGCTGGTAGGGAACCAAATATAACAATGTATGATGGGAAACCTTTGTTATGTTAAAGTAATTTTAGTACTGGAAGGTACAGATCCATACATTTTAGTAACATTTGTGATTATCCAAATGTTATACCACCTAAGATTATTGAGAAGGTACCAAAATTTAATGGTGGAAAGTATGAATCAACAAGAAAACATCTGCAAGAGTTTGTTGATGTGATGGGAGATTATGAATTGGACTTTGAGGATGTTGTCATGAAATTGTTTGTTCAGTCTCTAAAAGTAGACAGAAGAGATTGGTTCTCTTATCTACTAGCATCTTCTATACATTCATGGGATAAGTTTAAAGTAGTATTCATGGAGCAGTTTAGTGAAAGGATTGATCCAATCTTAATAAGAAAAAATTTCATGAGCATGGAGAAAGAAGAGGATGATTTAGTCCCCTCTTTTAATCTCAAATTCTCAAAGATCATAAGAGAAATCCTTGAAAGCATAAGACCAAATGATGCATAGTTCTTGGTCATGTACTTAGGTGCATTTGATAAGAAAATGAGTTACCTATTGAGAGAAAAATATCCCACAACATTGCATCAAGCATATCAAATTACTATCAAAATTGAGAACAACTTGAAATATTCAATGATGAAAGGATATTCAACCACTAGTATTGGTTCTAGCACATTTTAGGAAAATAAAACAAACAAATCAGTCATTAGAGATTTATATCAAGATGATAAGGCCTCTACAGCCCCAATTTCTCCATCACTTCATGAAGATCATAATAAGCTATAGGAGGAATATCCACAAGATAAAAGCAAAGCTAATCATATGTCTTTTGTTAGAAGATTGTGTGAAATGAAAAATCACAAAGGAGAATCACCTTATGATTTTTTCTCTAAATTTTTGGATGCCTTGTTGGAGGTACCCAATATCACTAATTCACATCAAAAACCTTTAAGAAATTAGTGATGAAAATGAAGCCACCTATAATATATAGAACACTTGCATGGTGTATCACTAACTCAAAACTTAACATTCAAAAGCCATCTACAATATGTGAAATGAAAGAGAATGGCACTCATCGCTCATCACCAAATTGAAAAAGATGACCGCTCATCAATCCATGATGAGCAATGAAAATGAAAGCCTCAAGCTCATTGCTTGTCGCTAATTAAAAACTAAACTAAAGAGTAATTAGAAATAGGAAAAACCTTTCAGAGAAACAAGATCATCACTCATCGCAGCTAATATGAATAAAATTTCTCAAAGCTATCCGCAATGTGTGAAACCAAGGAAATATAGCCATCACTCATCACCCATTTACATTTACATTTCAAAAACTACCTGTAATGAGTGATAAAGGGAAGCGATGGACAAGGTGTAAGTGAAAACATTTTAGCACATACTCACAAGTTGTTTTATGATAGGGACCATTTAGGACAACGTATAAAAGGCCTCAAGGACTTAGGACATAATATTTTCAAAGGATGTAAAGGCCAAATAAGGTAAATTGATCAAACTTATAAAACATAAGAATAGAAGACCTAGGTTCAAGGGACCAGTTACTCCATGAAATCAGATGACATAAGATGTTTTAAGATGACAGGAAATGGATAGGAGGAGTTCAACAATGAATTAGAACCCAAACAAGGGCTTTTCCCTAAGGATTTCTTGGGTGAGATTTTAACAACAAAATATCCAAACAATACAATGGGAAAAACACTAAGTGAAAACATTTGAAATTTAGCACACAAAATTGGAAAAGTCAAGAATGGAAATTTTTTAGGGGTTCCATCAATGGCTCCAGTTGGGGACGTTTGTTCCTCAGTGAACAGAGTGAGAATCTAGAATATTAGGTGAAGTAGACCGATCATAGATGACCAATAAAGAAAGGACTACGAAGGAAAACCAAATCGAATCAAACAACATATGTATAGTATTTACATGAGTTATAGGGCCATACCAAGTGATCCAATATTCATCATTCTTGAAACCTCCTATTATGTGCAAGCTTCCTGCTTACGTTTTGCAACCTTACCAAGCTTCAATATTACTTGGTGGCCCCAAACCTCCCAACCCTAAAACTAGTGCTTACTATTGTGTGGTCTCACAACACACCCCATTTTTCCCTTTGGGAAAATGTGGACCCCCCTTTTTTTCCCTATTTCCCTTCACTCTCATTTTCTTGTTCTACAACTTGGTCGATTGCTGGTCTCATTTTCAATTTCACTTGGTCCCTGTTTTATTCTTATTTCCTTCCCAAATTCGGTGTTTTAGTCTTGGCATGAAGTTTAATATATTATCAAAAAATGGAATATGCAGTTGCATCAAAGTGAATTGTATCTTTAGTTGGTCTTAGCCCCACCCGGTAAGTCATCGACTAGAAATGTTAATCTTGGTGATCATTTTTCTTGTATTAGAGTCCGGTAATTTTATTTCATTCCTTTTATTCAGAACATGGAAACCAAAGAGTTTTTTTTTAAATATTTTAATCTCTCTTGAACCTGGTTCCTGGTATTTCCTTTTGTTCCTATTTTCTCTAAAGCTTGGAGGTAAGTGCCCTGGATCCTGGTATTTCTACTAAAATTTGATGCCAGAGATTTTAATCTCGATGATATCAAATTGATCATGTATCATTAATGGCTTATGCCTTGCAAAATATCAAAATGACACTAGAGTTCCACGTATGATCATTGTGTTGTCTTTCTCCTCTAGTAGCAAGCCCACACAAAAAACTAGGAATTCATAATTTGAACCCTAATTCATAATGATTGCACCTTTATTTGAGGAATTAATGCATTATAACAAGTAATTAATGAAGGTGGCAAACTACTCCCATGTACTTGGCACCACCTTAAGCATGCAATTTTTTTGTAACACTCCACTTCACGTGATGCTGCAAATTTGCAAAGGACATTGAAAGAATGAAATAATGCTGGCACACAAGGAAAGGTCAATTTTGAGAAATGAGAACATAGCTAACAAGGGTTTTGGAGTTCCATTCTAAAAATATTTTCCTTATCAACCAAAACCAGGTATGTTTCGAATAACTAATATTCTATTAAATGTTTTCACCCATGAAAATCTGGAAAAAATGCTATTTCCCTTTAGAAATTGAAATTTTGATCATTCTTTGATTTGAATTTACCAGAAAGGTGAATTAAAAGTTTCATAAGTTGTAAGAAATTTGGTTAAATTTAACCCTAACTCACACACAAGACACACATTTCAAAATGCAGAACACATCAGTGAAAATGAGTACTTCTGACGCAAGGGTAGAAGATGACTTTAAAAATTACAATTCATAAGCCATACCAATCAATGTGGTAGTTATAGATACTCATATTGGGTGGTCTTTTGATGTTGAAATTCACACTTAGGTATGATAGGAAAATGCTTCTTAGTTTGTTAGAAATATTTTAATAAATGGGGTACTTTAAGCAGGAGGGTTTCCACCAGCAATGGAGGCCCCTAAATTGGTTATGCAATGCATGAGTTATTATAACCCAGGAAAAAGAGTTGTTGAAAAGGAAGAGAGTATTTATGTAGAACTCTCACAGAAAGGAATTATATACACATTTGGGCTTTCTATATTCACCCAGATGTATAATGTTGATATGAAAGCAAAGGCCAAAACATGTCAAAATGTTGAAGCTCATAACAGAGAAATGATGAGTACCCAATGGTGCCAAGAGTTGATTACACCATAGACCAAATTAATTCAAAGGTCTATGTTCAACCAAGAAATTCAAGATATTATAACTCTGTTGAGCAGGATGGCTAGTTTATGAGATGCCAGTAAATTTGAACCCTAGATATCTGTAATAATATTCAGATTGGTGGAAAAAAATTTGCAAATGCATTGGGGAAAGTTTATTAGTGGTAGATTATATGAAAAAATAATGACATTTCCCAAAACCAGATGTTTTATATATCTTCATATGTGATTTATTCCTGCGCCATGAAGGCAAGCGAACAAGGGTTGAAAAATATTGGTACTTTGGGCATCGAAGTTAGAAACAATTTGATATACACTCATTTTCCCCTGATTACTATCCATGGATACAAAGATAATTATAGGAGAGTTAATTATTTTTCCTCCATGAATATAGTTAGGACGATGGATGGTGATAAAGCCAAAATATTGTCCTTGGAGGCACAAAGTGTCAAGAGACCAATGGTAGGCTGGTATGTTTAGTTCCCCACTTATTTCTACATTAGGATAGGAGGGTTTGATCGACATCCTTTCATGTTGCCTAGGTATCCAACATAAAAAAAAAATTTATTAGAATTGGTGAGAAAGTTAAAACCGTCTCAGCTTCTTTATAACAAGGCTCACAAGAAGGCCTCTTTTAGATTTCCTATTGTGATAAGGAATTACAAGTGTAATGCAATCAGGGTGTCTGATTTGTGTGAAGAATAACTAAGAACATATAATTTTGAACATTTTCCACTTCAAAGAATGTATTATGATCTTGAAGGGAATATTTCCAAGTCCATAGCTAGTTATCATGCTCATGTCCAACACCTATAAGATTATTGGCTTAATTCTAAAGATGAGCACAAAGTAAGAATAAGAAAGTATCCAAGATGTCTTTAAAATTAGCTTAGATTATCATGCTTCATGACATTCTAGATCAGTTGGAAGATTATGAAGAAGTGTTGAATAAAGCGTATAATGAAGATAGAGTGTGCGATGAACCCATCCCAAACCCATATTATGAAGGTGAAGAAATGACATCAATTGATGAGTTCTCTGCACTATTTTTCATATGCACTCAACATTGGATAAATGATTTTTGTAAAGCTTTAAGAGAAACGGGAATTGAACCCACATTCTAAAAAGAAAAAACAAGAAAATAAAGAAATGAAACTACATTTGAGAGTGGGGAACCTACAAGGAAGAAAAGGAAAACAAGTAAGGTAGCTCTTGGTATAAGGATTGAAGAGAGAACCCCTGAAGCTTCAAAACAAGAAGTTCCAATAAAGCCATCTGATAAGCAAAAAGATGCAAAATCAAGCAAAGATAAATCAAAAGCAAGACCTATCGGTGCATCTTCCTCTACAACAAAACCAAGGAGTAAATCAGTTATTGATGAAGAAACATGAGTAACAAAAAATGTTGGTACACAAACCAATTCTACATCTCAAAGGGATACAACACTATTTACTTCCCCTCCCTCTATTAACAAGGATAGTATTAAACAAGTATTAGGAGGAAATCATGTGGTTTTGGATGAAATTTTTGAGACAGATGAATCCATAATTAAATAACGGATGGATAAATGGGGTACCATGTGGGAGAAGGTAAAAGAAAAGAATTTTAAAGATAAACCCATGGTACAACCAGTGATAGAATAAATTCTGGATACAGGGTCCACTCCTAGAAATGTTGAAGAAGAATAATTTATTCAAGGAACACTCACCTTAGAAGTGGGGAACCCTGATATCCTTGAAATGGAAACAGGGGAGACTATATTGTAGGATCCTATTGATGAAATAATTATTGAAGATACTTTTGATTCCCAACCTTCACTTGGGAATGCTCTAAATGATAATGAACAATTGTAGGTCTTTGAAGAATTAGGAAAGGATCAGATTGAAGTTGAGATTGAGAAAGGAGAAGCTACACAGGTTTCAAGTGATGAAGTTGGAAATGAGGAAAACCCTAGTGTAGCAGAGAATAAAGAAAGTAATGTCTAGGAAATTGAGGTTGAAAATCTGGATAGACAGGAAAATCTATCTTCAAACAAAGGAGATAGTGCCAAATCCTAGTAATCCTAAATCTATGCTAGAAATTGTTGAGGAAATTCCTATTTCTTAGGACATGATAGATAAGACTAAAGAAGTAAGAAAAGAGGTTCCTGAATCAAGTGGAAACCATGAAAAAAGTAATGTTGTAGAGGTAGAACATGATGAAGATTCACTTGATTGGTTGATCAAGGAATTGGCTTCCTCAATGGAAGTAAGTATTGCCTCTAGATCTTAATAGTTTCATACAGGAAGTAGATATTCCTAAGCCTAGGTGCAAAGCTAAAGGAAAACATGTCATACCGAGAAATTTAGATGGTGAAAGAACCATCTATATAGCTACTCCAAAAATTGACAAAAATAGACATGAAATAATGCCTAAGGAGTACAAGATAACAAGTATTAATTTTGGACACTCATCTTGGAGGAAAAAGTTGGAAGAAATAAGGATGAAACTAGATGCCACTATTGCTAGAGTACAAAAATATAAAAAGAAGAAAAGAGAATTGAAAGAATTGGTTGATACCTTGGAACATTTTATAAAATCACTCACCCTATCTGGTCAAGGACAAACTAAATTTCCCCAGCATCCAATAATAATTTCACAAGAACATGTGGATGCAATTGTAGCAATTCACCACAAAATGAGTGTATTTGAAGAATGGATTGAGTATTGGGTGAGGCAAGGAGAAGAATTCATTACAGAACATACAATAGGGAAGTATAAGGAAGCATACTGTCGATCAGAGAAACCCAAAAGATTTGAAAGTGAATGCGGGTTTCACCAGGAACATGTTAATGATAATAGGTGAAATGTTAAAATTTTCATACAAATGAATGTCCAAGAATTAATACAAGGAAATGTAATTTCAGAGTGAGAAGTTCCATTTCCAGAAAAATGGAAGAAACAATTGAAATTGGAAGGTGACATGTTGATGCAATGCATAGAAGGATAGGATCTTTATGGTTTATCTGTGACTTGGGATTGAACTGAGTCAATATTTTCTTGTTAAAGTATATTCTCCCTTTAGATTATATTTGTTCCATATCTTTCAAGAAGGATAGGATCTTTATGGTTTATCTGTGAAGAATTTATTTTCCCTATTGCTACAAGTAAAATCATTATCAATAGGAAATGGCACTAGAAGGAGGGCCTATTGTTTTCTTTTTTTTAGCTTTGTCAAGTTTTAAACTAGATTTGTGTAGTCACTAGATCTCAATTTGGTGATCCTCATGTGACTTTAGTCAAGTTTAGTGGTTGAACATCATCTAGACCTCAAAAAACTGGAAGTGTGAGTGCAAGTTCGTAGAATCTGACTATTGTTGTACCACCTTCCTCCATAGTGATGGTATTCTTTAACGTAGAATCACCAATTCAATTTTTTTTGTACAATGATTTACCCAAAAATCCTAATAAGTTGTGTCCTAAATATTATCTCCATAAAGATGTAGAAGAACATATTATAATCTTTAAGGATAAATGTTTTAGAGCAAGGATTCAACATGAAGATGTCATATGTAGGTTGTTCCCATTCACCTTAAGCGATGAATTTTACCAGTGGTATATCAACCCACCTCATAATTCTATCAGATCATGGTAGGATATGGAAAGTCAATTCTTAGCCATATTTAGAACACCGAATGACCCTACTTTGTTATATCATCAATTTTCTCAAATCAAGAGGTTCAAAGGAGAACCTATAACTATTTTTATTAATAGGTTTCAAAAGGCTTATTATAGGTTGCAAGCACCTTATGTAGTAGATAATTTTTTTTCTATCATAGTTTATTATACAACAGTAGATCCTTTAACTCCTATTTTTGTGAAGTGAAGGGAAAACCCTCTTACTACTTTACTCGAAGCCTATATTGAAGTCATGAGTGTGAATTTAGAAATGAAACATCTTGAAAGTGGATCATCCGCAAATGGCAGAAATACATTAAACAATTACCCTACCCCAAGCATAAATGGAGTCCCTCTAAGTCATCCTATAGCTCCTGATGATTATCCTTCAGTGGTCCAGAAAGGGACATTTCCTTAGAATACATTCTTCCAACTAGGAAATAGTAAAGCTTCAGTCCCTCACCCTACTCTAGCTATCACAGAGCTGCATCCTACTTGTAATTATTTTTTTCTCACAAACTTAGGAAAACCAAAATAGCAAAATTTTAGAGGAAAAGGAAGAAATGAAAGAAATCATAGCTAAAATCAAGAGATTAACCATAGAGGTTACACAATAAAGAAATAAAAGCTTTAATTCCCAAAATACCAACCAAAATTCACAAAATTAGATGTATAACACTCCTAGACCACCTAGAACTTGGAATACACGACTGCATAATGGAGGAGTGTCAACATCTTTAGATAACACTAATCCTACTGGTGAAAGATCCACATCAAAAGTGAATTTAGCTGATATTGCTATGAATAATTGGTGTAGGATTCATAATATAAATTCTCACATTGAAGTGGATTATTCACAGTTCAAAATTGCTTCAGACATTTTCCTAGCTGCTACACACTATAATGAATAGTGTGACTTTCATCCTCCTAAGGGAAATAAGTTAGTCCAAGTAGGATATGATTCTACTTTAGTCCTTGAAAGTTATGAATGGATCAAACCACCTACTATTGCCATAAGTTAT
The DNA here is from genome assembly GCA_007258455.2 of Sequoia sempervirens. Taxonomy (NCBI): domain Eukaryota; kingdom Viridiplantae; phylum Streptophyta; class Pinopsida; order Cupressales; family Cupressaceae; genus Sequoia; species Sequoia sempervirens. Next base: position 147,568,516 of record VDFB02049217.1, read on the forward strand.
ACTTGTGAATATGAGGGAGATAAATCAATTATGACTTTTAAAATGTATACCTTTTCCTACCAAGATGAAAATGAACCTTAGGAAGAAATCCATGAAATTCATGCTTTTCAATAGTATCACAGAGGACATAATTATAACTTGAGAGGTAACACCAATGATGGAAGTAAATTCAATGGGCCATTAACAATGTCGATCCTGCCTAATAATTTCAATACTCCACCCGGTGATAAATTGAATAATAACCTAGGGTTACCCAAGGTAACCTCTCATTACAATTCATTAAATGCTTCAAGAAGTGAAAAGGTGGATTCCGCTAACCAAAAAAATTGACTAATTATTCAGTGGAAGGAATAAAAAAGGTAAAAATCAACCTTTATTTATCAGAATTGCTCAAAACACCTATGATCGGGAAAGCTTTCTTAAACGCTCTAGAAGATCTTCCAAAAGAAGGCATGTTTAAAGATACTCAAGTGAAATTTAATCAAGCTAAGACAAAAGATAAGAACATTGTTCCTATAGATGATGTACAAGTAGCCTTTTACAAAGGAAAATTAGATACTCCACCATTTTCACTCACTTTGAGAATATTTGGTAAAAACCTTCATAATTGTTTAGCATATTTTGGAGTGTCTACTAATGTGCCTTTGTCCATATGTCAAATGCTAGGGTTAACTCTGGAAAGCTCTTTAAAAAAGGTCACTCAACTCGATAAAACAGAAGTAAATGTAGTTGAAGAGTTAACTAATATTCAATATTAATCAATTAGCGTCGGATCCTATAATTCAATATTATATATACATTCAAGTTATTGAGATAGCTAATACTTATGGTATGTTATTGAGCAAATATTGGTCCAAAATGTTGAATTGAGATATTGCTATTGATTTCTCACATATGTGGTTACAATGGAAAGGAGTTTGTAACCAAATCAGAATTGAAAGGGAACCCTACATGAAATACATGATCATAGATTATAACCAAAAAAATGAAGTTCTATATATTGATGTAGAACCAGGAGTTTCTAAAATATGAAGTTTAGGAGTCAAAATAGAGGAAGTATTTACATGTGATGCTAGAAAACCTAGTCACTTAACTCCTAGAACATCTGTTTTAATTGAATCATATTATGATTCTTATGAAGAAGAAAATAATCCTTATGATAAATTTTTGAAGAAGATTCTTACAAAAGCTCAGAGGATTGATAAAATCAAAATCACAGTAAAAATTTTGTTGTTGCGGGGTTGGTGCAAGTTACATAATGCTACACACTCAGAAAATAGTTGTATGATGTGTCTGGAGATAATTCATAGAATCAAGAACTAGTACTATCCAGAAAATGATAAGGTCAAAAGTTCTGAATCAAAAGTACATAAAGACAGGATCCATGTTACATAGAATAAGAAGACTAGTTCGACAACACCGAAGAATGATAAATTACAAGCTACAGATGATCAAGCCTGGATTCTTAAATTTGATGGATCCAAATTGAAACAAAGGATTGGAATAAGAGTTGAACTCATCAACCTGCAAGGTAAATATTTTCTTGCTACATTTTGGTTATAATTTCAATGTACTAACAATGCAGCAGAATATGAAGCCCTTATACATGGCCTGATCCTCACAATCAAGAAGAAAGTTAGAATCCTCAAGGTGTTTGGTGATTCAAAATTAGTAGTTAGACAAGTTTGAAAGTAGTACATCTGTCACTACAAGTGATTGTCTAATTATCACCACAAAGTATGAGATTTAATAGAAAATTTTGACACATTCAACATTACTCATATCCCAAGAAGATTTAATCAAAGAGTCGATGCTTTGGCTATTGCTGCCAATACTCTAGAACCTCTAGATGCATCTAATTTGAAGAGATTCATAGTCAAGCTAGTGTAATTACCTTTGGTTCTTGATACTGTTACTAATTTACAGGTGTTTGAAGATGACATACATATATTGGAATTCATCACTAATTCTGGTATATTTGAAGCACAAATAATTGAAGAGATAGATCACCCTGATGGTGAAATTCAAGGTGAAGAATTATCTCAAGCTAGAGATAATAATATTTTGAAAGGAATAATTGAGTTATAACAATGATTTGACATTGATTATATAGTCAAACAAAAATGTTTTCCTCGAAGCGATGGAGGGCAATCTGAATTATACATTTTGCATACTAAAGAAGATCCTAAGAATGTGCTAATTGGAAAGGTTTTTATTGAAGAAGAGAATAAATATTGCTCAGGAACTTAAAGATTATTGGAAGGTTATAGGTTGGACATATGAAGATTTGAAAATTTATGACACTTCCATCATTACTCATACGATACCATTAAATCCTAATGCAAAGCCTTTCCGACAAAAACAACAGCCAGTAAATGCACTCTTAGAACCATTAATTCAAAAGGAAGTCCAAAAAATTTTATCAAGTAAGATAATCTTTCTTATTATACATTCTACCTGGGTGGAAAATTTGGTTCCCATGAGAAAGAAGAATGGAGATATATGGCTATGTGTAGATTTCCAAAATCTCAACAAGGCATATAAGAAAGATAATCGGCCACTACCCTCACTAGAAGAAGTGCTACAAATAGTCAATGGTTCACCTATGATGTCCTTTTTGGATGGATTCTCAGGAAACAATCAAGTAATGGTATCAATGAAACATTAGATGAGAATGAATTTCACCACGAAGTGGGGAAATTTTTCTTACAGAAGGATGCCATTTAGTTTGATAAATTCCAAAGCTACATTCCAAAGAGCCATGGATTATACTTTTCACGAGTTTATAGGAAAATTAATTATTATCTACATGGACGACCTCACAGTATTTTTGAAAAATAAAAGAGATCATGTTCAAGATCTTAGAGAAATATTATAGAAGTGTGAAACTTACAGAGTTTTGTTAAATCCTAAAAAGTGTATTTTCTGGGGTAACTGAAGATAAGTTATTGGGACATATTATTTCTGAACGAGGTATTTCGATAGACTTAGACAGAGTGAGTGCATTGATCAAGATACAGCCCCTAGGAAGCAAGAAAGAATTGAAATCATATTTTGGTAAGATCAATTTTGTTCAAAAATTTATTACCAAATTTTCCAAAATAGTGAAACCACTCAATGATATGTTAAAGAAAGATGCCAAGATAGAGTGGACAAATGAAGCTAACATTGTCTTCAAAAGTATAAAGACTACAATTACAAAAGCTCTGGTATTGGTAAGTCTAGATTACATTAAGCCTTTTAATATATACTCTTTTGCTTTTGGTCATACTTGTGCAACAGTACTAACATAGAAGGGTGAGAATAAAGAAGCCTTTTCTTTGGTCAAAGTAGTACACAAATTTAGACATTACATTCTCAAGAGAATAGTCAAAGCTATTGTTCCAGATTCTGTAGTTAAGATGTTGTTAACACAAAGTGATCTCAAAGAAAAGAGAGCCAAATGGGTTACCATCCTATAGGAATTTGATCTAGAAATCATACCCATGAAATTGGTTTGGGGACAAGCTTTGGTTAGGTCTATTGTAGAAATAGATCAACAAATTTCAATTCAATAGTATACTTTGGATGTAAAAGACCAAGAAGAATGGTATTCAGATGTATGGCATTATCTGGTCAGCCATTCTTTCCTTGATCATTTGCAAAGGAATAAAAGAAGAGATCTTAAGATAAAATTGCAAAGTTATATGATCAAAGGAGGATCTCTATTCAAAAGAAACCATAAAGGAATCTATTTAAGATGCTTGAATAGAATATAAGCAAACAAAGTGTTGCATGAACTACATGATAAATCTAGAACAACTCATGGAGTACCTTTAACCACTACACACCTTGTTTTGAGACTCAGTTACTACTGGAAAACAATTTTCAAAGATACATATGAACATGTGAAACATTGCTATACATGTCAAATTGAATCAGAAAAAGGAAGATTCAATGCTCAACCACTACAACCAGTGATGGAAATGCATCCCTTTTCACAATGGGGACTAGATTTTATTGGAACTATCAATCCTCCATCATTCATAGGCCATAGATTTATATTAACTGCTACAGATTAGCACACTAGATGGATAGAGGTGTGTCCTAGCAACCACTACACTACAAAATTAGTAATCAAATATTTAGAAGAGAATCTCATTACTACGTTTGGAGTAACATATGCCTTGGTATGTGACAATGACCCTACCTTTTCTTCATTAAAATTTTCTAATTGGGAATTTGAATATAGTATAACATTAAAATTCTCATCTAACTATTATCCATAGCGAAATGGGTTAGTTGAATCATCAAATAAAAATCTATTGGATATAATTAATAAAATTGATTGAAAAGAATCCTAGGGAGTGGCATTCTTTGCTAAAATTCACCCTTTAGGTAGACCACACTAGGATGAAAGCCACGTTAGGGAATTCCCCTTATCACTTAGTTTATGGGGTACATTTGTAGACATGTAAAATTGACTTAACACTTATCACAACTCAGAATGTCTCAGAACATCTCAGAATCAACTCATAATGTCTCAAAACAACTTAGAATAAACCTGAAACATATCAAAACATCTTTGAATCAACCTAAAATGTCTCAAAACATCTCAGAATAAACTTGAAACATCATGAAACATCTTGAAATCATATCAACACATCTCAAATCAACTCAGAATATCTTTGGAATATCTTGAATCATCTTAGAATCATCCTGTGACCATCCCACAACATCAAACAACATCTAAAACCCTAATTCTGCTATTAATTGAATAAAACAACATTATTTGATTAATTCACATTTCATCATTTTGACCAATTAAATAAATTACATTTATTTAATAAAATCTCAAGCTAATCTTATTTCATCCTAATTAGTCAAACAATGCCAATTATTTGATTATGTGACTAAATCACCTTATTCCCCTAAATTGATTAAATCATTAAATGATAATAATTTAATTATGACACTTTCCCTCCAAAATTTGAATAATTAAATCAAACAATTCAAATCAATTATCAAAAAATAAAACATAAAAGGGAATTAATTAATTAAATATAATAATTCATATTCCTAAACTACTTTCTAATTGAGAAAATCATGGGTTGCTAACTAAGCAATCTAATTTTTCTAACTCAATCATCTAATTCTTAACTAAAATCAATCAATTGATAACTGGTCAATCAAATCTTGACTAATCAATCTAAACCCTAACTATCCAATCTATTCTTCAATCACCCAAATTGTGCAATCAACTTTGCACAGCCTTCTCATGTCTAAATCCTCTCAACACATTTTTACCCTTGATCTAGATTTTCTCCAACGTGATCTTGATCGTCGATCCAAAATCTCATTTCCTATATAAAAAACCTCTCTCCTCACAAATAACGATCAGAGAATCAACATACTTTTGCAACAAAGTGTTGTCACAATAACCATTGATAGAGCTTCAACCTTTTTTGATCAACCAAGCATCATTTAGAAAGCTTTTGCATATAAACAATTGACACTTTGTAGTGATATGAACAACCCAACATCATGCAAATACACTCCAATATGGGATGGTAAGCTCTTCTTTTCTTTTGAATTAATTGTGTTAATCTTAGGATTTCATTTCGTAATTTCAAATAGCTTAGATTGTTCATTTCATGAGTGATGGAATATTATCTTAGATTAAGTGTTTTGGATTAGATAGATTCTAATTTCAATTCTCATTTTGATCTTGCTTTCCATTTTATGATTCTTTCCCCCTCAAACATTCTTGCATGCCCGGTGGGACCTAGGTCCTCATTACTAATGTTTTCATGAGCCAAATTGAAGTTACAGGGTTCTGAGAGCTCTCGAGAGAAGTTTCACACACTGCCCAACAAAAGCTCACTTTTGACTAACAAGATTTCTGAGCATTTGCAACAAGAACCTTGCATTTTCCATGGGAACTATGTTTTTTCACTAATAACCCCACTTTTGCATTTCTTTTTGAGAATATGCAAATTTTTGGGTTAGCATGTGCACAAATATTTGAGTATTTACTTTTTGGAGCCGAGCATTTGCATTTTTTCTGAGTATTTGCAAAAAAAATTTTTTAACAATTTGCATTTTTTCTGATCATTTTCTCTTGAAGTCAAGTGCACGGATCCTACACTATTGTAATGAACCTCCTTGCTAACTTTTTCTTGTTTTATAGGAACTAATGAGTCTTTTTTATGTAGGATTTGAAACACATTAATTTTTTTTGTCTAGGGAAGATGATCATTCCAAGATTTTTGGACCCACAATCATTTTTTAACTTAGGAAAAACTTTCATTTTGTTCACTAAAATGAACAAAAACTCTCATATTTGATTTTGGTGTTTTTAAAATGAACCAATTTGAAGGTTTTTTTAAGTTAGGAACTTTATTTTGGTGCTCTAAAATGAACAACAACAACTCTCACATTTGATTTTGGTGCTACTTAAAAATTGAACAAATTTGAAGCTTTTTCTAAGTTAGGAACTTTCTTTTGGTGCATTAAAATGAACAACACAAACTCACATTTGATTTTGTTGCTGTTAAAATGAACCATTTTAAAGCTTTCTAAGTTAGGAACTCTCATTTGGTGCTCATAAAAAGAACGAAAAAACTTCAATTTTGGGTTCTAAAACTGAACACATTTCATGTTTTCATAATTAGGAACAGTTAATTTTGGTGCATAAAGGAACACAAACAATTTCTATTTTTTTTATGCACATTTGATTTACATTTTTTTACTAGTTAAGACTAGGCCTGATTCTCTTAGAAACACTTCAATTTTGGGGCTTAAAATGAACAAACTGTTGTTGTTGTTTTCACACCATTGCTATCTTAACTGCTTGATGTCCTGAACACTTCAATTGGTGCAAAAATAAAAAGAACATTTTTCTTATGTTATTCACATTTTTTTTGGGGATAACACCGCTCGAGGTGTTGAAAATGAATCAATTTTCTATTAATTGTATGCTATGTATTCATTGATTGGAAAACTTAAATGTTTGTCTTCTCCCCTCACACCTTTTGGTGATCTTGGGTGAGCAAGGACATTTTGAGCTTTGCAATTTTTTCAAGCATACCGTTTTAGAGGGCTTTCCTACTTGAGGAATCTCTAGCATTGGAGGAATCATGGGTGACCCAAGTGGTACTTTCATTTTGGACTGCTATATAAATATTTTTTGAGTTCGAGGAAATTTCATCACTCACCAAGTGTGGATGTCCTATACCAACATATTCTTCATTAGTATACTCATGATGCGTAAATACCTGCAAGTGTTGGAAGGTTCTTAATTGGAAAAAATGCCGCATGTGTAGGTTCTCAAAAATAATATCCCTAGAACATGAATAAGAGCCAATTGTTTTATAAGCCACCCTATTATCCAAAACATTCTTTGAAAGTGGTACATTGGAATTTACTTCTGAGAAGTTACTTGCCAAGTCCGACTACAAGATCATGCCATAAGTCGCATGTAAAATCGTCTCTTTGGAGCATGAGGAAAGCCCACCTAAGAGGATGGTTTCTCTCCACTAGGGTTGTAATTTCTTGTTAATGTTAAACTTTCCCAATTACATTCAAAAACAATTGTGACATAAAATTCTTTGTTTGATTTAAAGAAAAAAGACACATCAAAACAAACATTGAACAGGTTGGTCAAATAAAAAATCTTTTAATTTAGTGAATACTTGCGAAAGAAGCCTTATTTTTTGAACTCCTTGAAAGGATTTATCCTTAAAGGTTTCCAATCATTTTGTCTTTTATTTTAGGTTACCTTGATCAAAGTAAAAATTTGGTAAACTATGGCTTGGGTGCTGTGATTTCACAACTTGAGCTATAGACATTCAAGACACATAAAGTCCAAGATTTTGAGTGAGTCCAGTGCTATTATATCATTTTAAATACTCAAGAACACAAAGGAAAAAAACACATAGATGTTACAAATTGTCATTTCTAGCTCATAGTACTTTTTGATACTTAGGGGAAAACAAACTGAAGTTGTTTATAAGGTCATTATTCAAACAAAACAGTTGGAAAATTAGATTTGATCACAAAATCTCTCACCCATTATTCCCATACTAATTTTTTAATATCAAAATAAAAGAAAAAATTAGGATCATTCCTTCACTCAAAAATTCTATGATATTAATAGTTACTTGGAACTCACAGATAGTTCAAGTATCTTTCCCACAATATATCCTCTAGATAAAGAAGTGGAATATCAACCCTAGTTCTTCAACATTTGGATTTCTGAAAAGTAGCCACATTCCAAAACAACACTCAAACTTTAGGGTCTTGAGCTTTACAACAACCATCCCAAAACACCATCACACCTTATGACCATTTGGAAACCTATCGCTCCAATTCAACAACCAGACCTTATAGCACCAATATTTCAACTAGGTAATAGCTATATTAAAGGTTCCCAAACTTACATCATAAGTAGTTTGAGAACTTTCGTATTTGAGAAAAATGAAACACCCTACCAATTTCTTACCGCATCCATCATCTTAGACGAAGAAGAAGAAAAGGAAGACCTAGCAGTCAAAAGACTTATATTACCACCACCTATGTGGCAGTAAATATACATCCCTCATGCTTTTCAGCAAGAAAAAAATCCTTAGGAGTAGCAAGAGAAAGATCCTTAAGCAAAAATATATACTTAGGCTCTCAAAAAATCACCCTACCAAAAGATTTTCCAAAGGTTTTTTCTCAAGGAGATATCACAACCTTCAAAACTAGCTATATCACTTCTATCATCACTTTGCACCAATAGGCCACATCTTTTCTAGAGAATAGAAGTCAAGAAAAATAATCACAAAAACTTGGTAGTTGTTTATGACAACCATGAGGTCACAACACAAGAAGTAAATGGAAGCAAACAAAACCAACACTAGCACCCCACCAACCATTACCATAAACAATGAAAGTATCCCTTGGTGCTATAGGCCAAGTGATCTTGAAACACCACAGAAGAGGCCTATGTATAGAAATACCTTTAGTGAAGAGGAACTAAATAGTAAATAGGAGGTAATTGAACAAAACAACCAAGACCCAAACAGAGTGGTTATAGAGGAGGTAGAAATAGAGGAAGAAATAAATGAGGATGAATTATTGGAACATTCCAACAACCCCAAGATTCTTGAACTAATGGACAGGCTGTTGAGAGAGGATCCAAACTCCTATTTCTTCAAGTTAGAAAAATTTGGTGCTAAATTACCAATGGATTTCAACGTAGAAGATATCAAGGATTCCAACCATATTCCATTAGGGGATAACTCAATTGTAAGAAAAATAGCTAAACATATAGAGATGCCAAACATTCCACCTGTGTTCTCACAAAATGATGGTCAACCCAAAGAGAACCCCTTATTCAGAAAACCAACTCAGGTTGAACAAGTAGTAGTGGCACAACTGTATCAAGGAGGACCATCATAGTATGAACCATCAAACAATAATCCTCCTCCCGAATAGTATGTACCTCAAAATACCTCAAATATCAACCCATCCCAGAACAGTCAATACCTTCAATAGGGTGAAACATAGGGTCCCCCTCCAAATACTCAATACCTTCAATAGGGAAGAACACAAGGTCCACCTCTGAACAATCAGTACCACCAATATGGTGGACCACATGGTCCCCTTCTTAACTAGCAATACCAACAACAAGGTGTGCCACATAGCACCCTTTTTTAGTCAACCCATCAACAAGGTATCCCAATAATGCATTAGCAGGGTAAGCTTTAGTTTAGTCCTACCCAAAAGCAAGGTGTGTCATAGAGCACCCCTTTTTAGTTGACCCATCAACAAGGTGTTCCAATAATGCATCAATAGGGTAACCTTTAGTTTAGTCCTATCCAGCAACAATTTTTTCCATAGAGTGCCCTTCTTCATTCATCCTACTAACAAGGTGTCCTAATAATGCATAAACAGGGTAACATTCAGTTTAGTCATGCCCAACATCAAGGTGTGCCATTGAGTACCCTTCTTCAGTCATCCTACCAACAAGGTGTCCCACTAATGCATCCACAGGGAAACCTTCAATAGAGTTCATCTCATCAACAAGGATCTAACCCTCCTTACACCCAGTAGGGACCTAACTCGTTCTATGCCCAAAAAGTTACCAAGGTCTCATACCTTAACAATACCAATATATGAGCCAAACATGGTGAGACAACGAGGCTATTATACACAAAAATTGCAAACATTCCAAAAATGGACATGGAAATGAGGCTAGAGGCCATCACCCAATAGGTAGTAGGCATGCAAGATAGAAAAGAAAAGAAAACCTATACTATCCAAGAGATATTCCCATTCTCATTCGATCAATTTGTCACTACCATACCCTTTCCAAATAATTTTGAAATACCCAGGTTTTGACAAAAAATACAAAGGAAGAGGGGATTCAGTAGATCATATATGTGATTTCTTTATATCATGCATGGAAGTATGACACAATGACTCATACCTCATGAGACTATTTCCATGCAGCCTTATGGGGCATGCTATGGAGTGGTTCACCCATTTGACACCAATAGTCAAAACCTTCGATGACTTGTCTAACAAATTCATAAGTCACTTCTCCTTCAAACAAAATCAAGGAGAATCTTTTATCTCCTATCTACAATGATGGAGACAAAAGGCTAGTAGATGTAAATGGCCCATTCTTGACAAGGAATTGGTGGACATATTCATTACCAATGTCTTACTTGAGATTAATTATCAACTCACAATGTTATGTCCAGCTGAATTTGAAGAAACCATTGAGAAGGGATTGAATATTGAGAGATCCCTCATTGCAAGAGGTTTCCTTAAATCAAATAGCTCAAAAGATAGTCTGTCAAGTTTTAATGAGAAACCTAAAGTCTGGGCTCAAAAAAAAAAAGTCACAAATGATGGAGTGGTTGATGCTAGAACATTATGGTAGGCATAGAACATGGCTCAAAACAAACCACGTGTAGCACAAACAATCTGTGTTCCAAAAAATGCACAAAATGCACAAAATACCTACCCCAAGAACAATCAAGTTGTGAACCAACAAATAAATTAGGGAAGGAAATGAGGTAATATGATCAACCAAGGAGGAAATTCATAGTACTAGGTGAGTCACTAGAAACAGTCATGCAAAAACTAGTACAACAAAACCTCATAAAATGAATAATCATCCAAACTATGAGGAACCTAGTTTCAAAACATTGTGGTATAATGAGAAGGGCCTGTGCAACTTCCATATATTCAAAGGACACACCAAAAACAATTGCATGAGACTCAAGCACCTTATCCAAGATTTGATAGACAAAGGGGAGGTAGATTTTGAACATCATCCTGGGAATAAGGACTTGCAAGTATACTCAAACCCAATCCAAAACCATGACAAAGGAAAGAACAAGAGTACCATAACACTAATTACACATATGGGGACACATTTTTAGGAACCCTCTCACAAGTTGATGATAATAGGGAAAACGTAGTGACTCTATGAGGTGGAGACAACAACTGTAACATAAACACCCATTGGGGAAGAGTTACAATTCAAGGAGTCCCACCCAAACTTGCAATCAAGTCACCAAATGACTACAGTATTGTGGAACAATCAAAGAAAAAACCTACCCTAATCTTAATCTTGGAGTTGTGAAATCTATCACCTACCCATAGGGAAATACTTGAAAAGGAATTGGAAACAACAATCTCTAATGACCTCAATCCTAGTCAGTTCAAAGCTATGGTTGGTAAGATCACAAAAAGTAATAATTTAATCTTTTCTGAGAAAGATCTACCCCAAAGAACATTTCACAACCAATCCCTCTACATATAGGTTGGTGTTCATAAAACCATGGTAAAATGGGTACTGATACATAATGGTCTAGGTTGAAACATTTGTACCTTAAAAAATTTCAAAAAATTGGGGTATTCTGATGATGTTATTGACAAGGGAAAGAGTATCATGATAAGGTCCTACAATGACTTTGAAAGAAATTATAAAGGAACAGTCAGGTTACCAGTGTAGATAGGATTGAAAAATCACAAAAACCACTTGTCAAGTAATGGACCTTAATTAATCATACAACCTCCTCCTAGGATGCCCTTGGATCCATGCATCACAAGCAGTCCCTTCAACTTTTCATCAATGCCTAAATTTTCCCCTTGTAGGAAAAGAGGTAACACTATATGTCGATCCTGAGCCTTTTCATTTTTGTGCCGTGTTAGAGGAGAAATACAATAAAATCCAAAGTGTGCCTAGCAACAACATAGCATTCCACTCCTTTTCTTATGTTGACCCTTCCACACTTCTATCAACCTCAACCAAGAACACCTCAAGTAACCAACCCAAAATGGAAGCCAAGATTCAAGTACTTGAAAAGGGTAATGGGAATTACTATTTTAACCAAGCATAATGCCTCAACATGCTTCCACCAACACCTAGATTATATGGAGTTCCAAAAGAGATCAAGATAGTGCAAATGATTTCCAAGACCACTATCTTCACATTTAGGGCCATTACATCATACCCAAAATTAGGGCCCACATAGCCAAGTCGGCCATGCATTTAAATTTTAGAATGTTTAGTTGGCCATGCAAGGTTGACTTCAAGATTTTTTGAATAAATTCAAAATTCTATTCCAAAACTCATCATTGGGGACCCCAGGTGACTTTAAGGCCTTCTGACATGCTCTATTCTTAGTTTGTAGCTGAAATTTTCCACTTCCTGCATGACTGATAGGAATCTTACGTGGAAATGACCTGGCTATCTTCTCTTGCCCTATCAGCTTCTGATTTATTGGTCAAATCTTTAGCCTTTTCCAATCTTTCCTTCACATCTGTTGGGTCTAGGGCTGAAATAAATTTAATTTTTATTTTATGATATTTAAATTCTTCCAAATATTGTGGCATCACCTTATTCTATTCTATTTTCAATTCATGATATTTATCTAGCTTGGCAATATAAATGGCTGTATCTTCTAGGTGTTATTTTGCTATTGGAGCACTATTAGAAGGGGTATAAATTTCATGCCACCAAGCTCGTAATCTGTCAATGTGCATGTTCTTCTGATAAATTTCCTTCTCCCAGTCATTAGCTCTAGAAAACTAACACAGCTGTTGTATATCTCTTTCATCTTTCCCTGTAATTTCATTATCTTCTTCAAAATTTTAGTGTGGAGTTATTTCTTGTAATTCTAGACTTCAATCCACTCCTTCACTTTTCCAATTTCATCTAGAGAGAAGACATTTTACTTGGATTATTGGTCCATAGGCATTGCCATAATTTTCTTTAATTCTTCAACAGTAGATTCATCAACATTCTTGATGTATGCATCAAATTGTGAAGTATGCTCAAGGAAATTAGAAGCATTGGTGTGAATTTTTAGAATTTTTCCAATTGCTTCATCTCCTCTTTCACTAACATCCTGAAGCCACCCTTTAGTATTATGAACAGAGTATTTTAGCCTCTCAATTTTAGACACTGCCTCCTTAGGAAACAATCCCTCTAGAATTATACTTTCACTTCCAATAGTCTGCAATGGCTTCATCAAACGTTGAACATACCTGTAGAAATCATTTAGCTATCTCTTTAGCTTCTCCCTTTCCTCTATTTCTCTATCCAAGCTTCTCAAAAATTGCCTGAGAAGACTCTTGAAATTCTTCCTTTTCTTGTTCTCTAGTGGTCAACCCTAAATTTATAGTTTACACCTTGTAATCAAATGGCCTAACCTCATCTCTAAACTTATCAGCTATAGGCACTGCTATATTGAAAACTCTTTTATCAAATTCATCTCATGCAATCTTTGAAACTGTTCATGTTCTTTTCCTTTGCTTAGGTTTCCCCCATTGTTCCAACAATTTACCCCAACTTGGGGTCTCTTCTTGCAAAATTATTGGTTTCTTACGTATCCTTTTCTCAAGCCATTCTAGAACAATAGGTTGTTCTACTTTCACCTCCAAAGAAGGATCCTCTTGTTCACCCCTATCTTGTTGTGGACTATCAACTATCTCTTCCACATTATTCTCTATTTTAGGCTGATCTTATTTCTCAACAATCACTTCTTTCTCTAGGGATTTAACTTGCTTCTCTTGAATGACCTTTGATTTCACATTTCCACTTTGTGCTCGAAGATTAGATTGTCCCAATTCTTGCAACATCTGCTTCCATTCTTCATTGGTAGGGGTATAAATTCCCTCATCTTCAGATTCATGTTGCTCACAGTTATTGGATATGTCATCCTCCTTGTGGACTGCTTCTCTTGAGATTTGTACATTTTGAGGAGGAGAATTATTCCCTATTTTCACTTCTTCTTCTTGATCACTGGTGGTAGGTGCTTCTTCATCTTGCACCTTATCTTCCACTTCTTCCATTTCCTTAGATTCCTTATGTTTTGGAGAAACCTTTCTAGCATACACTTGGGGATTTTCCCTAGAACTTTCTATCTCCAGAATGTCAGCTGAGGAAGTGTTGGCCTCCTACAATGATTTAACAACTAGGCCTCTATAGCCATGAATTAAAGATTGGACATCTAACCTGAATAGCTATTTCAATTATCATGAAGGTGAATTTAAATTCTCAAAGTAGCCATTTTCATTCTATAGCTAAGAAAGATGCAATGATGAAAGTAAATTGCTTGGAAAGGAATACCATAAATGTTGAACATCAATCAACAACCATACTAAGCTTGAAATGCATGATAAAACTGAAAATATGAGCAACAAATAGAAAACTACTCTGTCTACTTTGGCTACAAGGATAGTCACATAATGGAATTCTAGTGGCTGCAGGAATAGTCACTACCAGATTCTTCACTAATTACTAAACAGAAAGTAACAAGTAGACTAAACTAAGCTAAGGATAGATTTCTCACCAAGTGGCCCCCCTTGGATGAGTATCCTTGACTACTAATGAAAAATTAGGTGCTTAAAATCAAAACTTTATTTTATTCATCAGGAAACATGAGTACAAAAGAGTAGCATAATTATATCACTAAAAAACTAAGAATGCAAGAACAATATTAGAGCGTGCAACCTTATGAGAAGGAGAATCTGATCCTAATTTATACTACCAACTAAGCAAGGCGGTCAACTCCATGAGTTGGGACGACGCCATTTTAGGGAAAGTAGAGAAAGTGGGGTGGAAGCGGTTACACATGCATGGAATCTGGTCAGACATGTAGGTCCAAATGCAGATTTAGCACAATAGTAACACCTGCATTTGCACAAAATCGTTAAAGTCCACTATAAGGGGGTTACATTAGATTTTCATGGGGAATCTCCTATTTTCAACCTCCTTTGACCTTTAAATGATTCCTTGGCTAGATGTTATGGTGCATGCCTAGTTGGCAGTGCCTTTCTCAATTTAGCATCCTCAAATTATATTTGCATGGCAATGTTAGCATGCACAATAATTGCATATTCATAACTACCTTAAAAAACATTCATTAACCTCATGTAGAATTAATATAGATAGTCCAAATAACATGCCAATTCCATTAAAGATTTCCAAAAATAAGATTAGGCCCAAGGTCTATAGTTTTGGGGGCATATCATAAAAAGTATCAATACTTAACACCAAGGTCCATGAAAAATTTAGCAAATAAATCATAAATTGTACCAAAAATAAGACCATAAACTAGGCTCATCACTCCCCCAAGCCTAAGGTCTTTCTAGTCCTCCAGCAAGGGAAGGGTCATTCTTCTACTTGGTCAATGCTCTGAAATTTGCAACTAACAACCGACCCACATCAATGTTTGCTATCCGTGAATCAAGGTCATAATAGAATCCTCCCAATTTGTCTAGTCTGCTCCACCATTGCCTCTTTATAGCCATGTCATAGTGGTAGAACCTAAAGTTTGGTATGGGCCACATTAGAATAGGTGGCTGAAAAGTTAGGAGAAGCCAAAATCATCCCTTTTTTCTACCGATCTATATATATTTGTCAATTCTTTTGAGCATTGCAACATACTTCATGATGGAATGAGGATCAACCTATTTTATCTCATCAGTTAGGTTGTTCCATCTTTGTGAGAGGTATCTCTTCACAATTTCCTCTTTTTCTTTTTCCTTTGCCTCATATTCACTGTAAATTGCTTCTATCCAGGGCATAATCCTATCACCATGGATAGGTCTAAAAAGCATTTTGTGCCATTCCTTGTAAATGTCCCTTGGATTCCTTGATTTAGCTCTAATGTCTAGAGGGATGTTGGATTCCAATTGCTTATAAGCCCCATATTGTTTTCCCCAACTAATCTCATTTTGTACCCAAGACATAAATTCCCTTAATTAGAAATCTCCAACATACAATAGTGGATTCCAATCATGGTCTTGAGTCAAAGCATAATTATGAAAATAAAACTCACACAACAAATTCTTCTTTTCAGGGGAAGCAATTCAATAAGCATTGAAAAATTCAATAGGAGTCTCAAAAGAAGGGTTCAAACCTGAGACAATTCTTCCCAACTTAAAAGAAAGATATTTTTCCTTCAAATGAAGAGCATAGACCCTTTGAGGGGCCCTACACTCTAAAATTTGTGGTATTAAGGCTACCATATCATCCACATTCTTCTTCAAGGTGGAAATCTCTACATCCTTGTCTTCAATCTTCTCATCTTTCTTTTGATTTTCCTTCTTCAATCCATGCTTCTCCTCCTTCCATTATTCTTCTCTTCTTTGCATTTATTTTTGTAAATGCATAACTACCATGTGCATTGAGAAATCAGGGGGTTTATGTATTCCTACCAACATTTTTGATGATGTTTGCTCTTCATATGGTACTAACTACAAGCATTCGGGTTGTTTAGTCAATTCTAGCTGCAGGGGTACTAATTTTTCTTGTTTTTTCTGTTACTGCATGGAATCTTGCTAAAGGACCTCATGTTGTAGGATCTCTTGATGCAGGAAATCCTAATTTTCCTCATACCTTTGATTCTTGACTTATTATGCAATGTCAACAAGATTTTCCAATGTTATGTTTGCTTCCATCTTAAATACATCCTCTTCCTCTACATTCACCTACCCCATTGGATTTTTTGTATCCCCCTACGATATTTATCTTGAATTACAACTTTCCTACGGAGGCGTAACAAATGTTGGCCCAATAGGTCTTGATTTTCTTGGAGGGATTTCATGTTTTTCTTTGGCTACAGGATGAATAGTGTCAGCCTTTCTCTTCTTAGAGCTTGGCACCTCTTTTTCTGTTGGCTGCTTTTTATCTTTTCCTTTTCTTGTTTCTACTTCTCTCTATTGTGCCCTAGTTTTCATTAGGGTTCCAAAGGGAACATCATCATTAGAATCTGAGGAAGAGCTTTCTTTTTCTGAGTGCTATGTTTCAAAAGAGCTAATTTCTATGGTTTCTTCTACTACAGGAGGGTTTGCACTAGGGCCTGTGCCATAGGTTGAAGTTCCAAGAGTAGATTTAGCCACACTTAATCTCTGAGTAGACCTACAGGGTTGAGGTAAAGCCCTAGGTTGCAAGTGCTTATGTCTAATTTGATCAATTTTTATGAATTCTTCCCAGGTCATTCTAGATACATCATGTAGAAACTTCTCAACTAACAATTTAATTAGATAATGGTGGGAAGTGGAATTGTCCCTACCTTTCTAAGTTTCAACCACCATGATTGAAAGAAGGTTGCATAGCAATTTCGACACATTCATCCTCCTCACGTGCCTCATGTGATTCAAGAGTTTAAAATGCACGTAATTTAGATTTGATAGGCGACCTTCATAGGTGATATATTTTACGACATAAATAGTTATTTGCTTCCATGGCTCAAGTAGAGACATTATCTTCACCCCTTGTTTATCTTTTCTCAACAGAGGGTCACTCGGTTTTGTAAATTCAGCCCTAGCTGATCTAGCATCTCTGGAAATAGGGTAATCTTCACCTTTGGCAGGTAACTCTGTAACTTCTGCAATTCTTTCTTCAGTAGCCAATAACTCCAACCCTTTTACCATGGCTTTCCCTTCAGAAAATGTCTAGGCAAATTCTTGTGCAATGTCTTCATCAAAACCATCTAGCTTCATGAAATAATCTAACCAGCCATAGCTCCTAAATTTAGCAAGGCAGGGTGCATCCTATAGTAATACATCATGCACTATGGGTTCATTTCGAAATACCCCACCTCCCATTGTCTATAATCAAACAATCACTCTAAGGTTTCCTTCCTGCAATTCTTGTCTGAAAATTAAATTCACCTTCCTACAACACTTGCTAAATTTCCAATGCCAATATCGACTGAATTTTACCTTTTTACCTTTTGTTTGCAACTTGATATTGCGATAGGGTTAATAATGGCAAGGAAGGAGTAATAAAGGAAAAATATGATGGAGATAAATGGCAATGGCAATTGGTGTCACCTCACACATGCGAGCCATCCTCTCTCCCATATTCAAATTGGCTCAATTTAAATTTTGTTCATGTAGACTAGCATGGACTAACACATAGGCAAAGTATTCACATCTTTTTCCTCCCCCCAACCTAAATTTGGGCATGTTTCCTCACATGTGAATTATGATGATTTGATAGGCATAGGGAATAATGGCATGCTATGGTGAACATCCATATTAACGTACAATAATTGAATGAATGCACTAAAGATAATTAAGATATAGTAATTAATGTGCAAATAGCTAAATGTGTTGAGAATTCATTGCAAAGATTGTGGAGAAAGTACCATTGGCCTTTTTAGGAAATAAGTTGAGCAATTAATGAAAATGAGGTGAAATGAGCTGAAGTGGAATGAAGTGATGTGATGGAAGAGAGAGAAAGGTGGAGATGGATGGGCGAATGGGTGGAGAAATGGACTTCCACAAAAGTGGAGGTCTTTATTATGACAAGTACATACCTTAATTAGCTAGAAGGAGGGATGCTAGGTCTACTTCCTTCGGTTACAGGAAGCTTGGGTGTAGCATGCTGAGTGAATTGTTGTAGGAACTCCTCCTTGGAAGTTGGCTTGTGATACAATCTGAGGAAATGACCATTGAAAAGCAACTTCAATCTTACTTAGTCAATAGTAGTGAGTTGTACAACACCATTAGGGAATACTTCAGCAACATCATATGGTCCTAGCCATCTTGTCTGCAATTTTCTAGCATTGTCCTGATATCTGGAATCATAAAGCAAGGCCTAGTCTCCTGGTTGGAATTTCTTATCCTTGATAAATTTATCATGCCACCTGATTCTCTAATTTTGCACTACCTCTATGTGATGCAAGGCTGCTCTCCTTATCTCATCCAAAGCATTCAACTACGTGATTATTTCTCTTTGTGCCTTAGAGATATCCATCCCCAAGTCTACTATAGTCCCAAGAGTCTTATGTTCAAACTCAATGGGAATCATGGTTGTCTTTCCATAAAACAACCCAAATGGAGTGAAGCCTATAGTGGTTTTCCAAGTATTTCTATAGGCCCAAACAACTTCTGATAATATTTTTACCCAATCCTTTCTATGGATAGCCATTGTTTTGGTTAGAATAGCTTCAATTTCTCTGTTGGTCAACTCAACTTGACCATTGGGCTGGGGGTGATAAAGCATAGACTTCCTATGTCTTATGTTGTACTCATTAACTAGTGCTGAAAAGTGGTATCTCATCAGATCTGGTTGGTCTACCCATTCTTTGACATCTATCACATTTTCTAGTATACCTTCCTACATCCTTGTGGAGTGTTGGCCAATAATATCCTTTGTTCAAAATATTCATTTTTGTCTTCTTGGTTGTCAAATGTCCTCCACATGGTTCATTGTGGCAAACATGCAAAATTTCATATGTCTCATCTTCTCTCACACATCTCCTCATGACATGGTCTGGTACAGTATAAAAAAACATCCAACAATCCATGAGAAAGGAAAATATTTTTCAATGAGTCCCCTTCTCTCTTTTGGAGGGAAGTGAGGTGGAACTCTACCTGTGACTAGATAGTTAGTTATGTCAGCATACCAAGGTGTTTGTACATTGATGGAGAATAGATGCTCATCAAGAAAAGAGTCATCTATGGCTTGATTATCTTCTAATGTAGTTAGTCTTGAAAGAAAATCTGCATCAAAATTGGCCTTCGCTGGTTTATCCACAACGGTTATGTCAAACTCCTGCATCAACAATAACCATCTTGCTAGCCTACTTGTGATCATAGGTTTATTCACGAGATATCTAATGGCTACATGATCAGTGTGCACAAAGATTTGATAACCTGTTATGTAGTGCCTGAATTTGTTAAGGGCATAGATCATTGCCAACATTTCTTTCTTTGTCACTATATAGTTGAATTCAACTCCTTGTAAATTTTTGCTAACAAAATAAATGCAATTTTCAATAGCTCCTTCTTTTTGTCCTAAGACTACTCCTATGGAATAATCTGATGCATTTGTATGGATGTAGAAAGGAAGCTTCCAATTAGGTCCTTTGAGTACATGAGCATGAGTCAAGGCTATCTTCAAATCAAAAAATTCCTTGTCACAATATTCAATCCACTAGAATTAAGCATCTTTAGTGAGGAGGGTATACAATGGTGTTGCTATTTTGCTAAAATCGTTGATGAAACAACTATAATAGCCTACATGGCCCAAGAAACTCCTCACATCCTTCGATTTTGTAGGTGTGGGAATATTTGTGATCACCTCAATCTTTGCAAGATCTACTTGAATTCCTTTGTGAGAGATGTAGTGTCCAAGAACTACACCTTCCTGCATCATCATGAATCACTTTTCACTATTTAAAAGAGATTGTGATCTTCACATCTCTGTAGGACTTTCCTAAGATTCTCAAATGCTTCATTGAAATTAGTACAATAGGTGGTGAAATCATCCATATAAATTTCCATTCAATCATGAGAAATGTCTCAAAATATGCTAATGACTGCCTGTTGAAAAGTTGCAGGTGCATTACATAAGTCGAATGGGAGTACCGAGAAAGTATAGGTCCCCCATGGATAGGTAAAGGTGGTATTTTCCTAATCCTCTAGTGCAATTTGGATCTGGTTGTAGCCAACGAATCCATCTAGAAAAGAAAAGTATTGCTTTTCTGCAAGTGAGTCCAAAACTTGATCTATGAAATGTAAGGGAAAATGGTCCTTCTTGGTGGCAGCATTAATTTCCCTATGTATAAGAGAGAAATTGCACCCTTGTGATTTCCCCTACATTCTTGTTTCCTTTTTAGTGTATGCTCCTTTAGCATCTTGAGTAGGCTCATTTTAGCCCTTGCATCATCCCTTTTTCCTCTCAAGATGCTCTAGCATCCCTTTTAAGTAGCCACCCTCATGTGTTCATTTTGCAACAGACTTTGTTCCTTTTTGGTTTGCATTATTTTGTAGTGTGATGTGTCCAGACACTAGAACATCATGTAGACATCCACACACTATGCTAGCATCTTGCGACATGTCAACACTCAAACAACTATTTCTAAGCATGTTTTCCACTTGCAATCTAAGTTTTCTCGGTGGAAACGACTCAAGATTCTCTAAAACGACCCAAGAAGCTTATTTTCCCTCCTTAAAAGTCCTTTTTTCACTTCATTTGAGGGACTTCCTTTATAGCTAGCCCCATTCTACCAGTCTTTAGCTTGACTCCATTATTTTATACAGCTTGTCATAGTAGCTCCAAGCTCTCTCAAGCTTCCATTATAAAACTCTTTGCAGTTTTATCTCCCTTCCATGCTTGTGAGCATCTTGGGATTCCATATCTCCTACTATTTGTACATTTACTTCATGATACAGGTTCTCCTCCTCGAGCGAGGTTTTCTTTTATCACACACTCATTTGTGATATAGGTTCTCCTCCTCGAGTGAGGTTTGCTTTTATCACATGTTTATTCATGGTGCGGGTTCTACTCTTGAGCGGGTTTTGCTTTCACCACATGTTTTACACTCTTTCTCTTTATCTTCTTGGTTGTCCATGGAGGTGGGAACACTAAAACGGGGGTTTGACTAAGGTAAACCCCTATACAGCCCCAACATTCTCTCTACATATCGCACTTGTAGGTTTTGAAGAAATTTTCTCAGTGGAGGAAATTGTAAGTATTTATTTCCTTTTCTTCTCCTTACCTTTGTCATTTCTATATCTTTATCTCAGTCCTATCACTTTCTGTTACTTTACTATATTATGTGGTTTTAACATTCAGAGTAGAAGTGGTCACTTTAGGTGTTTTTATGATAAACTTGTTCTCTGATTCGTATGAGATGCTTGTGTACCTTTGAGACACCAGCGCATTGCGTTGTTGTCCACTTTCTACACTGATGTCCTTTGGCCGAGAACCTGTCAATTTTTCCAAAGACCCTCTATGATATTCTCTTTCAAATTCTAGAACTTCTACACTATTCCATTGAGATAATATAGGGAATCTCACCCCATGAGGTTCTCTAAGCAAGGATAATTTGTGAGTAGTGAATCCCCTTATATAACACCCTATAATCAACACAAAATTGTCATTTTCCTCCTTTTTTAGGAACAATCACTAATGGAGACACCCAAAGGCTATCTGAAATGGGGTAGATAAATCCTGCATCTAGCAATTTTTATAGTTCCCCTTTAACAATTTCTCTCAATGCAAGGTTAATTCTTCTTGATGGCT
The DNA here is from genome assembly GCA_007258455.2 of Sequoia sempervirens. Taxonomy (NCBI): domain Eukaryota; kingdom Viridiplantae; phylum Streptophyta; class Pinopsida; order Cupressales; family Cupressaceae; genus Sequoia; species Sequoia sempervirens. The sequence goes on from VDFB02049217.1 coordinate 147,591,047, forward strand.
GCCTCTTTGGGGTGCAATCATCTCTGATGTAAATTATATGAGTACAAATCTTAGGATCCAATCCCTTCATCTCATGATATTCTGACGCAAATGCATGCTGGTGGGTCCTTAATAATTTTTCCACTAACAATTGTTGTTCTTCACTTAGTTTGTTGTTAACATTCAAATACCTTCCTTTTGACACCTGTACCTATGTGGTTGACTCCATCATAGTTGCTTCATTGACACATGGTACCTTGAGTTCATATGGAAACAATGCATGGGATGCACCTATTGCTGTAGGAAGTTCATCTGCAAGAACAGTGGTTGTAGGAAGAACATCTATAGGAATAGTGGCTATAGGAAGAACAAATAGAAGTGTCTTGACTGGGGTAGAAGAATGAGAATATGATGCTTCCTCCACTTCACAATGGTTCTGAATAATGTTATCCAATACATCATCTTCATCTTGAATTTGCATGAAAAATATTTTTCATAACATCATAAGCTACGCCATAGTATTAACTTCATCAGCCTCTTCACCAACATGTGGCCACATGGGATTATCCTCATCATGGGATGGCTAAGTAGGTAGAAAAAGAACAAAATTTTTGGTACTCTTCCCATAAAAAATGGTCATGTCACCTGACCAACATCCAATATATGCATCTGCAGTTGCTAACAATGGCCTTCCAAGTATAATGGGTTACCCGCCTAGTGTAGCTTTAGGAGAAAGAATCATGAAGTCTGTTGGGTACTCCCAGGATTCTAGAATCACCACAAGATCCTCCACTATACCATCTGTAACTTAGGGTTATGTTTAGGATTAGATTAAATGGTTAGAAAATCAATGAAGACAATAAACCCAAAGCAATTACAAAATACAATGGAAGTAAATAAAAGAACGATTATACCAGAAAACTACCGAGACCTCCATCATTCACTTTTGTAACACCTTCTAGCTTGTTGGCTAATGTGTTGCCCTCAGATTCGACATGCGAGCAATCTGAAATAAAATTATAAGTCCTACACCAAGCTTTGAAGGATTAAATCAAAGTCTAAATGCCTAATGCCTATGACAATATGAGTGAAATTCCTATGCCTAAATATGCCAGAATATTAAAGTCTAAGTGTAAATGTCTCTGTGTCTAAAATCCAATGCCCTTATCTAAAAATGAGAGGAAAATGGCATTTTATAGAAAATTCTATTTTGAATGGATGGATGAGATTGAATGTCAATAAGATGTCTTAATCAATGGCCAAAATTGAAAGTTGTAGTATGGACTAGGTTTAGGTCAAAATTAGGGCAATGACAAGAAATGAATGGCTAAGATTGAATTATAAGATAATTCAATCAAGGGCTGAAATTAAATGAGATGTCAAGAGATAAGATTTGATGTCGAAGATAAGATTGGCACAGACAAAGTGGTGATAGGAGAAATTAAATAATAAAAATTATTTAATCTAGATGACCAATGAATAATTAAATAATTAAAATAATTATTTAATTATAGAGGAATATGACAAAGGGAATCATTTTGAATTAAATAATGATTTAATTCAAAATTCAAGAGAGTGGACCAAATTAAATAAATAAAATTTATTTAATTTAATGAGAGAAGAGGCTAATGAATAATAATTATTTAATTATACTGGAAAGTGGACAAAAAATTAAATAAATAAGAATTTATTTAATTTTAGAAAGAAGAGGACTTAATTAGTGACGTAATTAAATAAATAAAATTTATTTAATTAATCAAGGAGGAATAAAGATAGAAAATTAATTAATTAAATAATTTAAAATTATTTAATTAATAGAAGAATTATGACTTTAGAAAATAATTAAATAATTAAAAATTATTTAATTAGCAAAGAAAAAAGGGGAAATGATAGAGAATTTAGAAATCGCAAGCCTAGGACAATTTTTAGTGTCTACATTTTGCCCCTCTTTGACATGATGTTCAAAATAATAATATTTTTGTTGAGTAACATCATTTCAAAGAAGCTAAGGTATGTATAGAGGAAAATGGATGATGATAGAAAGATGGGATGATGATGCCCCCTCGAGAGGATAGGCAGGTTGAAAGAACACGGGTATGCTCTCGAAATGAAATGATAAGGAGGGACAAGATGAATGATGTAAGATAGGAAGTAGATGAAGGAGATGAATGATACATTATGCTACAAGAAAGTGAGCAACCATGATGTTTGATGTAACACTAGACATGATGCACCAAGGTATAAGGACCAAGGTGATGATGTGCCTTGTGCCCTAGCATAATACAACCTTGTCTAGATACAAGATATGAATATTAGCTAGAATAAGTCATACTTGATGCAAATGCAAGATACAAATGATAACACACACAAATAAGCAAGCATGCACAAATGATACAAAAAACAAACAAGGTATTTCCCCTATCAAGTTGCAACCCAATGAGTAATTGATTGATTGATGATGGTGACTAATGATGATAGTGTTGTCATTGTGGGGAAAGACATATCCCTAGATCAACACAAAGATGACTGACTATTTGACTAATTGAATTTGATTGATTGGGTTTACAACAAGATTAGGATGAAGACCAAAGGATGCGATTGGATTATTTGGAAAGATTGATCGACTTGATTGGTATGGACTAAGGATTGACTTGCATTTGGATTATTGCTTGGAATGACTAATGATGATTTGACATGGATGAGAGGATGTGATCAATTGAATAGAAGAATTGATGTGATTGGGATAATTTGAAGACTGATTTGACATTGTTTTGGCAATTTGACTGATTTTGACTGGATGACTAATATGACTATGTTGTATGTTGGTTAACGATTTAAATGTCGACATTTCAAATGACTGACTATGTCTGACTTATTTGATTGACATGACAAACATTGACTATATTTTTGGATTTTTGAGAATTATTTGGATGTTTTTGTGTTTTTTTTGGATTTTTGACATTTTTTATTTTTTTGGATTTTTGAGAATATTTTGAGGTGTCAATGGATGAAAATTTGGGTAGCCTTTGTGTTAGATACCAATGACAAGGGGAAAACCAAGTCTAGGTGCAAGGGTGGGTGATAGGATAAGGGATAAAAGGCTCATGATAGATGGATGGATGGAAAGGATGTATACATCATAAGAGAGCAAGGATGTGATCTCCAAAGACTATGTCACATAAGAATAACATTCCCCATTCTAGTTACAATAATTAGGATTTTTCATGATGTAGCTTATGACAATAGGATAATGATATGATTGGTTTAGAAAGGATGAGGTATGTCAAGAGATACCCAAAACATGTTTCAACATTTTTACCCTATATCTTCATCAAGATCAAAAGGAGAAGGGTGGATAAGTGGACCCAATATGATAGGTAGGTATGATGGCTAAGATGGTAGGTAGGATGGAAATGATATGACATGAAAATGATAGATTGGATAGATAATTCATTATGCCCCCAAGTGTAAGTGACATAGAAGATCAACCTACACATGACACATGTTTGCCAAGTTTTCACCATGGTACTTATCTAGGGTGCCTGTTTACCAGGTTTTCACCATTGGATGAAGGGATTTCTCTTTACTTTTTTTTTTTGTATTTTTTTTTACTTTTTGACTTTTTGACTTTTGGATAGGAGGGACTCAAGTGTCTAGTTGCATGAAAATCGATAGTCCCATGAGGGATGGATGTCATTGCATGGACCATGTCAAATGCCATTATGCCCATAGATGTTGGTAAGGGATGACATGAAATGGAGATAGAGTAGGTAGATGATGGATTATGATGTCTATTATGGAGGAAAGTAATGGATTATGATGCAGATTATGTAGAAGATGAATGGGGAGGCTTATCCAAAAGCATGGACCATAGGAAGTTGATGGGGGGATATGTAGGATGAGTAAAGGACGAGGGGATGGAGGTATGTGGAATTGGTGTGAAATGGAAGGGAACCATGACCAATGGTTGCACACATTGTGATAAACATTGAAGCTTTTTATGTGGACAGGGTGTAGGAAGCAATGGAGATGTTTTCTTAGCATATGGTGGATGAAGTGCTTTAGGTACCCACATAGACCTAGTAATTTTATGACTTTTATTTTGCTTGTGGGTTTTAAGAAGTTGATATTTTTGAATGGAATGTGTATTTTGGATTGGGGGGGATGGTTGGGATTTTTGTGATGTGGATGCCTCGTTTGACTTGATTTCCTTTTTCTTAGGGACCCAAACCATTTTAGTTTTGGAATTTTCTTTTGGAGCTATGGGCTTATATAACTTTTTGACTATATTTTTCTTTGAATTTTTGTATTGATGTCCTAAGGCATAAAGATTTTTAGGATTTTTTACTTTATATGTAGAGGCATTGAAATTTTTGCTTTAAATCCCATGGGTATGGTGGAATGACTGAAAGCTTCTTGTTTAGACAATGTGTGCATTTTTTGGTCATGATTATAAATGTTAGCGTATTTATGGATAAATGGATAAGAGAATTGGATGGTAGGGATATTATGTGTTGGGAGTAATGGAGGTAGATTAGATGGATGGATAATAGGAGTTGGAAGTAATGGTGGAAAAGTTGGTGGTGGAAGGTGTATGGTCACATGCTTTTGACATTTGTAGGATGATGGAGGAGGGATGGCAACATATGTATTAGGTGTATGATAGGATTTATGATGGAAGGAGGACTTAGGAGGCATGGAGGAAATATCGACATCCTGAGATTAGTGTCCTTGGGGTATGCAATGGAAAATGGGACTAGATGTAGTTGGAACACTAGACACGAGTTCCTTATTGGATAGAGAAAATGATGCAAGGGAAGATAATGGTTGTTGTTGTTCTAAGGAGGAAAATTCATGAATGAGGGTGGAGAGACCAATTCCATATGATGGAGGACTTGAAATGGGGTCGATAGTGGGTGATGGAGGATCATTAGGATCTTGATTAGAATTATGTTCACTTAGATCTAAGGTATTTGTTTGATCTTCTATGTGTGCTTGGGAGGCATATGTCTCATCAAGGGAAGTGGATGTTGATGGATCATGGATAGGACTAGGTGGAGGTGAATTTTGAATATCTTGCTCATGGATGGGTATAAGATCAAGTTTCTCATGGATAGGCTCTTCATAATTATGGATATCATCTTGATCATAGAAAAGATATAGATTATGGATAGGTTGGATGAAAATGATTTGATCTTGATTAGGAATAGGGCTTGATGTTTCCACATGCTTAGGATTAGTCTCTTGACATAAATCTTGGGTTTATTGAATGGAAGTGCAAGGGGATGAATCTTGAATGGGCTCGACATGTTCTAGATGGTCAACAACATAGGAGCATGAAAGAGGGTGACTTGGACTTACGACAAAAGACTCTTGAATTGGCTCAAGGGGTTGAGGATGACATGGTTGACTTGAAGGACTTGGCATGATGTTTGAGGACTCTTTTGTATGTTCAAGTATATGATTTGAATGACATAGTGACAATTGATTCCTTTCTTGTAACCCTTGGGTCACATCCTTTGTAGGTGGATTGGTAGATTTATGTAATGCCATCAATTTATGTTTTAAATATCTAAATGTAAGGCATTGAGTTGATGGAGGATTATATGATGGTGGGGGTAATGAAGAGTTTGATGGATCAGAAGGTGGAGATTCCAATGAATTAGGACTAGGACATGGTGGCTTAGGGATAGGAATTTTATTGGATGGTGGTAAGGGTGCATGGACTAGATTGGTGTTCCCCTTGTCAAAGGTGTCATTAAGACTTAAAGGCTCTTGATGTTGTTGCCAAGGTGGACTTGGGATCCTATATTCTTGTTGTGATATGGGTGGATATGTTGATGTGGCATTGACATGATAGGTAAATGGGTTTGGTTGGCATGATGATGAATGTGACACATAGGATTGTGGTTGAAATTCTTGAGGTTGGAATGGTGTTTGGACTTGTTGTGATATGATTTGTTGTTGTGATGATGATGGAGGGGTTGCATAGGACAATGGTTGTTGAGAGGTAGATTGATGTGGATAAGAGTTGAAATTAGAAGAGGTGTAATAGGTTCATGAAGGGGAAACTTGATGTGTGGATGGATGAGGTTGATATGATGATATAGGTGAAACATAGGATTGATGTGAAATTTGTTGATGTGTTGATTGGACTTGATGATATGCTTGTTGGATTTGACAAGTGGCCGTGAGGTATTGGGCTTGAGCTATGAGTTTTTACATTTGAGGTGATTGGCTGTTTTGAAGTTTAATTTGTTGGATGAGGCCTTGGAGCTTGTGTATAATTTTTTGGTCTAAGAGTTGGGGTGCTTGATAAAGTGATTGGAGGAGGCTTTGGAATTGGGGTACTAGGTCTTCTAATGTTGGCATGGTGTAAAATGATGTTGATTGGATTAAAGAGATGATGATGTGGAATGACGAGATTGTATGATTTGGATGATGTGGCAAGTGTTTATTGGAAGTTTGACTTGGGCAATATCAAACACAAGATCTCACATGTAAATGCATGAACACACACACCAAGCACAATGATAAGTTTGTCTTCCAAGATTAAATGTTATGATTAAGCAAACACTTGAATACACAACAACAAGCCTTATGACTAGTCAAGTGGGGTATGGCCAATTAGGTCTCAAGTGAGTTTTCACAAGGTTGTCTAGGTATAATTTGGAAGCAAAATCTTGCCAATAAGCTGGGAGAAAGGGGTAACCCACCCTTAACCATCACTTCCCAAAGGTATAAAGTTCTTTGGGGCTTAGCCTAGAGTGACAAGATTTCAACTCCCAAAGGAGTGTGTCTTTGGATTCACACTCGATTGAGATCATCCCTTGGAGGGGTGTGTGCTCCAAGCAGGCCTCCTAAGAAGGGTATGAAAAAAAAAAACCAAGTGAGGTGTTATGCAGGCCACACACACCTGATTCACACTCGTAGTGATTAATTTCCCTTTAGAAAATTGAAATGTGTGTAAAACAGTTCAAATACTTGTTCTTTTTAACCCCAAGCCAAGATGTGTGATTGAAGACAATGATTCTTTTTAAGCCTAATTTCAATGATGTGACAACAAACAAGATTTATTTTAGACCCCAAAATCCAAATGTGTGACAAACAAGATGTTCTTTTTAGGCCCAAATTGAAGTGTTTTGACAAACAATGATTAAGAGATGAAAGGTGGAATGTGTGCACCTAGAATTTCTTTAGCTCCAAATCTTTGTCCACTTGATCCAATGTGTCCTTTGAAGTGTTTATTTTTTGCACATGCGAAAAACCAACAACAAAGCCAAAACCCTAACAAGATAATTGATCACTGCTATTAGAGGGTTAGCTAGTCAAGTCAAATCTGATTTTTGGAAATGTTTTTTACTATAAAATTAAAAATATAGAGAATAGAGCTTGTCTAAAATTTCAAGAAATTTCCAAAAATATAAAGAAATCTGAAAAAATTTGCTGTTTTGCACCTGAAATTATTTTTTTTATGAAAAATCATAAAAAATACAAACCAGCTCCAAAAATTTTGATTTTTCGACTGGAGGTGTCCAATGTCATCCAAAATCTATAGAAAAAGTTTTTATGAGTAGATCTACAACCGTTTGTGAGATATAAGCAAATATTTTTGAAACCCTAATTTTAAATGATCTATTGTTTGACTAATAATTACGCATCCAAATTTAAAAGATAAAGAACATACCCCTATTAAAATTTAGAGATATTTTTAGAAATGTAAACATATCTAAAAAATTCGATAATTTTCTCTTGAAATTAAATTTTCATGAAAAATAGAAAAATAATTATAAAAAATTAAAAACAGATCTGAAAATTATGATATTTGGGATGAAAGTGCGTGATGTTGTTCCCAATTTGCACAAAAAGTTTTGTGAGAAAATATATAGCCATTTGAAAGTTATGGTCGAATCTTTGGAAACTAGGGCTTTATCCATAATGATGTCAAACCTGCAACAAAAAGCAAACAAAACCTACAACAAAAGAATCCAACTCCAAGATTTGTCAAAATGTGTTAAAATATGTCGGGTTCACCAATGTAAATAGGGAAAAATTCAGATTTAGATGTTGAAAACAACAAATTAACTAAACCCTATCAAACACCATGAAGCACAAACTAGAATGAAAATGCAAATAAACAAAGGAAATGCAAACCAATTTTCAAACTAGACTTGATTGACCTCCATGGCTCTTCTCCACCTTCCTGAGAATTTAAGATTTTGAACGTTGATTGTTGGATGAATGTTGGTTGCTCAATTCGACAACATAACATTGACATGGGGTGATAGATGAATGAAAATAGATAGAAATGGATGAAGGAATCAATAATGATTTTAACAACATAAGGATACTTGAAGAATCAACCCCCCTAATGGCTTATGAGAGAGTTTATTTATAGGAAATGTCTGATTTGGATTGATGGTTGAAATTGAATGTCAATAAGATGTCTAAATCAATGGCCAAAATTGAAAGTTGTAGTATGGACTAGGTTTAGGTCAAAATTAGGGAAATGACAAGAAATGAATGGCTAAGATTGAATTATAAGATAATTCAATCAAGAGCTGAAATTAAATGAGATGTCAAGAGATAAGATTTGATGTGGAAGATAAGATTGGCACAGACAAAGAGGTGATAGGAGAAATTAAATAATAAAAATTATTTAATCTAGGTGACCAATGAATAATTAAATAATTAAAATAATTATTTAATTATAGAGGAATGTGACAAAGGAATCATTTTGAATTAAATAATGATTTAATTCAAAATTCAAGAGTGGACCAAATTAAATAAATAAAATCTATTTAATTAATCAAGGAGGAATAAAGATAGAAAATGAATTAATTAAATAATTTAAAATTATTTAATTAATAGAAGAATTATGACTTTAGAAAATAATTAAATAATTAAAAAATCATTTAATTAGCAAAGAAAAAAGGGGAAATGATAGAGAATTTAGAAATCGCAAGCCTAGGACAATTTTTAGTGTCTACACGATCAAGATTAACAATACTGTCAACAAGTTGTAGGATAGTAGGAGTAGATCTCATGTTTACAATGTTTAGTTTCTATAGAATGTCCTTGGTCATTACATTTATTGTTTCCCCTAAATCAATCAGAGCATTCTTTATTTGAATCCCATTTATAACACCTACTACCACATGATTACTGGGGGTCATTGTACTTAGGGATAGTCACTTTTCCAAGCATGATGTCAGCTAGTTGTCCCACCACATGAACTATAGTGGGGTCTTTATTCTTCCTACTTGGCTTCTTGAGGCATGATTCTTTGATTTCCTTGCCATAGATTGGGACATCCTTTATGGCCTGAAATAGAGGTATCTAGACACATATATGCTTCAGCTGATCCAAGATGTAAAAAGTTGTGTCTTCGTTTTCTTCCTTTTTCTTGGCAACTTCCAATCTTTGGGGAAATGGTGGTTCGTGTTCAATCTGCTTGACCTGGACTGGTTCAGGATTTCTAGGTGCTCTTGGCTGAATGGGATCATTCAGAGGTTCCTCTTCCTCTTCCACAAGAAGCTCAGTGACAATGGGCTTGGAAAGGGCTTGTAAAGTAGTTCCTGAATGCAAGTGGATGTCACTTACACTCACAACATATGCAGGAAATTGATTTCAATCAGCAGAGTATAAAGGCTACTATTGTGGTTTCTTATTTAGATTGGGTGTGGGATGAGCTGGTAGCTAAGTAGGTTTAGGTGTATTTGATCTTGAATTAGCAGGTGGAGGAATTATAGAAAACTGTTGGGGCTAAGAAGGTGGTTGCATGTAACCTGTTGTCTAGGTAGGCCATTCTTGTCATCCCCTCCATTGATTTGTTTGCTGCCAATTTCTTGGAGGTGGCTGCCAATTCCCTTGAACTTACTACCACTGGGGTGGAGAGTTTTGAGGATTGGGACAAGCATTTTAAGGGTTACCCCAAGGCTATTATAGATATCCTCCATGGTTGGATGGATATGGGGGCAGCCATTGGTACCAAATGAATAGGAATTGAAATATGTCCCAACATAAGAGAGTGGATTTTGTGGCATACCTTGTTTAGGAGCCCAAGACATCCATTGTGTAACATAGTAGACTTGATCTTCTCCAATTTGAATTGGCTTCAACTCAGGTGCAATTTGTTTTCCTTCACTATTAGCTATCATCTTGCATCTGCAGTCCTTCTTCTTTTGTCTACAATGGGGGCAATAATCTACCAACATTGCCTCTGCCTCCTCTTGTTTCTTCTTGGCCTGAAGTGTATCTAGATGAGTAGCTAGAATGTTTCTAATGTCTTGCTTGAAGTCTGCAAGCAAATGAGTAATCTCCATTCTTGAAACTCCACTAGTAGATGACTTACCCATGGAAGATTGGTAAGCTCTCCCTTTCTTTGAAGCTTCCCTAGAATAGTTTTGGCATATTTTCTTGATATCCTCCCAAGGAACTTGGGAGACATATCCTCCTCCCATCAGGTCTAAGGCATCATTACAACTATCACATTGATTCCTCTAAAGAAAATAAAATTTTGTGAGTCTTCATGGTGCAGCCACAGTAGGAGGGTCCTCAAAGAGAATAATCTGGACTAGGAAACAAGAATAACACAATGAAAGCAACACAAAATATATAGGAAAATGTAGATGAAAATATTCTCATTAATAGAAATCTCAGTTACATTTGGGTTTACAAATTCGGCTCACAGGCCTAGTAAAACATACAACATTCTAACATGCTCCTATATGCGAGTTGAACATTCCAATCAAATTGATATTATTCTTCTCAATCAACTATTACTTGATTACTACTATCCTAGTGATTTGTTACAAGCTTTATAACATATTAGCAATTCTAGAAACATCTGCATCAGCCAAACCCCATCACACTCTGCAAGGAAAGAAAATGTAACATACGCATGAACAGGTTGGCCTCAAATTTGAATTACTCTTCCACAGGTGCATAAGATAAAGTGTGGACCTATAATGAAGGTTGGGGATACTCCACATAACTACCAAAATGACACCGTTAAGGTCTGCAAGTTATGGGTATAATCTGTAATGATTGAACTAGCCGAAATGTTTGAAATTATTTTGGTGTCAGTTCAAGAAACTTCCATGAAAATTCAGAAGTGATAACTTGACAAAAAAAAGATCAATCATGCTCAAATCTTGGAACAAGGAAATGAACATGTAGACAATGTAATCCAAGATCCACAAGGTCTGGTGAGTAATGATGATGAATCTACTAGCATGAATTGAGTACGAATAAAACAAGAACAAACCTGAAAGAAAATATTTTTGGTTGATGCAAGATTGCCAAGAACCAAGGATGCTCTTGCATCAGAAATCTTGGGTTAATGAAAAGTGATTTCCTCACTTTTTGGGGCCAAAGGAAAACCAAGATGGTCTACCTCAGCCTGGGAAGTCCAAGAAGAATCCTCAACTGGTCTACCTTTCCACTTCACAAGATATTCTTTGTTATGTCTTCCATGAGTCTTTCTCCCTTCTCTGACATCCAAAATCTCCTCAATCTCATCTAATTGTTGTTTAGGAAACTGATTTTCCAAAATTTATTAATTGTCTTCACTGAATTGTGCTTCATGATATTGATATATATATGTAATGTTGAATACAGGTGATATACCCATACCTTCTGGTAGCCCCACTTCATATGAATTCCCTGAATCAAATTTCCTCAAAATCTTACAAGGTCTGAACTTCCTCATCTTCAGCTTATTGTATGTAGCAATAGGAAATATGTCCTTCCTCAAATATACCATTGCTTCATCTCCAACTTCAAATTATTTGTCTCCTCTTTTTCATTTTCTTTCTGCTTATACTTTTGGTTCATATCTTCCAATTGTTGTTTCACTTCAGTATGAAACTTTTTCATGTGTTTTGCAAATTCTTCTATGTTTGTACTCCCCTTATCTTCCATACTGATGTATCCCAACTCTAATATGCCTCTAGGATGATCTCCAATAACAATCTCAAAAGGTGTCTTTCCTGTACACCTATTCACTGAATTATTGTAAGAAAACTCTTCTTGTGCAAGGACTAAATCCCAACTTCCAATCTTCTCTCCAACCAAGTATCTCAACAAATTCCCTAAACTCCTATTTACTACCTCTTTTTTTCCATCAGTTTGTGCGTGAAAAGTAGAACTGAACTTTAAATCTTTCTTCAATTTCTTCCAAGGTGTTCTCCAAAAGTAACCAACATACTTTACATCTCCGTCTGAAAAAGTATTCTTAGGTAACCCATGCAATCTGACCACTTCTTTGAAAACTAAATCCTCCACATGTACTGCATTTGTTGTCATCTTACAAGGCATGAAATGTGCCATATTATAAAATCTATGTACCACCACAAATACAAAATCATTACCTATTTGAGTCTTCAGCAAACCAAGTATGAAATCCATGTTGATATCTTCCTAAGGTCTCTTTGGAACTGTCAAAGGATTATACAATCAAACATTCTAACTAATTCCTTTTGTAAATTGACAAATTCTGCAACTCTACACAAATATCCTTACATCCTTATGGATCTATGGACAAAAGTAATTCTCACTCAACAATGTCATTGTTTTATCAACTCCAAAATGTCCTGACATTCCTCAACTATGCTTCTCCTTCACCAAGTTATCCCTCATTCAACTCTAGGGTATACACAACTAATTACCTATGAACAACATATCCTCCTGAATGAAATTATCCAACCACTAACTTCTATCCTCTAAAACTAGTTATTTACATGCTCTCCAAGGTTTTGCAAAATCTAGATCTTCCTCACACAAGTTTTTCAACTCATCAAAGCCTAATACCTCCACTTTCATCTCTAACAGAAAATTCCTTCTCCTACTCAAAGCATCAGTAACTTTATTTGACTTTCCACCCCTATGCTTAAAAAAAAAAAGTATAACTCTGCAAGAACTCTACCCATCTCATGTGTCTTTGATTCAACTTACCCTTACTATTCAAATATTGCAATGCTTGATGATCCGTATACAACAAAAAATCCTTAGGCAAAAAATAATGTCTCCACTTCTTTAAGGCTTGAACTCTGGCATAAAAATCCTGATCATATACTAAATATCTTCTCCTACCATCATTCAAATTCTCACTGAAATAAGCTATAGGTCTTCCCTCTTGACTCAGTATTTCTCCAATTGCATTTTTTCTTGCATCACAGTCTACTTGAAATACCTTATTGAAATCTGGTGGAGCCAACACAGGTTGTTCAGTCACCTTCTGCTTCAACCACTCAAAACTTCGATCTGCTCTAGATGTCCATCTAAAATCCTTCCTATCTCCAATCATTGTTCTTGTCATTGGACTACAAATAGAACAAAAATTCCTAATAAACTTTCTATAGAAACTAGCCAACACATGAAATGATCTTACCTCCCCAATGCTATTTGGGCCACTCAATAATTTATCTTACCTTCTCAGGATCCATCTTCAATCTTTCCACAAATATCACAAATCATAGATATACCAACTCCTCCTTAATTAAGTACACTTAATATTTATTAGCAACTACTCTTTGTTCAACCTCTGCAAGACTTGTTTTATATTCAAAAAATGTTCTTCTCTACTCTTACTAAAAAATCAAGATGTCATCCAAATACACAATCACAAACTTACCCAAGAATTTCTTTAATACCGCATTCATCAATCTGATGAAAGTACGCGGTGTGTTTTTCAATCCAAAAGGCATCACCAACCACTCATACAATCCTTCATTTGTCTTCAATTTTGTTTTCCACTCATCACCTTCTTTGATTTTGATCTAATGGTATCCACTCTTCAAATATATCTTTGTAATGTATCTAGCTCCACTCAAACAATCCATAATTTCATCCATTTGGGGTAAAGGGAATGTATACTTCACTATAATCTTATTTATGGCTCTAGAATCTATACATATCCTCCATTCTCCATCCTTTGTAGGTGCTAGTACAACAAGTACTGCACATGGACTTAAGCTTTCTATGATCAAACCCTTCCTCAACAATTCTTGCACTTGTATATTCAACTCTTCATTCTTTGTCGGTGTCATTTAGTGTGTTGCTTTATTAGGAAAACTAGCTCGAGGAATCATATCCATGCAATGACTAATACTCCTCATAGGTGGTAATCCATCAGGTACATTATCTGAAATGATCTCTTCATACTCTGTCAGTAGTTCCTTTATCTCTTCTGGTTGTTCTTCTGCATGCTTCAAATCTTTAGTCTTCTTAGGAACTAAGGCATTGAACATGTTCCCATTTCTCAACCCATCTAGGAATCTCCTTCCATCAACCAAAAAAACTCTATTACTCATACAAACCTCAACTATAGGAACATCTTCCAATGGAAACAAATTTTACTTCATCCCATTCGCAACAATGGTATAAATATTCTTTTTTCCATCATGAATAGGTTGTCTATCATACTTCCATAGCATACATCCATAGGAATAATATCACACAAAACTTCATCATGGTAGTTTTCTATCTTCAATCTCACCAAACATTGTTCACTTACCGGTATCTTATGCTCATCCTGAATCCAAGAAATTTGATAGGGCTTTGGGTGTTTCAACCTTTCCAACTTCAATTTAGTCACCATCTCATCAAAAACTAGGTTCTCATAACTTCCACTGTCAATAATCAATTTGCAACATTGACCATTCACCTTGCATCTTGTTTGAAACAAATTCTTCCTTTATAATGGTTCTTTTTCCAACTCACTTTGACACAATACTCTCATGTTCACCAACACTTCTCCATATTTTGGTTTAATAGGTGATCTAGCATGTTCTTCCTCAAAAAAGGTTGTCCTTCTATTGTTCACTATCTTCTTGCTTGTCTCTCCCTGATTGCATTCAAATTCTCTATGTCCTACATCACATTTATAACAAGATCCCTTGAATATCCTTTTCTATTGTCTTCTATCATCTCTTTTATAACCATGATTTCAGTAACCACCATATCCTCCTCTTTTGTAAGAGCTTCCCTCACCTATCTAGTATGAATTGCCATTCTTACTAACATCCTTATCCTTATTCTAATCTGGAAAAGATCTTCTTCCTCATTCCAGTAAAAGTTATTCCTCTTTGAAATCTTCCACCTCTTCCTCTCTATCTCTTCTCATGTATTTTATTCAACTTCTCCTCTAATTTTAGGACACACTGATATGCTTCCTCCACACTCTGCGGCTTGATCAAACTAATCTCATCCTATATGGATGACCTCAAACCATTCACATATTTGGCTACTTATTCAATCTCATCCTCTGAATGTCAAAATCTAATATTCAACTTATAGAAATCCTCAGTATATTCTGTCACACTATATTCTTTTTACTTTATATTTTGCAACTTCTTGAACAAACTAATATGATAATATACAGGCATAAACTTTGACTTCAACTTATTCGCCATCCCATCCCATGACTTTATCTTTTATTTTCCTCTTCTCTGTTTATTTGTCTACAAATGGTCCCACCAAAGGGATGCATGTCCTCTCAACTTTGTACAAGCAAGATTCACATTCTTATCTTCAAAGGTACCTTCAAATTCAAAGTACTTTCCATTTCTGTTATCCAATTTAATAATACATCTGAATTGAACTTACCATTATAATCTGGTGGATTGAAATGTGGTCTTGTATTCAATTTAGTTAGGGCTCTTGTGAACCTCTCTTCTCCTTGATCAAGGCCAGGCTACTCTTCTCTTCCTTTTTCTTCCTGTACTTCTACTTCTTCATCATTCACATCATCAACTAGTCAACCTCTCCTTTGGGCCATTTCAACTACATCTAATATAGCAGCAATTCCTCTTAACATCTCCATCATAGCTGGGTCTGCATTTCCGCACACTCCATTTCTACCATTTATTCTTCCCACCATCTTTACACAAGTCCTCTACAACTGCAAGTTAGATCCTCAATCCACCACCCCACAACAAATCTTCAATAGGACTTCGCAAACTTTGATGATCTTGCAAGGAATGAATCTTGCTTTGATACCAATCTGGCACAACCACAATAGGAGGGTCCTCAAAGAGAACAATCTAGACTATGCATCAAGAGTAACACAATGAAAGCAACACAAAATATGGAGGAAAATGTAGATGCAAATATTCTCATTAACAGAAATGTCAGTTACATTTGACCAACAACATCCAGGCTTACAAATTCGGCTCACAGGTGTGGTAAAACATACAACATTCTAGCATGCTCCTATATGCGAGTTGAACATTACAATCAAATCAATATTATTCTTCTGAATCAACTACTACTTGATTACTATTATCCTAATGATTGATTACAAGCTTTATATCATATTCGTCATTCTAGAAACATCTATGTTGGCCAAAGATCATCACACTCTCCAAGGAAAGAAAATGTAATGTGCACATGAATAGGTCAGCCTCAAATTTGAATTAATCTTCAACAGGTGCATAAGATAAAGTGTGGACCTATAATGAAGGTTGAGAAAACTCCACGGAACAATCAAGATCACACCTTTAAGATCCACAAGTTATGGGGATGATCTGCAACGATCGAACTAGCTGAAAAGTTTAAAATTATTCTGGTGCCAGTTCAAGAAACTACCATGAAATTGTGGAAGTGATAACTTTCCAAAAAAAAGATCCAATCACACTCAAATCTTGGAACAAGGAAAATGAACATGTAGACGATGTAATCCAAGAACCACAAGGTTTGGTGAGTAATGATGATGAATCCACTAGCATGAACTGAGTACAAATACAAATAGAACAAAGCTGAAAGAAAATATTTTTTGTTGATGCAAGATTTCCAAGAACCAAGGATGCTCCTGCATCACATCGTTAAGTGTATGGTGTGGATATTTTCATAGGAAAATCATAAACCTTGCAATATAATCCTCTAGGCTCTCATCTTCCTTTTGTTGTATCCTAAAAATGTAGCCTCCTCTCATGTCACTACCCCTACAATATTCCTTGTATTTATCAAGGAAATTTGTCTTCATGTCCTCCCAGGTTTCCACAGTATCTTTGCCTAGGCTCATGAACCATATTAATTCAGCTTCTTTCAAAGTGGTAGGAAATAGCTTAAGTCTATGGGCATCAGTGGTGTAGTCATAACTTTTGTAGAGTATGTCAAACTCAAACAAGAAGGTATCAGGATCTTCTGTGACAAGTCATAAAACTTGGAGAGTTTTGAAGCACATATATTTTTTATGTTGTCAACTTCATTCTGATGCGAAATGGGTAAAGGAAATTTTGGTTGGTTAGGTTTGTTTCCATTTGAAACACCTTTGCCTACTTGATGTAGTTCCAAAGCAAAGGGATTCTCAAACTGATTTTGGTCTTTAAAGGAAACTTCAGAGCTAGTCAGTTTAGGAAATGCATCAGTAAAGGGTTGTGGATCTTCTTCTTCTTCTTCTTCTTCTTCTCTTTGAAAGTTTTGATATTCAACTACCTAGAATGGATTAGGATTGTTAGGAAAAATTCTCCCATAAGCATCCCTTCTCTTTCCTCTATGCATGTGGTATCAACTCACTATCATCCAGCTCACACAAAGAATTGGTAAAGAATAAGGAGGGTCATTACTTCCTAAATGAGGGGTATATTAAGAACAACTTTCAAAAACACTACAACAAGAAAACTATCAATTACTCCAAATAAATCCCTAGTTTGACACCATCCTTGATAATGGCACCAAAAATGTTGGCCTCCTACAATGATTTAACAACTAGGCCTCTATAATCGTGATTCAGAGATTGGACATGTAACCTAAATAGCTATTTCAATCATCCTTAAGGTGAATTTAAATAGTCAACCTAGGGATGCGAAATTGAAATGGGTTAGCACAGTATGTGCAATAGGAACTCAAAGTAGCCATTTTCATTCTACAGCTAAGAAAGATATAATGTTGAAAGTAAATTGCTTGGAAAGGAATAACATAAATGTTGAAAATTAATCAAAAACCATACTAAGCTTGAAATGCATGACATAAATGAAAATTTGAAAAACAAAAAAAAAACTACTTTGTCTGCTTTGGCTATAGGAATAGTCACGAAATGGAATTCTAGTGGCTGTAGGAGTAGCCAATACCAAATTCTTAAATAATTACTAAACAAAAAGTAATAGCTAGACTAAAATAAGCTAAGGATGGATTGCTCACCAAGTTGGCCCCCATGGATGAGTATCCTCTACTACTAATTAAAACTCGAGTGCTTAAACTCAGAACTTTATTTTATTCATTAGGAAACATGAGTACAAAAGAGTAACATAACTATATCACTAAAAACTAAGAATGCAAGTACAATATTAGATCATGTAACCTTATGAGAAGAAGCATCTGATTCTTATTTATACTACCAACTAAGCAAGGCAATCAACTCCACGAACTGGGAGGATGCCATTTTAGGGAAAGAAGAGAAAGTGGAGTGGCAATAGTTACACATGCATGGAATCTAGTCATACATGCAGGTCCAAATGCAAATTTAGCATAGCAGTAATGCCTGTATTTGCTTAACAACATTAAAGTCCACTATAAGGTGGTTACATTCAATTTGCATGGGGAATCTCCTATTGTCAACCTCCTTTGACCTCTAAATGATTCCCTGGATGGATGTTATGGTGCATGCCTATTTGGCAGTGTCTTTCTCAATTTAGCATCCTCAAATTATATCTACATGGAAATGTTAGCATGTGCAATAATAACATATCCATAACTAACTTAAAGAAAATTCATTAACCACATGCAAAATTAATATAGATAGTCCAAATAACATGTGAATGCCATTAAATATTTGCAGAAATAAGATTAGGCCCAAGGTCTATAGTTTTGGGGAATGTCATAAAAAGTATCAACACTTAGCGTCAAGGTCCATGACAACTTCAGCAAATAAATCATAATTTCTACCCAAAATTAGACTATAAACTAGGCTCATCAAGAAGGAGAATCAACATTTACATTTCCTTTTCTGGCCTTTTTTGTCTTTTATCTTTCTGTGACCAATTTCCTTTTCCTCGTTAGTTGAGATGTTTCACCTTTCGTAGCAGTAGTGCTAACTTGAGGAGTCTTCTTAGTTTTAGGAGATGGCTTCTCTCCTTGTTTTGCTTGTGCTTGGTTCCTAGTCCTCCTCTTGATCAATACTTGTTTATCACTCTCCACCACCATGAGACTTAGTGGTGTAATCCTTTTCACCTTTTGTTCCTTCCTCAGAGTGAGATTCCATGTCCCCCATCAAATCATATGTGAACTTGGTGCCATCAACTTCTAGTTCCTACACCTTTTTCTTTACCCATTTCCTTGAATATCTCTTGACTAGCTCATTTATCTAATTAAGATATGTTATTTCTCCTTCTGACTAGTTTATTTATGGCAAAGGTTTGTTCCTATGAGGCTCATAGTCATGATGTTGAACCAAATTCACCTTGTCATCCTGTACTTGATTATGTATTTCTACCACTTTGTACAACCTTATCAGTTTGAGAGGAAATCTAAAAAATATCCTCCTAAGGACATCAAATTCATCTCTACAATTTTCCCAATAGTCCTCTATTTGGTCCTTACTCCTGAATGTTCTATTGGCTCGCTTCATGACCTTTCCATATGGATCAAACTTATCTCTGTTGTATGAGAATACAACTCAAACTGTGCCATTTCTTTCTCAGAGTGTTGAGTAGTTTGAGTAGAAGGGAAAGCCTATAAAGTTCCCATTCTCAATGGGAATTCTGATCTCAATCCTTTCTTTTTCACCTCCTACTGTAGGATCTCCTCAAAACCTACCATTTGTCTTGTCAATTCCAGCATTAGAAGTTTTTTGGTTGGACACCTTGGTAATCTAAGTGGTACAAGTGGAGATCCTTGTATCTAGATGTATGCAAACCTTTGAAACTGGATGAACCATTGACCATATTGTTTGATCAAGTCATGGCATCAACAAAAACCCTAACATAAAGAGTATCATGTAACAGTCTGGGAATGTACATGAAAAAGGCATCATTGGCTCTTCTTTAGTTGAATGTCTTATGCTATAGTTGTGGGTATATGTCCCATATTTTGTTCTTCCCAATATTTCTTTTGTAGTTGAGACCTTTGTACTTAGTCTTATGTGCCAACATGTAGACCAGATATGAAGTCATGGTAAACCTATTGGTTTCTTGCACACTTCTCAACTAGGCATTTTCTTATGATCCTAGGCTAATGATAATGCTTATTTTCTACAATCTAGGTGATGGGGTAGAACATCCATGTATGAAAGATGTGAGCTTCTTCTACTCCCATGACCCTACCTAGAAGAGTTATAATATCATGATACTCCAATTTGAAATCACTTTTGTGTAATAGTTTGGGTAGTTTGGAGTAGTGTGGCTTTGATTTCAACATCCAAGAATTATTCATTATTTCTAAAGCTCTATTGGGATCCACATCATAGAACTTGATTGCTTCACCAATATTTATTTCCTCAATGAGCTTGTGATGTGAGGCAATGTTGAAAACCTATGCGATGGACTCCTTAGTTAGGTTTTCCATAACCCTTCCTTGTGGCCCAATTATGATTCTTGTTCTAGAGTCATAGCACGCTTTGCACACTCCAAGACTAGCTCCAGAAAAATTGTGTTGAGCGAAACCCTGTTGCTTGTGCCAATCCAGTGTGAGTGATAACCTATGCTAGTTGGGTTGGTGCATTCCCAAACATCCTCTACTGTCATCATAATTCACATGTCCCATGTTTGTATTTGCAATCTTTGACCAAGTGGAAGCAATCTTGGTTTCTGGCCATATGCCTTTGAAGTCATACTTCATCCTCTCTAATCTTCTCTTAATCTCCTCTTGCACCAAAGAAGCTTTTGACTTGGATGCCTAGTTGGGACTCAGCTTTTCCTACATCTGTTAGAGAAAGGACCAAATCACCAAAATGGAAGATAGATATAATACAACATATTATATCATTCCCATGAAGCAACAATATAAGATGACACTTCCATTAACTTAATCCAATAATAATTCAAACTCCAATGGAAATATAATGCAAGAAACTTCACTTAATTAAATTCTACAGTGATACACAAGTAAATCACACTCAAATGAATTGATATCCATCAATAAATGCCAAGAAATCATCCTATGCAACCCATTTATTAATGATACTTGAAATTGGAGAGGGCTTCGATAATCTGAGTTGGCTCAAATTCTCCTGCTAGACTAGGGCTCAAGTAATTTGAGCTAGCTCAGATTTATCAGAGTTTAAACTTTGTTCACATTTTTCCTTGTGATCATTTGGAATGTTTGAAGGATAAATTTTAATGTTTCATTCAATCACATTTAGTCATTGATAGTCTTGAAAATACTCCACCAAATTCTTTCAATCAAAATTCAATTCATTTTATGCATTAGGATTTTGATATTCACTGGGCTTGAGTATTTCTTGAGACCTCAGATTACTTGGCCGGATTACACTTGGGTAATTCGAGCTAGCTCAGATTTCCTGAAATGTGTGGTAGGGTTAAGATTTGTTAAGTGTTTTCCTTCATAAGTTTGAGTTTTTCAATGTTTGGTGGATTCGGCTAATCCAAGGAGGATCAGATTTCCCAGGTGGATTAGAGCTCAAAAAATACAAACTCCCTCAAATTTTATGAATTCGCTCAATCATTGGAAAATTCTAAGTGTCGAATCCTTATCATGCTAAAATGATAAATGATAACTCATTTCCCCCTTTTCAGATCAAATGATTGATATCTCATGATAAAATCCATGTTAAACAACTTATTCCTTAATTCCAAACATCATTTGTTTTCACCAAAATTTCATTCAACAAAACTAGGGTTTCAAATTTGAGTTTAAAGAACACAAAGATGACATCTTAAAATCTCAATATCACAAAGAGTATAGGGCAGGTCTCAAGGTTTATTCAACAAAACAAAGCATCCTGAATTTTCAAATTGACACCCACATTCATATTCAAATGAATATCCAAGAACAAAAACCCCAGTCCAGCGAAACAGAACAGAATACAAAAATTGAGCTCTGAAACTCATTGCCAAAACCCCTTAAAAATAACATCAAGCATTACCAAACCCCCAATGTGCATTGGAAAATATAGTAAATACAAATGAACCACTCAAAACAATCACTTCCAAAGCATTCAATATTCATATACCCAATGAGATTCACCGAAAGGAATTCAAATTGTTGCAGAGTAAGCTCAAACGATAACAAAGAAAATAATCCCCACCTTTGAAAGGTGCACAAAGAGAGAAAATGTAGTGATAGAATGCTAATGGACACCTTCAAACCCTAGAATGATCATTTGATGATGAAAAATACAATGTTGGAGCTCAAGCCAAATGCAAGAGGAAGGAAACTTTCTAATTTGAAGCTCACACAAATGCAAAATGACAAAATGACCCTTTGAAATCATATTTTATTTCCAAATTAGTCATTAAAACACCTGAGTACGAGCCATTAATGTTGAAACATATGCCCTAGGAAAGTTTGGAAATGTGATGGAAGGCCAGATTCGGGAAATCCAAGGGACCTCAGAATATTTGGCTGGACTAAGGTTCGGGCAATCTAAGGTACCTCAGAAGTACCGATCCTACCTTGAACTTAGTCAAATTTTCCTTAATTCCAAAATTTCAATTGAGGATCCATTTCCCAAGAGCAAATCCATCATTCAAATTTTGCAAAGGGCATCCTAAATGTTAAGCACATGGGCCAAACAAGACCAAAACCAAAAGACCTATCCCTTAAGGGGACAAAGTCAAGACCCTACGACAAACACATAAGAAAGTGAAGCAAGAAAAGAGGGTCCCTGCTTTTTGCGGGGTGTGGGTGCAAAAATTGTACAACAATCTACAAGGAGGACCAAAAAGAACCAGAAAAGCCACAACCCATTTTAATTGACCCCTACTACTAGTTGTTATCAATTAGTTAAATAGATGGGATATAATGGAAAGGGTGGCCTCGTGCTACATAATCAAGGCCAATTAGAGCCTATCATAGTGGAACAAAGGAAGAAGAATATGGGGCTAGGTTATAATCCAAATGATGTGGTTATTCCAAAAACCAAACAAACCTCTTGGAAGAAGCAAGAAACTTCTTCTAGTGTGAAGGCACTGGATACCTATCATACCTTAAACAATGATTTTCCCATTGAAGACTTATTTGATAACTTTAGCATTTATAGGTTGCTTCTCCAACATATTCAAACCATTCCCAACATCTACTACAATTTTGGTATAGACTCTAATGAATATGAATGGGATTCTCCTTCCTTTTTCACTAGATATGATTCTCCCACTTCTAGCAATGACGACCTAGACACTCAATCAGAAAAAGACACCCAAGCCATACTGACCCTTTCATCCACTTCCATAGGCTTCACAAATCAAGATGATGACCTCCCAGTCCATTACCCGCAACTCATAGATTGGGATCAACAACAACATACACTTGTTATAGATCAATTCTAGAATGATGAGGCAATCAAAGAGTTCATGGGACTTTGAACAAACATACCAACAAGAGATCAGAAAGAAGGTTTCATCAAGGAACTTGAACAAGAGGCATACTTTGGTGGAGAGATTAAATCTTCCAGTCACAAAAATGAAAGAAAGAACATAAAAATATGATCCCCTAGAGAAAACCACCTTGTGGCTCTATCGGATCCAGAAAAGAGGAAAATAAAGGATGCATCTGAAGGTGAAAACCTCTCAGAGTCACTCGAGGATGGAAGATTCAATCTCCCCATATCAGAATATTAGGAAAGATCAACACTACTAGTAGAAGAAGCAGAACCCATAAATGTTGGCACAACAGAGGACCTAAAGATAACCTATGATGTTGCATCACTAGACCCAGAAGAAAAGGACAACTTCACAACTTTCATCAATTCCCTAAAGGTAAATCTTGCATGAACCTATGCTAACATGCCTAGACTAGATCCAACATTAGTGGTACATCATCTAGCTATAATCCCTAGAGTAAATCCTATCAAGGAAAAAATTAGAAAAATGCATCCACAGATAGCATTACTGCTAAAGGTAGAGCTAAAGAAACTACTAGATGTGAGTTTTATCAGAACCATTGACTATCCAGAATGGATATCAAATCTAGTACCAATTTACAAACCTACTGTGGCCATAAGGATATACATAGACTTCAAAGACTTGAACAAGCACTTTCCAAAGGACGACATTCCATTGCCAAGTATTGACATGATTGTAGATCTAAGACTAGGGCATGAGATGATATCCTTAATGGATGGTTTCTCCTGATACAACCAGATAAAGATCTCTCCATATGACCAACACAAAACAACATTTACTTACATGATTGGGGAAATTTTTGTTGGAATGTAATGCCCTTTGGTCTAAAGAATGCAGGAGCAACATATCAAAGAGAAATGACAACCATACTTCATGATATTCTACACATAATCATGGAGGACTATGCAGACAAAATTATAGCAAAGTCAGTCAAAAGAGTAGACCACTTGACAAACTTGGCCAAGGTATTTGATCATCTTGAATAGTACAATCTAAGACTCAATCCTAAGAAATGTGTATTCGGGGTAACATCTTTAAAGATTTTGGGGTACATAGTATCAAGAAGAGGGATTGAAGTAGATGCGGCCAAAGTAAAAGCAATAATGGAGATGCCTCCACCAAAGACACAAAAAATTTAGAAGCCTACAAGGGAAGCTCCAATCCATTAGATGATTTATCACACAATTGGCAGACAAATGTCACCCTTCACTCATCTCCTACATAAGGACATCACCTTCACATGGGATGGGAGATGTGACCAAGCATTCCAACAAGTCAAGGAGTACCTACTTACTCCTCCTATACTCATGTGGCTTATACTAGAAAAGGAAAAGATACTTTATGTGTCTACCACATTGTTAGTAAACAAATTTTTCCTTCAAAAATGAATGAAAGAAAATGACTCAAAATTCCCAGCAAGAAGAACAAATAGTACTAACAGTTGAGTCACTTGCAATGATATTTTCAAGTGCTCTCTACTTATTTTACAAGGCGCAACTACCTTCAAATGATGTGAAATGAATAGAAAATATTGGGTATGCTTTTAACCAAAAAGCAGAAAAGGCAACTAACACCTACCCATAACCATGAAATAGGGGTATGTGCAGGATCATCATGGAAAAAACATGCCCTCAATTGGCAAAAAATTTAGAAAAATCAGAGTTAGGCAAGTTGACGTAAAAATTTGAATAAGTTATCTATATTATTTCAAAAATTTGTAAGAATAGAATCTGTAGAAAATTGAAGGTAGTTTCTAAAATACTAGGTTTATTATAAATAAAATAAAATCTATTTGGTGAAAATTTAAAATTTGAATGCAGTAGTACTTAAATTTCAGGGAAAAAATAAGTAGGTGTCTCTCTAACCATCCTAACCACAATAAAATGATAAAAAAAAATTATAATATTTTAGATATAAGTAGAGGACTCATGTCCTAATGTGATGCATATTTTTTGATAATTTTTTCAAGTAAATAATTAATTATGATTTTTTTATTACAATTTTTCAAAAATATAAAAAACTCACATGTCTGACCACCTTAACTTGGTCAAAACTTCATGAAATTCATTTTTTTTAATCCTATAGTATGCGAAGCATAGAATGTGATGCATGTTTTGGATTCAAAAAATTTGATACAGTTTGAAAGTTATAGATGTTTTTGAATCAACCTATTAATCAGGACTTTAGTTGTAATTCAAATAGAAAATGAATAATAATTATTTATTAAATTCAAAGTAAAGCATAATTTATATTGCTGGAAAGCTAAGAATCTCGTTTAAAAACCCTTTTTGTTTCATCAATTTTGGATTAAAAAAAAGTTGTCAACCACATGGGCCATCATATAACTGAAATATTGCAACTTTTTGGCCCATCATGATCCTGCACATACCCATAGATGCGAAAAATTAAATTCAGAATTAAGTGAATGTAGAAAAATGATGCAAAGTTCATTCACCCAACACCCATGGATGAGAAACAATGAAAAGAAAAGACAAAAAATTCCCTTCAACATATGGGTTGTTCTGAATTCAAAGCTTCATAAACAATCACATATGTAGTTTGCTACAATACATAAAACTTTGGACAATGATTACAAGGGAACAAAGACATGCAATCAAAAGAGAAAATTAATTATTCCATAGACACATAAATAGTTTCTTTATTTCTCCAAAATATGAGTTCAAAGCCTCTCTGATTACATAGTAAAATTGTGTGAAAAGAAAATAATACTGCCCCCTGCTTCCTTTGTTCCAAGAATAGCAAAAAAAGATTGCCAAAAAAAGATCCCAAAAATTACATCTCAAATTTCTTTAATATTTCCTGCCACATTCCTCATAACTGCCCAACAAATTACAATTTAATAAAAAGAAACTTTCTAAATTTTCCCTTCTCGTAAGCCTTTTCAATTTCCACCATTTTTTTGGGTCTAATTTTCTACTTCCTTTTACATTGTAACTTCTTCTTTGTTCGCAATTGGTTACAAAATAGAAAATTTTCCTTTTTCCATGGATATGATAATAATATCTAATTCATTAATGAATTAAAATGTTATTAAGAACCTCAGAATGAGATATGATATTTGGGCACATGTTTTTGATGAGCGACAAAAACCAACTATCTCTACATGGATAAAGCATTACCAGTGGTCTCAAAATTCCAATCCATCAGAAAAGCACAATTTAATAGCTTGTAGTAGCAAACATTCCCATCCCTTAGAGCCACAACTTTGAAGAACTCTAGAAGATTCAACCAATCATTATTGGAAAACCCTACTAACATATTTGAACCAAAATATTTCTAGGAGGCATATCGACATGGATGAATTTATCCACCATTAGCATCTTTAGAAGAGTATGAGTGCCAACATGAGCAAGTGATTTATTGATCTAGATATCTCCTTCTAGTTGATCGACATAGTGTGCCACACTTTCATCAAGTCTTAGCCACTTCAATGCAAGAACCATAGAGGAAACCTTAGCAACCCAGTTTATTATCACAAAATCCCTTCAAATCACTTCACTAACTCCTATATGTCTGACTTTCACTACAACCATCATAGGTTTTACCTTCTAAGCTAGGAAATACTCCTAGAATCCATAGGTTCCTTTTCAAAACCCTCAAAAATTTCATCAATCTTAAGGCCAAAAACATTTTCTATAGTTTGGCATGTCTATGAGAATTTATGTGCTGGTGTTTGTGTATGCAGTTTTGTCACAAATCTTTCAGAAAAAGATCTTGATGCATAGCTTCCCATTGGCACCACTTGATAAAGGCATCCCTAGTGGTGCAGGGGCACCTTAGGGTATCCATGCCTATTTGAGGCCTGGTTTCAATTTTTTTTGTTTGTAAAAGTTGATTATGATGTAATAAGGTCCTAAGGACCATCTTCAATGATTTGTAATAGGCTTTTAGGCTTGGTGTTGAGTTTTGATGTAATAACTAGGTCTCCACCTCGCCATGTACACTTGGTACATCTAGGCCAAATAAGGAATCAAGGTGCCATGATGTAGCTAGGTATAAGAGGGGAGTCACCTTGGTGTTTTGATGCAATTTGTGGTGTCTTTAACATCTTTTCAATGCTCAATGTAATTGGGTTTAGGGGTGTAGTGTAAATTGCCTTAACTTGGAAATTAGAGGTCTAATTGAAGTTTGGTGGTTTTCCAATGTCCAACTAATTCGAAAATAAGTTGTAGGACATTGGGAAGAGGTTTTAAAGGTTGAAATAGGCCTCTCTTTGTCAAGGCAAGTTGATGGTAAAGATTTGAAGAAGTTGGAATAAGAAATAACTCTATTTTTCTCCATTTTTGTATGTAAATTACTGCTAAACCTTGTGATACAAACAAAATATGTTTTGTACAAACATGAGACTAATATGATTCGATAGAGGATTAAACTAGATCTCTTTTGGTGGTGGTATGAGCCATTTTAATCAAGTGTAGAGGGAGATATCTATGTTTTTCTCTGAAAGTGGCATACAAAACTCTCAAATTCAGGGTTTAGTCCAAAAAGGACCCTTAACTCACCATCTACACATGTTCATGGCCTGATTTTTGGTGGGGAGGTGAGGATTAACATGTATTTTATATTTTTGAAGGTTTTGGAGGATGGCAGAGAATTTGGAGAAACTTTTGAGAAACCCTAGGCTTGGCATCTTCATGTGACAAGCCTAGTTTGGTGTTGATTTCTATGTTTTGTTTATTTGTGGTAAAAGACCTAAAGAAGTGTGAATATGGAGGGTTGAAATGTATGCAATTGAGTTGTATGAACCAACTTTATGGCTTAGGGGAGTTGGGGTGTGCTTTGGATACTTAGTTCTTGTTGGGAACAAACAATTTAGGCCTCCTTGTGGCATGGGAAATATGCTTCTTTGTGTCAAATAGATCAAGTGTCATAACTTGGGATTTTGGGGTTTGAAAGTGACCCAATTCAAGAGTCCAAAACTAGTTCTTTTTTTTTGGTTCTTGTTTTTGAGTTTGTGTTGTGTTGACTGTCCTAGTTGACAGGCTTCAAGGAAGACATGCCTAAAAGGGGGTTAAGAGTATTTTGGTGTTCCTAAGGCATTAGGTCTTATGATTAGGTGTTGATGAACTATGGTGACTTATTGAGGGTGTTTCAATGTTGTGGATGCATCTAGTTGTAAGAGATGGTGTATGAAGGAGTCCATGGTGACTATCCTACATTGGAACGCTTAAAGGAGTCTCTAGGTTAGTTTTTAGAGTGATGGGAGAATGAAGTGTATACCCTACAAACTTGAGTTGTTTGTCATGTTTTGGCATTGGAAATGGTGTTTCAAATGTCACCAAGTTAGTTTGTGTAGTAAGCCCTTGAAAACCCTTGTGGTAGGTAGAGTTATCTCCTTGTTTGAGAAGTGGATTTGAAAGGTCCACTTAAAGAGTATTTAAGAGAGTTGTGGTGAGGAGGTTGTTGATCATCTATAAGAAGGATTCCCCTGATAACTTTGCATCAGAGTGGTATCAAAGCCAAGATTTGATTTGGAAAGTTGTGAAGAGAATTTGAGGTTGTGGTGAATAAAGAAAGATGCCTCTAAAAGGTGGGACTACATTTTTAACTGAAATGAAGGCCTTAAGGGACAAAATAAAGGCCTGAGTGAGAAGGAAAGGAAATGTTGAGGAAGAGAGTACCTCAGAGGAGGAGGTAGAGGGTGGAGATGAAATCCATCTAGAAGAGGAGATGCCTCCTAAAGAGAGAAGGTTCATTGGAGCCTTGAAAACCACAAAAATAGAAGCCACCGAAGTGAAGACGGGCATTCTAATGTATGGGGGAAAGATGAATGTTGAGGCACTATGTGAATGGGTGGATGCCTTGAACAACTAATTTGAATATAAGGAGATGGCAGAAGATAGGAAGGTTAAATTTGCAAAGACCAAGTTGAATGGGGTTGCTTTGACTTGGTGGAATTACTACACGGGAGAAAGAGTGAAAGAGGGAAAGAATATGATTTACTCATGGGATAGAATGTTGAGTAGGTTGAAGGCACAATTTATGCCTATAGATCATGATGTTCAAGTGTTTAGAAGGCTAAAAAGCCTAAAGAGAAATGATATGGATGTGGCAACCTATACTGAGGAGTTTCACAAACTTATTATGAGGTGTGGCCATGTAGAGAATGACAAGGAGAAAGTGGCCAAATATTTGAATGGCCTAAGGTTTGCAATCCAAGATGAGATGAGTCTTGTGACTCCTAAGATAGTGGAAGAGTGCTTCCAAGTAGCATGCAAGGCAGAGAAGTTAAAAAGAAAGCAAGAGCTGCAAGGAATGGGTAGAGGCAGAAATTCCAAGTGAAAAGGAAATTTTGGTGGTAGAAACCAATCACAAAGTAAACTAGGGGAGTCAAGTGGAAAAGAGGAACAAAGTCAAGAATCAAGAGGAGGATTCAAAGGTAGGAGGTATAATGGAAGGGGTATGTTTAGTGGAAGAGGTTCCAATTTATTCTCTAGAAGGTGCTACACTTGTAACCAATTTAGGCACCCATCCTTCATGTGTCCTGAGAAGCAAGCTGCAACCTCTCATAGTGGGGATAGGAGAAACCAATTGGTGCAATAGGAGGATGAAAAAAGTGTAAATTCACCTTCTAGGCCTATTGATCTTGAATTTGGAGAGAGCTTGATGATGAGGAGAACAATTCTTAAGGTGCCAAGTGCCAAGGAGCCACCACAGAGGGAATTCCTTTTTCAGGACTTCATGCAAATCTCATGGGAAGTTATGCAAGGTACTTGTAGACTCTAGTTCCACTGATAATTTAGTGTCTCTAGAAATAGTTGAAAAAATTAAAACTAAAAAAGATTCCTCACCCTACACCATATAAGGTGTCCCGATTGAATAAGGGCCAACAAGTGCTTGTTAATGAGCAATGTTGGGTGGAATTTCAAATTGGGGAGTATAAGGATAGAATTTTGTGTGATGTTTTTGAAAGAGGAAAAAATAGGTTTTACAGGGACCTGTAATCACAAAGTTTATAGAATAAAGAAAGATTCAAAAGAGACATCACAGTCAGAAAGGCTATAAAAATAACAACTATAAACACCCACAGCCAACAAAAAGGCCAGTGAAGGCCACAGAACCAAAAAACTAGACAAAAAGCTAGTAGTAGCTAAATTTGAATTTTTAAAAGATCAACAGTCTCAGCTTCTAGCTCATTCATGTCCTAAAAACCCCTATTTAAGATCTAAACCATCTGTGTTGTGGGAGGTGCTTTCCTTTTAAGATTGGCCCAGGTCCTTTTAGAAATATCGTTGTCCTCATTCTTGCTTTCCTTGTTCTCTTCCAAATCAATGACCAATGAACCCTGTTGAGTTTTTTCTAGCTTTTCAGACATAGCATTGATAATAATGGCATTGTTCCTAGCCATTTTATGATTTTTTTCCACGACTGTTTTCAAATTATTTTTTATTTTAACCATTTCCTCTTCCATAGAATTATATTTCTCCTCAATATCACCTCCTTTCTTTCCAATATTGCATTTATTCAGTTTCCTTTCTGCATTGCTAAGGGCAGCCAGCTTCAACTCCAACTCCTCTGACTTACTATACAAATCCCTATTTATTTGATTGAGCTCATTGATTTCTTGATAGGCCCACTTTAAGACCTTGAAAATTCCACTGATGTTGTTTCTAGCAGAGGCCAGAATGTCACTAGACTGAACCTGGTCTAATATGAGTTTTACATCACCCGAGTTGGGGGAGATAGGAAATTTGGTACCTTCAAATCTAAAAGAGGTAGGAGGGGAGGGCACAAAATTTATACTGGCTTTAGGGTTCTCGAATTTGTCTTCTATGGAATCCATAGAATAGGATGCCAACTTGTTGGTAGGGGAGCCCTTAAGAACAAGATTCTTTAAGGGGGTAGAATAGTCGGGTAAGGACCTAGGGTTATAACGCTTTAGCAAACTGGGGTATTTTAGATTGGTTTTTCTTTCTAGACATCTCAGAGGGTGGGTGGGTTTCAAAAATTCTCTCCTTGTTTGGCTGAATCTTCGAACCCCCACTATCAGTATCATAGTCCTCAAACTCTAAAGAGGCCACAAGTTTAGATAAATCCAACATGCTTTGATAGTGTTCATAGATTAGCCTAATAAGACCAAGATGAAGAATGGGGTATCTCCTAGGGTTTTTCCTATGGTCCTCAAGGCTATTACTTAGTGAACATAACAAGTAGTGAGGCAAAGAAATCTGTACCTTATGGTGGAAGTGGTTAAGAATGGCGAAATGATGCCCACACACTCTAGTAAATCTCCCGTCTAGGGTGATATACTCCATGATAACATGAAATACCTTTCTCCACAACACCTTGATAGTATCAATTTTGAAGTAGCTATTAGAGATTTTAACCAGTTTTAATTTCTCCTTGTCCTTCTTAGGAAATCTAATGACTGCCTCATCAGAGAACCTTTTGTCGTGATAAAACTTCATGCCCCCAGTAGACATTCTAGTAATCTCCCCTTTTATTTGCTCGTCTAGCTTCACCTTTATTCCAAAGAGAATGATTTTTCCATTGTTCCAATTCTTCTCGAAGTAGTCCGTAGCCACATAATCAGTCCCATGAAGTTTTTCCAGATATGGAACTAGCCCACCTTTTTCAATCTACTCCCAAACCTTGTCATTCCTAGTGTGCAACTAATATCTTTTAGGCTCAACTCTTTTCTTGTCCCCTCCCATTTTCATTTGCTCCTTACTGCAGACTCTACTAGCGCCGAGGACCTATTGTAGAATTATGCAGCTATTCCAATGCACCCACAAAGCATGTCAATTTTTCTTACCTTCTAAGTAACATGACGCAACCCCATAAAATCTCTTGATTTTGATGTACCTATCCCCTTTCTCTTTAATCATTAATTGTATTTTCCTCTTTCCCATGCATAACATCATAGTCTAGTAATTCCCTGACTTCGGTTCTCAAGTCCCTACAATTTTGCCATGTGTTCAGTCCTTGCTTCCAAACCTCTTCATTCACAAAGTAATCTACCACACTGTTAGCTTCCCTATAGATGTGTGAAACTTTTACTTTTTCAAATTTGTGTACAACAAAATTAGCTTCATCTATCAATTCTTTATCGTCCATGAGGGTGGGGTCCTTCCTAAAAGGCAGTCAATAATATTTTTAGAATCTCCTTCAAGCCATAAGTTTTTTATATTTATATTATAAGCTAACTTTAAAACTTGAAAAGCTCCTATTTCCTCCACCACATGGTTGGTTTGATGGCCAAGGGATATAGCCACAACCACCATAAAGTTTCCAATTGAATCCCTTAGCACACCTCCACTTCCAGCCAAACCCGGGTTGCCCTTCACAGCTCCATCAAAGTTGACCTTATACTAGCTGTTTGGGGGAAAGGTCTAGTGAACACCCTCCCTGCTTTTCTTAGTTGGCTTGGAAGTAGATGAAATTTCCACTTTAATATTCCAATCTTATTCTATCCTTAAATCATAGGGAGTGCACACCACAACTTCCAAATTAAGATCTTTTTGAGGAATCACATTAAAGTTTTCCTTTATAAGCCTAAAAATCTTCTCAAAGACATTATTCTCTGACATCTCCTTGTCCCTGAAAAGTCTATTATTGTGTTCCTTCCACACTCCCCAAGAAAAAAAAGGGAATAAGAAGGCCCATAACCTTCGAATATAGGGATTTTGAGTAGGAGTTTTCCATTGTAAGAAGAACTCTTCAATGCTCTGGGGGAATACCCAGGAGAGATTCCAAATAGCTAATAATTTTCCCCAAATTGAGGAAGCAAATGGACAGTGGAGGAACAAGTGGTTGGCTGACTTTGCCTCACTCTTACAAAGGTAGCATCTATTGGGGATTTGAAATCCCCATTTACAAAGATTGTCCACCATGAGAATCTTATTTTGAAGCATTATCCAGAAGAAGATATTAACTTTTGGAGTTAGGTGTTTAATCCAAGCTTTAGACTAGAAGGGAGGGGGGGCTTGAGAAAGGGATAGTAAAAGGATAGCCGAAGAGACAGAGTAGTTAACCAAAGGGTTATCCATCCAAACAAGGATATCATCTTGCTGATTATGTCCCAAGCTGACAGCCTTTAAGGATTGATCTCACATAAGTTCACACAGTCTCCTTCAAACCAATAAGCTTTGAAAAGTTACCCAAAAGTAGCTTTACATTGCTCTACCCATCTATTGAATCTTTCAATATTAATAAGGGATTCCTTAAAGAGCCATTTATCCTCCCAAAATCTAGCTTGATTGCCACTTCTAATGTGCCATCCTATCCCTGATTCCAGAATTTTTCTACCAGCAATCATATCATTCCAACAAGATAAACCATGTGGGAGGACATGAGAATCTAGCAGAGCTTTGAGGTTCATACCGTCAACCATATATTTACTTATTAAAATATCTTTCATTCTCTGCCAGACGAGAAAGATCTCCATATTTGTTTGGCTAGGAGAGTATTATTAATAATTCTAATTTTTCTGAGACCTAAACCCCCCAATTTCTTCAGTCTGCAAACCAAATCCCACCCTATAAGAGGAATTCTATTTCTTTCCTCCACTCTAGACCAGATGAATCTTTTCTGGATCTTTTCAATGGCCTTAGCGTATTTAGCAATGATTTTGAAGAGGCTTAAAGCATAAATTGGGAGATTCTAAAGAGAAGCTTTAAGAAGCTAAATTTTTCCAGCTTGGCTCAAAAGAGCTCCTTTCCAGCCTGCCAACATCTTTTTGAACCTATCAACCAAAGAGCACCAAAAGGAGTCTGGAGGTTTGAGGCATAACAGAAGTCCAAGATAAGAATAATTTAGGGAATCCACCCTATAATCAAGGATTCTAGAAATCTTGACCTCTCTATGCTCAGGGGTATTGAAGAAAAAGATGGAACTCTTCTGTCTATTGACCTTCTACCCAGTTTCCTTTTCATACACAACCAAAAAAATTTCAAAGTCTTAGCCTCATTCATAGAAGATCTACCCATCAACATAGTTTCATCAACAAAATGTTGGTGAAAACATATCAAATTCATGGAAGAAGGACTATGACCAACAAGGGACCTCTATTCGATCAATCTCTTAAGATTCCTTCCTAGGCTTTCAGCCATTATAGTAAAAAAGAATAGGTGAGATAGGGTCACCCTATCTTAAGCCTCTTGAATTTTGAAAGAAACTAGAAGGAGATTCATTAACAGTGATGGTTGTGGAGACTGTGGTAACCAACTGATTCACCAGGTGAATGACTCTACTACTGAAGCCAAACCCCCTTAGGATTTTGAATAAAAACTCCTAGTCAACATAGTCATATGCTTTGGAGGTGTCCAATTTGAGAAGAAACCCTTCAGTTTTAGATTCCAAGAGTGAATGAATATTCTCATGGACTGTGACTATTGAATCTAATATTTTTCTTCCAAGAACAAAACCATTCTACTGAGGGTAAATCAGTGAAGGAAGGATAGAAATGATCCTTGAAGTCAACACCTTTGAAATGATTTTATAGAGAGAGTTGTAAATACTAATGGGTCTAAATGCCTCAAACTCCATTGCCCCTACTTTCTTAGGAATAAGGACCACAAAAGTAGTATTCAATTCCTTAAGGAGCTTTTTGGACCCAAAGAATTCCTTAACAAAATTCACTACATCATTTTCCACAATATCTTAAAACCACTAGAAAAGAACATAGGAAATCCATGAAGCCTAGGGGCCTTGTTTCCTTCAAAAGAAAAGACAAATTTCCTGATTTCCTGTATAGAGGGAATGGCTGCAAGATTTTTCTTGTCTTCCATAGCAAAAACCTTTGGGATGGCCTCTAATAGAAAGTCTTGATCATTTTGATTGATTTCCCCACTCACCGAAAGTAGGTTATTATAGAAGAGGACAACTTTCTTTTTGATGTCTTCCTCTTCCTCAAATCTAGTACCATTAACTTCTATGGAAGCAATTCTATTGGCAGCCCTGTGTTTTGAAGCAGATAAATGGAAGCACCTTGTATTTTGATCTCCAATAGAGAGCCATAACACCCTCGATCTCTACCTCCATAACTCCTCCTCTTTTGCTATTATGTCTTGCAGCTTCACCATCAACTCATTTTCCTTATCCTTAATATCTTCAATGTATCCTTCCTTCTAGATTTTGTAATGGATCTCCACAAGCTTCATTTGATGTTTAGATTTAGTGCCAAAAATTTATCCAAAGGATTCTTTTTTGCATCTTCTTAAATTGTGTTTGACTTCTCTAAGCTTTTTAGCAATTCTGAATATAGCAGTTCCCGAAACATCAATATTCCACCATTTCCTAATTTCATCAAAGATTAGGGGATGGGACAACCACATTCTTTCAAATCTAAAGGTTGAGTTTTTCTTCACCTTGATAGGTTTGTCACAAAACTTATGGGAAAGTGATCTGACCCAACTCTGGAAAGATCTTTAAGAGAGAAAAAATAGCTTAAAAGCCATTGATGAGAAATTAAGGTTATATCTAACCTAACTTGAATTAGATCCTTACCAATTCTTCTATTCGAACATGTGTACTGGGTCCCTTGCAATTCCATATCAATCAACTCCTTGTTGTTGATGAAATAAAAAAGATCAGACTTACTCTCCTGGTTCACCTGAGAACCTCCAAATTTCTCCTTGTTCAAAAGGGGAGTATTACTGTCGCCCATGACTATCCAATGGTCATTATTAAAAATCTTGCAGAAAGCAGAGAGCTTGTTCCACAAAGACTTTCTAGCTCCTTTCCCATTGGAAGCATAGATATTTGACTGAATCTAGCTAAATTTCTCTCTAATATGTGTTAATTTATTAGCCACATTATTGTTGCTTTCCAACAAAGGTTCCCTTTTGATGAAGTTCTGGTTCCAAAAAATAGCAATGCCTCTTGACGTACCATATGAACTGTTTCGTTGAATCCCATAATTTTGAAACATTTTGATCTTCTCCACCTTTTCTTTAGGCATTTGAGTTTCTTGGATGAGGAGAATATCATGTTTATGATCCCTAAAAAAAATGCGCAAAACATCCCTCTTGTGAAGGCTATTGAGCCCTCTTATATTCAAGGACATAATCTTCATGTCTTACCAAGGGATTGGAGAATCTCCAGAATGGTCTTTTGAACACCGTCCTCTATATCCTGAAAGGTTTCATGCTCTCTCTACCATTTACCTGATCTTCTTCCCTCACCAAGCTTAGTGGCACCACAATCCACCTTTGCTCTTGTTCTGGTAATAACTCCACTTGGAGTATTCTAATGTTTTCTTTTCTCCTTTTTTTCTTAGAATGAGAGAGGACTTCTTCCTAATCAATATCTTCTTTTCTCTCCATCTCTATTCCAAATTCCCATTCCTTGTCATTCATTCTTCTTTTCTCCCAAGGGAGGGAATCCATTAGGCCATTCCTAGGCTAATTGAGATTTTCACTCAAAAGTTCAGTATCTTGGCTCAGATCCTCATAGGTGTCCTTTACAAAATCTGAGGTTTTTTTTCCAAGGGATTAAGAGGGACACTCAAAGGGGAGCATTCAACAGAAGTCGTGTTCAAGATTGGAATGCCAATATCCAAAGATAGACCCTAGATAGGAATGTACTCCAATCCAAGAAACCCATTTTCTTTTCCTTCTGGTAAGATCTTAAGAGTAGAGGAGACAAAATCCTCATCCTTTTTCCCTTCCTCTATATTTTCCAATGTTCTTTCCTCATCTTCCCTAGGACCAATATTATTTTCTGCTCTTGTTTGGTGATTAGTCTGCGCATTAGGGTCCTTAGATTCTGTTTTATCAATATTGTCAGAGGTATTCCTCTGAGTTTCATTTTTCCTACCACCCTCCTCACTGGTATTGCTTGCTTGTCCTTCACCATCATTTTTCTTTCTCTAGACAATCTTAGGGTTGGACAAGTGATTTTATTTTTCTTTACTAACATTTAATGGGCATTTCTTAGCCCAATGCCCCATTTTCCTACATTTGAAGTAGGCAAAGGGAATGGATTCAAACTCTATAGTTTGTGTCTAGGTTCCCAACTTAGATTGAATATCTATTGAAGGAAGGTCATCACTCTATGAAACTCCTACACAAATTTGGGAAAACACCAACTGCTTTCTAGCTGCTATCATAGGGTCAATAGAGAGAATTTCACCAAAGGAGCTAGCTATTCCATTGAAAATGTCCTCATTCTAGTATTCTAGAGGGAGACCCGAGATTCTAGCCCAAACTGGAACGTTCTCAAAGATAGAATTAGAAAGGTCTATGCGGGAGGTCCACTTCTTTAGGTCCAGGGAAGATTTTCCAATGACCCAGGGTCTTCCACTCCTAATAGCCAAGATTTCTTCCTTGTAGGTAAACTCAAAGGAAACAAAACCTCTAGGAAGAGCAGCCACAAAAAATTTCCCATTTTTTCTCCACTTATTTTTAACAAATTCCCTGACCACCTCAACATTTGGTCTAAGGCCCATAAACTTTCCAACCAGGACTTTTTCCATCAAAGAAATATTATGATCAATGATAGGGTTAGGCACAAAGATGGAAAACTTACCTTTCACTGGGTCAGAATGGTTACTCACTGGAGGTAAAATTGATTTACCATTTGGTTTGATTCCAAACAGCGAAGCCCAAGGTCTACCCTTAGCTCCTTCCCTTTCAGCAGTCCCTACCGCCTCATTGGAAATTTTTCCCTTTCCACATTGTTGACCTTCATGGGACCCCCCTTGATTTGTCTTTCCTCCTAGGTCCACCTGGATTTTTTTTTGGTTTCCTTCTCATCAAATTCAACCTTACCTTTTTTTGCACTCAGAACATGCATCAATTCAGCTTGGGATTCCTCATATCTTGCTCCACTACCTGCTCCATTGTTCAGAGATTCAAAATTCTACTTTTCCTGCCCGTGCTCCATAGTCTCACTCATTCTAGTTTTCAAAAATTTTGTGTGATGTTACCCCCATGGATTCTTGTCATCTTCTCTTAGGATTCCCTTGGTAGTATGATAGGAAAGCCCAACATGATGGGAAAAAAAATACCTGCACAATAACAAAAGATGGGAAGACTTTCACTATGAATCCCTTACCGGATGAGGGAGTAGATGAAAAACTTGGGTCTAGCATCATGGTGGTAGGTGAGAAAGAGTTTTTGAAGACCTTAAAGAAAGAGGTTGGTCTATGCTTTTCCTTAGTTGTTAAGCCAAAATGCAGGTCATTTTTTGTCCTCAAACAAAGAGAAACCCATACCTAGTGAAGTCCAAATTTTGTTGGAGAAGTATAAGGAGATTGTAGTGGATGAATTTCCTAGTTCCCTTCCTACAATAAGAGATATCAGTCACCATATTGACCTAATACTAGGTGCTACATTTCCTAATAAGGCTTCCTACAAGATCACACTAACCCAAAATGAAGAGATAGAAAAACAAGTGCAAGAGTTACTAAATAAGGGCCTTGTGAGGAAGAGTTTAAGCCCTTGTGCTATTCCAACCATGTTGGCTCCAAGGAAGGATGGTAAATGCATATTATGCACTGATTCAAGAGCCATAAATAGGATAACCATCAGATATAGGTTTCCTATGCCAATAATGGAGGATCTTATGGATTGTTTAGCAGGAGCTCACTTCTTTTCAAAGATTGATTTGAAAAGTGGGTATCACCAAATTAGGATTTGTGAAGGGGATGAATGGAAGACAACTTTAAATACCAATGAAGGTCTTTATGAGTGGATGGTGATGCCCTTTGGCTTGTCTAATTCCCCCAGTACCTTTATCAGGCTAATGAATGAGGTATTGAAACATTTTATTGGAAAATTTGTTATGGTTTATTTGGGTGACATTCTTTTCTTTAGTAGGACCAAGGAGGAGCATTTGGAGAATCTTGGATAGGTCTTGAGAAGGCTTGATGAAGAAAATTTTCTGATCAACTTACAAAAATGTGAGTTTATGAAAGAAGAATTGGTCTACCTTGGATTTGTTATCTCACAAGGTAGTTTGAAAATGGATCCATCAAAGGTTGAGGCTATTCTTAATTGGCCAACACCTAAGTTAGTGGGTGATGTAAGGAGCTTTCATGGTCTTTCAAGCTTCTATAGGAAGTTCATCAAGAGTTTCAGCCATATTTGTGCCCCATCATTGATACAATCAAAGGAGAAAAGAAGGGTAAGCTTCAATGGACCAATGAAGAAAATGAAAGGTTTGAGTACTTGAAAGGAAAGGTATCACAACAAAATATCCTTGCTTTTCCTGATTTTAATAAAAAAGTTACTATTAAGTGTGATGCAAGTGGTCAAGCAATAGATGATGTTTTGAGTCAAGAGGGCAGACCGGTTGCATTTTTTAGTGAAAAACTAAATGAAGCTAAAAGAAAGTACTCTTCATATCATCTTGAATTGTATGCTATGGTCCAAGCTTTAAATAAATGGAGGCACTACTTGTTACCAAGGGAGTTCATAGTATTCACTAACAACCATGCACTTAGTTTCTTGAATGGATAAGAAAAATTGAATCAAAGGCATGCGAAGTGGGTTGAATACCTACAAGCATATACATTCTCCATAAAGCATAAGAAGGGGAAAGCTAATAAGGTTGTATATGCCCTTAGTAGGAGGATAATGATGATTCAAGAGCTCCAATTGCAAAGTGTGGACATAAAGTCTCTCAAAGGTATGTATAAGGAGGATGAAGATTTCAATGTTGCTTTTGATGTTTGTTCTTAGTTTTTTTATGATTTTCACATTTATTATGCTAATTATGTTTTGCAAGATGGTGTATTGTTTAAACATGCTCAATTATGCATTCCCAAGTGCTCTACGAGGGAGAATATAATAAAGGAAAAGCATAGTGGGAGTCTTGGAGGGCACTTTGGAGTTGAAAAAACTTTGGAGTACTTTAGGAGATTCCATTTTTGGCCTAAAATGCATATGGATGTGAGAAGTTTTGTGGAAACTTGCACCATATTTCAAAGAGAAAAAGGGACCACTTCAAATGTTGGTCTTTATCAGCCTCTACCAATCCCAAGTAGGCCTTGCGAGAGTATAAGTATGGATTTTGTCTTAGGACTGCATAAGACACAAAGGGGAGTTGATAGTGTCTTTGTAGTAGTTGATAGATTCAACAAGATGGCCCATTTTATTCCTTGTACTAGTGATTCTTCTAACATTGAAAGTCTATTTTTTAGGGAGATTGTGAGAATGTGCAGCATTCCTATGAGCATTGTATCTGATAGTGACTACATGTTCATAGGTCATTTTTTGAGGACCTTATGGAGAAAGTTGGGAACTAATTTGTAGTATAGTTCTACCTACCATCCTTAAGAAAATGGACAAATAAAGGTTGTTAATAGATCACTTGGTAATCTTTTAAGGTGTTTGACAAAAGAACATGGTGTTTAATGGGATTTGGTATTGCCTCAAGTAGAGTATGCTTTTAATGACTCCATCAATAGAAGCATAGGTAAAAATCCCTTTGAGGTTGTGTATGGGATGAATCCAAGGGGAATATTTGAGTTAAGAGATTTGAAAGGAATGGAGAAGAGGAGTGCAAAAGAGGAGGAGTTTGCCATAGCCATGAAGTATATCCATGATCAAGTGAATGTTCAATAGAAGGTGGGAGATCTGGTTTTTTCCTACTTGAAGAAGGAGAGGTTTCCTAAAGGAAAATACACAAAGTTAAACATGAAGAAAATAGGCCCTTGCAAGATTATTCACAAATTTGGGAAAAATGCATATGAAATAGCACTCCCTCCTGGAGTGGCTATCTCCCCCATTTTTAATGTTGCTGATTTGTACCCCTTTAAGGGATCTTTGGATGCAGGTGCAAGTCTAAAAGTTGAT
The DNA here is from genome assembly GCA_007258455.2 of Sequoia sempervirens. Taxonomy (NCBI): domain Eukaryota; kingdom Viridiplantae; phylum Streptophyta; class Pinopsida; order Cupressales; family Cupressaceae; genus Sequoia; species Sequoia sempervirens. The sequence continues at coordinate 147,632,310 of VDFB02049217.1, forward strand.
GAAGATTGGGTGCAATACCTTCCACCATCCAAACCCTTGAAACTTGAAGCCATTCTAGACACCAAAGAGATAAAAAGGACAAGGAAAATGGTATATAATGAATTTTTAGTTAAATGGAAGGGTCTTCTACCTGAAGATGCCACTTGGATGATTGAAGAAGGCATAATATAGCATGGTACTACTTTGCAGCAACTGATCTTATGTGGTACTTGAGATCTCCTCCACCCTAGGTGCATGGTGCAGGGGCACCTTCCGGTCTCTCTTTGAGGACTTTTTTGGACTTTGTTTGTTTTTAAAATTTGATTACGATTTAATAAGGTCCGCAAGACCATCTTCAATGATTTGTAATAGGATTTTAGGCTTGGTGTTGAGTTTTGATGTAATAACTAGGTTTCCACCTCACTATGTAAACTTGGTGCATGTAGGCCAAATAAGGAATCAAGATTACATGATGCAACTAGGTATTAGAGGGGAGTCACCTTGGTGTTTTGATGTAATTTGTGGTGTCTTTGACATCTCTTCAATGCTCAATGTAATCAGGTTTAGAGGTGTAGTGTAAATTGCCTTAACTAGGCAACTAGAGGTCTAATTGAAGTTTGGTCATTTTCCAATGTCAAACTAATTCAAAATTCAGTTGTAGGACATTGGGAAAAGGTTGTAAAGGTTGAAATAGGAATATCTTGGTTGAGGAAATTTGATGGTAATGTTTTGAAGAAATTGGAATAAGAAATAACTCTATTTTCTCCATTTTTGTGTGTAAATTGCTGCTAAACCTCATGGTACGGAAAAAATATGCTCTATATAAATATTAGACTAATACTATTCTATAGAGAATTGAACTAGATCTGTTTTGGTGATGCTTAGAGCCATTTTCATCAAGTGTAGAGGTAGATATTTCTATTTTTCTGAAAGTGGCTTAAACACCCTCAAATTCAGGGTTTAGTCCAAAAAGGACCGTTAACTCACCATCTCCACATGTTCATGGCCTGATTTTTGGTGGGGAGGTGAGGATAAACATGTATTTTATGTTTTTGAAGGTTTTGGACGATGGCAGAAACTTTGGAGAAATTGTTGGGAAACCCTAGGCTTGGCATCTTCATGTGATAAGCCTAGTTTGGTATTGATATTTGTGTTTTATTTATTTGTGGTGAAAGACTTGAAGAAGTGTGACCGTGGAGGGTTGAAATGTATGCAATAAAGTTGTAAGAACCAACTTTAAGGCTTAGGGGATTTTGGGTGTGCTTTGGAGACTTGGTTCTTGTTGGGAACAAACAATTTAGGCCTCCTTGTGGCATGGGAAATGTGTTTATTTGTGTCAAGTAGATCAAGTGTCATACCATGGGGATTTGGGGTTTGAAAGTGACCCGATTAAGGAGTCCAAAACTAGTTCTTGTTGTCTCATTCTTGTTTTTTGAGTTTGTGTTGTGTTGATTGTCCTAGTTGACAGGCTAGAAGGAAGATAGGCCTAAAAGTGGGTTAAGAGTATTTTGGTGTTTCGAAGGAATTAGGTCTTATGGTTGGGTGTTGATGAAATATGGTTAGTTATTGAGGTTGTTTCAATGTTGTGGATGTGTCTAGTTGTAGGAGAGAATGTATGAAGGAGTCCATAGTGACTGTCCTAAATTGGAAGGCTTAAAGGAGTCTATAGGCCAATTTTTAGACTGATGGGAAAATGAAGTGTATACCCTACAAACTTGAGCTGTTTGTAATGTTTTGGCATGGAAAGGGTGTTTAAAATGTCATGAAGTCAGTTTTTTTAGTAATCCCTAGAAAATACTTGTGGTAGGTAGAGTTATCTCCTGGTTTGAGAAGTGGATTTGAAAGGTCCACTTAAAGAGTATTTGAGAGAGTTGTGGTAATGAGGTTGTTGATCATCTATAGGAAGGCTTCCCCTACTCACTCTGTGTCACCCAAATTTCTCTAAAGTTTTGTAAACAAGTTGTAACCATAGCTGTGTATATTTTCTCCCAAATATATCTACAAATGGAGAAAGAATAATAGATAGACTAAATATTAATTATCAAATAAAGAGCCCTTACATTCCATTAAATGATATCCCTCTTGAATGATTTGTTTCACTATGAGGATACCAATATCTATTATAGAACCATTGGGAATCACTCACTACAACATCTCCATTTTCATTTAGTGACTTTCCAATGACTTCGTTAATCTTGAAAATTTCTCTTTGATATGGCATGGTAACATATTGTACACGTCTTGCTGTATTCACATTCCATGAGATTACATCTCCTTGAAGTATTTTATCAAACAATATCATGACCTTGTCTTGCTTACATTTGTACTTGCAAGGATTGAGCAATAATTTCTTGTTTTATTCTTGCATGGTGTGCAACAATATCCAAAAAATCATCCATTTGTGGAGAAAAATGCTCGGTCTACATCCTTCACATTTTTTTATATGGCATTCTAAACTACAACATATGACGAAAATTTTCATTTTGTTGTTCTCGAACGTATGTCCATGACCTACTCGAGAATTCCCATTGGCATAGGCAGTGAAGAATACTGGCAATGGTGGTTGGGTGATCAAGCATTCTTAGAACCTTGCAACCACCATTTGAGAAGAATTCAATAAATCGGTCTTTCTTAAAACTTTATAACCACACTTGAGCATTTTACACATGCCAGTAATAAAGATGTCAAATGTTTTGAGAGTTTTGAAACTTGGAAGTTGGGTGCTTTTGGAATTGTTGAATTAAGAAAACTTTCTAAATAAGAAAGATCCTCATAAGGTCCATAAGATTACCAAGAATACTTGAATTTTAATAAAGTCTTTATTCTTAATGCCATGGGGCCTTATAACAATAATGCCTTCACTTCACCTTTACAAATTTTTACAATCCTAACAAAATTGGTTCTGTTGATAAAATTATGACTTCAGATAGAAAAACCACATATCTTACTCATATCAATTCTATTTTGTACAAAATTTTGACAAGGTAATCAGATGTCGTAGAGAAAAACCTAGAATTCTTTTCACTTCTGACCACTAGGATATCGGAATTTTGTTCAGTTTGTGAATGGTATGGAGGAAAAAGTGAAATTGAAAACTTTACAAACTATGAGGTATTTGGGCATGAGGATTGGCCACCTTGGGTATAATATGGATATAATCATGCCCATAAAAATAATTTGCATCATATCTTGTATATTTTCATAATTAGTTATTTTGTGATTTGGCAGGGGATATAGGAGAATGCACAAAATTTGAAAATTTCTAAGCTCAAATTTTGGGGTAATATTGGCTCTAGTTGGGGACTGCCCTTTGCCACAAAGAGAAGAGAACTCTAAAATCTTAGATGAAGACTAGGACAAGTCCATTGTGTATAGAGTCAAAAGAAATAATAGGGGAACACAAGGAGCCAGGCAAAACAAGAAAGGAAACTACACTACAGGCACACCAAAAACTCTCTAATATGTACACGGTCATGAAGACCCAATCTCAAGTGAATCTTGGATGATCACACAAATCAATTCACAGGCTAGGAGAAATAGATGCCAGCGTGGAAAAGAAATGTGTACTCATGAAGCATTTGTAAGATAGAAAATCATCTGCTAATTATAAGCACAAATTTTCAATTCATATGATAAAATAACATCCTTAGTGATATGTCAGAGCCAAACAATCACTTTGCATCATAATTTTTTTATTCTTCCTCAATATATGCCTGCACATAATCATTTCTACCAACAGTAGATAGATTCACATCCCATTCCTGAAGATAACCATCATTACTGAACTCATTAGAAAGCCAATTATTAGCCACATATGACTTATGTAAAACTAAAAGTGGATCAAGTTTTGTTGGAGAATAAAAATCTTCCTTACAAATGAAAAGCACTCTCAACTAGAATAACATTCTCTTTCTATGTCAGAATTGATTCATGTATTATGTGACCCATTTCATCATTATCACCTGTAGGCTATAGATCAAATAAAATAGACTCTTTTCCATACAAAAATTCATCCTCAGATGTATTGAGGAATCAATTTGGAGTATACACATTATGAAGCTCATCACAATTGTCCATTTGATCACTTTCAACAAAGCTATTATGGCTATTTTTAACATCTTTCAATTCTTGTTTAAAAATTTTGGCATCCAAATCTTCAAAATGAAAGGATTCAAAAGTAAAATCATTTATGACCTTTTCCTATAGCCATACTTTTATATCATCTTGCTCTGAATATCTGAAATTCTCATATTCCGCTTGCATATAATCAAAAGAATTTTTTTTCATAATTTCACCTTCACGTTGTGTAACTTCAAGTTGTTGTTCATGGCTGGTAAAAGTAAATGATTGAATGTTTGTAGTAGATAAGGAGGTTGAAACAACTTCATTTGCATTACCTTCTTCACTGTTAATATTGTGAAAGAATTGTCGACCTTCTATGTCATTTGATGGGCTTATAGATTCATCACTATCTTATTCATAATGCAAATAATATGCTTCTATTTTCTTGTTCATTCGAGTTTTCATCTCTTTATTGCTTGCCTTATCTTTACCAAAATATTCGGAATAAAAAATAGAGAGATTGAATCATTCAATAGACAAAGGTTGTGTATTATGGAAACTTATAGGCTGAAAAATTTGTTTCTGTATAGTAGGATTCCTCATGGATCCATTACTTGAATCATTTACAACCTGATATGCCTTCCATAGACCACTCAAAATTAAATCTTCTATTTTTATAGCCTCTTCCTACAGAATTTTAATATCATTTACTTTACACCTTTTCAAACAAAACTGAACATATGGGTGCAAAGAAGAAATAAAAGTGCAAAGCTACAGTTGCTCACTTGGTTGAATGGGTACAAGAATCTTTCTCAAGAACCAATTAAATCTATTTACAAAGTCTCTAATTGGCTCATTTTCTTGCTTACGAATGTTGAAAAATTGATTCAACAGAGATGCTTCATCAATAGGGCTCTTATATCTTGCGAAGAACTTATTTTTCAGTGAATCCCAATCCATTATGCACTTATCTTCCAAATAACAAAACCAATTTGTTGAAGGCCCAATCAAATATTCAATGAACAATCTTACAAATACATCTTCTTAACTTATCCCCAAAATGTCGAATGCAACTGTGAATGCCAAAATGTGATCTTTAGCATCTTGATGGTTTTCTCCACTAAACTTTGGGAAGTGCTTTCTTGATCCTTCAGGAAATGGTGAATATTGTGGCAAAGAAAGAGGTCCAAAGTGATTTCCCCATGGTTGGGAAGAAATTAACGCCATAATGTAATTCTAAAAAATAAATCAGACAAGATTCTTTGGTAGAATAAAATGCTTCTGAGTACATTCCACCTGATAGATCTACCAACCTCCATCCTTAGGGAGGCGTCTTTAAATTTTTGAGAAAAGAATACACCAACACTTTGATTTTTTACCCAGTGGAGTCGCCAAAAATTTGTTAGTAAATAGATTTTTCCTTCAAAAATGAATGAAAGAAAATGACTCAGAATGCCTAGCAAGAAGAACAAATAGTACTAATAGTTGAGTCACTTGCAATGATATTTGTAGGTGCTCTCTGCTTATTTTACAAGGCGTAACTACCTTCCAATGATTTGCAATGAATAGAAAATACTAGGTATGCTTTTAACTAGAAAGCAGAAAAGGCAACTAACACCTACCCATAACCATGAAATAGATGCAAAAAATTAAATTCAGAATTAAGTGAATGCAGAAAAATGATGCAAAGTTCATTTACCCAACACCCATGGATGAGAAAAAGTGAAAAGAAAAGACAAAAAATTCCCTTCAACAGATGGGTTGTTCTGAATTCAAAGCTTCATAAACAATCACATATGCAGTTTGCTACAATAGATAGAACTTTGGAGAATGATTATAAAGGCACAAAGACATATGCAATCAAAAGAGAAAATTAATGAGTGCACAGACCCATAAATAGTTTCTTTTTTTCTCCAAAATATGAGTTCAAAGCCTCTCTGATTACATAACAAAATTGTGTGAAAAGAAAATAATATTGCTCCCTACTTCCTCTATTTCAAGAATAGTAGGAAAAGATCACTAGAAAAAGATCCCAAAAATTAGATATAAAACTTTCTTTAATATCGTCTACCGCATTCCTCATAATTTCCCAAGAAATTACAATTTAATAAAAAGAAACTTTCTAAATTTTCCCTTCTCATAAGCCTTTTCAGTTTCCACCACTTTTTTGGGTTTGATTTTCTGCTTCTTTTTACTTTGTAACCGCTTCTTTGTTGGAAATTGATTAGAAAATGGGAAATTTTCCTTTTCATGTGGATATGATAATAATATCTAATTCATTAAAGAATTAAAATTTTATTAAGAACCTTATAATGATATATGATCTTTGGGCATATGTTTTTGATGAGTGACAAAAAACAACTATCTCTACGTGGATAAAGCATTGTCAGTAGTCTAAAAATTCCAATCCATCAGGAGAGCACAATTTAATAGCTTGTAGCAACAAACATTCCCATCCCTTAGAGCCATGAATTTGAAGAACTCTAGAAGATTCAACCAGTCATTATTGGAAAACCCTGTTGTCATATTCAAACCAAAATATTTCTAGGAGACATATCAGCATGGATCAAATTATCCACCATTAGCATCTTCAGAAGAGTATGAGTGCTAGCATGAGCAAGTGATTTATTGATCTGATTATCTCCTTCTGGTTGATTGACATAGTGTGCCACACTTTCATCAAATCTTAGCCACTTCAATATAGGCACCATAGAGGAAACCTTAGCAACATAGTTTATTATCACAAAATCCTTTTGAATCACTTCACTAACTCCTGGATGTCTGACTTTCACTGCAACCATCATAGATTTTTCCTTCTAACCAGGATATTGAAGCTTTAGAGCCACTATATACACTTGGGAAATACTCCCAGAAGCCATAGGTTCCTTTTCAAAATCCTCAATAATTTCATCAATCTTACGGTCAAAAGCCTTTTCTACAGTTTGGCATGTCTATGAGATTTTATGTGCTGGTGCTTGTGTATGCAGTTTTGTCACAAATATTTCAAAAAAATATCTAGACGCGTAGCTTCCCATTGGTGCCACTTGATAAAGGCATCCCTAACTTTCTCTAAATTTTTGTAAACAAGTTGTAACTATAGCTATGTATACTTTCTCCCAAATGTATCTGCAAATGGAGCAAGAATAATAGTTGGATTGAATATTAATTACCAAATAAAAAGTCCTTACATTCTATTAAATGACACCCCTCTTGAACTATCTGTTTCACTATGAGGATACTAATATCTATTGTAGAACTATTGGGAATCACCCAGTATAGTGTCCATTTTCATTCGGTGACTCACCAATGACTTCCACAATCTTGAAAATTTCTCCTTTAATATTGTGCATGTCTTCTTGTATTTGCATTCCATGATATTACATCTCCTTGATGTATTTTGTCAAACAATATCATGCCCCAATCTTTCTTACATTTTCACTCATAAGGATTGAGCAATAGATTCTTATTTTATTCTTGCATGGTGAACAACAATAGCCAAAACAATCATCCATTTGTGGAGCAAAATTCTTGGTTTGGATCCTTCACATTCTACATATATGGCATTCTAAACTACAACATATGACAAAAATTTTCATTTTGTTTTACTCGAACGTATGTTCGTGACCTGCTTGAGAATTCCCATTGGCACAGGCAGGGAAGAATACTAGCAATGGTGGTCAGGTGATTGGGCATTCTTAGAACCTTGGAACCACCATTTGAGAAGAAGTTGGTAAATCAGCCTTTCTTAGAACTTTATAACCACACTTGAGCATTTTACACATGCCAGTGATAAATATGTCAAATATTTTGAGAGTTTCGAAACTTGAAAGTTGGGTTCTTTTGGAGTTGTTTAACTAAGAAAACTTTCTGATTAAGAAAGCTCCTTGTAAGGTCCATAAGATTACCAAGAATACTTGAATTTTTGTAAAGTCTTTCTTCTTAATGCCATGGGGCCTTATAACAATAATGCCTTCACTTCACCTTTACAAACTTTTACAATCCCGACAAAATTGGTTTCATTGATAAAATTCACACTTCAAATAGAAAAACCACATATCTTACTCATATCAACTCCATTTTGTATGAAATTTTGGCAGTGAGTTAATCAGATGTCATAGAGAAAAACCCAAAATTCTTTTAACTTTCAACCATGAGGATATCAGACTTTTGTTCAATTTGTGAATGGTATGGAGGAAAAAGTGAAACTGAAAATTTTGCAAACTGCAAGGTATTTGGGCATGAGGATCAACCAGGTTGGGTAGAATAGGGATATAATCATGCCCATAAAAATAATTTGCATAAGATCTTATATATTTTCATAATTAGTTGTTTTTGTGATTTGGTTGGGGATATAGGAGAATGCACAAAATTTGAAAATTTATAAGCTCTAATTTTATGGTAACACACACAAGTAGCACTAGGAGCTATGTTGGCCCAATTCAATGATAACAATAAAGAAAGGGTAGTCTACTATATCAGTGGAACACTGGTGGGCTATGAACTAAACTACTTACCCATTGAAACAACGTGTCTATTAGTCTTGTTTTCAACACAAAAGCTTAGACAATACATCCTGAACAAAAAGGTCAAGCTGATTTCTAATGTAGACCCACTCAAGTACTTACTAGCAAAGGCAGCCCTAATATCTGAATAGCTAAATGGGTGTTGATCCTGAGTGAATTTGATGTAGAGTATGTGGATAGGAGAGCTATCAAGGGAAAAATTATAGCAGACCAATTGGCTGAAGCACCTTTAGATGATCACAAACCTCTGATAGTGGACTTTCTAGATGAGAGTATCTTGATGATAGAATAGATAGACCAATGGACTCTATACTTTGATGGGTCCCATACTCAACATGAATCTAGATCTGGTATTCTATTTCTCACACCACAAGGAGATAGTATGCCCAAGGCCTACAAAATTGCATTCACATTCACAAACAACATCTCATAATATGAAGCTCTTATCATAGGGTTAAAAATGGCTATTGAATCGAGAATAAAAGAGCTACATGTCTTTGGAGACTCTTAGCTAGTGATCAGACAAGTGAACGATGAGTACCAGACAAAAGATAAAAAATTGCTGCCATATAAAAGGATGGTGGATAGATTCAAGGAATACTTCGTCAGAATAACCTTTGAGAAAATTCCTCAAATCAATAACAAAGTTGTCAATGCAATGGAAATAATAGGCTCACTTCTTGATATTCCATAGAATGTTCCTAAGTGTGACTTCCTCGATGAACAACTATTTGTACCAGCATTTGACATCCTGGAATATGAATTGGTATGTGTTGTTGTTGGTCCTAACTCCCCATGGTACCTAATGAGTCTAGTTTATGGTTTATTTTTGGTACAATTTATGATCTATTTGCTGAAGTTATCATGGAACTTGATGTTTGAATGTTGATATTTTCTCAAAACCATAGACATTGGGCCTAATTTTATCTATGCAAATATTTAATGACATTGACATGTTATATGGACTATCTGTGTTAATTCTTCATGTTGATTAATGAATGTTCTTTAAGATAGTTACATATATGCGATTATTGTGTGTACTAATAATTGCCATACATGTATGATTAGAGGCCACTAAATTGAGAATATTTTACCAACTAGTAATTCACCATAATAGTTAGCAAAGTGGTCATGCAAAGGTCAACAAAGGGAAGACTATTGACAACAGGAGATTCCTCATCCAAATTGAGTTGTAACAACCTTGTAAATGGTCTTTATTGATGTTCAGTGAATATAGGTGTTACTATTGTGCTAAATTTGCATTGAGGCAAGCACGTCTGACTAGATTCCATGTATGCGTAACCACCTCTCCACTTTCTCTACTTTCCCTAAAATGGCATCCTAGTTCATGCTGTTGACCACCTTGTTTAGTTAGTAGCTTCTTTTCCTATAAATAAGAGTCAGATGCTCCTTCTTAGGAGGTTGCATGATCTGATGATGTACGTGCATTCTTAGTTTACAACAATACAATTACATTGCTCTATTGTACTCATATTTCTCAATGAATAAAATTAAGTTATAAGTCTATGCATCTGAGTTTACATTAGTTTTAGAGGATACTCATCCAAGGGGGGCCCACTTGGTGAGCATTCCAACCTTTAGTTTAGTTTAGTTTAGTTATTACTTTATGTTCAATAATTAATTAAGCACCTGGCACTGACTATTCCTGCAGCCACAAGAATTCCATTCTATGACTGTTCCTATAGCCAAAGTAGATAGAGTAGTTTCCTATATGTTTTCTCAAATTTTCATTTCTATCATGCATTTCAACTTAGTATAGTTGTTGGTTGATATTCAACACTTATGTTACTTCTTTCCAAGAAATTTACCTTCAACATTATGTTTTTCTTAGTTGTAGAATGAGTATGGCTACTTTGCATCCTTAGTGCACATACTATACTAACTCATTTCAAGTTCACATCTCTAGGTGGACAAGTTAAATGAACCTTCATGATGATTGAATGGCTATTTATTTTAGATGTGAAATCTATGAATCATAGTTGTAAGGGTTTAGTTATTAAATCATTGTAGGAGGCTGACATTTTTGGCGTCATTGTCAGGGCTGGTTTCAAACTAGGGAGTTCTTTAGAGTCATTGATAGTTTTCTTACTGTAATATTTCTGAAAGTTGTTCTTAGTATACCCCTCATTTAGGAAGTAGTGAACCCCACTTATTCTTTACCAATTCTTTGTGTGAGTTGGATAATAGTGAAATTGATACTACATGCATAGAGGAAGGAGAAGAGATGCTTATGGGAGATTCATTCCTAACAATCCTAATCCATTCCAGCTAGTTGAATATCATAACCTAACAAGAGAAGAAGAAGAAGAAGATCCACACCCCTTTATTGATGCATTTCTTGATCCAACTAGCTCTGAAGTTTCCTCTGAAGATCAAAATCAACTTGAGAATCCTTTTTCTTTGGAAGTACATCAAGTAGGAATGCGTGATGCAAATAGAAATAGACCTAACCAACCAACTTTTCCTTTACCCATTTCTCATCATAATGAAGTAGACAACCTCAAAAATATCCCCACTTTAGTCCTTTCTAACTTCTATGGACTTTTCATAGAAGATCTTGATACCTTCTTGTTCGAGTTTGACATACTTTGTAGGAGTTATGACTATACCACCAATGCCCATAAGCTTAAGTTATTTCCTACCACTTTGAAAGAATATGCATTAAGATGGTTCATGAGCCTAGGTAGAGATACTCTGGAAACATGGGATGACATGAAGAAAAAATTCCTTGAGAAATACAAGGAGTATTGTAGGGGTAGTGACATGAGAGGAGGTGACATTTTTAGGATGCAACATAAGGAGGATGAGAGCTTGCAAGATTAAATTGCAGGGTTTCTATTTTTCCTAGAAAAATCTCCACACCATACACTTAATTAAGACTCACAAAAGTTTCTTTTCCTAAGGGGAATTAATGACAGCTGCACTGATGCCTTGGGCCTTATGGGAAGAGGAGATATCTCTAAAGTTCCTTGGGAGGATATTAAGAAGATATGCCAAAACTACTCTACAAAAGCTTCAAAGAAAGGGAGAGCTTACCAATCTTCCATGGGTAAGTCATCTACTAGTGGATTTTCAAGAATGAAGATTACTCATTTTCTAGTAGACTTCAAGAAAGACATTATAAACAATCTAGCTACCTAGCTGGATACACTTCAAGCCAAGAAAAAATAATAGGAGACAGATACAACATTGGCAGAGTATTTCCCTCATTGCAGACAAAAGAAGACGGACTGCAAATGCTAGATAGTAGCTAATATTGAAATCAAGTAGATTGCACCGGGTTTCAAGCAACTTTAGATTGAAGAAGATCAGGTCTACAATGTTGCACAAAGGAGGCCTTGGGCTCTAAGACAAGGTATGCTACTAGATCTACTCTCTTTTTTCTAGGCCATATTTCAATTCTTATTCATCTGGTAACCAATGGCAGCCCCCATATACATCCAACTATGGAGGATATCCACCAAAACCTTGGAGTAACCCTCCAAATACCCAGCCTAATCATCAAAAATCTCCACCCCAATGGTAGAAATCTCAAGGGAATTGGAAGCGGTTTCAAGGAAATTAGTAGCCACCCATAGGAAATTGGCAGTAAACATGTTGAGTCAATGGAGGGGAGGATAGCAATGACCAAACTATCCAAATGGCTACATGTAGCCACCTTTTCAGCTCCAACAACCTGCTATAATGCCTCCTCTTTCTAATTCAAATTCAAATGCACCTAAACCTACTCACCTACTACCTTAGCCTACACCCAATCCAAATAACAAACCATAGTAGCAACCAGTATACTTTATTGATCCAAGTCAATTCCCTACATATGCTATGAGTGTAAGTGGCATCCACTTGCATTTAGGAACTACTAGACAAGCTTCTTCTGCACCCATTATCATTGAGCTTCCTATGGAAGAAGAGGAGCCTCTGAATACCCCCATTCAGCCCAGTGCACCTAAAAATCCAAAACCAATCCCAATCAAGCAGACTGAACAAGAACCACCATTTCTCCAGATATTGGAAGTTTCCTAGAAGAAGGAAGAAAAGGAGGACAAAAAATTTAAAATTATAGATCAGTTGAAGCATATATGTGTCAAGATACCCCTATTTCAGGCTATGAAAGATGTTCAAATCTATGGCAAGGCAATCAAGGAAGCATGCCTCAAAAAGTTAGGCAGGAGAAAGAAAGACCGCACTATAGTTCATGTGATGGGGCAACTAGATGACATCATGTAGGGGAAAGTGACTGTCCCTAAGTACAATGACCCAAGTATTCCTATGGTAGGAGTTGTTATAAATTGGATCCAAATAAAGAATACTCTGATTGAATTGGGAGCAATAATAAATGTAATGACTAAGGATATCCTACAACAACTAATTGTTGCAAGAATGAGACCTATTCCTACTATCCTACAGCTTGCTGATAGTTCTACTGTTAAGCTTGATCGTATAGTAGAGGATCTTGTGATAATTCTAAACTCATGGGAGTACTTGACAGATTTCATGATTCTTTCTCTTAAAGCCACACTTCGTGGGTACCCTATCATTCTTAGAAGACCATGGTTAGCAACAACATATACATATATTGGATGGAAGATAGGAGACATGACCATTTATGATGGGAAGAGCACCAAAAAAAATTTTCTTTATCCTCGTGCTCAGCCATCCCATGATCTGGATAATTCTATATGGCCACATGTTGGTGAAGAGACCGAGGAAGTTAATTTTGTGGCACAACTTATGATGTTAGGAAAAAGCTCTTTCATACCACTTCAAGATGAAGATGAAGTATTCACTAACATCATTTTGAATCATTGTGAAGTGGAGGAAGCATCATTTTCTCATTATGTTGTTCTAGTCAGGACACTTCTTCCTACTCTTCCTGTAGTCATTCTTCTTGCAGACGCACTTCCTGCAGTTACTCTTCCCATAGGCACTCTTCTTGCAGTCAGACTCCCTGTAGCAACATGTATGTCCCATACATTTCTGCTACATGACCTCAAGGTACAATGTATTAATGAAGCAAATATGATAGAGATAACTACACAAGTGCAAGTGGCAGAAGGAAAAACTTTGCACATCAATAGAAAATTAAGTGAAGAACAACAATTTTCATTGACAACCTTACTGAAGACCCACCAACATGTATTTGTGTGGGACTATCATATTATGAATGGATTGGACCCTAAGTTTTACACTCATAGAATTGACATCAGAGATGAGTGCACCCCAGTTAGATAGCCACAAAGAATAATTAACCCTGCACTGAGAGAAATTGTAAAAGGAGAGCTATGGAAATTGTTAGGTGTAGGATTTATCTACCCCATCTTAGATAGCCAGTGGGTGTCTCCATTGGTTATTGTGCCCAAGAAAGGAGGGAAATGGAGAGTTTTTGTTGATTATAGGGAACTTAATGCTACCACCAAAAAGGCCCATTTTCCTGTACCCTTCACACATCAATTTTTGGACTCACTTGCAGGAAAATAATAATTTTCTTTTCTAAATGCCTTCAGTGGCTATAACTAGATCCAAATTGCACCTGAGGACTAGGAGAAGACCACCTTTACCTATCCATGGGGAACATATTCCTACTAAGTACTTCCATTTGACTTATGCAATACACCTGCAACTTTCTAGAGGGTAGTCATTAGCATATTTTTAGATATTTCTCTTGATTGAATGGAAATTTATATGGATGATTTCACCACCTATGGTGCTAATTTCAATGAAGCATTGGAAAATCTCAGAAGATTACTACAAAGATGTGAGGACCATAATCTATCTCTAAATAGTGAAAAGTGCTTCATGACGATGCAGGAAGGTGTAGTTCTAGGCCACCACATCTCTCACAAAGGAATTCAAGTAGACCTTGCAAAGATTGAGGTGATCAAAAATCTTCCCATGCCTAGAAAAAAAAAATATGTTAGGATTTTCTTAGAAAATGCAGGCTATTATAGGCAGCTCATCAAGGATTTTAGAGAAATAACAACACAATTGTATACTCTTCTCACCAAAGATGTTGAATTTCAATGGACAGAAGATTATAACAAAGCATTTTCTAATTTGAAGATAGATTTGACTCATGCTCTTGTATGCAAAGGACCTAATTAGGAGATTCCTTTTCAGATGCACATAGATGCATCAGATTATGCTATAGGAGCATTCTTAGGGAAAAAATAAGGAACTATTGAAAATGCCATTTATTTTGTTAGCAAGAACTTGCAAGGAGTTGAATTCAACTATATAGTGACATAAAAAGAAATGTTGGCAGTGATCTATGCCCTGAACAAATTCAGGCACTACATAACAGCCTATCAAATCTTTATTCACACTAATCATGTAGCCATTAGATATCTAATGAATAAACTGCTAATCACTGGTAGGTTGGAAAGATGGTTATTGTTGATGTAGGAGTTTGACATAACCATTGTGGATAAACTAGGGAAGGCCAATGTTGTTGCAGATTTTTGTTCAAGGCTGGCTACATCAAAAGATAATCAAGCCATAGATGAATCCTTTCCTGATAAGCATATATTCTACATCAATGTGCAAACACCTTGGTATGTAGACATAGCTAATTATTTGTTCACAAGGAGAGTTCCTCCTCGCTTCTCTCTAAAAGAGAGAAGGGCACTTATTGAAAAGTCTTTTCCCTTTTCATGGATTGTTGGATGTTTGTTTTACACTAGGCCAGACCATGTCATGAGGAGAAGTATGAGAGAAGATTAGACATATGATATTTTTTATGCATTCCACAAAAAACCATGTGGACAACATTTTTCAGCCAAGAGAACAACAATGAATATTTTGAACATAGGATACTATTTTCCCACACTCCACAAGGATGCACAGAGATATACAAGAAAGTGTGATAGATTTCATCAGATGGGAAGAGAAATCAAATATGATGAGATGCCACTTTAACTTCAGGTAGTAATCACTCCATTTGAAAAATGGGGACTAGATTTTGTAGGACCCATTGACCCTCCATCAAATGGTAAGTCTTATATCTTAATTTGCATTGATTATGTAACTAAGTTGGTAGAAGCTAAGGCCATGAAGTATGCAAGAGACAATAAGGTTGCTAATTTCCTTATGAGGATATTTTCACAAGGTATGGAGTTCCAAGAGATATAGTGACTGATCAAGGGGCTCAATTCATGTCAACCCTTGTTGCAACACTAGTCAATGAATACAACATAAGACACATGAAGTCTACACCTTATCACCCCCAGGCCAATGGCCAAGTTTAGGTGACCAACTAGGAGATTGAAGCCATTCTAACCAAAACAGTGGTCGTCCATAAAAAGGATTAGGAAAATAGGCTACCAGAAGCTATCTAGGCCTATAGGACAACCTGGAAGACAACTACAGGATTCACTCCTTTTGAGTTATTGTATGGAAAGAAAACCATGATGCCCATTGACTTTTAATGAACTCTAGTAGATTTGGAGATGTATATCTCTAAGGAATAAAGAGAAAGAATCCTACAGATGAATTATTTGGATGAGATGAGCAGAGCAACCTTGCATTACACCGAGATAGAAAAAAATTAGAGAATAAGGTGGCATGATAAATTCATCAAGGGAAAGAAATTCCAACCAGGAGATTAGGCCTTGCTCTATGATTCAAGATGTCAGGATAACATAGGAAAAATTGCAGACAAGGTGGCTAGGACCATCTGAGGTTGTTGAAGTATACCCCAATGGTGTTGTTTAGCTCACTAGTATTGACCTAGTTAGATTTAAGTTACTTGTCAATGGTCATCGCCTCAGATTGTATCACAAGAAAACTTCCAAAGAGGAGCTCCTACAACAATTACCCTAGCATGCAACACCTGAGCTTCCTACAGCTAAGGGAAGTGGACCTAGTTTCCCTCCTTCTATCTAATTAAGGTATGTACTTGTCATAATAAAGACTTCCACTTTTGTGTGAGTCCACTTCTTCACCCATCCACCCATCCACCCATCCATCTCCACCTTTGTCTCTCTTCCATCACTTCACTTCATTCCACTTCACCTCATTCCACCTCATTTTCATTAATTGCTCAAGTTATTTCTTGAAAGGAAACTAGTACATTCTTCACAATCTTTGCAATGAATCTTCCACGAATCTAGGTATGTGTGCATTAATTTGAATTTTTAGTAGGATGAAAACTTGTATGTGTGAGGTGACACCAACCACCACCAACATTTTTATCCATCATAACCTTCCTTTATAACTCATTTACTACCATTATTGATCCTGTCATAATCTTAAGTTGCTAAAAGGTAAAATAGAAAGGGAAAATTTAGACAACATTGGCATTGGAAATTCGGTAGTATTGCAGGAAGGGAAAAATTTTAGAGCGATTGTTTGATTGCAAGCAACTAAACAATGGGAGGTTGATTAATCAGGAATGAACCCATGGTTCATGATGTATTACTACAGGATGCACCTTCACAAGTTGAATTTAGAAACTATGGCTTGTTAGACTACATCCTGAAGCTGAATGGTTTTCATGAAGATATTGCATTAGAATTTTCCTAGACATTTTCTAACAAAAAATACATGGTAATAGGGCTGGAAGTATTGCCTACTAAAGAAAGAATTGGAGAGGCTATAGGGTTTCCTATTGATAGTGAGAATTACCCTACTTCCAGAGATGTTAGGTCAGCTAGGGCTGAATTTACAGAACCTTGCAACCCTACATTGAGCATGGAAAAACAAGGTGTAAAAAGAACCTCTCGGCCCAAGCCATGGAATCAAATATCTATTTATGTTATAAAATATATCTCCTATGAAGTATGCTAGTCAAATCTACATTTTGTGCACTTTAAATTCTTGAATCACATGAGGCATGGCAGGAGAATGAATGTGTCAAATGTGCTATACCACCTTCTTTCAATCATGGCAATCGAGACCCAAAAATGTAGGGATAATTCTTGTAGACACGTAAAATATACCGATTGACATTGTGCATTTAATCCTAACTACTAACATCATTTCATCTTGAATCATCCCTCAGTCTAACCATTTAATCAAATCTCCTTATTTGATTAAATTTGTCAATTTCCTTCCCTTAATTAAATAAATAATTTTATCTAATTAAGTCACTCTCTTTTGTTAATTAAATCAATCCATCTGATCTAATTATCCCTATTTAATTAAATAATCAATTTTATTTGATAATTCTGTAAAGTCTATCTATTAAATTAAGTAAATTAAAACCTTATTTAATTTAATCTAGCATCATCTCTTTTAATTAAATAAATCAAAATCTTTATTTAATTAATCTCTTATCACATTCTTCTCATTATTTAGTTTAAATAAATCCTAAAATCTAAGTCAAATAAGTCACATCACCTAATCCCTCATTAAATTAATTAACCCTTGATTAATTTAATCTCTTGTCATGTCCCATCCTCTAGATTTTGCAAGTTCTGTATGAAAATAGATTTAATTCATTTATTAAATCTCTATTTTCCTCACAAGGAATCTTTTGGAATATTCTCCATGTTTGAATTCAAAAATTCCAAGTGGACATGTACATCCAACAAGGCAATAACTCCATCCTACATGTCCTTTGCCTTGAGCCAAGTGGCATTTATTGCATTTTCTCTTCCCTCTTGCAAGTCATTTCAACAAATTTGAAATTCAAAAATGTGCATTTATTGGCAAAATCATCAAAACTTGCACATCCTCCATCCACTCATAGATTGGGGTGATCCCACAATAGTGGTTTACAATTTTTGGCCAAACTGGACACTGAAACTATTTTTTAAACAAATATTCACATTCAGGCATCTATAGCAACTAAACTATGAAGAATTTGAAGATGATGCAAACTAGAGTCTTGTCACATTTTGTCTATAGATTCTAAAAATATTTTTTTCAATTTTTTTGGAATTAGATTGCACTTATTTTTCCATCTCCTACAAAAATTGATTTTTTTCAAAAAACAACATTTTTAAAAAGTGACACATGTCGTATAACACGTAACCTTTTTTCCATGAAGGATAAAATTCTAATTCTTTCAGATTTAGATTTGTAACTCTGATATCTAGTGCTTCCACTTGGTTAGATAGTTTTTTATTGAATATTTTTTCTTTAATCAAGTTTTGAAGTCAAACAAATTACAATTCAAACATAGCATGACCATATAACACAACTTTTTTTGTATATATCAAAATTCAAATTTTTTTTGTTGGATCAAGAACTTCAATATCTAGTGCACTCATATTTTTCAAAAAGAAAAATTGATAATCTGCTATTTTCCACATGTAGAACAGTGACCTTCATTTTTGATGAAAAACCTATGTTTAATAAAACTAAAAAAAAAATACATAATAAAAGAAAAACAAATTAAAGTTATATTCGTTGGATAGCTTGTTCTGAGGACTACTTGATTCCAGTTGGGTTTGTGAAGATTCCTCCATTTTCATCTTCAACCCGACCTCTGAAGTGCCAAAATTTAGGGTTTTTTTGTGTCTCAGGGGGGGATGAGGAATAAGGGGGTTTTGCTCGAACCCCTAGGGGTTCATTCAAACTAGGGTTCATTTGAAACCTGGTTCATTCGAACCCCCCTTTTATAAGAGGTTTGTTGGATTTTTTGGTGGGAAAGTATTAAAAGGGTTCACCCGAAACTAAGTTCTAGCGAAACCCTAATGGGTTTGGTCGACAATAGGTTCGTACGGACCCATTGACAAGTGGAATCTTACAATTGGATGAATGTTAGTCCTGCATTGCTCAAATTGGGACATTCATCCATCTTGGTATTCTATAAATAAAGAGCTCATATTCTCATTTGATCATCCACAAATTATGCAAAGTTATTATGCTAAAATATTTAGCCATTTCCATCAAATATCATTGAATCATAGCTAGGCTATGCAGGTTTTTAGCTTGGAAGCATTCATCCTTCATCAACAAAGTGGATCACTCATCATCATATCTTCAACATATCAATCTTGCATCATAGGAATTGGGAAAGGGCCAATTTTCACATCAAATTGGCACCAATTGCCCCATGGGATCATGAGTTTGCAAATTTAAATTAGGATTCAATCTATTTTTGGTTATTTCATTGTGCTCTTCATTGTTTATTTTCCTAATTTGAGTTTTGTAAATGGATTTCATGGGTAATCCTTGTTCTTGCTTGCAATCTCTAAATTAATGTGTTTGTTCTCATTATTTTGCAGGTATTAGGATTGGGTTTTACACATTTAGCGCTAGAAGGAGGGAAAAATCTCCTTCTTTATCACTTTTCTCACAAAATTCCATGTTTTTGTGTATACATAGAAAAATTCCCACGCTAAGAACTCAGCGTCATTGTTTTAGCACCACTGGAAACTCAAACTGCGATGCTGGAGTCTTCACGCCCAAAAATTTGAATTCCAAACTGAGCCGCTTGACCGTTTTGACCCACAGGATTTTTCAAAAGAATCAAACTGCAACGTTGTGCAAAATTGCAACGCATTTGAGATCACTCCCCTTGATATAGAGTAACACTGACTGGTAAGCATCACTATAGAGCACTGCTGAAAAATCAAACTCTGACATAGTCACGGGTTGTGCCACTGGAAGGGAGTAAAAAGTTGAAATTAAATTTTGGCATGTGCCTTTTGATTAATGATCAATTGATCTTCTGTTTTCTACTTTTTAACCTCTGTATTTTGTAGAATCTTACTTTTTTTCATGCTTATAGGTTGGATCAAATTGAAAGAAAAAGAAGGAGAAGCATGATGATGGTATCTTACAAATTCAAAGTGTTTTTAAACACTTTAGTGTTTTCTTAACACTTTTAAGAAATTGTCATCTCTTTTCACTTAGGACATTAATTTCATTTTGGTTTTAAAAAGTATCTTTTCAATTTTTGCAAAGGGTTTAAAAATAAACATTAGGACTACAACTTACTAGAGTTTTTTTTTTTTGGTTAAAAATTGAACAAAAAAACTCTCATTTGTCCTTTGGTGCTTTTAAAAAGAATTCATTATTGCTTTGTGGGATCTAAAATGAAAATATGCTATCTTGTTTTGTGAGGGATTACTTGAACTAACTTCATTGGAAAAGGACGTATGTGCTTCTCTCACACTTTATAGCAATCTTGAGAATCAAAAGGCCTTTTTTCGTGATTTTAGGTTGAGATAAAGAAATCACCTCCACACTTCATTTTGTGTTTAAAATTGAACAAAATCTTGTGTGAGTGTGAGTAGAGAATTATTGTGTACATTCTCTCTCTTTGTTGCAAACAAAGATTGATTGAGTTACAGATATTGTCTTTGCTCGCTTTTGTTTATCCTAGATGGCCTACCTTGTAGAAAAAGTACTCACCCAAGGGAACAACTCAACCGGTAACATTCTAAAGCCAAGAGTATTTCCAACCTGGATATAAATGTGGGTATTGGAGTAAATGCCAATATCATGTGGTTGATTCCGATGAGATGGATCTGAAAGGGGACTCTTGCCATATGGGTCAATCTCCATGAATGCAAAGTCCTTATTAAAACCCATGTTCTAGAATTTTCCAAAATCCTTAATCTATTTGTTGGTGCAAGAACGGTTGTTCTGAAGCCACCCCACACTTTTGCATTCTTTTAGTAGAAATGGAAAGCATGCAATGGGTGTTTCATGGGTGTTGATGCTTGGCTGCCCCGATTGATGTTAATGAGCCATGGAGGGGAGCCAGTGGGGTCAAGCATCTAACCATTCGCTAAAGATAAGCGTAGCTGGACTTGTCCAAGTGGGAATCCAACAAATATTGTCTTTCACATCCATAGGATTGTACTTATTCTTGGGTTACAAAATTCTTTGCTTATGCGAAAACATCTTGAAAACAAACACTTAACATCCTCATCAAAATTTCAAACCCTTTAAGAGACAAATACAATTGACTCAATCCATATGTTATTGCTTGCCCTTGGGATTTACATCCTTAGAGGTTTCTAAACATTGGATTACATCTCTATTTGTCTACTAAAGTAAACAATAGGTAAACCCTTGCCTTTATTTCATCAAATTTCCACATAACATACTTTGTGGGGTCGAAGAAGTCAAGACATTAGACATCTAGTTTGGAAAACTTAATCAAAGAAAGTGTTTGTGGTAAAATAAAGCCATTAAGAAAAGCTAAGAAAAATGAACTTTCATGTGTGTTGAAGCCTCACGATTCTCAAAAAGTCCAAATCCCAAAACAAAAGTCATTGGTTCAAAATCCGAAAATGTATGTTCAAATGAAATCACTTCTTGGTTACAAAGGTCTATAGAAGCATTGTATGCTCTTCAATACCTAGGTCTAGGCAAACAAAGTGTCTTTTTAGGGTTCATCTTTTTCACCCATCCTTCAAACACCAAAACAAAAATCATCTCACCATCACTTTTTGAGAAATCTTGAAATCATCATTTATGCTAGGCTTTTTTGGAAAAAAATCAAAAATCATCAAATCCTTGAGACTAAATCCTTGAAAACTTCATCAAAATCATCTTTGGTTAGGTAAGTGTAGATGCATCCTTTTGCATATATGCTTAGTAAAACTTATCAAAATCATCTTGTTTAGCTTGGTATATGTAGATGCATCCTTCTTCACATGATTAGTTAAACTATCATCTTGTTTGAATAGGTGTGGGTAGATGCATCCTTCTCCCTACACATATTCAAATTATCATCCTTTGAGCAAATCTACCCTTTCGATAATCATCCAACATCTTAGGGTCTTTTTGTTCAAAATTGAAGCAATCAAAATAAATAAAAATCAAGGACAATCCCAAAAGGGAAAATCAAAATCAAAATCCAAAACATATCCAAAACTCCCAAAAAGTATGGCATCCCCCTCAAGATTTATCAAAAGACCAAAAAATCCACATCATCCATCTCTTACATCATCATATCACCTTTTGATCCCCAAGATATCCTAAAATTTTCTATTTTGTGCATAAAGTAAAGATCAATCCAAAGAATTAAGAGATTTCATCTCCCATATTCTTGAAAATTGATCCTTGTTTTATGGTTCAAACTAGATCTCAATACAAGAAAAGCATGGAAGCCAACAAAGAAACACCCGCTTCAAGTGATCTAAGTCAAAGGAACGTTGAAATGAATCTCATTGAATCAAGCAATCTTTTGACTATATCATCATCACAAAACCCACAAGAGGAAACCCAAGGAGAAGATCTTACCTTTGGGATGTCTCATGAAAAAATAACTGAAATGCTCCAAAATCCAAAAAACCATAAAATCATCAACATCATGATGAGGCTTAACCCTTCACTATACATGCTTGAACTAGCAAAGCAAGGGGCCAAATTACCTTCATATTTCCACGTGAGTACCATAATGGAGACATATTTTCCTCCAATATCATCCACCATTCCCATCTCATCTACACCCCCATCCCAAAATATCAAGACATCTTTTGCTCCAATCCAACCCAATGTTAATAAGAGAAATGCATTTCTCAATGCTATTCAAACACACCCCTTGTTAATAATCAAAACTTGGATGCAAATACTATCTTGGAACAAAACATACCCGAAAACCCATTACATAAGAATGTTCCTCTCACTTTCCATCATGATCCATCATCATCATTTTTCCACGCAATGCCTCAAACTTCTCTCTTCACAAATTTGCAAGAGGAGGGAGATATGTTTGGACCAGGGGGCATTTTTGACACCATAAAATTTTTGCAAGAACTCACACCCCTCACATTTCCACCTCTTCCACCATTTCCATCAGCATCCACATCACTCCTTGGCTTAGGGCTTCCCCCTCTACCAACTATCAATCAAACCAATATCCCAAATATTAATCAAAGCATTATGCCAAATTCTCAAAACTTTTCATCGATATTGTAACAACAGATGACAACAAAACAAGTGATCATGACATCATCAACCACCCCCTTAACATCTCAAAGCATGGTTTCTCAATGACCAATCACCAACACGACATCACCACTCACCACCTTCATAAATATCATTTTGAACCCACCACCACCCCCACCACCACCAACTTCCATCATATCAAGCCAAAACCACATGGGATTGCAAGCTACTTTTCAAAGAGGATTCCAAAAGTGCAAAAACAAAAAGCCACACAACTAGTTGCTCAGCAAGCCACCCAAGCTATGTAAGTTTCCCAAGCAGCACAAGTCACATTACAAGTACAACAGGCTGCACAAGACCAAGCTTTATTGTAACAACAACAACAACAAGCTGCTCAAATTGCGCAAGCCACTCAAGCAGCCCAAGCCGCATTGCAAGCAAAAAAGGCTACTCAAGCATAAATTCTATTACAAAACAAGTGACACAAGCACAAGCCCAAGCACAAGCAGCATAATCACAAGCTCAAGATCAGTAAAATGCCCAATATTAAGCACAACATGCACAAGCACAGGCACAACTTCTTGCACAAACACAAGAAGCACAAATTCAAGCATATCAGTAAGCAATAAAGCAATATCAAGAGCAGCAAGAACCAACCCAATTCGCAGCCCAACAACAAGCATTGTTGGAACAACAACAAGCACAACAACAAGCACAATAATAAGCACAAATCTTAGCACAACAACAACAAGATCAACAACAAGCATTGTTCATACAACATTAGGTGGAAGCCTACCTAGCTTGGCAGAACATACAAATACCATTGAACAACACATCAAACAACCCACCCATCTAACCCACAATTGAAACACCACAAAACACCTTCATCCCATGCCCTGATCCACAAAATGACATAACGACACAAATCAGGCTGCTCTCGCAACAAGTGCTCGATCTTTAATCAGGGAGAACCACAAAAACACCAAGCAACTTGTGTCCCTGTCCATTTGATAGGAGCCTAGTGATGAAACCATTCCCCAAGGAATTTGAGATTCCCAAGTTTGAAAAATATTGAGGGACAGGAAACTCTGAAGATCACATCAGGGAATTCCAGGTTCATTGCATGGAAGTTGCATATGATGATACTTATCTGATGCAGCTATTCCCAAGGAGTTTGGTTGGCCACGCTATGTAATGGTTCTCTAGCCTACCTTTAGGCATTAGGACATTCCAAGAAATTATAGACACATTCATAAAAAAATTATGCATGCAACATTGCAATGGATGTTAGTCTAGAAGAACTCTTAGCTCTAAAACAAGGTAGGGGTGAATCATTCGCTTCATTCCTACAACGATGGCGATCCAAGGCCAATCAGAGCAAGTGGACCATGCTTGAAGAACAACAAGTTTGCACCATCATAGCCAACCTTGACGGCCTCTTGGAATTTCATCTCAAGGTTCAAGGGATCACCACATATGATTAGTTGATCTCCAAGGTGCTCAACATTGAACGAGCCCTCATGACTCAACCCGCAGGATCATCTTCATACCCCAAACAACAAAACAACTGCCCACCCTCCAATTACAATGATAAACCTCACACGTAGGAAAGGAACAAAATTTTTACTAATGATGGTGTCATCGATGCCAAGGTAGTCATTAGTGCCCCTCACCAAAATACACCCACACCACAAATCCAAATCCAACACCAAAACAATCATCATGCAATACAATAGCCAAACAACAATCCAACAATCAACAATATCAATAATCAAAGGGGACCACCCCAATGTAACAAGAGTTATCCCAAGTGAAAGTACACTACTTTGGGGGAACCACTTGAAGACATAATGAAGAAGCTGATAGATGAAAAAATCATCAAGGCTCCTACCTTTGAGAATTACCAAGAACCGACTGTGAAACCTCCTTGGTATAATGAGAATCAACTCTGTGAGTTCTATAAAATCAAAGGCCATACCATGAATAGTTGCATGAGATTAAAAAAATAATCCAAGATCTCATCGATAAAAGAATTATAAATGTGGAATAACCTATAGGAAACCAAGATCTTAAGATATACATGAATCTGATGCCTAATCATGGCAACAAAGGGAATAACAATGATAAAGTGAAAGGAACCCACTCAAATTTAAATCATGTGTATGAAATAGTCATCACCTCCATAGACAAAAATTGCATGGTCATCACCATCAAAGGTGCCCATGCCAATTGTGGAGTCACCACAAGAGGCGGTAAAGTTACCATCGCAGGATCATCCCAGCCAAACAAAGTCCTTGCATCTAGATTCGTTCCTAATGGCTACAATGTCCTAGATCAACTCAAAAGAATTCCAACGCAAATCTCCATCATCGAGTTGCTAAAAATATCATCTGCCCATAGGAAAATCCTTGAAGAAGGGTTGGCCTCATCCACTATCCCCACAGATCTTGATGCAGAGCAATTCCAAGCTATGGTCAGAAATATCATTACGCCTAATCTTCTTATATTCTCTGACTAGGATTTCCCCGCTCAACCATCTCACAACTAAGCACTTCACTTGGAAGCCATAGTACATAAGAGAAAAGTCAAAAGGGTCTTGGTGGATGGAGGTGTAGGCTTGAATATATGTTCTCTCAACCTCATCGATCAATTGAAAATATTAGAGGATTGTATTGACAAAGGAAAGAGTATCACAATAAGAGCATATGACAATCAAGAAAGAGTGTCTCTGGGCACGATCAAAATCCCTATTCAAGTAGGGCCGACTATTATGGAAACCACTTATCAGGTCTTGGACCTTAACTTTCTGTATAAGATCCTCCTAGGACACCCATGGATTCATGCAATGAAGGCAGTAGCATTGACTTTCCATCAATGTGTGAAATTTACACATGAGGGGTCACAAGAAGTTACAATCCATGGAGATCCCGAAGCCTTCTCCTATTGCAAAAACTTTGAAGCAAAGTACTATAAAATCCCCCAAGTACCAAAAAATGATGAGGGCCCATCTACACCATACATCGATCCTGCCACTCTCGCATCCACTTCTGCAACAAAGACACTCGCCACTTCCACCATTCCCACCATCTTTTACATCAAGGTCATCATCCAAGATAACAGTTGTGGAGACTACAAGCTCCCTAATAATGCTTTTGTGGTAGAAGAGTTACCACAATCTCCTAGATCATGGGAACATCTACAAATAAATGAAGCCTTCACATCCCAAACGTCTCCTAAAGATTATCCCAACTTCACAAGCTAGGGAGATCTTGGCCAAGTTATTGAGGTGGATCCATCTCATATGCTATATCAAGATGAAATACCAGTAGTTGACTTACCAATGGATGACAAAAGAAAGGGTCTGTAAATGATGCTCGCAATGGGCTATGATAGAAATCAAAGACTTGGAAAAAATGACAATGGGCTTATAATACCTATCATCCCAGAGATGTGACCGATAACAAATATTGGCCTTAGATGTACCCCTCCAAGTATAACCTCACATGGCCAAATTTTTCCAGTTAGAATGGTTAATAATCCTCCTCAGCCAACCCCAACAGAACTACACTTACTAGTATCTACAGGTAGATTCATATATAACTTTACATTTGATATAACTGACATTTGTAGTAGTAGTGATGATGAGGATACCAAGACCAACTTTCCTAGGCTATTTGATGATACCACTCTTTGCATCATTAGCACCCTATCTTTTGAATCAGACCACCAAAATCATGAGATCTACCTACTATATCCTCAACTCATCGACTACGACCAATGAGGACCACCAGTTCTTGATACATTCAAAAATGATGAGGTGCTCTCATAATTCATGGGACTGCCGGATAACATTCCAAATGGGGATCACAAAACAAGGTTCATAATCAAGCTAGAAACACATGCCTATTATGGGGAAATAATTGAATCCCTTAGTCGCAAAAGTGAAAAATTAAGAATAATATCCAAGTCCTTGAGTGAAAACCACACTGTGGCACTCTTTGAATAGAAAAAAGTAAAAAGAAAGGATTCATCCAATTGTGAAAACCTCTTCAAGGTGCCCAAGGATGGGGGATTCAATCTTTCTTTAAGAGCTCTTCATCAAGAAAAACTAGTAGTCTTAGCAGAAAAATGCAATCTGGTCAACCTGGGAATAGAGGAGACCCCGCATATCACATTCTATGCGGAATCACTACTATGAGAAGAGCAAGAGCCCCTAGCAGCCTTCCTAAGAGAAAGACAAATAAACTTCACATGGAGTTATGCTGACATGCCAGGACTTGACCCAGAGACTGTGGTTCACCACTTAGCAGTATATCTAGAAGGAAATCCTGTTAAAGAAAATATTTGAAAATGCACCCTTAGATCACCTTATTAGTCAAAATGGAGCTAAAAAAGCTATTAGATGCAGGATTCATCCGACCGATAGATTATCCAGAATGGGTGTCAAACTTGGTACCTATTTCAAAACCCGATGGGAACATCATAATCTGCACAAACTTTAGAGACTTGAATAAAGCATGTCCAAAAGATGACTTCCTGCTTCCAAACATTGATATGATAGTAGACATGACAGCTAGACATGAAATGTTGTCACTAATGGACAAATTCTTAGGGTACAATCAGATTATGATAGCTAAAGAGGACCAACATAAAACAACCTTCACTTGTCCATGGGGGACTTACTGTTGGAACATGATGCCATTTGGCTTAAAGAATGCAGGAGAAACATATCAAAGGGCCATGATATTGATATTCCATGACATTATCCATAAGACAGTCAAAGATTATGTTGATGAAATTATAGCTAAATCCAGAAAGAGAAAATATCACATAGCAACCCTAAGTGCCATCTTTGATAGGCTGGAGGAGTACAAGGTCAAATTAAACCCAAAAAAGTGCATCTTCAACATGCAATCAACAAAATTTCCATGATATATAGTGTCAGTGAGATGTATCGAGGTAGATCCAGTAAAGGTAAAAGAAATCCTTGAAATGGAGGCACCAAAAACATTAAAGCAATTGAGGGGTCTCCAAGGCAGGCTCTAATCCATTCAAAGATTCATAGCACAATTGGCAGACAAACATAACTCATATTCTCACCTACTCCACAAGGGAGTAGCATACAAATGGGATAACAAGTGTGAAGAGGCATTCAAAAAAATCAAAGAATATCTACTGACACCACCAGTCTTAATGCCACCAATCCCAAGAAAACCATTGATTCTATATGTGTCAACAATAGCAGCATCCCTTGGAGCTCTCTTAGCTCAGCATGAAGAAAATGGAACGGAAAAGACTATCTATTAAATCAACAGAACAATGGTTGGGAATGAGCTAAACTATTCATTCATCGAGAAAGCATGCCTTGCAGTAGTGTTTGCATCATAGAAATTTAGACATTACATGTTGGCACACAAAATAAAACTCATCGCCAAAATCAATCCTCTCAAGTACTTACTGTCAAAAGTAATGCTCATTGAAAGAATGGTGAAATGGGTGATGATACTATTAGAATACAAAATTGAATATGTGGAGCGGAAAGCAGTCAAAGGCCAAGTCATTGCAGATCAACATGCAGAAGCACCAATCTATTTAGAGAATCCTCTCATCTCAGAGTTTCCAAATGAATCTATATTCAATCTCAACATAGCTGACCACTGGAAACTGTACTTTGATGGCTCATACATGCAGCATGGATCAGGAGCTAGTATCTTCTTTATCACCCCACAAGGGGATTGCATACCAAGCTAGTACAAACTGGCATTTCCCTGCATCAATAACACTGCAGAATACAAGGCTTCAACCATAGGTCTCAGAATAGCAGTATAGTGGAACATTATAGCTCTCAAAGTATACAGAGACTCCCAATTGATAATAAATCAAGTGAACGATGAATATCAAACCAAGGACGACAAGCTCACTCCATACAAGAAATTGGTGGACTCTCAAAGAATCCTTCATTGAAATAACATTTGAGCATATTCCTAGAACCAACAATAGAGTAGCAGACACCATGGCAACAATTGGATCCTTGCTCGACATCCCCCACAACATTCCAAAATATGAATTCCTAATTGAACAACTTCTTGTGCGTACATTCGAGGTACCAAAATTAGAATATGTGTGCTAAATCGTTGGTCCCAAATGATCCTTGGTATCATGACATTTACACATACCTTTGTATAGGAGTCATACCCGCTGAATTACCCTCAAACCTAAAATGAACCTTTGTATAAAAGACATCTAGATTTGTCATCCTAGGAGATACCCTATATCATAGAATCATAGAAGTAACCCTACTACGCTACTTAAATGCTGAGGAGGAATTAACCACTCTAACTGAAGTACATAATGGTATCTATTGTTTGCACTCAAGCAGAATGACCATAGCTAAGAAACTGCTAAGGATGGGGTATTATTGGCCCACAATGGAAAGTGAGGCACATGACTATGCCAAAAGGTGTCTACAATGTCAACAGCATGGGGAACTCATCCATGCTCCAGCTCAAGAGCTTCATCCTATCATCACACCATGGCCCTTTTCACAATGGGGACTTCATCTCATTGGAAAAATCACACCCACTTCATCTAATGGCCACAAATTCATCATAACTACAACATAGTACTTTATTAAATCGGTGGAAGCCATACCCATGATGCATATAACTATGAAGCAAATTTCAAAGTTCATCCCGAACTATCTCATTTGCCAATATGGTGTTCCACAAGCCATTATCCTAGATAATGGGACACCATTCAAGAATTAGGAGGTTCATGATTTATGCGAAAAATTCAAAATCTAGCATCACTTCTCCACCCCATACTATCCCCAAGGCAATGGCCAAGCAGAAGCTACAAATAAAACCATTCTGAAAATCCTCAAGAAAATAGTCAATGACGTAGGTCATGACTGGCATTTGCAGCTTAATCCCGCCCTTTGGGCCTATCAAACTAGCATCTACACACCCACTGGCGCCACCCCTTTCTCCTTGGTCTATGGATTAGAAGCAGTACTCTCCATCGAGATCGAGATCCCATCACTCAGGATATCACTGCAAAACCTTATCACAGATGAAGAGTATTGAGTGTCAAGATTGAATGAGCTGGAGCTATTGGATGAGCGACAGATAGATGCTTTGAATCATTTGCAAGTCAATTAGAATAGACTCAAAAGGAACTACAATAAGAAAATCAAAAGAAGGACCTTCCAAGCCAGAGAATTGGTATTAAAAGAGAATCAAAAGAATGTCCCAAACCCAAGCAACAAAGGAAAATTTGAACCTAATTAGTTGGGACCATTCGTTATCAAAGCAAGTTACAAGTCAGGGGCATATCATTTATCAACACCCAGAGGGGAACCTCTGCAAGAGCCCATGAATAGCTCTCATCTCAAAAAAAATTATGTCTAAATCTTTCAAGGTACAGAACCAAAAATCCAAAAAAAAAAATCAAAAAATATCTTGAAAAAATGGTTACCTTGGCAAAAACCTATCAAATAGGCATCTTGGTGACAACAAAAAAAGAAAAAGAGAAAAAAATCCAAAAAAAATTAGAAAAAGGATCGAAAACTATAAAGAAAAAAATCTTCCTCTAGTGAAAACCACTTCGGTGGCACTTTGGGTAAGTACCTTGGTGAAAACCTGGAAAATAGGTGCCTTACGTAAATAAGCACCTTCCATCCACCAGGATCTCAATGACTTGTTCTACATCATCCATCCATTTCACCTCCATCATCCATCACATTCAAACCTGCATCCATCACTCATCCACCCATGTCTGCATCATAGCTTGGTCCTATTTTCGTATCATGATTCCTCCTAGTACTACTCGGCCCATCCTCAAGGTCAGCTTGTCCTGCCTTTATCGGATTAGTCTATTGCATCACGCTGGGGGCATGTTCTCATCGGATTGGATTTGTGTATATCCTTAAAATCAAAAAATCAAAAAATCCAAAAACATCGAAAACATCACAAAATCCAAAAACATCAAAACATATCAAAATCCCAAAAACATGTGAAAAAGTTAGTGAAAAAAAATAAATAGAGTCATCTTGTCAAACTACGTCATCTCTAAGCTTGAACGTAGGAAAGGTTGATCTTTGATCATCCCCTGAGACATTTAGGTATGTCCTTTAGAGTCCGTCATAATAAACTGGCATCTCATCATGTATATCTTCATCTGTAAATCGGTCAACTCATCAGTCGAACTACATGGTCTCTACATGTATAACGTAGGCAAGTCTAATCTGTTGATTAGCCCCTAAGGCCCCTATGATAGGTCTTTAGGTTAGTCTCTTGGTCAAAATCTTGAAAAATCACAAAACATTCAGAAATCGAAAAATCAAAACATTTGCAAAATCTCAAAAACACTAAAAATAGCCTCAAAACATCTCAAAAAGATCAAAAAAATCCATCCATCTCATCTCGCCTACACCTACAATAATGTCACTCATAATAAATGATCGTCATCCTCAATCTTTGGTAAGACAATCAGAAACAAGTCTAGCAGGTGAAAAGTGAAAACTCAAAACGTCAAGTCTTAGGTCTAATTCAGTGCGTAAACAAGTTGGTCAACTCTTGGTATCGGTAACTCATCATCCAATTGGTCCCATATCAATCATTTGAAAGAATGCTTTGGATAAACGAAATGGCATGCCTCCATCCACTAACATGTCCTAGGATGAATCCTTCCTACAATGGGAATTATCTTTTGGCAATAGTTTTGGTTCTTATCCTTAAAAACGCATCCTCATTTGGTTGACGGTATTGAAGAGCATTAGCTTCTTTGTTTACTTTGTCTTTATCTTTTGACTTATCTTATTGCACTCATTCCAAGGACTTCTCGAGCATATCCAAATAGAGGATTTAGAGAAATAGGAATGGGGCAACGATCATTTCTTTTGTTTGCTATGCTTGTTGGACATTCTTGTAATATAACCATGTTGAATACTTGCTTTGTTAGGTACATATGGAGGAGGTTTTGGGAAACTTGTTGACTATTTCATTGATAGGTTATACCTTTCCATGTTTGGGTCCGAGGTGTTTGAAACTTCTAAAGTGCATCCTAGTAAGGTTTCTGTATGTCAGGTGTGAACAAGGATACTCCTATCTACTTGTCAACTCAAAGTCCATCACACTAGGTACAACACCATCCTAGTTTTCTATACCTTGATGCATTGTACCACGTGTGTTATCAAACATAAGAAAATTTGGCCCTTTCAAAATCCCAATTCTTCAGCAAGTAATCATCATCATCATCATCATTTGTATTTTCATCATCTTATGTCTTGTTGAAATGACTTCTTCTCTTCTTGCGCATCGCACTAACAAAAGTACTATGATAGTTTTCCATCACCATCATCATCATCATCGATCCTGCATCCACAAATCATTAGCATATTGCATCAACATATCATATAGGGAATGTATGCATTGCATTTCCACCATATTATGAAAGTGCATCCATTTTATTACATTGCATCCATTTCTTGCATCACATTACATCTATCACATAAATCATCGCATAACATTCATTTGCATAAACATTTCATAACCATTTCACCATTATCACATACTACATAATCATATACAATAGGTATATAAGCATTATAAATAATTCATTTGCATACATACTTGCATAACATTATAAGGTCATCTCACACATTGCATTCATTTAACATAGAACATCATCATCATTGCATATAGTACATC
Source organism: Sequoia sempervirens (assembly GCA_007258455.2). Taxonomy (NCBI): domain Eukaryota; kingdom Viridiplantae; phylum Streptophyta; class Pinopsida; order Cupressales; family Cupressaceae; genus Sequoia; species Sequoia sempervirens. Next base: position 147,665,398 of record VDFB02049217.1, read on the forward strand.
ACATTAAAATGCATCACGTACATTACATTCTAGGATAATAATATTTGTTATTCTAAGCATCTTAAAACCATCTCATTTGCATTATATCACATAATACATGACCATTGCATTAATCATCCATATAATCTCAGAAACAACATCATAATCATTCATTGCATAAATCATTCCACATCATTATAAGCATGAAAAGGAATATAAAAATTCATTACATGAAAATCATACATCCATCCATAATCATTTCATATCTAAGCATGATTCACATCATTTTTCATAGATCATTCCCATATCACTTTATATATTGCATTCCATATCACATATCACATCACCATCTGCATCAACATAAATAGATCATCATATAGACAACATCATTGCACATCACATAAATACATTTTCATATCATAGGTTAACATAATATAGATCTAGTAGTTATAATCATTACATAATGCATACATCATATAACATCATAAACATCATTGCACAACATATAGAAGTAGAATCATTCATCCATGCATAAATAAATGGTACACATCACATTGTATCAAAATCATCATTGGCTCATCTCATATATCATCAATAATGTAACTGTCATAGTACAATAATAAATCAGATCATTGTACATGTTTTTCAATCAGTACAAAAGGCCCATCAGGCTATCAAAAAGGAGCCCATAAGACACAAAAAGTATCGTATCATCTCGATCAAGGTCTATCCCCATGTATTCTACCCTTGCTCCTATCACCATGACCCTCAGCTGGTCTATAACTAGTCTGCTATGAGTAATCTCGGACCCATCCTCCTCTGGGTACGGCCTCATGATAATGCCTCGGATAGTACTCAGCCTCTTAGATGGCATCCCTATAAGACTGAATAGACACTGTACCCTGGGAAGAGGAGGCTGCCATACTCTCTAACTGTTGTCTTCGGCCTACCTCTATGGCTGCCTATAACTCTATAGCCTATCTCTGTTGAATGGCCTGATCTCTCTCAACCCTCATCAGCTATTTCTCAGCTCGAGCTTGATCCCTCTCCCCTATCACCATCTGCACCTGGGCTTGTAGCTATGCAATCAATGCATCCCGAGGATCCACCTACCCTACTGGTTTTGCTCATGGTTGTACCTGAGGCTGATCCTTAACCCATGGTGGTACACCTAGTGGCACCTGCTACTGATCTGACATCGGTACATCTCCCTACCTTGGCTGAACTGTAGCCACAACCGACAGCTCCTGTCAAGCACCATCCCTCTGCCCTTGTCCTCCCCCTTTGCCTCTCACTCTCCACTGATCAGGGACTATGCCTGGAATAGTCAAACGAAGTGGAGGTCAAAACCAATCCCTGTATGCCTATGTCATGCCTAGATCTACATGCCCCTGATCATAGGCCCATGGATGAGCCACCAACAATCTGAAACTATCTACCACCTCTGAGGTAGGAATATACCACCCCCATGAAACCTGTGTCATGGTGTGGGTGAAGATGGCTACATATTCATCATTAGGGAAATCCTAGGACTCACTGAACTAATGTTGTACGTGCCTGAGAAAGTACCTCTCAATCATCATGTGCTCCCACCCCTACATATAGCAGTTGTGGTGGGCAAAGAACAACTGCTCAACATCATTAGCCCATCTAGGCTGACCAAGGTATGGTCACCATGTAAACACTTGCATCTCGTTGAGGACCCTCCTCCAGTAGGGGATCTCGTGCTCACCTGTGTGTGTGAAGGACACACTGCCTCTATAGCGCCATACGATGGGATCATCTGGAACCATCAGAACTAAAACAACGTGTGGACGTACCACAACAATGTGCTCCAGTTCCCAAACATGAAGAAGGGTCACCCTTGACCTGAGTTCTCTACCATCAATGTACGCATACTCATGTAGATCTTTGTACAAAGATGTAAGAAGCACCAACCCCCAAGAAAAATGGATTGGCCTATCTCGAACCATATGCTCCCAGCAATATACCTAGTCAGGATTGAAGTATCGGCCTCATCTGTCAGGGGTAATGAGACCCAAAATGACCACTATAACAACTAGGTGGAAGGGAGGTGCCAGGATCCTATATCTCTTGAGCTCGATCTGTCCCTCGCAAAAAAAAATGTCCTCTATGGTGAGGACTCTATGGCAAGCATCGCGCCCCTCATCCATGTCAAAAATCACTCACCGACCATGAATCAACAATCTCAAAATATGCCAAATGTCCTCTAAGGTGATAGTGGTCTCACTAGTGGGAAGATGAAATGAAGAGGTCTTGCTATGCCATCTCTTGGCCAGTGTTGACAACATCCCTAAGTGAGTGTGAATGGGCACTGTGTAAGCGATATACCATAACCCCATGACTTGGAGTCAATCCTCATACCTATCGCTGAGGTCCCACAAATAGCCGAACAGGTCTCGTGACCTATGCTCTTGAGAGTAGAGCTCCCTCGTTGGATCCTACATCAAGGAATGTCACCATGTTAAAAATTTTGAAAAATTCTTCGCTGGGCGTTCAAAAATCCTCTCCAGTAGTGCAATCCATGAAGGCATCGCAATTTGATTTCTAATAAAACTATGATGCTAGGGCATAAAAGACCAAAGTGGCACTACCGTGGTGCACTTTTCCTTCTAGCGGCACACTTTGAGCAAATGCAGGATCGTCGCGTCACAGTTTGCAAACCACCCCACTAGCCCCTAGCTCAGCATTGCAGTTTGGAGTCTATTTTCAAACTCCAAACTGCATCGCCACAATGCTATTTGACACTGAGCAGCTCAATTTGATTTATGAGTGGCACTATATAGTGCTGCTATAGAAAGACCGACTTTGAATGCATTAAATGAAGGCTAAAAATGAAAAAAGAAGCTCAAGTAAGGGTCACTTACCAGTACCCCGATTCCAGGTGGCCATTGGTACGTATGAACTCGATCAGAAATGTGCAGAGGAAGCTATCATTGTGCCATATTGTCAGGAGGTTAGAGCTCAAATCTTAAAGTTGCTAATGGAAGTGTGTGAGAGTGACTTGAAAGTGACACCTTGGGCCCCTTTTAAGCTTGGAAATTAGGGTTTTTTCACCCCGATTGGCTGTCCTACTAGGGTTTTGGACCCCCAAACCTATTTTTTCCCAGTTGAGGCCTGTTTTACATCATTTTCTTGCTTTTAGAAATATTTTTGGCCTCCTGGAGCCTTTTTGGACCTGTTGAGTGCCTTGTCCTCTTTTTTTGCAAGATCACCCAAAAATTGAAATTTTCATCCAATTTCTTGAGGGGGCATTATATTGGCATGTTTTCTCTTGCCAAGAAGCAGTGGGGTAAGATTTTAAATAGTGAAAATTCTAGCTTTCATTGAGATAATTTATTCTTTAAACCAATGCAACATTTGCATTACTTCAAAGAGGGGCAAAATGTAGACATGTAAAATATACCGATTGACATTGTGCACCTGATCTCGGCTACTAACATCATTTCATCCTGAATCATCCCTCGGTCTAACCATTTAATCAAATCTCCTTATTTGATTAAATTCATCAATTTCCTTCCCTGAATTAAATAAATCATTTTATCTAATTAAGTCACTCTCTTTTCTTAATTAAATCAATCCATCTGATCTAATTATCCCTATTTAATTAAATAATCAATTTTATTTGATTAAATCTCTAAAGTCTATCTATTAAATTAAATAAATTAAAACCTTATTTAATTTAATCTAACATCATCTCTTTTAATTAAACAAATCAAAATCTTTATTTAATTAATCACTTATCACATTCTTCTCATTATTTAGTTTAAATAAATCCTAAAATCTAAGTCAAATAAGTCACATCACCTAATTCCTCATTAAATTAATTAACCCTTGATTAATTTAATCTCTTGTCATGTCCCATCCTCTAGATTTTGCAAGCTACACATAAAAATATATTTAATTCATTTATTAAATCTCTATTTTCCTCACAAGGCATCTTTTGGAATATTCTCCATGTTTGAATTCAAAAATTCCAAGTGGAAATGTACATCCAACAAGGCAATAAATCCATCTTACATGTCCTTTGCCTTGAGCCAAGTGGCATTTATTGCATTTTCTCTTCCCTCTTGTAAGTCATTTCAACAAATTTGAAATTAAAAAATATGCATTTATTGGCACAATCCTCAAAACTTGCACATCATCCATCTACTCTTAGATTGACAAGTGGCATCTTTCCATTGGATGAATGTTAGTCCCACATTGCTCAAATTTCGATATTCATCCATCTTGGCATTCTATAAATAACGAGCTCATATCCTCATTTGATCACCCACAAATTATGCAAAGTTATTATGCTAAAATATTTAGCCATTTCCATCAAATATCATTGAATCATAGCTAGGTTATGCAGGTTTTTAGCTTGGAAGCATTCATCCTTCATCAAAAAAGTGGATCACTCATCAACATATCTTCAACATATCAATCTTGCATCATAGGAATTGGGAAAGGGCCAATTTTCACATCAAATTGGCACCAATTCCCACATGGGATCATGAGTTTGCAAATTTAAATTAGGATTCAATCTATTTTTGTTAATTTCATTGTGTTCTTCATTGTTTATTTTCCTAATTTGAGTTTTATAAATGGATTTCATGGGGAATCCTTGTTCTTGCTTGGAATCTCTAACTTAATGTGTTTGTTCTCATTGTTTTGTAGGTATTAAGATTGGGGTTCACACAATTCCGTTTCACACCATTCGTTCACTAAATTCTTAGTTAAAAAGTCTCTGCATGATGTATCTGAGATTACTTGGGAAGAATTCATAAATATTTATCAAATTATACCTAAGAATTTGAGACCTAGGGTTTTACCTCAACCTCATATGTCTAGCTAGAGATTGAGCATGACAAAAGCCACTCCTAGTGCTTCAACCTCTAGCATAGGCCCTAGTGTAAACCCTTCTATAGTAGAACAAACCATAGAGATTAGCTCTTCTGAGACATAACACTCAGACAAAGAAATTCCCTCCCTAGATTCTGATTATGGTATTCCTCTTGGCATCCCAATAAAAACTAGTGCACATAAAAGAGAATCAGGAATAAGAAAAGGAAAAGCTAAAAAGTAGCCGACAAAAAAAGTACTAAGCTCTAGGAAGCATAAGGATGACACTATTCATCCTACAACCAAATAAAAATGTGAAAGTCATCCTTGGAAATAGACACCAGTCGAACTAGCCTTTGATATGCCTCTACAAGAAAGTCCTAAGTCTAGAAAAATATCACATGGGGACACAAAAGCTCTAATGGGGCAGGTGAATGTAGAGGAAGAGGACATATTTGAGAAAGTAGCAAACATAACACTGGAAGTTGTTGTTGATATTTCATAACAAGTTGAGAATCAATGTATGAGGAAAATCAGGATTTCTTGCAGCAAGAGATCCTATAGAAAGAGATCCTACAACATGAGCAAGAATACGAACAAGAGGCCCTACAACTGGAATTGATTGAAATACTTGAATCCCAACAGTTGGTACTATATGAAGAGCAAGCATTAGTGCCAGGAAAAATGCTAGTTGGAATACATAACCCCCCCTTATTTTTCAATGCACATGGTCACTGCATTTATGGAAAGAGATGCAAAGAAGAGAAGAGGAATGAAAAGAAGGGAAACGTGGGCTGAAGAAAGAAATTGAAAAGAAAGATGAGGAGATTGAAGACAAGAATGCAAAAATTGGTACTTTAAAGAATAAGGTGGATGATATGATAGCCTTGGTACCACAGATAGTAGAATGTAGGACCCCTCCAAGGGTCTATGCTTTGCATCTAAAGGAGAAATATGGTACAGGGGCACCTTGGGTTTCTATGCCTCTTTGAGGCCTTGTTTGTTTTTGTGTTTAATTTCAAGTTGTGTTTGATGTAATAAGGTCTTAAGGACCATCTTAAATGCCTTGTAATAGGTTATCCAGGCTTGTTGAGTTTTGGTCTTGATGACAAGTTTCCATGTAATACCAAGGTCACCATCCTCATTTTGTAAGCTTGGTACACCTTGGAAAATTAAAGAATCAAAATGCCATGATGGAACCAGGTGCTTGAGGGGAGTTGCCTTGATGATTTAAAGTGGTTGTGGTGTTTTTTTTTAACACCTTTTGAAGCCTCATTTCAATCGGGCTTATAGGAAGTAGTGTGCATTGCCTTAACTAGGAAATTAAGAGTCTAAAGTGAAGTTTGATTAGTTCCAACATCCAACTAATTCAAATTTTAGTTGGAGGATATTGGGAAGGGTTGTTTGAAGTGAAATAAGCCTCTCATGGTCGGGGCATGTTGGATGAATCATTGAGTATAGTAGAAGTTATCACCATTTTATTAGGGATAGGTCTGAAACCCTCAAAACTAGGGTTTTGGTTGAAAAATGGCTCTTCCTTCAATCTCCACATTGTAAAAATGTTCATTCTTGGTGGGATGAAAGGTACTTGTGTACATTTTCCTATTTCCTTGGTTTTGGAGAATGGAAAGGTGTGTGGAGGAGTTTATGCATTGAACTAGGTTTGGCATCTTTATGTGACAAGCCTAATTAGTGAAGCAAAAAGTGAGTTTTGCTTGTGTTTGTGTGGATTTTTCTTAAAGAGGAACTTAGGAGTGATGAAAATGGTTGTAATTAGCCTATTGGAGTTTGAATCAGGGCTTTGGGGTGAAGGGGAGAGCCTAGGTAAACAAAATCTAGTTGTGATCAGCAATTTAGGCCTCTTGGGGACAACAATACATTGGTCCATGGTTGTTTTCCCTTCCACTATCAAAGAGGGAGACTTTGGGGACTTGTAGAGGCATATCATAGTTTCCTAAATTTAGTAGTTTGATCCTAATATAGGCTTGTGGGTGGATTTTATTTAGACTGTCCTACCAAGCAGTGCTAGAAGCATTCAAGGCTAAAGAGGCCTAATAGTATGAGCGACGAACAAATGGAGTTTCCTAAGTGATAATGAAGATGTTGTGGCCTAGTTGGGTCATTTAGAACCTGTTCTAAGTGTTTCTAAGCTCCTTGGTGGTGTTGATTTCAATAACCATAGGTGAGTTGGGTCTTTTCCATGAAGGAGTAGTGGATTGGTAAAGTCCACTTAAAGAGTGTTTGATAGAGTTTTGACAAATTGGTTGTTTGTTCATCTAGAAGGAAGCTTCCCCTGCTCACTTTGCATCAAAATATATTTCTTTTAAGCTAGCAATGATTGTCTCAAGTTTGAACCCTTCCATTGAGACCCCTATTGAATTTTTCAATGCTTATTGGATTGCTTCCTCTAAGATGAAGAATTTTTTGTGTGAATTTTATTTGCACAATTATATTGTGACTCAAGACCATGAATGGAATTCACTGTTATATGTTGGGGATGTCCAATTAAGGGAATTTATGTCCTGGGTACATAATGAGATCAGTTGGGGACAAAAATATGGGGCTTATCAGCAAATGGAATGCAACATCCCTCTACCCATCAGGGCTAAATCAAGAAACCCAAGGGACATTTACAGGGATTGGCACAGAATGCTTCTTAGACCTAGCTATAGTAATAGGATCATGCCTTGGATAGAAGCAGTTTACAGTGAATATGAGGTGGTGGAAGTAGCAAAAGAGGAAACTATGAAGAGATACTTGTCACAAAGATGGAACAACCTAACTGATGAGCTAAAATAAGTTGAGCCCCACTCTACACAGAACTATGTTGCACCACTTAAAAGAATTAATAGATATTTATAGATTGGGAGGACAAAATGATGATTCTAGCTTCCACTGAATTTTCAACCACCCATCTTGATGTGGCCCATGAAAAATTATAAGCTTTACCACTATGATATTGTTGTAGAGAGACAAAATGGAACAGATTGGACAGACAACAACGGTCCTATTGGGTTCTTGATTCAAACACAAGAAACACTAATGTATGACAGTTGGTAGTTGCAAATTTTAGGGCTTTGACTAAGAAAAAGAACAATGCTTCCCTTGCTCAAGGACCAACAAAACCTTAGGTTGGGGGCGATGATGAGTCTAGTTTACGGTTTAATTTTGGTACAATTTATGATCTATTTGTTTAAGTTATCATAAACCTTGATGTTTGAATGGTGATATTTCCTCAAAACCATAGACATTGGGCCTAACTTTATTTCTACAAATCTTTAATGACATTGACATGTTATATGGACTATATATGTTAATTCTACACGTGGATTAATGAATGTTCTTTAACATAGTTATAGATATGCGATTATCATGCATACTAATATTGCCATTCAGATATGATTAGAGGCCACTAAATTGAGAAGATTCTGCCAGCAAGTCATTCACCATAATAGTTAACAAAGTGGTCATGCAAAGGTGAATGAAGGGGAGACTATTGACAGTAGGAGATTCCTCACACAAATCAGGTTGTAACCACCTTGTAAATGGTCTTTATTACTGTTGAAAGAATATGGGCATTACTGCTATGCTAAATCTGTGTTGAGGCAAACACGTTTGACAAGATTCCATGCATGCATAACCACCTCTCCACTTTCTCTGCTTTCCCTAAAATGCTTTCCTCCCAGTTCATGGAGTTGAATGCCTTTTTTCGTTAGTAGCTTATTTTCCTATAAATAAGAGTCAAACTCTCCCTCTTAGGACGTCACGCAATCTAATGATATAATTGCATTCTTAGTTTTTAGAAATACAGTTACACTAATCTATTGTACTAATGTTTCTCAATGAATAAAATTAAGTTAAAAGTCTATGTATCTAAGTTTACATTATTTTTAGAGGATACTCATCCAAGGGGGCCCACTTGGTGAACATTCCATCCTTTAGTTTAGTTTAGTTTAGTTATTACTTTATGTTCAGTAATTAGTTAAGAATCTAACACTGATTGTTCTTGAAGCCACTAGAATTTCATTATTCGATTATTCCTATAGCCAAAGTAGACAGAGTAGTTTCCTATATGTTTGTTCAATTTTTTTCTTTTCATGCATTTCAGATTAGTATAGTTGTTGGTTGATGTTCAACACTTATGTTATTTCTTTCCAAGCAATTTAACTTCAACATTATGTTTTTTCTTAGTTGTAGAATGAGTATGGCTACTTTGGATCCTTCATGCACATATTGTGCTGACCCATTTCAAGTTCACGTCCCTGGGTTGAAAATTTAAATGCACCTTCATGATGATTGAATGACTATTCAATTTGTATGTTCAATCTTTCAATCACAGCTGTAAGGGCTTAGTTGTTAAATCATTGTAGGAGTCTGACATTTTTGGCATCGTTGTCAGGGATGGTGTCAAATTAGGGAGTTCTTTGGAGTCATTGATAGTTTTCTTGTTGTAGTATTTCTAAAAAAAATTCATAGTATACCACTCATTTAGGAAGTAATGACCCCCCCTTATTCTTTACCAATTCTTTGTGTGAGCTGGCTAATAGTGAAGTTTATACTGCATGCATAGAGGAAGGAGAAGAGATGCTTATGGGAGATTCTTTCTTAACAATCCTAATCCATTCCAACTAGTTGAATTTGAGAACCTACCAAGAGAAGAAGAAGAAGAAGATCCAAACCCCTTTGCTAATGCATTTCCTAATCTAACTAGCTCTGAAGTTTCCTATGATGATCAAAATCAACTTGAGAATCCCTTTGCTTTTGAACTACATAATAGAAAAAGACCTAACCAACTAGATTTTCCTTTGCCCATTGTTCATCATAACGAAGTAGAAAACCTCATAAATATCCTTGCTTTATTCCTTCCTTAGTTCTATGGACTTGTCATAGAAGATCCTGATACCTTCTTTTTTGAGTTTGACATACTCTGGAAGAGTTATGACTATACCATTGATGCCCATAGGCTTAAGATATTTCCTACCACTCTGAAATAAGCTTCACTAAGATGGTTCATGAGCCTAGCAAAAGATACTATGGAGACATGGGATTCCATAAAGAAAAAATTGCTTGAGAAATAGGAGTATTGCAGGGGCAGTGACATGAGAGGAGGTGAAATTTTTAGGATGTAGCAAGAGGATGAGAGCCTGGAGGATTAAATTGCAACATGTCTATTTTTCCTACCAAAATCTCCACACCATACACTTAATGAAGACTCACAAATTCTCCTTTTCCTAAGAGGAATTAATAGTAGTTGCATTGATGCCTTGGACCTGATGGGAGGAGGAGATATCTCCCAAGTTCCTTGGGAGGATATCAAGAAGATATGTCAAAACTACTCTAGGGAAGCTTCAACGAAAGGGAGAGCATACCAATCTTCCATGGGTAGGTCATCTACTAGTGGAGTTCCAAAAATAGAGATTACTCATTTGCTGCCAAACTTCAAGCAAGACATTATAAAAAATCTAGCTACCCAGCTAGATACACTTCAGGCCAAGAGGAAACAAGAGGAGGAAAAGGCAACATTGGCAGAGTATTTCCCTCATTGTAGACAAAAGAGGATAGACTACAGATGGAATATGGTATCTAATATTGAAAGAAAGAAGATTGCACCTAAGTTCAAGAAAATTTAGATTGAAGAAGATCAAGTCTATAGTGTTGCACAAAGGAAGCCTTGGTATCCAAGAAAAGGTATGCCATTAGATCCACTCTCTTTTGCTAGGCCATATTTCAATTATTATTCATCTGATAACCAATGGAAACCCCATTATCCACCCAAATATGGAGGATATCCACCAAAACCTTGGATTAACCTTTCAAATACCTGGACTAATCATAAAAACTCTCCACCCCAATGGTGGTAACCTCAGGAGAATTGGTAGTAGTTTCAAGGAAATTAGCAGCCAGCCCCAAGAAATTGGTAGCAAACAAATCAATGGAGGGGAGGATAGCAATGGCCAAACTAGCTAAATAGCTACATGTAGTCACCTTCTCAGACCCAACAACCTGCTATAATGCCTCTTGCTGCCAAATGCAGCTAAACCTACTTAGCTACTAGCTTAGCCCACACCCAATCCAAATAACAAACCACAACATCAACCAATATACTCTACTAATCCAAATCAATTTCATGCATATGTTGTGAGTGTAAGTGACATTCACTTGCATTCAGGAACTACTATACCAACTCCTTCCACATCCATTATCACTGAGTTTCATGTGGAAGAAGAGGAGCCTTTGAATACCCCCATTCAGCCCAGTGCACCTCAGAATCTTGAACAAGTTCCAGTTAAGTAGACTGAACAAGAAACACCATTTCTATAGAGATTTGAAGTTGCCAAGAAGAAGGAAGAAAAGGAGGGTACAACTTTTAACATTATAGATCATTTGAATCATATATGTGTCTAGATACCCCTATTTTAGGCCATAAAAGATGTTCCAATATATGGCAAGACAATCAAGGAAGCATGCCTCAAGAAGTTAGGTAGGAAAAAGAAAGACCCCAATACAATTCATGTGGTGGGGTAGCTAGCTGACATAATGCTTGGGAAAGTGACTGTCCCTAAGTACAATAACCCATATAGTCCTATGGTAGGAGTTGTTATAAATGGGATCCAAATAAAGAATGCTCTGATTAAATTGAGAGAAAAAATAAATGTAATAACTAAGGATATCCTGCAACAACTAAATGTTGCAAGCATGAGACCTACTCCTACAATCCTACAGCTTGTTGATAGTTCTACTATTAAGACTGACAGTATAGTAGAGGATCTTGTGGTAATTCTAGACACATGGGAGTATCCAACATATTTCATGATTATTTCTCCTGAAGCCACACTCAACAGGTACCCTATCATTGTTGGAAGACCATGGTTAGCAACAATAGATGAATATATTTGATGAAGGATAGGAGACATGAACATTTATTATGGGAAGAGCACCAAATTTTCTTTTTTTTTATCCTCTTGCTCAGCCATTCCATGGTTTGGATAATTCTATATGGCCACATGGTGGTGACGAGGCTGAGGTAGTTAATTATGTGGTGCAGCTTATGCTATTAGGTAGAAGCTATTTCATGCAGCTTCAAGACAAAGATGAATTATTGACTGAAATCATTCAGAATCATTGTTAAGTGGAGGAAGCATCATCTCATTCTATTGTTCCAATCAGGACACTTCTACCTATTCTTCCTCCAGTTATTCTTCTTGCAGACGCACTTCCTACAACCACTCTTCCTCTAGTCAAAATCCTTGTAGCAACATGTATGTCCCATACATTCTTATCACAAGAACTCAAGGTACCATGTATTAGTGAAGTAGGTATGATAGAGATAACTACACAAGTGCAAGTGGAAGAAGGAAAACATCTGCACATCAATAGAAAATTGAGTGAAGAACAATAGTTTCCATGGACAACCTTATTGAAGACCCACCAACATGCATTTGTGTAGGACTATCATGTTATGAATGGATTGGACCCTAAGATTTACACTCATAGAATTTACATCAAAGATGATTGCACCCTAGTTAGAGAGCCACAAAGAAAAATTATCCCTGTACTAAGAAATTGTAAAAGGAGAGCTATGGAAATTGCTAGATGCAGGATTTATCTACCCATTTTAGATAGCCAATGGGTGTCTCCATTGGTGATTGTGCTCAAGAAAGGAGGGAAATGGTGAGTTTTCTTTTATTATAGGGAACTTAATGCTACCACCAAAAAGTACCATTTTCCTTTACCCTTCATAGATCAAGTTTTGGACTCACTTGTGGGAAAATAATACTTTTCTTTTCTAGATGGCTTCAGTGGCTATAACCATATCCAAATTGCACCTGATGACCAGGATAAGACCACATTTACCTATCCATGGGGAACATATGCCTACTTGGTACTTCCATTTGGCTTATGCAATGCACTTGTAACATTTCAAAGGGTAGTCATTAGCATATTTTTGGATATTTCTCTTGATTGCATGGAAATTTATATGGATGATTTCACCACCTATGATGCTAACTTCAATGAAGCATTAGAAAATATTAGAAGATTCATATAGAGATGTAAAGACCATAATCTATCTCTAAATAGTGAAAAGTGCTTGATGATGATGCAGGAAGGTGTTGTTCTAGGCCACTACATCTCTCACAAAGGAATTCAAGTAGACCCTACAAAGATTGAGGTGATAAAAAATCTACCCACACTTGCAATATAAAAAGATGTTAGGAGTTTCTTGGGACATGCAAGTATTATAGGTAGTTCATCAAGGATTTCAACAAAATAACAACACCATTGTATACTCTTCTCACCAAAGATGCTGAATTTCAATGGAAATAAGACTATAACATAGAATTTTCTAATTTAAAGATAGCTTTTACTCATGCTCATATACTCAAAGGACCTAATTGGGAGCTTCTTTTTCACATCCATACAGTTGCATTAGACTATGCTATAGGAGCAGTCTTAGGGAAGAAAGAAGGAGCTATTGAAAATTCCATTTATTTTGTCAGTAAAAACTTGCAAGGAGCTAAATTCAACTATATAGTGATAGAAAAAGAAATGTTGGATGTGATCTATGCCCTAAACAAATTCAGGCACTACACAACATGCTATCAAATCTTTATGCACACCAATCATGTAGCCATTAGATATCTCATGAATAAACCCCTGATCACCAGTAGGTTGGCAAGATGGTTAATTTTGATTCAGGAGTTTGACAAAACCATTGTGGATAAACTAGGGAAGGCCAATGTTGATGTAGATTTTCCTTCAAGGTTGACTACATCAGAAGATAATCAAGCCATAGATGACTCCTTTCCTATTGAGCATCTATTCTCCATCAATGTGAAAACACCTTGGTATGCTAACATAGCTAATTATTTGGTCACAGGGAGAGTTCTTCCTAACTTATCTCCAAAAGAGTGAAGGGTGTTCATTGATAAATATTTTCCTTTTTCATGGATTGTTGGATTTTTTTTTACAATGGGCTTAACCATGTCATGAGTAGATGTGTAAGAGAAGATGAGACATATGATATATTGCATGCATGCCACAACAAACCATGTGGAGGACATTTTGCAGCCAAGAGGACAATAACGAATATTTTGAACATAGGATACTATTGTCCCACACTCAACAAGGATGCAGGGAGATATACAAGAAAGTGTGATAGATGTTAGAGGATGGGAAGAGAAACCAAATTTGATGAGATGCCACTTTATCCTCATGTAGTAATCACTTCATTTGACAAATGGAGACTAGATTTTGTAGGACCCATTGACCCTCCATCAAATGGTAAGTCTTATATCTTAGTTTGCATTGATTATGTAACTAAGTGGGTATAAGTTAAGGCCATGAAGCTTGCAAGAGACAATAAGGTTGTGAATTTCTTTATGAGGATATTTTCACAAGGTATAGAGTTCTAAGAGAGATAGTGATTGGTGAAGGGCTAAATTCACATCAACCCTTGTTGCAACACTAGTCAATGAATACAACATAAGACATAGGAAGTCTACTCCTTATCACCCCCAAGCTAATGGCCAAGTTGAGGTGATCAACCGAGAGATTGAAGCCATCCTTACCAAAATAGTGGTTGTTCATAAAAAGGATTGGGAAAACAAGCTACTAGAAGCTATCTAGACCTATAGGACAACCTAGAAGACAACTATAGGCTTCAATCCTTTTGAGTTGTTGTATGGAAAGAAAACCATGATGCCCATTGAATTTGAATAAACTCTAGTAGATTTGGGGATGGATATATCTAAGGAACAAAGATAAATAATCTTGCAGCTGAATGCTATGGATGATATGAGGAGAGTGGCCTTGCATCACATGGAGATGGTGTAGAATAAGAGAATAAGGTTGCATGATAAATTCATCAAGGATAAGAAATTCCAACCAGCAGATTGGGCCTTGCTCTATGATTCAAGATATCAGGATAATGCAGGAAAATTGCAGACAAACTGGCTAGGACCATATGAGGTTGCTGAAGTATACCCCAATGGTGTTGTTTAAATCACTACTATTGACCCACTTACATTTAAGTTGCTTGTCAATGGTCATCACCTCAGATTGTATCACAAGCCAACTTCTAAAGATTAGTTCTTGTAGCAATTCCCCCAGCTTGCAACACCCAAGCTTTTTGAAATTGAGGGAAGTGGACCTAGTGTCCCTCCTTCTAGTTAATTAAGGTATGTACTTGTCATAATAAAATCTTCCACTTTTGTGTGAGTCCAATTATTCACCCATCCATCCATCCACCCATCCATCTCCACCTTTCTCTCTCTTCCATCACTTCACTTCATTCCACTTCACCTCATTCCACCTCATTTTAATTAATTGCTCAAGTTATTTCTTAAAAAGGAAACTAGTACTTTCTTCATAATCTTTGCAACGAATCTTCCATGAATCTAGGTATGTGGGCATTAATTTCTATCTCATAATTTTCTTTAGTGCATTCAATCAATTGATGTGAATTGATATGGATGTTCACCATAGCATGTCGTTATTCCCTAGCCTTGTCAAATTATCCTTACCACCTCGCATGTGAGGACACATGCTCAAATTTAGGTTTGGGGGGGAATATGTGAGTACTTTTCCCACGTGTCAGACCATACTCTTCTACGTCAGCAAAATTTAAATCAAGCCAATTTGAATTCTGAGTAATATGATGGCTCATATGTGTGAGGTGACACCAACCGCTGCCACCATTTTTCTCTATCATAACCTTCCTTTATTACTCATTTAATACCATGATTTATCCTATCATAATCTTAAGTTTCCAAAAGGTAAAATAGAAAGAGAAAATTTAGACAACTTTGGCATTGGAAATTTGGTAGTGTTGCAAGAAGGGAAACTTTGTATAGTGATTGTTTAATTGTAGAAATTTGAACAATGGGAGGTGGATTAACTAGGAATGAACCCATGGTTCATGACATATTATTGTAGGATGCACCTTCACAAGATGAATTCCAAAAATGTGGCTAGTTAGACTACTTCCTGAAGCTGAATGGTTTTAATGAAAACATTGCATAAGAATTTTCCAGGATATTGTCTGAAAAAGTAGCCATGGTGAAAGGACTAGAATTATTGGCTACTGAAGAAATAATTGTAGAGGTTACAAGGTTGCCTACTTTTAGTGAGAATTATCCTACTTCTAGAGACACCAGGTCAGCTAGGGCCAAATTTACAGAACCTAGTGACCCTCCATTGAGCACGGAAAAACAAGGTGCAAAAAGAACCTCTCTACCCAAGCCATGGAAGCAAGTAGCTATTTATGTTATAAAATATATCACCTATGAAGGACACTAGTCAAATCTACATTTCATGCACTTTAAAATCTTGAATCACATGAGGCATGAGAGGAGGATGAATGTACCAAATGTGCTATACCACCTTCTTTTAATCATGGCAGCTGAGACTTAGAAAGGTAGGGAAAATTTCATTTCCTGCCATTGTTTGATTAAATTGTTAGTTGAGAAGTCTTTGCATGATGTATCTAAGATGACCTGGGAAGAATTCGTAAATATTGATCAAATTAAACCTAAACATTTGTGACCCAAGGTTTTAGCTCAACCACGTAGGTCTAGTAGGAGATTGAGAATGATTGAAGCCACTCCCGGTGCTTCAACCTCTTGCCTAGGCCCTAGTGTAAACCCTCCTATAGTAGAACAAATCAGATAGATTAACTCTTTTGAGATAGAGCACTCAAATAAAGAAATTTCCTCCCTAGATTCTAATGATGATTTTCCTCTTGGAATCCTAATAAAAATTAGGGAATAGAGGAGAGAAGTAGGAATAAGAAAAGGAAAAGCTAGAAAGCAGCCAATAGAAAAAGAAGTACCAAGCTCTAGGAAGTGGAAGGATGACACTGTTCATCCTGTAGCCAAAGAAAACGTGAAAGTCCTGCTAGGAAATCAAGACTGGTCTGGCCAATATTTGATATGCCTCTATAGGAAATCCCTAAGTCTAGAGAAATATCATAGGGGGACATAGAAGCTCCAATGGGGCAGGTGAATGTCAAGGAAGAGGACATGTTTGAGAAAGCAACAAACATAACATTGGCAGATCTTGCTGATATTGCAAAACAAGTTGAGAATCAAGGGTATGGGGAAAATCAAGATTTCCTATAGCAAGAGATATTATAGCATGAGATCCTAAAACATGAGAAAGAGTAGGAACAAGAGGCCATGCAGCTGGAATTGACCAAAGAACCTAAATCCCTATAGTTGGTACTATATGAAGAGCAAGCATCAGTGCCAGGAAAAACGTTGGTTGGAATACTTAACCCCCCTAATTTTTCAATGCACATGGTAGCTATGCATTTATGGAAACAGATGAAAAGAAGAGAAGAGGAATGGAAAGAAGATAAATGTAGGCTGAAGAAATAAATTCAAAAGAAAGATGAGGAGATTAAAGACAAGAATGCAAAAATTGCTACTTTAAAGAAGGTAGCTGATATGATAGCCTTGGTACTCTAGATAGTATAATGTAGGGCCCCTCCAAGGGTCTATGCTTTGCATCTAAAGGAGAAGTATCTTTCTTTTAAGCTAGCAAGGATTGTCTCAATTTTGAACCCTTCCATTGAGACCCCTATTGAATTTTTCAATGCTTATCAAATTGCTTCCCCTGAAATGAAGAATTTGTTGTGTGAATTCTATTTAGACAGTTATGTTGTGACTCAAGACCATGATTGGAATTCACTATTATATGTTGGGGATGTACAATTAAGGGTATTATGTCTTGGGTACAAAATGAGATCAGTTGGGGACAACAATATGGGGCTTATAAGAAAATGGAATCCAACATCCCTCTACCCATTAGGGCTAAATCAAGAAACCCAAGGGACATTTATAGGGATTGGCACAAAATGATTCTCATACCCAACTATGGTAATAGGATCATGCCTTGGATAGAAGTAGTTTATAGTGAATATGAGGTGGTGGCAGCAACAAAAGAGGAAACTATGAAGAGATCCCTGTCACAAAGATGGAACATCCTAACTAATGAGCTAAAACAAGCTAAGCCCTACTCTATACAGAACTATGTTGTAATAATTAAAAGAATTGATAGATATATATAGATTGGGAGGACAAAAGGGTGATTCTGGCTTCCACTGACTTTTTAGCCACCCATCCTGATGTGTCCTGTGTGAAATTACAAGTTTTACCACTATGATATTGTTGTAGGGAGACAGACATGGAACATATTAGACAGACAACAAGGGTTCTATTGGGATCTTGATTCACACACAACAAAAAATGTAGGATAGTTGGCAGTTGCAAATTTTAGGGCTTTAACTAAGCAAAAGAACAACCCTTCCCCTGTTGGAGGACCAACAAAACCTTAGGTTGGGGGGATGACGAGTCTAGTTTATGGTTTAATTTTGGTAGAATTTATGATCTATTTGTTGAGGTTATCATGGACCTTGACGTTTGAATGTTGATATTTCCTCAAAACCATAGACATTCGGCCTAATTTTATCTCTCAAAATTGTTAATGACATTGACATGTTATATGGACTATCTATTTTAATTATGCATGTGGAATAATGAATATTCTTTAAGATAGTTACAAATATGTGATTATTGTGCATACTATTATTGCCATATAGATATGATTAGAGGCCAGTAAATTGAGAAGATTTCGCTAGCTGGTCATTCACCATAATGGTTAACAAAGTGGTCATTCAAAGGTCAAGGAAGGGAAGACTATCGATGATGGGAGATTCCTCATGCAAATCAAGTTGTAACTGCTTTGTAAATGGTATTTATTGTTGTTGAGTGAATATAGGCATTACCATTGTGCTAAATCTACATTGAGGCAAGCATGTCTGACTAGATTCCATGCATGCATAACCACCTCTCCACTTTCTCTGCTTTCCCTAAAATGGCATCCACCTAGTTCATGGAGATGGCCACCTTGTTTAGTTAGTAGCTTATTTTCCTATAAATAAGAGTTAGATGCTCCTTCTCAGGAGGTTGCACGATCTGATGATGTACTTGCATTCTTAGTTTTTAGTTGTACAATTACAATACTCTATTGTACTCATGTTTCTCGATGAATAAATTGAAGTTATAAGTCTGTGCATCTGAGTTTACATTAGTTTTAGAGGATACTCATCCAAGGGGGTCCACTTGGTGAGAATTTGATCCTTTAGTTTATTTTAGTTTAGTTATTACTTTTTTTCAGTAATTAGTTTAGAATCTGGCACTGACTGTTCCTACAACCACTATAATTCCATTCTGTGATTGTTCTTGAGGCCAAAGCAAATAGAGTATTTTCATGTATGTTTGTTCAAATTTTTGTTTCTCTCATGCATTTCAGCTTAGTATAGTTGTTGGTTGATGTTCAACACTTAAGTTATTTCTTTCCAAACAATTTACCTTCAGCATTATGTTTTTCTTAGTTGTAGAATGAGTATGGCTACTTTGGATCCTTAGTGCACATATTGTGCTGACCCATTTGAAGTTCATGTCCCTAGGTTCACAAGTTAAATGCACCTTCATGATGATTGAATGACTATTCAGTTTAGATGTCCAATCTTTGAATCATAGCTATAAGGGTGTAGTTGTTAAATCATTGTAAGAGGCCGACAGTAACAAGATACCTTTGACTACATCCAACATGGTACCATACCCCTTTACTTAACGACCACCTAAACGAAAACCTTCACCCATAGAACTTCTTGTTTTACCATCTTAGGAGATACCCTATACCATCGTAGTCTAGATTGTATGTTACTCTAGTGCCTTGACACAAAAAAGCACAAAAAAAATTAGAAGAGGTTCACAAAGATATTTGCAGATCCCACTCTAGTGGACTTAACCTAGTCTAGAAGCCCCTCTGAATAGGATACTACTGGTCCTTCATGGAATAGGAATGCATACAATATTCTAGAAAGGGTTGAAAATTTTAGTAGCACAGTGACCTGGTTCATGCACCAACAAAAGAATTGAGACCTATAACCACACCATGGCCTTTCTTACAATTGGGATTAGACCTAGTAGGAAAGATATCACCCACTTCATCTAATGGGAAAAAATTCATTATCATAGTAATAGAGCACTTCACTAAATGGATAGAGGAAATTCCATTGACCTATATCACCAACAAACATATATCAAAATTTATTTTGAATTATCTCATCTGCAGGTATGGAATTCCTCAAACAATAATAACAAACAATGGAACCCCATTCAAAAATAAGATGTATAAGAGATTTGTTCCCAATTTTCTATCCACCATCAATTTTCCATGCCCTATTACCCCCAAAGAAATGGTCAGGCTGAGGCATCTAACAAAACCATACTCAAAATACTCAAAAAGACTATTAATGAAGTTGATTGTGATTGGAATTTGTAGCTAAATCCATCCTTATGGGCCTATCGAACCAACATTCACACACCTACTAGCGCCAAACCATTTTCCTTAGTCTACGAATAAGAGGCTATCTTTCCTATTGAGGTTGAAATCCCTTCATTGTGAGTTTCACTAAAAGGCATGGTCAACAATGAAGAATACAAGGTATCCAAGCTGAATGAATTAGAACTCCTAGATGAAAGGCATTTGAGCACGTTAAACCATCTACAGGTTTATCAGAATTAACTCAAGCAAAACTTTGACAAAAAGATAAAGGATAGGAACTTTCAAGTTGGTGAATTATTCCTCAAAGAGAATCAAAAGGTACTACTAAATCGGGATTGAAAAGGAAAATTTGAACCCAACTGGTTAGGCCCATTTGTCATCACAACAAGCTATGGCTCTAGGGAATATCAATTAGCTACTCGTGAAGGAGAAAATTCAGCTAAACCACTAAAAAACATCCACCTCAAGAAGTTCTACACATGAAGCATGTCAGAATACCCCAGGAAAAAGGGTAAAAATCCAAAAATATAGAAAAAAGATAAAAAAATACAAAAAAAAAAGAATAAAAAGAAAGACAAATAAAACATTCTCTGAGTGAAAACTACTTTATGGCTCTCCTAGAATAGGTATCATAGTGAAAACTTGGTAAATAGGTGCTATGTTTGAAGAAAAATTACATCATTATCTATCAGTACTATCCACAACATCCACCCATTCATTTCATAATAAAACAATGTATCCAACCATGGCTTGTCACCGATTAAGGAAAGTAGTCTTGTTTACAATTGGGGGAAACTTCCTGAGGCTAGTCATGGATTAGATCTCTGAATGTCCTATCATGGTCAGAAATAGAAAAAGGATCAAAAACATCAAGAAATAGAAAAAAACCAAAAAACATCTAGAAAACAACAAAAATATCAAAAACATTTAAAGAAAACATAAAAAAAAAACATTGTTGGGTTATTCCTTCACTCAAGTAGTCTAAGATATCAACATTTTCTTGAACCTCACAACTAGTTCAAGTAGATTTCCTATAACATATCCTCTAGACACAAAAGTAGAATATCAATCTAGATTATCAATGTTGTTTACCCAAAAAGAGTTTATGCTTTGAGTCAAACAGTTGAACTACGTGATCTCTGCATGTACAATGTAGGTAAGGCTTATCAATGCTCGAGACCCTAGGTTAGTCCCCTTAGGTTTCTAATGTGCTTTATTTCAACTTAGTCCAAAAAATTAAAATCCAAAAGAAAAATTCAAAAATTCAAAAATACAAAATCCAAAAACATTCACAAAAACTAAAAATTCAGAAACATTCAAAACAAACCAAGTGAACTACGAGCCCCTACATGTACAATGTAGGCAAGGTTTATCCTTGACAAGCCCTAGAGGCCCTAGATTAGTCCTCAAAAAGAAAAAAATACATCATCATAAAACTTAGAAAAATCAAAAAGACCCATCCTGTGCATCACAATTCGCAATAAGATATCATCCATAATGAATAGATCATCACACTCACCCTTTGAAAAAAAAAACAAAACAAACAAAGAAAACATCAACAGTTGGAACCTTAAAGTAGACAAATCATAAAAGAATTTGATCGCAAAGTAGACAAAAAAAATCCAAGTATCAGATACATATCTTTATGATAAGACCCAACAAAATCCTAAGATATGTCTTAATAGATCCGTTCCTATGATAGACAAGATCAACATTGGATAATAGACCCACCCCAAGTAGATATGGAAAGTGATATAACAACATTGCTTTATCATTTTTGTTGTCTTATTTTTCTAATTTACATTATTGACTCATTCCCAGGATCTCCCGAGGATGTCAATAAGGATTTAGAGAAGAATGAATGGGAGCAATTGAGCGTCATTTTCAATTTGTTGTTTGTGGATATTTTTGTAAAACTACCATGGCGAATACTTACTTTATTGAGTGTATGGAAGTTGTGTTGAAACAATTCATGTAGTAGTTGCATGTTATGTATTTCATACCTCTTAGTGTAAATGGTCCAAAAATTGTGTAGTAGTTGCATGTTAGGTATTTCATACCTCTCTGTGTAAATGGTTTGAAATTCATGTAGCATTTTCATATTAGGTTTCCTATACTTCTCTATGTGACTGGTCCAAATTTTTTTAACACAACCTGACTATATAATTTAAACAAAGTTTATGTATGTCTAGTATGAGCAAGAATACTCTTTGTTTATAGATTCAAAGTCCACACAATGGATACAAAGTCACCTTGGTCATTAATACCCTAGTGCATCATATCTATTTGCTACATCAAACAAGATTGTTCAAAACCGTGAAGCCTCCAAGTAAAGTGAAAGCAACTCTTCAACTACTAAAAGCATCACATTTATATCTATCATCATAATATTTCTTCTAACTAACATCCATCTTGCATCCACAGTGTCATCAATACATATCATGATGATAATAAAGTAATTAAAACATCATGTATCATGTATGGGGAATTCATCCATCCATATCTCACATATATCATCATCATCAATGAAGCAAAGTGTGATAGGATAATACAACATCATAACATATATACAAGGCCTCAAATGGGATGATGAATATATATACAAAAAATCATGTATGCAATATGTCTCTGAACAACAACATAATAAAGATCAAGTACATTTCCCAACAAAAAGGGGAAACACTCTATAGACCAAGCTACAGACCACCATTTGGATTTGGCTATCTAACAAGATGACCACCTACAATCATTTTAACTCATGATATTAGGGTTTCACTTTGAAAATGTAAAGCAACACAAAACAACACAAAAATAATGAAAAATGATACTTAGGCTTGAAAACAGGCAAAAACAAGCACATGCAAGGGTTTAGAGAAAATGCTAAAAGAAAATGCAAGAGCTGAAGTCAAATGCAAGGGTTTAGAGTAGATGCTCAAAAAACAACATGAAAAAGTGAGGCTTTTAGTCAAATGCAAGGGTTTAGAGTAGATGCTCAAAAAACAACATGAAAAAGTGAGGCTTTCAACCAAATGCGAGGTTTTAGGTCAAGGGTGAGGAAACAAGGGAAAATTTTTCAGTCAAGGGCAAGGTTCTTAAGAAAGGGAGAGGAAATAGTGAAAACAACAATCAAATGCAAGGTTTTAGAGCAACTACTTGAAATAGATGCAAGTATTTAGAGAAAAGGTGAGGATCTTAAGCAAAGAAAAGTAAAATGATGCAAATGCTTAGAAATCACAAAACTTCCCTATTGATTGGTAATTAGGACTTTTTTTTACCCTATCTTCAAATGACCATATGTTGGTCATACAAAAGTATTTTTTAGTGCATTTTTTTTTTTAAATGGGGTAGAATTTCATGATCATTGCAATGGTGTAGGTGGTTTTTAGTTTTTCTATAGTTAAATTTTCCATTGGGGTCGTGAGCCTAACCTCAAAGTTGAAATTTTTGGCCAACCTCTCGAGGGGAAGCATAGAGTCCTACCATCATTCCCTGAAACACCAGGGAATAGTGGAGCATAAGTTTTTTTCAAAATTTGATCTTAAAAACATAATCTTTGAAACAAAGCAACCGGTAATTTGTATCAAAGAGGGGAAAAATGTAGACATGTAAAATTTACTTAACACCTATCACAACTCAGAATGTCTTGGAACATCTCAGAATCAACTCAAAATCAACCCAAAACATCTTGAAACATCTCATAATGAACTCAAAATTTCTCAGAACATCTCAGAATCCTCTTCAAACATCTCAAAACATCTTGAAATCATCCTAGAATATCTCAAATCAACTTGGAACATCTCCAGAACATCTTGAATAATCTTAGAATCATCTCATGATCATCCCACAACATCAAATAGCATATGAAGCCCTAATTCTACTATTAATTGAATAAAACAACATTATTTGATTAATTCATGTTTCATCATTTTGATCAATTAAATAAATTACATTTATTTAATAAAATCCTAATCTTATCTTATTTCGTGTTGATTAGTCAAACAATGCTCATTATTTGATTACATCACTAAATCACCTTATTCCCCTAAATTGATTAAATTATTAAATGATAATAATTTAATTGACACTTTCCCTACAAAATTTGAATAATTAAATCAAACTATTCAAATTGATTATCAGAAAATCAAACAAAAAAAGGAATTAATTAATTAAATAAATTAATGCATATTCCTCACCTACTTTCTGATTGAGAAAATCATGGGTTGCTAACTAAGCAATCTATTTTTTCTAACTCAACCATCTAATTCCTAACTAAAATCAATCAATTACTAATTGATCAATCAAATCATGACTGATCAATCTAAATCCTGACTAGCCAATCTTTTCTTTGATCACCCAAATTGTACAATCAACTTTTCACAATTTTCTCATGTGTAAATCCTCTCAACACATTTTGACCATTGATCTTGATTTTCTCAAATGCGATCCTAATCGCTGATTCAAAATCTGATTTCCTATATAAAAAACCTCTCTCCTCACAAATAAGGATCGGATAATCAACATACTTTTGCAAAAAAGTGTTGTCACAATCAACATTGATAGAGCTTCAACCTTTTTTCGATCAACCAAGCATCGTTTATCAAGCTTTTGCACATGAACAATGGAGGCTTTGTAGTGATACGAACAACCCAACACCATGAAAATACACTCCAACATGGGATTATAACCTCTCCTTTTCTTTTGAATTCATTGTGTTAATCTTAGGATTTCATTTCGTAATTTCAAATAACTTAGATTGTTCATTTCATGAGTGATGGAATCAGATCTTCGATTAAGTATTTTGGATTAGATAGATTCTTATTTCAATTTTCATTTTGATCTTTCGTTACATTCTATGAATCTTTCCCCCTCACACAAGATCCTATACTACCAATAAATTTGAAAATCCTTGGAAATTTGCACAAGAATATATTGGATTGGATGACCAAACTAAAGCTTGGACCTTATTATAATTAATGCATTTAGACAAAAAAATACTTGAGTTATAGATCATTTTTCTAGGATCAATCCATGGTAAAAAGATGGTTTGATAAAAGGGCTAGATTGAAGACTTGAAAAATAGCTGACTTGGTCCTATATTGGAATAAATCCCATGAATGAAAAGGTGAGCATGGTAAGTTTGATAAGTTGTGGATAGGACCATATCAAGTTTCTAAAATATTGGGTGGCAACACTTATAGGTTGACGTCTTTGACTGGTGAAGATATCCCATTGCTTGTCAATGGGAAGCTCCTAAAGCATTATTTCCAGTCATAGGTAAATAGATTTTTGTAAATAGTTTTTTGTAAATAGCTTTTTATAAATAGTTTTTTTTTTTTGTAAATAGTTTTTTTAAGGTTAGTTTTTGTTGTTGTTTTGTAAATAGTCATTTTCTTTTCTTTTTTATGGTTTTCATATTGTTGGATTTTACAATGATTGGAAACCTTTGAAGGTGAATAGGTTAATAGAACATCAATTCTAGAAATTTGATCTGTGTCCTACTTGAAAATAGTCCTTTATTTATAAATTGTTTGAGAATTGTTCCATTCTTTATACTCTAGTTAGAATGAATCATTTAGTTGATGTTGAGCTACAAACACACACATTTAAATTATTTTACTGAAATTTGGGATAGCAGTTATTTGCATTGACTGAAAAATAAAAAGACTACCTTTGCTACCATTGTAATTCCCAACCTAATAGTGGGCTTCATTGCCTGCAAGTTGAAAATGAACTATCATTTAAATATCAAAAAAAAAAATGAGCTATTATTAAAATATTAAAAAAAAAGAGAAATTGACTCTATAGGTTATCCAAATAACTCTACCGGGGCCATAGATGCCTAACTGTAAATAGAGCTATGTTTAATGGGAATTATGGAGATAACCTTGTCAGGGCTATGGATGCTTTACTAGTAGCAAGGCTTTATCCCTGGTTGGCTTAAAAGGAATTTTCAAATTATGTAGGTTAATGCAAATGATTGTTATTTCTATTTTTATTGTGGGGGAAATAACTAATTGCATACACGTGAGCTCAGTAATACTTAATCTTGCATGCTAGCTAAAGTGAAATTTGAATGCTTGAATAAGAATCCAATGATTTATAATTAGAAAACTAAACAAAATTGGTACACTAATGTTAGATCCAGAATTGACTTCCTATTATTTTGTTTAGTTTTGTTCATTGCTAGTTTTTGTGTGGTCTCACAACATGCCCCATTTTTCCCTTTGGAAAAATGTGGACACACCTTTTTTTCCATGTTTCCCTTTGCTCTCATTTGCTTTAGCATCGTTCTACAGCTTGGTCGGTTGTTGGTCTCATTTTCAAATTTTCTTGATCCTTGTTTTATTCTTATTTCTTTCCTAGATTCGGTGTTTCAGTCTTGTCGTGGAGTTTAATATATTACCAGAAAATAGAATCTCAGGGTTGTGCAATTGCATCAAAAATAATTGCATCTTTAGTTGGTCCTAGCCCCACCCGGTAAGTCATCGACCAAAAATGTTAATCCCAGTGATATCATTTTTCTTGTATCAAAGTCCAGTAATTTTATTTCATTCCTTTTATTCAGAACACATAAACTAAAGAGTTTCTTTTGAAATATTTTAATCTCTCTTGAACCCCGTTGCTGATATTTCCTTTTGTTCTAATTTCTTTGAAGCTTGGAGGTAAGTGCCCCAAATCCTAATATTTCTCCTAAAAGTTGATACCGGTGGTTTTAATCCTAGTCATCTCAAATTGATCATGTATCTTTAATGGCTTATGCCTTGTAAAATATCAGAGTGACACCAAAGTGCCACATATGATCATTGTGTCATCTTTCTCCTCTAGTAGTGAGCCAGCGTAGAAAACTAGACATTCATAATTTAATTGAACCCTAATTCATAATGATTGCACATTTATTTGAGGAATTAATGCATTATAATAGGTAATTAATGAAGGTGGAAGACTACTCCCTTGTATGTGGCACCACCTTAAGCATGCAGTTGCTTTTATAACACTCCACTTCACGTCATGCTAAAAATTTGCAAAGGACATTGAAAGAACAAAATTATGCTAGCACAAAAGGAAAGGTAAATTTTGAGAAATTGAGAACATAGCTACCAAGGGTTTTGGAGTTCCATTCTAAAAATATTGTCCTTATCAATAAAAACCAGGCATGTTTCAGATAACTGATACTTTGTTAATTTTTTTCACCCATGAAAATATCAAAAAATGGTATTTCCCTTTAGAAATTGAAATGTTGATCATTCTTTGATTTGAATTTAGCAAAAAGGTGAATTGAAATTTTTATAAGTTCTAAGAAATTTGGTTAAATTTAACCCTAACTTGCACACAAGACACACATTTGAAAATGTAGAAAACACCAATGAAAATGAGTATTTCTGACACAAGGGAAAATGATGAATTTAAATATTGCAATTTGTGAGACATACCAATCAATGTGGTAGTTACAAATACTCATATGGGGTGGTTTTCTGATGTTGAAATTTGCACTTGGTTACGATGGGAAAATGCTTTTCAGTGTACTGGAGATGTTTTAACAAATGGGTTACTTTTAGCAAGAGGGTTTCCACTAGCAATTGAGGCCTCTGAATTGGTTATGCAATGCATGAATTATTATAACCCAAAGAAAAGAGTTGTTCAAAAGTAAGGGAGGATTTTTGTAGACCTCTCACAGAAAGGGATTATATACACATTTAGGCTTCCTATATTCACCCAGATGTATAATGTTGATATGAAAGTAAAGGCAAAATCATATCAGAATGTTGAAGCCCGCAACAGAGAAATTATGAGTACCCAATAGTGATAAGAGAAGATTACGCCACATACCAAAGTAATTCAAAGGTCTATGTTCAACCAAGAAGTTCAAGATATTATAACTCTTCTGAGTAGGATGGTTGGTTTACGAGATGTCAGTAAATTTGAACCCTAGATGTTTGTAATAATATCCAAACTAATGGAAATCCCTATGCAAATGCATTGGGTAAAGTTTATTAGTGATAGATTATATGAATAGATAACGACATTTCCAAAAATCATATTTTTTTATATGTCTTTATATGTGATTTATTCTTGCGCCATGAGGGCAAGCAAACAAGGGTTGACAAAGATTGGTACTCTGGGAAGGGAAGTCAAAAATAATTTGATATATGCTCATTTCCCCCAGATTACTATCCATGGATACAAAGAGAATTATAGGAGAGTTAATGATATGTTATCCATGAATCTAATCAGAATGATGGAAGGTGATAAAGCCAAAATATTTTCCTTGGATGCACAAAGTGTCATTAGTCCAATGGGAGGCTGGTATGTTCAGTTCCCCACTTACTCCTACATTAGGATAGAAGGGTTTGATGGACATCCTTTCATGCTTCCTAGGTATCCAACAAACAAAATTGTTTTATTAGAATTGGTGAGACAATTAAAACCGTCTCAAGCTCTTTATAACAAGGCTCAGAAGAAAGCCTCTTTCAGATTTCCTATTGTGATAGGGAATTACAAGTGTAATGAAATCAAGGTGTCTAACTTGTGTTAAGAATAACTAAGAACATATAATTTTGAACATTTTCTACTTAAAATAATGTATTATGATCTTGAAGGGAATATTTCCAAGGCCATAGCTGGCTACCATGCTCATGTACAACACCTAGAAGATTATTGGCTTAATTGTGAAGATGAGCACATAGTAAGAATAAGAAAGTATCAAATATTTTCTTTAAAATGTGCTTGTATTCTTATGCTTCATGACATTCCAGATGAGTTGGAAGATGATGGAGAAGTGTTGAATAAATCCTATAATGAAGATAGAGTGTATGATGAACCCATCCCAAACCTCGATTATGAAAGTGAAGAAATGACATTAATTGATGAGTTCTCTACACTAGTTATATTATACACTCAACACTAGATATATGATTTTTGTAAAGCTTTAAGAGAAAGAGGAATTCAACCCACATTCTCAAAAGACAAAAGAAGAAAATAAATAAATGAAACTACATTTGAGAGTGGGGAACCTACTAGGAAGAAAAGTAAAACTAGTAAGGCAGCTCATGGTATAAGGATTGAAGATAGAACCCCTAAAGCTTCAAAACAAGAAGCTCTAGTAAATCCATCTAGTAAGCAAAAAGATGCAGAATCAAGAAGAGATAAATCGAAAGAAAGACCTAAAGGTGCATCTTCCTCTACAACAAAACCAAGGACTAAATCAGTGTTTGATGAAGAAACAGGAGTAACAATAAAATGTTGGTACACAGACCAAGTCTACATCTCAAAGGGTTGCAAAAGTATTTACTTATCCTCTCTCTGTTAACAGGGCTAGTATAAATGTTGAAGAAGAAGAATTTATACAAGGAACACTCACCTAAGAAGTGAGTAACCCTGATATCCTTGACATGGAAACAAGAGGGACTATAGAGTAGGATCCTATTGATGAAATTATTACTAAAGATAATTTTAATTCCCAACCTTTGCTTGGGAGTGTTCCAAATGATAATGAACAAACATGGGTATTTTATTAATCAAAAAATGACCAGATTGAAGTTGAGATTGAGAAAGGAGAAGCTACATAGGTTTTAGGTGATGAAGTTGCAAATGAGGAAAACCCTAGTGTACTAGAGAATAAAGAAAGTAACATCTAGGAAACTAAGGTTGAACACATGATTAGATAGGAAAATGTAAGTCTTCAAATAGAGGAGATAGTGCCAAATCCAAGTAATCCTAAATCTATACTATAAATTATTGAGGAAATTCCTATTTCGAAGGATGTGATAGATAAGACTAAAGAAGTAAGAAAAGAGGTTCTTGAATCAAGTGGAAACCAAGAAAAAAGTAATGTTGCATAGGTAGAATGTGATGAAGATGCATTTGATTGGTTGATTAGGGAATTGGCTTCCCCAATGAAAGTAGAAGTATTGCCTCTAGATATTAATAGTTTCATATAGGAAGTAGATACTCCTAAGCCTAGGCACAAAGCTAAAGCAAAAAATGTCATACAAAGAAATGTAAATGGTTATATAACCATCCATATAGCTACTCCAACATCTGACAAGAAAAGACATGAAATAACATCTAAGGAGTACAAGATAACAAGTATAAATCTTGGACACTCATCTTGGAGGAAAGATTTGGAAGAAATAAAGATGAACCTAGATGCCACTGTTGCCAAAGTACATAAATATAAAAAGAATTAAAAAGAATTAAAAGAATGGGTTGCTACCTTCGAATATTTTATAAAATCACTGACCCTATCTAGTCAAGCATAGACTGAGTTGCCCCAACATCCAGTACTAATTTCATAAGAACAGGTAGATGCAATTGCAACAGTTCACCACAAAATGAATGTATTTGAAGAATGGATTGAGTATTGGTTGAGGTAGGGAGGAGAATTCATTACAAATGCAATAGGGAAGTATAAGGAATCATACTGTCTATCAGAGAAATCCAAAATATTTCAAAGTGAATGCATGTTTCTCCAAGAACAGGTTAATGATGAAAGGAAAAATGTTGAAATTTTCATACAAATGGATGTCTAAGAATTAATACAAGGAAATTTAATTTTAGAGCAAGAATTTCCATTTCTAGAAAAATGGAAGAAACAATTGAAATGTGAAGGTGACATGGTAAAGCAATGCATTGAAGGATTTGAAAAGGTCGCCGTGGAATGTAGAAAATTGCTTGATAAAATAAATAATTTATTGAAATTTGTTAGCACGTCAAGGTTGTGTTCCCCAAATGCTAGGATAGTAGGGTAAAGAAGATAAATCCTTCAAAGAATGGATTGAAAGAATAAACAGAGACCCTATTCATCTATTAACTCAAGAGGTCATTAACGAGATTATAAAGTGCAGGAACACTATAACAAGATATGAAGTAGATAAAGCGCAGAGGAATAATATTATACTCTAGGTCTGAAGAATACACTAGGCTCAAACTCACTTGGAAGGAAGTGAAAGGGTTTCAAAAGAACATATGCATCAAAATTTGAGTTATTTTTGAGAATATCAATTGAAGAAAGGCAAAGAAAAGATCCTAGAGCCCAAACCCTGAATGATTAAAGAAAGAACCAGATACTAGATACTAGAGGTATTGTAGAGATATTTGTTTAAGTTTTGAGTTTTATAGGTTGTTCTTCGTCCCGGTAGATGTTCCCCATTAGGTATTTTGAAGGATACTAATAGCCTTGATTCATGTAATGTATTGTGAACTAGAGTAAGAATTAAAAAGTGTTGCTACTGACAAATTCAAAACTTTGACTTCATCTATAATATTTTCATGACAATCGGCATATGCCACATGCTACATTTTGATTTGTTATTTCTGATTCTCTGGATAAAATTTAAGTTTGAACTCTTGGGGCCTTGGTCCTATAAAAGGCTATTTACTGCTTTATTTTCATTTTAAGTTCAAAATTTGTGGATGTCGAAAGAGCCAAAACTTCGTTAAGTTTTGTTCTTCATTCATATTTTTTGAATCATTCTGATGTAAAAACTTGTATGCACATAGACATTGATCAATATTAGAGCCAATTTGATAGCTACCTATCTCATGAATCTTTGTAGCTGGTTTTGTTAGTTCATCTAAACAAGACTATATGTTGTGTCTTTTAAGGGTGTATATAGAACCTACTCAGTGTCCAAACTAAAACCCCTCTCTTTAAAAGATCGCATCATTTTATATGTAGTTGTGAAGAATATGATGAGTATAAAGCGGTTTTCTCTTTTTTGGTTAATTCTTTCGGGTGTGCATGGAGAATAACGAGGAAAAATTTGAAGATTCAGTAATTTAATGTTTTGTTTTAGAATAGATGTTTAAATTTTTTAAAATGTTCCGAAAAAACAAGATGAATGAATGGAAATTTATTGAAAATATTTCATTTTCTGTGAAATTGTTGAATGCTTAATGCTAAATCTACTTAAGTGATAAAAAATAAATTTTTGATGTTCATGAAATATTACTTCAAATCTTTCAATTTCATGATGTTATTTTTATAAATGATTTGGAAATCTTATGTAAAATGCTTATGATTCTTAATGAAATAAAAAATAACCACTCCCTTTGAGATTAACAATAATATCACATTATACCTGAGAGTGAACCTAGTACAATCAAGACTTGACTACCAGAGACTTGGGATTGAACTGAGTCAATCTTTTCTTATTAAAGAAGATTCCCCCTTTAGACTATCTTTGTTCCATATCCTTCAAGAAGGATAGGCTCTTTGTATTTTATCTGTGAAGAATTTATTTTCCCTGATGCTACGAGTAAAATCATCATCAACACTTACCTCTATCAAAAACCCTATTTTCCATTGTTTGCACCATGCTAAGGCTAAAAACGCTATCATGAATTACTCACCAGTTAATCATACTATAGGAACCACAATTAACCATTATGGACATATGTCTAAACTTACACTGCTTTCTTTCATTCATGTCCCTCTATGAACTATTACTAATTATTAACTAGAATACATGATCAGTTTAACATTCTATCTAACTCAATTTATAATGATATTTCACCAAATGTTCATCCAACTAAATAGGGAAAATAAAACATTTATAATCCATCTGATCACTACCATCATACAAACTAGTATCAAATACTTTTTTCTCATCAGACTGGAAATCTTCATATATACTCCTTTCAAGATTTCCACTCAAGGATATATATTCTAACCCTTTGAAGTGATATTTCTATTTCACTTCTAGCATTCAAGGGTCATTATCACATAGCTTCTATCCCATATTAAGCACACATTCACTATGTGTGATGAACAATAAATGTTCATACGCAGGCTTCTATTCAAATTTGTGATCATATTCATTAGAGTAGTACAAATCAATTATGCTGCCATATGCTCCACTTCTTTGAGAAATTGATTCATTAGACTTCATAGCACTCCCACAAGAGAAATATATATGCCATCCCAGACATCAAATAATATTTCAGTTGTGGGCTCATTATCATACTTCAGTCCTCCTTTCAAATCATTGCTCAAATTGCAGCAAAACATTTAAGAAGATGGATCAACTAGTTTAGGATCAATATGATCAGTGATATGGTATTCAAATGCACCATCCACTGATAGGTATGTTGAATTATGTGTGTAGACTAGTTGTAATTTGAATATTCCTTATGCTCAACCGAGCATATTTTTTCATTTCCTTCCTCAACATATTTTTGTTGAAAACAATCATGTCCATTTCTGCTAGAAAATTCATATATTATGTCTTTGTTTCATACAATCATTCAAGAACATGATCCTAATGTCTAACATCATTAATCCCATTGTTTTGAACACTAACTTTAGGTGCAAGATCATGAATACAAACATTCTTATCCTGAAACTCATCATTTATCATGTTGCCAAGACATTCCAACTCTGGTACAACTGAACCACATTTCAAGAATCCATCATATGCAATCTATTAATCTACAAGTGAGGTCAAAACCTCATAAATATTGATAAAGTTGAATCAGTTAGGCAGAAAAGATACATTCAGGGCAACCTCACAAAAATATTTGCATTCTTCCTGAGAGCAATCATAAATATCATTTTCATTCTCTTGGTCACCAACCTTCAAAGGTATATTGGTAGTTCTTGTAGATATGACAATATCATCATCCATACTACCAGATAGATGTTTTTCTCCTAAAATATCCTTATCCATTACTTGGATAGGAATTTTATATTCCACAGGAAAATCACTAGTGTGAGGTTGA
The DNA here is from genome assembly GCA_007258455.2 of Sequoia sempervirens. NCBI lineage: Eukaryota > Viridiplantae > Streptophyta > Pinopsida > Cupressales > Cupressaceae > Sequoia > Sequoia sempervirens. The sequence goes on from VDFB02049217.1 coordinate 147,699,295, forward strand.
GACCTTGTTCCTTGTATATAATCATTCTTAGCCTCCTTATCAATTTTGAACCAACCAACTAACTGATCAAAATTTTGAGGTTTCAATTCCTTAGGCAAAGTACTAATCCCTGGCTCATAAATATAACACAATAGGTCAATAAAAATTGAATCTTTAGGTCGTAACCTTATAGGGATCTCCAACAAGGAATCCAAGAACCTTGCTAACAAATCATAGGGAAATTCTCCTTCATGTCTCTTCATACTAGATAGTCTTAACAATACCTGATCATTATCACTCAGACTTTGTTGTAGCTCATATTGCATTCGTTCATGATTAATATGTTGTGATGTTGAACTGGATAAGGTATTGAGAGCATCATTACTCTGATCATCCTTTTCATCCTTACATGTTCCATCTATAAGAGGTGCATCAAGACAACAAATGCTTGCAACCATATAACCTATCATCATTCAATATTTCATAATATTCTTAATATCCATAGCAATGTGGCAGGCCTGATGTAATGTAGTTGGGTTCTTTATCCCTTATCAAATAACTCATCTCATTATGAAAAGCACCTAGATATACAATCAAACATTTTATGTCACTAGGTCTCAGGTGTTCAAGAATATCTCTTACTACTTTCACAAATCTCAAGTTAAAAGCATGAACCATCTCATATTTATCCTTTTTGATTCCCATAAGTCTTTTCCTTATTTCACTAGGACTAATCCTTTCACCAAATTGTTCCATAAATGTTATCATAGCATTTATGGAAAAATTTGGTAAAAGGATTATTCCTAGTGAAATAAGGAAAATAATTATGGAAATACAAAAGGATGAAGATGAGATGGTTTGTGCTTTTAACTTGAGATTTGTGAAAGTAGTAAGATATTCCTGAACACCTGAGAACTAGTGATGTAGAATGTTTGATTGTATATCTAGGCACATTTGATAATGAGATGAGTTATTTGATAAGGGATAAAGAACACAAAATATTACATTAGGCCTACCACATTGATATGGATATTGAGAATATAATGAATAAAATTGTTCCATGAAGCTACAAAATATACTAGAAAATATGAGAACCAGTCTCTAGCATTTTCTTTTAAAGACTGAGCAAAGAGCTTCATGACAACATATATCTATCTCAAAGTCACCCATAATATTTATGAATGAACTTAGGTATTTAGAAGCTGACTCATCATTTGTCCCTGTGAATTTAGGAAAACATTTCCTAATATCATTGGGAATATTATTACAAAAACCTTGAATACCATTAAAAATTAATGGCTTATATCTCTCAATAGAGAACTTCTTTTGATGTCACGATAAGGTTTGTATGGCTTGCATGTTTTTACTTGATGTTCCACAAGGAGATATAGGGGAGTGATACATTTCTCTTGTACCCTTATTCAATCTTCGAAAATTAACTTCACAATCGTTAATCTACTACCTCATTCCTTAATTTTAATCACAATTTTAAAGCTCAAGCATATCCATGATTTAAAAATTTTCTAAGAGGCATAGTTTAGGAATAAGAATACTTCTTCAACCCAATTTTTACATTACAAATTACACTTTAGAAGAATGTAAACTGACTACCATTCTCTTTATTTGTGTCTAATTCACATAATAGGGAAAAAAAAAAACCAAAATTTTCAACATGGTTTTCTCATAAATTTATTTCTTCGTGAAATCCAAAATGAAAAATACCTAAATATACTACAACCATTCCTGAATTGCACTTCTAACTAGAAAACCTTGTAGATTTAGAAATTTCTTCACTTTTTCCTCAGGTTCTTATGCATAGATAGAGGAACAAACTTCCACAATATGAAGTTTCTTTCATCAACATAGTCACAAATAGGTCCCTTGTACTTTCTTACTTGGTTTCTAGAAACTTTTCATTCCATTTTACTGGAATCTCTCAAAGCCATTTATACTGCTATAGAGAGCTTTTGAAGTTGCCACCTACTTCTAGCAGGAATTTCTACCAATATTCATGAAATTGTGACAAATCTTGATAGCATGTGTAAACTTTCATAGGACACATAGCTAACTCGTTCACTATCCCAGAGGATTGACTCATTGACACAAAGATAGATTGGGAGATATAATTTCTAACAGATACTTTGACATTTTATGGTAGAATGATCTTCTATCAGACTTTTTTCAAAGTTCATCCCTAATAAAGTCACCATTTTTGTTGGTTATTTTTTATGAACCAAACTTAATCTCATCCCTCACCAATAAATCTAATAGAATTCAATTTTTAGCAAGGGTGAGGATTGGCCAACACACAAGTAAGAATTTTAAGGCACTTACTTCTTCACTTCCGATTTTGTGAGACCCAAGAGGGTGATCCTTAAACATGCTCACATGATATTCATTTTAACAAGAGAATTTCTACATATAGATATATTCCTTCAAAGTGCAAATGGGAAACATTAATCTATGGTTTGGTTGACCTTTTAACAAACTATAAACAAATAATAAAATAACGCTTCAGGTTGGGACATTATAATTGAATTTTTTTATTATTTTATTCTCATTTTAAGCCTCTGGCTAGGTGTGTTCCTAACTCAACCTACTCTGAGATAAGCTGATGAAGGGATCAGTGCCTTGTCCATAGGAAAATAGAGTCACAATTTTAATTGATTAGTAATACCCTAACAATTTAACTCAATAATTTGTGGATTATTGGAATACTACCTTATAGCATTCAATTTACTACGTCTAGAATATAGTTTCTTACCAAATCCTATGCCCTTTCCACACAAACCTATGACCATACTTTAGCATTAAATCAATCCTTTGAATTGAAGAATAAAAAAAATCATTCATTCAATTTAAACAATGAAAAACAAATGAAACTATCATTAACAATTTCATTTATAATCTGCAATGAAATCACATAGGAGAACATATATTTTAGAAATGATATTTTTATTACTGATGTTACTATAAGACTATTTAAGATCATTACATCATGATTCATACCCTAAACTTGTTCTTGGTATATTCATCAATCTACTTATTTACATTTATGCTCCTTGTTGAGCTTCGCTATTCACCTAGACCTTCCTAAAACTCAAAACTTGAAAAAGGGTATGTGTAGGATCATCATGGAAAAAGAAGGCCCTTAAGTGGTAAAAAAATTAGAAAAATCAAAGTTAGGCAACTTGATGTAAAAATTTGAATAAGTTTTATCCATATTATTCTAAAATATGTAAGAATAGAATCTATAGTGAACTAAATCACATGGGGTTGATGATTAGGTGATATCATGTTGTCCTGACACTCAGTTTGGTTCAATGATATTGATTGGTACTTACATTGGCATGTTTATTTTCAGTCTCTACTTGGTTTTGTTGAGAAACATATAGGTGATAGCATTTCATTGCTCAGATCGAAGGTAATTTGGTAAGCTTCAGTTTTCATGAAGTCTTATATTGCAAATTCACTTTATTCAGATTTTACATGCTTGGTTTACATGGTTGTATCATCCTTGATACACAGACAGTTTATCCTGTTGCATTTATATTAATGAGTTATTCATATAACTTCATAAAGGCTTCTCTTACATTTCATTAAGGTCACCTTGGCTCAACGCATACTCTATAAAATTTGGGTTCTATACATTCATTTTGGTTATCAATGTTATCAGGCTTCTTTGTGGTTTATTATGTCATATGGCAAGTGTTTTAAAAAGGTTCAAACAAGTCCTATTGAGATTTGATACTTTGGCATTGGTAAGTGCTAAATAAAGGTGGTCAAACTTCACTTTGCATTGGATATTTGGCTTATTATGTATTGGGTTGACATGTAATATACAACACTTTGGTAGTGACACCTACATATTATGTGATGATGACTTGGACAGTCAAAATATTTCATAGCTCATGTGGACAATGGCAATTGATTGTATCATCATGTTGTCGGTTCTCATGAATTTCAAATCATTGTGTAAAACATAAAATTTCTCAAACTTTTTAGAGAACAAAAGGTAAAAAGGAAATAACAAGGTGATAAGAAATTTGCTTTGCAAAGGGTTTGAAGCCCTAATTGCTGCTGCCATGGATTTTGGTTGCTATTGGTCTACGAGCTGGAGTTGGAAGTTAGTAAGTTTCACTGAGGTAGTTATGATCTTCTCTTCTCTAGTTGGTAATATAATTTTGGTCCCCATGACAAGTATTGGTCTTCAAATCTAGAAAGATATTGTGTTTTTTTTAAGAATAACTAATTTTGGTTAAGGATTTGTGGAAAAATAGTTTCAATTTTGCTTAAACCGAGTTCTTTACTCAAGGGTTTGACCGTTCAAAGGTTATTCAACGAGTTTCTTTGGTTATCCTTTTGAACCCATTATGGGTCTCATGATTGAGTTGCATATTTCTGGTATTTCTCTTCGAACCGTGGTTACACTTGCAAAAATTATAGTTCCTTGAAGTCCTTTCATTGTATATATAAACATGTACGACTCACTGAAGTGTGGGATTCTAGTTGATACAATAGATTATGATATACATTTTTCATACAAAACTAGAAGGAAACAAAGAGATGATGTATTGAGTTTTTATTATTAGTTTTTTTACTGTCATAAACAATTACCTTTTTGAGCTTTATTGCAAAATATAAAAGTACTCCATTATGAAACTACTTTGCCAAACTCATTGCATTGTTGTTTTATAGTAGAATACTTGGTTGTCATTTGTAAAAACTAGGAGTTGGTGCTCCTACTGAACTTGGATTTTCAGTCTTTTTGGTGTTGAGTTGGTGCTCAACCATTGTTACAGAGTTGGTGCTCTTTGAATGAATAAAAGGAACATTTTATGAGTGATTTTTTATACCCCATGAGGGTTTTCCACTTAGGAAAATAATGTGTTATGTGGTGAATTTTGTGCATTTGTCTTCAACCCATGTGCTTAAGTGTTTTCATTCTATCATTTGTCAATACAATTCATGCAATGCTCTGATACTTGACTAAGCATTTTATTCTATTATAAAAGTGTTCAAAATTTATATGGAGTCTTGTGTAAATAAAGCATTAAAAGTAATTGTTCAATCAACTTTGCATGAACAATCAATATCATGCTTTGACATTATTATGTAAGTCTTTTATCAATCTATCATTCTGCTAAAAGCTCTTTGATGTGTTAGAGTTCACTTTACAATTTAAGAGGGTTCATATAGTTGTCTCAAGGTTATTGTTTGATTTGCTCATGAAGTTAAAAGTTTGAAAAATTGTACATTACTTTGATTCAGCCCCCCCTCTCAAAGTAATTCATCTTCCAACAATTGGTATCAGAGAGTAGGGTCCTACATTAGGTTTCATACCTAGGATTGATTATGGTGTTGGAAGTCAATATGTCACATGTGCAAGAAGGTTCATCTATTACAAGAGCTCCTCTAATTGATGGCACTAATTTCTTTTTCTGGAAAATTAGAATGGAAACATATCTGATTTCTATTGATATAGATGTTTGGATTATTGTGCAAAAAAATATGATGTGCCTGCATTAATACCCACTGATTCTGATGAAAAAAGAAAATATGAAACCAATTCTAGAGCTAAACATGCTCTTCAATGTGGTTTGACAAAAGAAGTGTTTGTTAAAGTTATGCATTGTAAATTAGCTTATGAAATTTGGAAAAAGCTTGAGAGTGTGTATCAAGGTAATGACAAAGCCAAACAATCTAAGATACTTACTCTTAAGAATCAGTTTCAAGAATTGAAAATGAAAGATGATGAGAATATTGTAGATTATTTTCTAAGGGTAGATGAAATTGTAAATGCAAGAAGAGGTTTAGGTGAAACAGTTGAAGAATTTGATGTAGTTAGAAAAGTGATCAAAACTTTGCAACATAAATTTGGGTCTAAGGTTTCTACTCTTGAAGAGAAGAAAAATTTTAATGCCCTTACCTTGGATGATCTACAAGGTATTCTAACTACATGCGAAATGAGAATTGAGAATTGATAATACTGGTTCTACATCAAAAGAAACTTCCTTCAAGGTTGAAAAGAAAGAACTATCAGATGATAGTGAATCTAATTTATCATATTCAAAAGAAGCTCTTCTTGTCAAAAAAATCAAAAAGAAGTATAAGGGTAAGCTTCCCTTTAAATGTTTTACTTGTGGAAAGTCTGGACACTTTACTGCTAAATTCCCTTATGGTGATCAATCCAATGAGGATGGAAAGTCAGAAAAATAGTATAAGAAAAAGGGTTTTAATCCTAAAAAGAAGTTTAAATTCAAAAATAAAAAGAGTCTCTTTACCAAAGAAGATTCGAATGTTGAGACAAATGACTCACTAGGTGATGAAGATGAAACTTTATTCATGGTTGAAGTCAATTCACAAAATAATTCAAATAAAGAATCAAATAATCAGTCTAATTTAGAAAATGATGAAATTAATCTTGAAGGTGAATTGCTTTGTGCACTTCGAGAAATAAGAATATTAAAGAAAAAAATTGCTTCTCAAGAGCATAGTCCAAAAAAAATGATCACATGCTTACAAGTAGAACTTGATGAATCTAAAATAGTTGTGGATAATCTTAAATCAGTTCTTGTTGATAAAGATAAAGAGATTCAAAAACTTGAACAGAAAGTTGTCACTCTTAAAAAACAACTTGAAGGCTATGAAAGCACTATGCACTTGAATGATATACTTGGGAAACAAAAGAAACATAAAGACATGACTTGTGTTGGATTCCAAACTGGTGAATGTTTAAAAAAATTAAATCAGAACTTTAATGCAACTGGTAAGAAGCAGTCATTTGAGCGTAAACAAACCAATTTCAAGTTTAATGCATTTTTACATGGTTATTGCTACTTTTGTAATAAATTTGGACACAAAGTGATAAATTTCAGGCTTATGATGCCTAGAACACCAAGGTTTGGTCACAAACAGTTATTTGGATTTCCAAATTCAATTAGATGTTTCAAATGCAACACTTTTGGTCAAACATCCAAACAATGCAAAGAAGGTAAACAAATCATTGAAAAGATTTGGAGACCCAAGTTTGTTCCAAGCATAGAACAATCCATGCTTATGCAAACTGCCTTTTTCTCCAAGAAGAAGGCATAGTGGGTTTTGGATAGTGGTTGTTCCAACCACATGATAGGAGATAAGGACAAGTTTTTAAAACTTGAAGATTATGCAGGAGGTTTTGTAAAGTTTTGTGACAATACAAGAATTCAAATTAAAGGTAAAGGATCTCTACTTCTAAATGATGACACATCCATTTATGATGTGTATTATGTAGAAGGATTTAAATACAATCTCTTAAGTGTTAGTCATATTTGTGACAATGGGTACAATGTTATATTCAATTCACAAGGTTGTGATATAGAGAACAAATATGGTAAAACAGTTGCAACCGGATTAAGAACACATGGTAATGTTTACAATCTCCTTGAATCTTCCAACCATGAAAGAAATGAAGGCATGTGCCTTATGGATCAAGTTGAAGAGAACTAGTTATGGCATAAACGATTAGGACATGTTAACTTTGACAATTTGGTTAGGATCAGTATAAACCAGAATGTGAGAGGTTTTCTTGTTCTAAGCAAACCAAAAAATATAGTTTGCAAAGAATGTCTAAGAGGTAAGAAAACAAAGGTTAGTTTCAAATGCAAGGAACATGCTTCAACTAAACCTTTGTAGCTTGTACACACTAATTTATGTGGTCTTACTAGGACAAGGTCAATAAATGGTGAGAAGTACTTCATGTTATTTGTAGATGACTACACAAGGATGGTTTGGGTAACCTTTCTCAAACATAAATCAGAAGCCTTTGAAAGATTTAAAATCTTTCATAAAATGGTTGAGAAAGAATCTGATATGAAACTTAAATGCTTGAGATCAGACAAGGGAGGTGAGTTTACCTCTCAATAATTCATTGATTATTGTGAGAAACATGGCATAAAAAGGCAATATGATGCTGTAAGGACACCTCAACAGAATGGGGTTGTGGGAAGGAAAATAGAAAAGTGAAAGAAATGGCTAGAACAATGCTAGATGAAACCAAACTGCCAGATATGTATTGGAAAGAAGTTTTTCATACAACTGTTTATATTTTAAACAAAGTACAAATAAGGATGAAATCCAATTTCACTCCATATGAAGGCAAAGAAGGTAAAAAAATCACTGAAAAGATTTGAAGACCCAAGTTTGTTCCAAGCATAAAACAATCCATGCTTATGCAAACTACCTTTTTCTCCAAGAAGAAGGCATAGTGGGTTTTGGATAGTGGTTGTTCCAACCACATGATAGGAGATAAGGACAAGTTTTTAAAACTTGAAGATTATGCAGGAGGTTTTGTAAAGTTTCATGACAATACAAGAATTCAAATTAAAGGTAAAGGCTCTCTACTTATAAATGATGACACATCCATTTATGATGTGTATTATGTAGAAGGATTTAAACACAATCTCTTAAGTGTTAGTCATATTTGTGACAATGGTTACAATGTTATATTCAATTCACAAGGTTGTGCTATAGAGAACAACTATGGTAAAACAGTTGCAACCAGATTAAGAACACATGGTAATGTTTACAATCTCCTTGAATCTTCCAATCATGAAAGAAATGAAGGCATGTGCCTTATGGGTCAAGTTGAAGAGAACTAGTTATGGCATAAATGATTAGGACATGTTAACTTTGACAATTTGGTTAGGATCAGTAAAAACTAGAATGTGAGAGGTTTGCTTGTTCTAAGCAAACCAAAAAATATAGTTTGCAAAGAATGTCTAAGAGGTAAGAAAACAAAGGTTAGTTTCAAATGCAAGGAACATGTTTCAACTAAACCTTTGCAGCTTGTACACACTGATTTATGTGGTCCTACTAGGACAAGGTCAATAAATGGTGAGAAGTACTTCATGTTATTTGTAGATGACTACACAAGGATGGTTTGGGTAACCTTTCTCAAACATAAATCAGAAGCCTTTGAAAGATTTAAAATCTTTCATAAAATGGTTGAGAAAGAATCTGATATGAAACTTAAATGCTTGAGATCAGACAAGGGAGGTGAGTTTACCTCTCAATAATTCATTGATTATTGTGAGAAACATGGCATAAAAAGGCAATATGATGCTGCAAGGACACCTCAACAAAATGGGGTTATGGAAAGGAAAATAGAAAAGTGAAAGAAATGGCTAGAACAATGCTAGATGAAGCCAAACTGCCAGATATGTATTGGAAAGAAGTTTTTCATACAACTGTTTATATTTTAAACAAAGTGCAAATAAGGGTGAAATCCAATTTCACTCCATATGAGCTTTGGTATGGTAAATCTTCCTCTATTAAATATTTCAAAATATTTGGTTGTAAATGCTTTATTAAAAGAGATGATGAAAACTTAGGAAGCTTTCATTCCAAATCTGATGAAGGTATCTTTTTAGGATATTCTACATATAGCAAAGCTTATAAATGTTTTAGTAAGAGGCTAAATAAGATTGTTGAATCTATTAATGTCAAGTTTGATGAAAAGCTGGTTCTAGATGATGATCATGTGCAGGATGTTGAAGAGGAACCTATGGTAGGTCTTGAAATATCTCCCAAATCTACTAAAGAAGATGATACACAACATGAGGATGTATCAATCTCTATGGTAGTAGCACCTCTAAAAGCACCCTCCAAGATTGTTGTCAAGAATCATCCTCAAGATTAGATAATTGGGGATAAAAGTGCAGGTGTCTTGACAAGAAGGAAAGAAAAACTTCAGGAACAAGATCAAATTGCCGAAAATTTATATTTAGTAACTAAATTTGAACCCAAGACATGAAGTGAAGCATTAGATGATGAATGTTGGTTGAAAGCAATGCAAGAAGAAATCAGCTAGATTGAAAAAAATAAGACTTGGGAATTACTCCCAAGACCTGATGACAAAAATGTCATTTGTGGAAAGTGGGTTTTTAGAAATAAACTTGATGAAAGTGGAAAAGTTGTAAGAAACAAGGCACAATTTGTTTGCAAAGGCTATGAACAATAGGAAGGTATTGATTTTGGTGAAACTTATGCACCTGTTGCTAGAATTGAATCCATTAGAATATTTTTGGCATATTCTTGTTTTAAGAATTTTAAAGTATATCAAATGGATGTCAAAACTACTTTTTAAAATGGATATTTGGATGAGGAAGTTTATATGGAATAGCCTGAAGGATTTGTTGCACAAGACAAGCCTACTTATGTTTACAAGTTAGAAAAGGCCTTGTATGGTCTTAAACAAGCTCCTAGAGCTTGGTATTCAAGGCTGGACTCACATTTAATAGCTAATATCTTTACAAGAGGTGGTGTGGACAACAACCTCTATGTCAAAATCAAAGGTAATGATATCTTAGTTGTTGAATTATATGTTCATGACATTATTTTTGGATGTAATAATGGTGTTTTATCCAAAAAAAAATCAAAGATTATAGAATCAGAATTTGAAATGTCCATGTTAGGTGAACTAACATTTTTTCTTGGACTTCAAGTTTCTCAACTTGAACATAGAATTTTTCTTTCTCAAACTAAGTATGCTAAATAAATGCTTAAAATATTTCAAATGGATGACTGTCATGCAGTAAGCACTCCTATGATTATAGGTTGTAAAATTTCTAAAGTTAGTGATTCACCTAATGTGAATCAATCTGAGTATAGGTCTATGATTGGCAGTTTGCTTGACTTGACTGCATCAAGACCTGATTTGATGCAAGTAGTTTGTATGGTTTCATGTTTTCAATCTACTCCTAAACAATCACATCTTATAGCTATAAAAAGGATTTTTAAATACATTCAAAGTACTCTTGACTATGGTCTTTGGTATCCTAGAAATAATGATTTCAATTTGGTGGCCTATACTGATGCTGATTGGGCTAGTTGTTTAGATGACATGAAAAGCACTAGTGGTGCTGCATTCTTTCTTGGTGATCATTTGGTTGCATGGCATAGCAAGAAATAGGATTTTGTGTCACTTTATACAACAAAAGCATAATACATTTCTACCACTTCTTGCTATACTCAACTACTTTGGATGGCACAAATGTTGTCTGATATGGGTATTGCTATTGAAAAACTAGTTTCTATCTTTTGTGACAATACTAATGCTATAAATTTGTCCAAAAATCCAGTTATGCACTCTAGAACAAAGCACATTGCTATTAAATTTCACTTTCTTCATGAAAAGGTACTTGTTAATGAAGTTTTTGTGCAATATGTCTCTACTCAAGCACATGTTGGAGATACTTTTACAAAGCCTTTGGCTAAGGAAGTCTTTCACAGACTTTGTTCTCAGTTGGGAGTTGTCTCTCAATATTTTCTTTGTTAATGCTTTATCATGGATTCAGGGGGAGCTTTTTAGCTCTCTAAGCAGCTTGTAGCTGCTTCATTTGGTCTTTATTTTCTGCTCCATTGCTACATCTATAGTTGTTTCAGTTACTTTTCTTGGTATTTCATAGGTTCTCCTTTGTCCTTGTGAAAAAAGGGGGAGAAATATGTGGTTTTGGTTCAGATGGTTTTGGTTCTAATGCCTCATTTTTTTCCATCAAGGACAAAGAGGGAGTTTTTTTACTTTCTCTTTATGGCATATTTGTCCTTGATATCAAAATTGATTGATTTTCACTTGGTTTGGCATTGGTATTATGGTACTTGGTGCATTTGGTTATTGTTGTAATCAGTCTTGGCATATTCAATACTTTGTGGATAGTTCTTTGGATACTTCAAGTTTTGTTTTGTAGTACTGATCATATTGGATTCATTTGCAGAGGATATTTATATATATATCACATGGGGTTGATGATTAGGTGATATCATGCTTAGTTTAGAACTTACATTGGCATGTTTATTTTTAGTCTCTACTTAGTTTTCCTGAGACACATATAGGTGATAGCATTTCATTGCTCAAATTGAAGGTAATTTGGTAAGCTTCAATTTCCATGAAGTCTTATATTGCAAATTAACTTTATTCATATTTTACATGCTTGGTTTACATGGTCCTATCATCCTTGATACACAAACAGTTTATCATGTTGCATTTATATTCATGAGTTATTCATATAACTTCATAAAGGCTTCTCTTACATTTCATTAAGGTCACCTTGGTTCAAGGCATACTCTATAAAATTTGGGTTCTATACATTCATTTTGGTTATCAATGTTATTGAGCTTCTTTGTGGTTTATTGTGTCATATGAAAAGTGTTTTAAAAAGGTTCAAACAAGTGCTATTGAGCTTTGATACTTTGGAATTAGTAAGTGCTAAATAAAGGTGGTCGGGTTTCACTTTGCATTGGAGACTTGGCTTATGATGTATCAGGTTGACATGTAATATGCAACACTTTGGCAGTGACACCTGCATATTATGTGATGATCTCATGTGGAAAATGAAAATTGATTGTATGATCATCTTGTTGGTTCTCATGGATTTCAAATAATGATTAAACATAATTTGTGGATTTCAAATCATTGTGTAAAACCTAAAAGTTCTAAAAAAATTTAGAGAACAAAAGGTAAAAAGGAAATAACAAGGTGATAAGAAATTTTCTTTGCATAGGGTTTTAAACCCTAATTGCTTCCACCATGGATTTTGGTTGCTACTGGTCTATGAGCTGGAGCTAGAATTTAGTAGGCTTCACTGAGGTAGTTATGATCTTCTCTTCGCCAATTGGTAATATATTTTTGGTCACCATGATAGGTATTGGTCTTCAAATCTAGAACGATCTTGTGTTGTTTTTAAGAATAATTGATTTTGGTTAAGGATTTGTGGAAAAATAGTTTCAATTTTTCTTAACCCAAGTTCTTTACTCAAGGGTTTCACAATTGAAAGGTTATCAATGAGTTTATTTCTAAGGTTATCCTTTTGAACCCATTATGGGTCTCATGATTGAGTTGCATATTTTTTGTGTTTCTCTTCGAATCATGTTTACACTTGCAAAAATTGCATTTACTTGAAGGCCTTTCATTTTATATATAAACATGCACGGCTCTCATTGAAGTGTTGAGACAACATATTATGATATACATTTTTCATACAAAACTAGAAGGAAACAAAGAGATGATGTATTGAGTTTTTATTATTAGTTTTTGTTACTATCATAAACAGTAAGCCTTTTGAGATTTACTGCAAAATATGAAAAGCACTCCATTATGAAGTTACTTTGCAAAATTCATTGCATTGTAGTTTTATAGTTGAATACTTGGTTGTCATAGGAGTTGGTGCTCCTATTAAAGTTGGTGATTTAGTCTTTTCGGTGTTGAGTTGGTGATCTTCCATTGTTACAAAGTTGGTGCTCTTTGAATGAATAAAAGGAACATTTTACGAGTGGTTTTTTATACCCCATGCGGGTTTTTACACTCAGGAAAATAATGTGTTATGTGGTGAATTTTGTGCATTTTTATTTCATCCCATGTGCTTAAGTGTTTTCATTCTATCATTTGTCAATAAAATTCATGCAATGCTCTGATAATTGACTAAGCATTTTATTTTGTTATAAAAGTGTTCAAAATTTAGATGGAGTTTTGCGGAAATAAAGCATTAAATGGAATTGTTCAATCAAGTTTACATGAAAAATCAATATCATGCTTTGACATTGTTATGTAAGTCTTTTATCAATCTGTCATTCTGCTAAAAGTTATTTGATGTGTTAGAGTTCACTTTGTAATTTAAGAGGCTTCATAGAGTTGTCTCAAGGTTATTGTTTGATTTGATCATGAAGTTAAAAGTTTGAAAAATTGTACATTACTCTGATTCACCCCCCCACTCAGAGTAATTCATCTTCCAACATTTTGCAGACTCGTTTGATAGTTTTTTATCTACCTTTTCAAATTTTTGTTGGTTTCATTAAGCGAAAGCTTTATACTCATGTGTTCATACACTGTGAATAGACTCAAATGCACAAGTCATTCTGGACTTGTGGAGTGAAGATTTCACTCAGTGTACGAAACAATTTCACTTGCTTTGATTTCTTAGGCAAGAGTGAAATATATGCCTCTTGGAAGAGTTTATATTTGTTATATATCAAACAAAAAATGAGGCATTTGTAAGTTACTATATCCTTTGCATTGAATTTCTTGCATATTGTGTATGCTTGCTCTGATGATTTGACAACACTATTAGTTGTCCCTGTTGATAGGAGAATGGGAAAAATTGGAAAGAAATTGATATAGTTTACCTGATTTATCAAACACATTTACAACCTCCATGATGAGCTTTGATGGTGGTAAGTGTTTTCCAGATGCATTGAAGTTGCGACAAATACATTTTGTATCTTCATAGCTCCCATTTCCCTAGCATGGTTCAGCTGGAAAGTCGTATGGATTCTCAAATTCATGTCTTAGATAATGTGTTCCATTGAGAGGGTTTATATAGAGGGTTTATATCTATTCCATGGGTGACATTCCCTATTCACAAGACCTATGAATAATTTGATGAGATCAAAATTTATCATAGTCTACATCTATCATAGTTTAGAATGGGGGGAATTGGAAAGAAGTTGATCTTCTTTGCTTGCCTTCCCAAACAATTTTCCAACAAGCATAGAGACGTTTGATATAGATAAATTATTTTACAAATAGCATTTCCAAACAAAATCAACCACAACGTTGCATGTGGTGACTTAATCCTTGTGTAGAAAAGCAATTGTTATCACACAGTTGTTAATGTCTCTTCTTCCCTATAGTTTGTTGTTTGAATTCACTCAAGATCATTGCTTCCACGTTACTAGTTGCATTACCCATTTGAATTCCCATTTCTCTCTGCCCATATATACAGATTAAATGATCCAATTCTATCATTCTTCATGTTCTCATTTTCTTGATCCACTTTACATATTTTATATTTAAAGCAGAAAGCAAGAGGTTTGTAAGTTCCAATATCTTTTACATTATCATTTTCATGTTGTTTACTCACTGCCTCAGATTGTTTGATGAGAGAAACACCTATGTCTATTGATAGGATATATGTCTCTCATATTGGAAACAAAGAAAGAGTCGGTTGTAATTTTCTATGTCTATCAAATCCAATTTTGTTGATAGGGTTTGTATCTATGGTAATGGAAGCCATAAAAGAGCCATTTTTAAGTTCTTATATCTTTTACATATTCATTTTTTGTATTATATATTTATTTGCTTAGCAACATTCATCAAGATGGAATATATCTCCTATACCATGGATTATTTCTATCTAATTAGAAACAAGAAACAAGCCATTTGTAAGCTCTTATATCATTTACAGTGTTGTTCTGTAGTTTTTTCCATCTCCACATTTTTTCAGCTAACATCTACAATTTCTTGTTTTCTACATTTTATCGTTTATTGTCTACTGTTTGTTGAACTGTTTTGTCCCCTTTCCTTCACTTCCTTTATCAGTCACCGTCTCCTCTTCACTTACAGGCTTAACACCATAATTCATTAATGTTGACTTCTTTGCTAGCCACAAGTAAGAAAGGGTTGTGATCAATGGATTTAGGTGCCAAGTTCACTCGAAAGAACATTTGTAAGATTTTTTTCATCTTGCCTCTCTTTCATATTAATCAGTTTCTCTTTCTCATTTTTCAATGCAATTTTTATTTTAACTATTTCTTGCATGAACTAATCACTACTTTTTATCTCTCCATGCAGTTACCTAAATCAATGAAGTTTCAAAAGATAGCTTAGTTGGTGATCATTGATATTCATGCCACTATAATCATAATGAAATTATCATTTCCACATGCATCAAATTGACTAATTCTATGTACATAAAACTATTTTGATTTCTATAAATTATACATTTCATAATTCATTGTAATGTATTAGATATCATATTTTAGATTTGAACAATCCAATCAAGGATATTTTCCCTGCTTTAGGTAATGTTTATTGAAGAAAACTTATGTCGCCACATATATTTTTTTAAATATAGCCATTGATACAAAATTTATTTAACTTCATCTTATTCTTGTACATCATCACATTATCTTACATGTATTTATCATTTATCTTATCCCTCTACTTAAGCATTTTTCATTGTCTTGATAAAGACTTAACATGATGATGTGTTGGTCATGATTAAAAATGGAAATTAAAAATAGGTCTAAATAATTGGAAAAATTTTGTGTATGAAATCATTAAATCTATTTCTATTGTATTGGGAGTGAAAAATGAGGCATTTGTAACTTCATAGGTCTTCTACAGTGTTGTTTTATAGTATTTTGCAGCTCTATATTTTATGGGTTAATGTCTATGGTATTTTGTTGCATGCACTTTCTGCATGAATACATTACAACTACAACCAAATTTATTAAATGAAAATCAAAATTAAATCTAAGTAATTGGAAAATTTTTGGGTATAGAACCATTTAATTTGTGTCTACTAAAAAGATTTAACTTTGTAAGTTTGTATGTCTCTTACAGTCTCATTTTACAGCTTTTAACATCTTTTCATTTTACAAGTTAATGTCCATTGTTTGTGATTAAATAAATAAAAACTAAAAAATGAATTTTTTAAGCAAAATTGTAATAATGTATATATCTATATATATTAATTATATATATATGCATGTATATTATGAACAATATATATACATATATATGTGTGTGTGTGTGTGAGAGAGAGAGAGAGAGATGGGGTTAGAAATCAAATAGAATAGACAAAGTGACAGCAACACTTCTAAACTATTAATCTCATCCAAACAAGAGAAAACAAACAAAATGGAGATATCAAAATGAAAACAAACAAAATAAAACACTCCCCATATTGTAGTTCATTCCTACTCTTGCTCTCCTTCCTGTTATGCAAATTTTCCCTCGGATTTGTGAAATACTTGTGCAAAACCAACAAATGGTAGCAAGAAAGTTGGAGACAATTAGTTGTTAAGCTAAAAATGGAGAAGGAAGGTTGCTTTTATAGAAAACCTTTCGAATGGAGGGCTGGGATTAATCTTCTAAAAAGATTCCAAGATCAATGGATGAGAATGCATGAGAGGGAGGTTATGAAATGGATGGTTGAGATTAAGTCTCATAAAATATGCCAAGATCAACGGTCCAGAATTGATGCACCAAAAATATGCCATGCATCATGGAAAAGCTATGACCCTGACGACTATGACACCTGACAGCTATGACAGACATGCAAGACATGTAGACTATGACAGAAATGAATGTCATGACAGGGGATTATGACAGAGCATCTTTGACCAGGTGGTGCATAAATAATTTATTTTAAATTATTTATTCAAAATGGAGGAAAATGACAAGTGGCAAATAAATAATTTATCCAAATTATTTATTTAGAAAAAATGAAAAGAGGAGCATTTAATTAAATTTATCAAATTAATTAATTGGAGAGATGAAAATTAGAGCTTAAATAATTAATTTAGATTAATTATTTAATAGGGGAGGTGGCATGGGATAGTTAAATAATTTTAATAATTATTTAACTATAGAAGAATTAAAGGACCATGAATAGATAAATAATTAATGGTAATTATTTAACTATAGATGAAAGGTGACAAAATAATTAAATAAATAATAATTTATTTAACTATTGAAGAAGAGGGAGAAATTAGTGACACAATTAATTTATTTAATCGATCAGGATAGAATAAAGATTAGAAAGTGAATTAATTAAATAATTATTAAAATTATTTAATTAATAGAGGAATATGATCAAACATAATTGAATAACTAAAATTATTCAATTATCGAAGGATGAGGATGAAGGAAAATGACACTCACAGGAATAGGACATTTTACCCCTCTTTGACATAATGTAGTTCATCACATTGTGTCAAAGAAGTTTAATTGTGAAATATGCCCTAGTGAAAAAAGAATGATGAGGAGGGCTATGTATGCCCCCTCAAGAGGACATGTGAGTTCAAAGAACACGAATGTGCTCTTGAAATGGATGATAAGACTAGAGGATGAAGGATAGAAGAAATGTTAGCTTGGAAGGGGATGGATATTAGCATGGAAGAGAAAGGAGAATGAAGATGGAAAGCTAGATGAGAAATCATAAGGGAACCAAATTTCATTCTTACATTTTTATATTTATCATCATTGGGCATCAAAATGTCACAAATGGTCCACAAACACAATGGTATGACATAGAACTAGGTGTGCAAGGTGACCATTTGCAAAATAGACAGTCACAGACAATGAATGTCCTAACTCATACTAAGGGCAATGTTTCCCTAGTCTTTTTGTCAAGACAATCCACAGACAATAGTAAAAAAAAAACAAAATAGATCATGAGACATCATCGCACCTCTGAATCCTTCAAGGGACATCCTCGAGGTAGCTAGTAACATGACCAAGAGACAAAACAACAAAACATAAGACAAAATAACAAAAAGATCAGACAAAATGGACAAAAGGTAAGACAAAATAGACCAGAAAAATCAAGAGCCATTCAATGCGTTTGCCAATGTTTGTTTTGTTGAAGATGAATTTCATGATAGTTTGTCACTTTGACAGTTTAACAGTTTTGACAGGTTTCCAATTCGACGGTGTTGATAGTTTGATAGGGCCTATTGTTAGGAAGGACACATCTTGAAAAAAGAAAAATGATGTTTTGACGAGGTCCAAGTCCAAGAAGGACACATCCTAGAGGGGACCAAAGCGTGACAAGATTGACATTTTTTTTGGCAATTTGACTAATTTTGACTGGATGATTGATTGGACTATGTTGTCTATTGGTTCACAATTTAAATGTCAATGTTTTGAATGACTGATTTTGTTCGAGTGCCACTATGTCTGACTTATTTGATTGATGCAACTATGTTTGACTTATATGACCGACGTGGTGAATGTTGACTCTGTTTTGGGATTTTTGGGAGTTATTTGATTTTTATTTTTGTGTTTCTTCAAGACATTTTTCGATATTTAGGTTTTTCTTCAAGACATTTTATGATGTTTTTGGTCTTTTTTTAAGGACATTTTTTGATGTTTAGGTCTTTTTAGGACATTTTATGATTTTTAGGGATTTTTTCATGACATTTTTCAAATTTTAGGTCTTTTTTCAAGACACTTTTTTTTATTTTTAGGTCTTTTTTAGGACATTTTTCAATTTTTAGGTCTTTTTTCAAGACATTTTTTTATTTTTAGGTCTTTTTTAAGACATTTTATTATTTTTAAAGATTTTTGACATATTTATGATGCATGTGAATGATTCCAAGGATAGACATGATTGTGCCGCTAGTCAAGTTGAATACCAATTGACAGGTGATAATGAGGACATTGTTTGATGGGGGGGTTACATAGCATGATTGGAATGACTTGTGTTCATGACTGAATTGGATGATGGAGTATCCTTAGACAATTGACAAGGGAAAACCAAGATAGGTGATAGACATGAAAGACTGATAGGTGGCCTTGGTAGGAGACATGCGACTAAAGGAATTGGCATATGATCTTCAAGAACTATGTCACAAAGGGATAATGAGGGAAATGATAGAATAGTTTGTGACAAAATGATTGACATGTCAAGAGTTTTCCCCAAAGCATGATTTATGTGTGCCAATTTTATGTCAAGACCAAGGTAGGTGGGAAAATGGATGGAAATGATATGGATTAAATGGACGAATGGAAATGTCATGAGGAAAGGCATTGGAAATGAAATGACTTTCCCCCAAGTAATGGTCCACATAGACAATTTATTTACACATGATGCCTATTTTCTAGGTTTTCATCATGGTACCTATCCAAGGTGCCTGTTTGCTAGGTTTTCACCGTTGGATGAAACATTTTCTCTTTACTATTTTTGTCATTTTTTATTTTTCTTTTCTTTTTTGATTTTTGGTGTCACCAAGATGCCTGTTTGCGAGGTTTTCATCAAGATGATGATTTTTGTATTTTTGTATTTTTTTTGTATTTTTGATATTTTAGGATGACCTTGATGCCTTAATTGACCACTAATTGTTTTGAAGCTACTGACAGTGTCGATGTAGAAATTGGTGCCATGATATGCCAATAATGACATTTCTGAAGTGGTTTCCTTTTTAGGATTGTAGTGCTTTCATACAACCGATTGATGTCATCATGGTCCTTTTTGATACTAGAATTGGCCTTATCAGAATATGCACATCACGATAAAGTTCCATGAGAATCCTGGTGATAAAGAGTTGTTGCCATGATGCGATGGATTTGTGACATGGGATTTTTGGACTTTAGGTGGGATGCAGGATTATGACGGATGATGGTAGACATGGAAAGGTTGTTTGGATGTTTGAATGAATCACTTTTTATTTTCCAAACTTGGTATGATGGATGATGGATTTTGGAGGGATTACATTTGGAACCAACACCTTTAGATGCCTTTCTTGATGACCATTTTGAAGGAGGTGGACATGTGTTGTATATGGGAGTCCTCTTGTCTTGTGGTTCCACATTTTGATTAACTTTTTATTTTGACATATTTTCTTTGCTTGATCCATTTTTCTTTGGGATCCATTTTAATTTCATTTGTCGACTTGTCTTTTTGTCTGATTCGATGGCCTTTGACATTTGATTTTTTGACTTTGTAAGACTTTTTTTTTGTTGTCTCCAAAGGGAAGGTTTAAGATGTTGAGAATGATGGTTTATGTTGTGGGTGGATGAGGTGTTGGAAACAATCTTATGACAAGGATTTCTCATGGACTCTATTTTGACATTTGTATCTGACAAGGTTGCCCCCAGTATCGAGGAGGTTCCACTGACATCGTTTGATTTACTAACTAAAGAATAGCCAAGACCTTGATGCTTGTAATTTTCCTGAAGTTGTATTGGTTCTTGAATGCCTTGCTCATGTATGCCTAGTCCTTTGTCTTGATAATGCATGATCTGACAAATTCTATTTGCGATGGGGTATTTATTGGTTTCAAAGCAAGATGCTAACCCATCATGATGTATGTGGACACTATCACTTGGAATATTTTTGTCTGCAAGAAATCCTGCTCTAACAAAGATAGATGACCCTAGTTGATAAAGTGTCTTAGCTTCATTGTAATGTTGGCCATATTTTTGACTGATATCTTTGGTCTGATCTTGTGACATGCCAGGTTCATATGATTCTATTGGTGCTTCCAAGTCAATGTCGAAGCCATTGTTATGGTCAGTGTCATGGAGTCCAATGAAGTCAACTATAGCTTGATCATTTGCAAATATTTCCATAATGGAAGACTCTTGTTCTTAAGGAATATCATCTATGTGTGTCATGGAGGAAAGTGTCTCATCTTGGAAAGTGTCATGGATTTCTTGGTCAATAGTAGCATCTTGGTCAAAGATGGGGTTGTCATGGATTTGGACTTCTTGGTCAGTGGTAGGGTCTTGGTCAAAGATGGGGTTGTTGTGGATGATATAATCACAAATAGAATTTTTGTTAAGGATAGGTGTGTTTTGGATGTCATGATTATTTTGGACATCTTGAATGGACTTTGAGATAGGGTCATGGGATGGACTACCTTGATCCTGACATGAAGGTGACGTTATAATGTCATGCTTTGGGCTTTCATTTTGACATGTATCCTCAAGTTTATACAATGGGATTTGACTTTGGACAATGATAGAATTTTCATGACTAAATGTGGCTTGTGAGGGAGTGACTTGAAAAGGATTAATGGATGAAGGACTAGGATAGAACATGGAGAC
Organism: Sequoia sempervirens; assembly: GCA_007258455.2. Taxonomy (NCBI): domain Eukaryota; kingdom Viridiplantae; phylum Streptophyta; class Pinopsida; order Cupressales; family Cupressaceae; genus Sequoia; species Sequoia sempervirens. The sequence continues at coordinate 147,720,863 of VDFB02049217.1, forward strand.
TTGGACTGGATTAATAAGGTATGATGTGGATACTTGGAATGAGTTGGTAGATAGTTGATAAGGCATGTAGACTTGGACAGGATTGGTAGGTGAAGGACTAGAATATGACGTGGAGACTCATAATGGACTAGTGGACAGTTGGTTTCCCTTGTCAAGGTTAGGATAAGGGTAATAACTGGACATGTGTTGGAGATTAATGATAGGATTTTCATTAAGTGATTCTTGATAGTGAGGTTTGATGGATGGAAGACTTGGATTGATGGATTTTTGGTAGGAGGGGTATGTAAGTGATTGACCATGGGTTGTGATTGTTTTGGATTTGAAGTGGAGATAATCTCTTTTGAAGTCTTTGGCTAGTTGAATGTGACCATTACGGATAAAGTTGTATTCAACTTGACTAGCAAGCATATCAAGGTGACTTCAAGACATGATGGCGGATGCCATGAGACTATGACTATGTTTTTGGATTTTTTGGATAAAGGATGATAATGCAAGACTATGTTTTTGGATTTTTTGACAGTAAAGGATGCAATATGACAATGTTGTCTAAAGAAAATGACAAATGCCAAAGGACAATGAAGACTAAGATGACAAGTTATGACACTAATTTTTTGTATTTTTGGAGGATGTCAATGCAAGGTTATAATGACATTTGCCTAAGGAAAATGACTAATGCAAGGTGATAAAATTGTCAAGAAAGGATGTCAAATGCCAAGGTGATAGTGAGGACTAATGTGAAAATGTTGGTTAAGGAAATGACCAATGCAAAGTCTAGATGCCAAATGAGGACTATGATGACAATATTTTGGATTTTAAAGATATGCAAGGTGAGGACTAAAATGATTTGAATGTCTAAGGTATATAAATGCGAAGGTCTAAAATGATTTGGAAGAAGGTTTCCTAACCACCCTATGCTTGATCTATGTCTCAATTTTGGAATATCAAAGGACTTGCTTAAAGGATTGAATGACAAGGACAAAATGACAAGTGAGTCTTCCTAACTAGACTTTTGAGTCAGAAGGATCTCACAAAAGGAAAATGACTAAAGGAGATAATGATTTATAAGTCCAATGATAACCTAATTTTTAACGTCAAGATTTTGCAAAGTGAGGTAAGGTTGTCCTAATCCAAAATATGCAAAATGAGATGAGGACCTAAGTTTTTGGTTTATGACTGAAAATGCAAATGGTGAAGCCTAAGGATGAAGCTAAATATTTGCAAAGATGACCCTATGGTAAGATGCAAGCTAAAGTGTACAAGGAATGAGAGATTTGAGAAATTTTATGATTTGGTTTTGATAGAAGACTTCTGGAAGAAGATGTTTGACAGTAGGCTAAAAATTTTTTAGACTTGAGGTTTTGGTAAAAAAATTTGATTTATTTGAAGTTGATTGTTTGTTTCCAGATTTGTGAATGTTGTGTATATTGTTTGAATATCCAGAAAACACTTGAAAAGCATGATGTTTTGGTGTATGCAAATGCACATGAGACAAGCACAATCCTAATAGTCTAATAGGCCAAGGGTTTGTATACCTTATATAGCCCATCGATATACCCCGGATTGGTGCTAAACACCTTTCCTTCTCGAGGGCGGATAGCTTAGAAGTTTGGTGGCACTGACTCCCCTCCATGAATCATTAACATCATTTAGGCACACCAACTTGGGGTTCTTGGGTAGTCACTTCCCAAGAATTTCTATCTCTACTCAAAGGGATCAATAGTGAGTGTCATCGAGCATGATATTGTACCCTGCACTATACCAAGCAATGACAAAAAAATGGTTGGCTTCTAAAACAATAGGTGTTTAGTAAGGGATTTTTGTTCATAGGGCATGATCCATGCAGTGAGAGTCCCCTTTCAGATCCATCTCATTAGAACCATACGCGTGATGCTTGGGATTTCCCCAAGAATCCACTTTTATATACCAACTGGAAGTCCCTCGGGTTCATGGTGCTACCGGTCTGAGTCATCCTGGGGTGAGTACTTTTTCTCACCAGAACATGCCCAAATTCTAGAGTCAGTAACCATTTCTCTTATACTTAGGATCTTCCGAAAGCGCAAGGGGAGAGGATACTTTGATTACTAAGTCTTAAAGGTTACAAAAAATAAAGTGGGTCTAGTTTTCTGATCCCCAAGTTTTCATAGGGTAAGAGAATAATCACCTACCACATCAAGCACAGTCAAACACCTACAAACAAAAGTTCATTTTAGTGCACCAAAAGAAGTGTTCATAAACTAAAAATCACAAACAAATGGTTTGAAATATTAGTCTTTGACAAATGTAGCTGCAAAATCATATGTCAGTAGTTTAGATATGTGTTTGACTCATGAGCATTGCAAACCCACATGTTAGTAATTTCATAAATGTCTTGGACCAATGAGAAAACTGCAAAGAACTAAGTTAGAACAAGAGATTAAAAACCAGACTAAAAGTCAACTATAAATAACTAAACTAGAAAATGAAGAGTCTAAACTAAACTAAGAAAAAGGAATTAAAGAAAACTAAAAACTAAGAGCTGATTTTTTTTGTTGCTCCAAAAGAAGCAGTTTTTGGGAGCCCCACTCCAAAGCCATACGCTACAAAAAGAAGATTAGTAAAAGACTTAAATGAAAACAACAAATGAAAATAGTGATAAATTTCTCAAAACTAAACAAAATTTTAAACCATATATATCTATGGAAAGCTAAGACATAGACCTTCAAAACCCATAATTTTTTTTGCAAAATCCTACAAGACAAAAGTGTTATAAACAAAAGAAAATTCGGATTTTAACAGCTAAATCTTAAAAAATTGTGATCACTAGAACAACCATAACTTTCTCAAATATTAATGAAACTTTAAACCGTTTGAAGTTATGAAAAGCTGAGAACGAAACCTAAAAAACATAGATAATGGTTTTTAAATATTTTATTCTCTAATTTTTTTGTTCTCAAAAGAAGATGACAGGATTTCATAGGAATTCTTGGTTGTAACCTGCAAAACAACAAAATTAAACAAGAAAACACACAAATTTCTCTACAAAATAACTGGTTCACCAATGTGAGATGGGCTTAGAAATTAAATAGAATAGACAAACTGACAGCCAACACTTCTAAACTATTAACATCATCCAAACAAGAGAAAACAAACAAAATGGAGATATCAAAATGAAAACAAAAAAAATAAAGCACTCCCCATATTGTAGTTGATTCCTTCTCTTGCTCTCCTTCTTCTTGTTATGCAACTTTTCGATCAGATTTGTTGAAATACTTGTGCAAAACCTGCAAATGGTAGCAAGAAAGTTGGAGACAATTAGTTGTTAAGCTGAAAATGGAGAAGGAAGGTTGCTTTTATAGACAACCTTTCGAATGGATGGCTGAGATTAATCTTCTAGAAAGATTCCAAGATCAATGGATGAGAATGCATGAGAGGGAGGTTACGTGAGAGGGAGGTTACGAAATGGATGGTTGAGATTAAGTCTCATAAAATATGCTAAGATCAACGGTCCAGAATTGATGCACCAAAAATATGCCATGCATGGAAAAGCTATGATGTTGACGACTATGACACCTGACAACTATGATAGACATGCAAGACATCCAGGCTATGACAGAAATGAATGTTATCACAGGGGATTATGACAGAGCATCTTTGACCTGGTGGTGCATAAATAATTTATTTTAAATTATTTATTCAAAATGGAGGAAAATGACAAGTGGCAAATCAATAATTTATCCAAATTATTAATTTGGAGAAAATGAAAAGAGGAGCATTTAATTAAATTTATCAATTTGATTAATTGGAGAGATGAAAATTAGAGCTTAAATAATTAATTTAGATTAATTATTTAATAGGGGAGGTGGCATGGAATAGTTAAATAATTTTAATAATTATTTAACTATAGAAGAATTAAAGGACCATGAATAGATAAATAATTAATGGTAATTATTTAACTATAGATGAAAGGTGACAAAATAATTAAATAAATAATAATTTATTTAACTATTGAAGAAGAGGGAGAAATTAGTGACACAATTAGTTTATTTAATTGATCGGGATAGAATAAAGATTAGAAAGTGAATTAATTAAATAATTATTAAAAGTTATTTAATTAATAGAGGAATATGATCAAACATAATTGAATAACTAAAATTATTCAATTATCGAAGGATGAGGATGAAGAAAAATGACACTCATAGGCATAAGACATTTTTCATTGTCTATAATATATATATATATATACATATGCATGTAAACATGCATACGTATATGTCTATCTATAAATATATGTATGTATAAATTCCCACATATATACATCTATAAATATGTGTATATGATTACCCTATACATAACCATAAATCCAAAATATATATACATATGTATGGTTATATATACATATGCATACATATATATAGAAATGGTCATGATCAACATCCTAGATTATTCTATAACCACTCCTAGTATTCCAAATAATAGATAATGTAAACATCTCATGATGTTTAAAGATCCTAAATTGTTTCTCAATTGCATGGTTAAATATGACTAATCAAGACATAAAACTACCCGAAGATTTTTCTACTCAACATTCACATTCCAAAGACAAATTGATAAATAATCGATCAAGCTCTTCAGGACAAAAAATGCATAGTCGAGATCTACACTAACAAAACTTAATTCTGATCACTTACTTATGCTATGGACAAAGTGATAATGGGAATCTCATTTCCATGTTAATACTACAATAGGTTATGTGTCTTTTCCAACTCCTTGCTTTCGTATTCAAATTTTCAATCTAATATTAACAATATTTTCTTTTGTCGTTGATATGCCCAACTATCCCTCATTTGATTTGTCTGTTATAAATAGTTTGCTCATGTCTATTTGTGTGCCTATTTACATGTGAGTGTATATATAATTATGTATATGTATGTACATACATGTCTATGTATATATATATATATATATAATATATATATAAACCTCTACACATGTCTATGCAATTACACATCCATACTATATACATATATGTATGCATTTGCACACATACATACATACATACACACATACATACATACATACATACATGCACATATACACACACACACACACACACACACACGCATATTCAAAACATTGACCTTAAGCACATAACTTTGAATACTAAGCTAAAATTATTAATTTAAAAGACCAAAAAAAAAGATTTTTTTTTTGCTATTCTATATATATCTATATATCATGTATAGATGCATCTATATACATCTATACCATGGATAATATAGATAGATATATAGCCAATATAGATACATACATCTATTATCTATAAATGCACTAAAAATGTATATGTATGTATATATATGTGCATACACATTTATATATATGTATATGTATATGCATATATATGTTTCTATATATATACTTCTTTATATATATGTATGTCATTGCATGCATACATACACATACAAAACTATAAATACAAGTGATCGTGACCAACATCCTACATTAAAAAAGAAAAATTGAAAATGATCAATCATGCTCTAGAATTATAATTCAATAATTTTTCTTTACATTTAAACATCACTAGTGTTTACATTTAAAGCAGTTATCAAAATAAGGACAAAGCAAATTCTATGAGTCTACAATTAGCAAGGTCAATCTTACAAGTTTAAAGATGCTTCCACGTGTTAGGTAATTTTTTATGATGCACAGAAATTAGCCCTACATAACAAATTCAATTTATAGAGAATTAAATGATAGTTATGAAATTTTAACATTTTTCCAAATTGAAGGTGTATATTTAGTCAATAGACTACATATAGTGTGATATTTGAGCTTGAAACAAGTCTCACACCTACAAACCACAATTGAGTCATTGAAAAAAAAGTTTCAATTGTCATTTAATGGTACACCAGTTGTCGTTTAACAATAAAAACCTCCAAAATATCAAGTAAAACCCTCCAAAATATCACTTATCACATAAAACCCAAATAAATATTGATTTGGTGATTGGACGAGAACATTTTATTTTCATTTGCAATGTATTTTGGTCAATTTGATGGAAATTTTATTTTTCCCTTTGCATTTGTTTATTTTTTAAATATGTATGCAAATATTTAATAATCAGATAATACTTAATTTCTTTAAGGAAAAAAATCTAGATTTGTCTAAGTTTATTTAATTCTATTATCTACCATTTGTTACAAAGTATTTAATCCAGCCACATGCAACTAGAATGTGTAATGCATCCATGCATAAACATACACTCTCTAAGATATTAATATACATATATTTTTCTATTGGCTTATGTTATGGACAAAGTTATAATGAGCATAACATTCAAATTTTGAATCAAATATTGACAATATTTTCTTTTGTCATTGATATGACTGACTACCCCTCATTTGATTTCTCTATTGTAACCCTATGCTCTTGTGTATTTCTATGTACATATGTAAGTATGAGTGTATATATAAGTATGTATATATATGTATATATAAACCTTTACACATGTCTATGCAATTACACATCCATACTATATATATGTATGCATTTATATGCATACATGTACACACACACACACACACACACACACACACACACACACACACACACACACACACACACATATATAGTATATATACATACACATATTCAAAAAAAAATCTTTAAGCACATAACTTTAAATATTAAACTAAAATTATTAATTTAAAAAACCAAAAAAAAAATAATAATAACGGGGAGAAACTTGGTTATTCTTTATATATCTAGATATATGAAGAATATATGCATGTATATACATCTGTACTATGGATACTATAGATAGATATAAAATGCATATAGATACACATCTACAATCGATAAATTATTTGTACATGTCTATATATGTATATATGTGTGTACACATTTATATATATCTATATGTATATGCATGTATATGTTTTTATATATACTCTTCCTTATATATATGTATGCCATTACATACATACATACACATACAAAACCATGAATACAAGCGCTCATGATCAACATCACACATTAAAAAGTGACATCACTTACACATTTTTACGCATCTTAGATTGTGGCATAGCAATCAAAATGATCACAATGTTTGAAGACCATGAATTGTTTGTCATCTACATGCTTAAATATAAGTAATTAAGACATAAAACTCTACAAAATGAAAAACATATAGCCTAAATCTACACAAGCAAAATTTATATCTGCCAATTTGGTTATGTTATGATAAAATTCATAATGAGCATCTCATTCATGTTGCCATACTGCATTACATTATGTAATATTTTCTATTGCCACTAATATTCCAAATTATCTACCATGTAGTTTATCTATTCTAACCTATTTGTTTAAAATCCATAAATGTCTTCTCTTTATAACATGCAAAGATTTAACTATGTATATATCTATGTATCTGATGAAGTGTACTCCCCTTAAAATATAAAACTCACAAAAATAATAGATAATGTCACAAACAAAATGCAAGAAGGAAAGCAAACATTTTCTATTATCACTAAAATGAAAATGAAATTACAGCATTATATTTTCCATCACATGGGATTTTTGATTACATAAATCTATAAATATGAAAATTAGAGCCACCATCTACACTACTCTTGTCTCCTTCTATAGCCCCCCTTTCACATCCTTTATTTAGAAGGTGTAACCACCCTAGAATCTTCTGCAAAGTGTAACTTCCTCGAGAAGATATTTTGAAATTTTATTAATTTTGGTAGTACAACTTCACAGGGTTATAAATTTTGATCTAACTTTTAGATTTTCTATTATAATACATTTTCAAAAAGATCTTGAGAAATATTCCATCAAAGAGTGGGGCCTAAAGGCCAACTACTTTCACTTTCCACTAGTTTTCAAGCCTATCTGGAGCCTCTAAGTGCCTCAAAATTGACTTTGAAGGTCTTACTAGGATTTTTGAAATTTGAAATTTTAATATCTCTCAAATGACAAATGGTCTTGAAGTGATTTCTTCATCATTGATTTCAAATTACCATTTTGGAGGTCTGTGTAAGATTTCGTGTCCAACCATGCATAAATGCAAACTTACTAAAATAGTGACCTTGCCAAATTTAGCCCTTATTGAAAAGAAACAACATTTTGTTTTTGGGTGATGCAAGATTGCTCTTACACCTTGGATGCTCCTACATCAGTATCTATGGATGTATATATATGTTTTTATATGTATGTATGTACATATGTATTTACATACATATCCATGTATATACGTGCATATATTCATAAATGTCTCAAGAATATATAAACATGTACCTATGTACGTAAGTATGTATGTTTGGATGTATATATGAGTGTATATATATGGACATACATATATGTGTAAACATATAAATTGTTATAGATATGTATTCCATTATACATACATACAATACACATATAACTATGCATATATACAAATAAACACACAAAAATATACATATTCTACCAGTTCACTAATCATTATAAATTTCACACCATGATTTGTAATGATATCTTTGTGTTTCAACCTCTTGGGGAAAGGACCTAGACTTGATAAGTCCACTATCTATCACTTTCATTTCAGGGCCACATCACCAAGGATCATGCCACATCAACATGGTTTTTTTCAACATGTCCAAAAGGCCAAAAACAAAAGTGTGACCAATACTTCTACATTCACATCTAGATAGTTGAGCGTTGATGTGGCATCACATGATTGGTTTATTTTTACATCAAAGGAATAAATTTTCTTGAATTATGGATACTAAAGTCACAACTATTGTGCATTATATAAACAATTACTATAGCAACTATTGAAACATGCTCAAGTATTTCATTCTCCCCTTTTGCAAATATCAAAACCCAACATTCTTCTCCCTGGCAGGGACTCTAGCTCCTTTAGAGCTCTTGTTATGTAATATTATTGTAATTATTTTTCACTAGTGCTTTTAAACAAATTAAAATTTTCATTCTTTTTCTATTCCTAAAAAATTAGGCTTTCTAAAGTAAGGATGTTATTTTTTAATTAATTTTTTTTAAATTAATTATTAGGAATTTCATTTATTATTATATCTTACTTTATATGATTATTGATTGTAAATTTTCATTTGCTACTATAAAATTTAATTAATATATAGAAAAGTAACTATTATTACAATTTTGACGACTGATCATACATTTTGGTAGGATAGTGGTGTATGGTTTCATGGGTGACATACAATTCATTAATGAAATGTGTTAGTCTCAAGGTGCCTTAATGAATTTTTTTGTAAAGCTAGTAAACTCTCATCAATCTAAATTATGGTAAGTTGTGCTCTCCAAGCATGTTGTTTCCTTTTTAATCCCACAAATCTCCATTTTTTTGCATTTCCATTTTCTCTTTCCTTTGGTGTTTCTCTGCGGGTTTCTTCTCTACTCTCTCCTTATCCAGTGTTTTTTGGTTTCTTATAGTGAATTTCATGGAGTTGGAGCTACTTAACAAAAAAGTTATCATCCCAATCCCTAAATGGAAATACCCAAAGATGGGTGCCTTTACATTTGATATGTTGAAGAATTATTATAAGGTTGATTTTACTTGGGTGGAGGTGGCAATAAGGGTCATTGTTGGTGAACAAAATTTCTAGGGGCATCTATGATTGCTCTCTACTTTCCAAGTAACTTCTGTTTTCCTTTCAAATGTTATGGATCTTTTACAAAATTATGGTATGGTTACATAGTTGGTGATTGATTATGTGCACAATAGATACTTTGGGTCATTCCCTAAACAATGTCATCCAAGAGTATGATTTACACAATGGGAAGGATCTAGATGGTGGTCTTTTCAACCAAACATATTTCAAGAAATATTTAGGATACCGTTGTGTGTATATAGCATTAAAATGGCCCTTGTGTTGGTAGTGGTTTTCATTGGTGTCAACACTTGGTGAATTGTTTTTGGTTGTCATTGATGTCAACACTTGAGAAGTACGGGAGATTGTTGGGAATGTTTGTTATTAATGTCAACACTTTGGTCATCATTTGTGTCAACACTTGAGGAGAATTTTGTTGCGATGTTTGTATATTTGGAATTCATTGTTATTGTTGATAAAATTTAATTTGGGTTTTTGTTGATGTATGTTGGTGTTGTTGAAGTCCATGATTTGATGTCATGCCTTGTTTGGTGATAAGTAAAGTTGTATAGTGTATTATTATTTTCAGTAGGCTTCATTTCATAAATATGTATTAATATGAGTATTAAAAGAATTAAGATGAGGATTAGAAGTGATGTTGATGGTGGAGAGATGTTTTTAATGGTCTACAATATGTTGTGTGTTCTCTCTTGTTATTCTTGATGAAATCTATTTTGATGAAATAAATTTCTGGCATCTACAAGTTGTTGAATGGTTTTTCTTTAAGAAGTTGTGTGGAAGACTATTTGGGAAAATGCTATGCATTCCTCTGCTATTGAATATATTTGTTTTCACTTTGAGATTTAGTGTTTTGTTTTGTGGATGTTGCACTCCTATCCTTTTAGTTCACCAGTGTTGACAAGGACATTTCTGTAATTTTCAAAAGGTTGGCATTTTTGTTTGTTTGGATTAGTCTAGAAAATGCTCCACATTTTTCCATATTGATGTCTCTACTCCTATAGCCTATTGATTTTTTTTTCAATGTTTATGTGGTGTTTGAGTTCCAATTTCATGTGTTGAAGTGGTCTACAAGATGTGTTGTTATTCCTAAGTGTCATGTTTGTTTATTCTATGTTTTTGAGTTAAAGTGTTTTGTGTCATGTTTTTTCTATGGTGATTTTTGGTTGCATGATAGTGTAAAATAAGTGTCTATACTTGTTGTTGGATTCTCAAGGAACATCCTTATGTGATCTGCAAGTTGTTAGTTTATCTCTTTGGTTCTACATTGTGTTTGAGTTGGCATCTTGGGTAATTTATGGATATTTGGTCAATAGGGCTTGTTGTCTTACTTGCACTATGTGCTTGGGAGTTTGTGTTAGGAATTAAAGTTATGTTAAGTTAGATTTAGGCCTAACCTATCTTTTTAGGGACCTCAATGACTTATATAATTAGAAGTATGTTTTTGTGTCGATTAGTTATGTGCTTCACATTTCATCTACACATTTCCTTCTTGTCGACTTGGGTTGATGTGCACCAATGTCTGAATTATTTTGGATCACATTGCAAGATGTAATAAGATTATTTTTGGTCCTCTCTATCACTCAGATAAGATCACACTATATTTTTTGTGGCCAACTTTATTAAGCTTATTTTTGTTTGACCCAATTGAAGTTGTGAAACATTGTGATGGATATAAATGGGTATGTGTAGAATCATCATGGAAAAAACAAGCCCTTAAGTGTCGATGAAATTCAGAAAAAAACAAAGTTAGGCAACTTGACATAAAAAATTAAATAAGTTATCTATATTATTTCAAAAATATTTAAGAATAGAATCTGTAGCAAATTGAATGTAGTTTCTAAACTACTAGGTTTATTTCTTAAGAAAACCTATTTGGTGAAAATTTTGAAATTTCACTACAGTAGCACTTAAATTTCAGGGAAAACATAAGAAGTAGGTGTTTGTTTGACTACCTAACTACAATAAAATGATAATATTTTTTATAAGATTTTAGATATAAGTAGAGGAACTCATGTCCCGATGTGATGCATATTTTTTTAATTTTTTCCAAGTAAATAATTAATTTTGAATTTTTTATTACAACTTTTTAAAAATATAAAAACTCGTATCTACCACCTTAACTTGGTTAAAAATTCATGATTTTTTTTTTTAATACTATAGTATGTGAAGCATAGAATGTGAGACATGTTCTAGATTCAAAAAATGTGATACCATTTGAAAGCTATAAATGTTTTTCAATCAACCTATCAATTAGGACTTTAGTTGTAATTCAAATAGAAAATGAATAATAATTATTTAATAAATTCAAAGTAAAGAATAATTTATATTGGTGGAAAGTTGAGAATGTCCTTTTAAAACCATTTTCATTTCATCAATTTTGGGTAAAAAAAAAAATCGTTAGCCACAAACCCAACACATACCCATCATATCGCCACTTTTTGGCCCATCATGATCCTACACATACCCAAATGTAAGAAATTTTCAAATGAAAAGTTCATGAAGAAGTTTTCCTATGAAATGAATTAAATATCCAATAAAAGTGTGGAAGAAATATCAAATTTTCCTAAATGCCTCTGTAAATAGAGTGTTGTGTTGATAAATATATTAATTTCCTATAAATATTTTTGTATCCTGCTCCAATATAGTGAATCTAAGTAGGTCGTTATATCTTTCCCTTTAGTTTTTTGCATGAGTTATGTAAGTCACATGTATCTTTTCCTAAGGTTGCGCAGCTTAATTTGCAAGTATTTTGATACTGAACCTTTTTTGTAAGTAGTTAGCTTTTATATTGTGAGATAACTCTCATTGTGGTTTATCTCCCATTTATTTTTCCATAAAAAATCTGGTCTTATCTTGTGGATGTGTGTTATGTGTTTTATCTTTCATTATTGTATCTTTCATTGTTAAGGGTTTTTTTGGTGTTTTTTTAAGAACCAATCTGATCCCACCAAATATCTATGAGCTTTCCAAACTAAATTCTCAAATATTTGAGAGATAGTTGGCCAATGAATGAGAAAAAGTAATAATGCTTCTTCTCCTGCACTTCGGGCTCTGTAAGACTAGGGAGGGTAATCCCACAATGTTTATCTTATGACTTTCCTAAACAATTAACTAGCACATTGTATAACAAAGTAGATGTATTCCCATCAGAAGCTAAGGAGATGAAATCCTTCATCAAATTGGAACTTCCTTAAAAGAATCAAACATCTAAAGCTGAGAATACAAAACAACACAAACCACAATAAAGGTAGATCAATTAAAGATTATTTATGAATGTTGTTCTCAAATTGAATAACTAGAAACTTGGAAAATGCATATAAGACTTAAGATCAGTGCAATATCTATGGGCTAGGAGTCAAAGCATATTGAACTGCAATGTAAATATAATCTTAAACATCCATGGTCTATGTGAGATTGATTTTCAATTCAAAAATTACTAATTAGATTATACGAGTACTTATCAGATCCAATTAACCTGTATATGAATTTATGATTTAATCAAAGCATTTTATGTGGCCCTTTGAACTAGAGCTAAAATCAAAACATACATCAAAGTGTAATGAAAATGAAGATTAATGAAATGATACTTGATCATAGTTTTCATTAATAATTTAAATACAAAGTGAAATTGGAGAGTTGATAGACTCCAAAGATTTGTATTATCATTTTGATATGCTTAAGAACCATACAAATGACAAAATTTACTAACTAGACTCAAAGCTTAAGATAAATAATTCAAAATTGTTCTCTCTATATTCATAATTTATGTAATTTAGATCCAAAATTCAACAAGGGACCGACATTAATGGCCTTGAATTCCCTTTTATAAGAACAAGGGAGAAAAAAAAAGCTTCAGGCCACAAGTACACTTGTCATATTTTCATTTGACTGCCATGACAAAAATTCCCTTTATAGTTATATTTATACTTCAATTGCATGGAAAATGTATGAGACAAAAATATTTCCATTTGCTGAAGAAGATACACCCACCTTCCAAAAGGCACCTTCTTGTATTATAAGAACTTTATAACTTCTTTTCCAACCCAAAATTAGCCACGTCCATGCCAAGTTGACAGAGAAAAGCATAAAAGAAATAGAAAGTAAGTGACTAATTCATCCAGATCATCACTTGTGTCATCAAATTTTCTGATAAGAGGAGAACAATATTTTGCAATATCTCAACCAAAGCCCAATATGTACTATTTCTAGGCTATTTATTGTTCTTCTTCTATCCATTACTCACTAGATTCCTTATCATTAATGTACAAAAAATTATTCAATAAACTTCTCCAACCATGAATTATATTCTTCATTAGTGGGCCACTATGTACTCAACAAAATTTTCACCTTCTCCTTGCATTGTGTGTACATAGCATCAATCAATGCTCTAGCCTCCCTGACAAATACTTCCATCTTCATTTCAACTCCAACCATATTTTTGATATGGGAATTCAACATGGAGTAACCACTTTCACTCAACATACCTTTAGCCTAGGGAAACCATTCTTCCAATTCATGTTTCCACTTGAAAAATTCCATCAAATCTCCCTTGGCATCAAATATTTTTGTCATGCCATTCACTTCCATATCCTTGAACATTTTCAATTTGTTGCCAAGTTTCATTCCTAGCTTCCCATCGAAGGTTGTGATCTCAGCGATCAAATCAATGGTCTTCAATATTTTAGGAATGTGAGTAGGGACCTCTAGATATTCATTATATTTATACATTATTTCCTTTAGGTTTCCCGCTCTAGTGCTCCAATGACTCCATTCATCTTGGAAAGCCTTTTGAACTTGCAAATATTTGATGTTGGCATCATGAATACTCTTATAAGTTTCCCATACATCATCAACTTTGTTGACCAATTTGGTCACTCTATGTTTCAACAAATTTTCAAAAATATCATTGACCACTTTGGTGGTTTCCAGTTTCACCTTCTTTGTGTGGTCCTTTTCTACTTTCAGGGCTTGATTCAAATCTTGAATTATGAGGGATAAAGTTTCCCTATCTTGACTGGACAAATTTGAAGTAGAACTAGTTGGGGATGGAAAACCTTTTTGTGTAGTAGCCAATAATTTTTTATGGTCATCCATTAGATTATTGTATCTGTCCAGCAACTTCTAGTAGTCAGCCTCTATGATCTGAGTAGTATCCACAGTAAACATTGCAATGTGCATTGTCAGTTGTGTAGCTATAGTAGTTGTCATCTATGTTGCTCTCTTGACAATCACTACTCCAATTTCCTTCTCTACAGATTGTATGACATTAGTTTTTCCTGTGTTAGGATCCATAGACCAAACAACCAATATATGCAATTGGGGACTGAAACCTTAACCAAATATTTTATTGTCAAAAGCTTCCTCAGAAAAAGAAGCATCAAGGTCCTTTCCAATTGTATCTAATGAAATGGTAGTTGAAATGTCACAATCATGCAGAAAAAGTGCACCACTTCCTTTCACTAGTTTCCTTGCCTCTTCTAATGACATTAACTATTTCTTGTTTCATTTTGTCTTCCTCTTTCTCAACTTCTTCTTGCAAATAAGGGTCAACTTTCTCCCTTGCTTCTTCATTCCTTCTTCTGATGTCAACACTTTTAACATGGATAAAAAATTCCCTAAATTCATTAGACTTGATAAAGGCATCATCACTCATAAACTTAGAACAAGCTTGTATCCTAATATCATCATCCTCAGCCTCATCATATAGCCATTTCACAACCCTAAAAGATGGAACCACAATGTTTAATGCATCATTTCTCTCTTCAGGGAAATCCTAATCCATTTCCTGCTCCACTAGATCATGTTCACTAGATGCCTTTAGGAGTTGAGCCTCTCCCATTTTCTAACTTTTTAAGTAATCCACTAGTGGGGCTACAACAAGCTATACACTAGTCCTACTTGATCTTACATTGATGCTAGGGGCAAAAGATTGATTCAGTTGACTCCTTGTCTGAGCATTATGTTTTTCTTTAGCAACCTTAGCCTCAATCTCTACTTTCTTCACCTTTTCAAAGAAACTCCTATCATTGAAATCACCAAGCATCAATTTTTCCTTATCCTTACTTATCCTATCCTCTATTGCACATATCCTTCTCCATGCATCCTTTCTTGCATTGAATTCCTCATTGGTGGATAAATTCTTGATTACATCTTGAAAATAGAACTAATGAGCTATTGTTCCCAATGACCTATACCTTTGAGATGACCCATTCAGGATCACTAATCCTATGGACATCTTGGTCCAACCTGTAATTATTTAGAAGAGAACCAAACCTCTCAATTCCCTCCTTTGAAGTGCAACTAAAGTATACAAACTCTACATTGGGATTCACAAGAGAAGCTTTCTTTAGACCTCTAAAATGCTCTTTATCCATGGCATCCATTTTCCACATTACTTCAATAAAACCTTCTCTCTAACACATAAATGGGAAATTTGTGAGGTGGCACCACGGTTCCATATATCCTAATTGTGGTGTAATTGGTATGCAGATACTAATCTCCCCAATTGAATTGGTGTTTGGCATCCCGTTCAAGTTCTAGAGGCCTTATCATCTCCATGACATGTTGTGAAATCCTTTGGACAAGTTTCAAACCAAGCTTCTCAAGAACTAAGAACTTGAAAATATTACAAAACATGTTATAATCAGAATGTGGATAATCCACATCCTAGATATGTTTGCACATCTACACTCAAAATTCATTGTCATTGTCATCAAAATATCTAAATTTTATATAGTTTCTCATCAACTTCCTACTCTTCCATAGTAATAAATGCATCAATAAAGAATAATTCCTATAGGAAAATAGACGAGTGGCATCCTTAAACTTTACCATGTCCTCATGCAAGTGTTCAACAATGTAAGTGGCATAATCTAAAGCCCTGTTCTGATATTTGTGTTGAATATCAATTGCCAAAGTCATCAAGGAAATGTCCATCTTAATATCATACTCTTTATGCAAAAATTGATAGAAAGTATAATAAGTATTCTAGAAAT
Source organism: Sequoia sempervirens (assembly GCA_007258455.2). Lineage (NCBI taxonomy): Eukaryota > Viridiplantae > Streptophyta > Pinopsida > Cupressales > Cupressaceae > Sequoia > Sequoia sempervirens. The sequence goes on from VDFB02049217.1 coordinate 147,737,469, forward strand.
AGTCTTCAAATTCAACACAATCAAAAGGTTCCACCTTAGAAGCAACAAAAAGCACACCATTCATCTTCAATTCATGCCTCCCGTGAATAGGCAACACACCCTTTTTGTACCAAACTTTATTCTTCTCGTATTCATTATATAATTTATAGAAATTAATGGGTTCGAAGGTAGATGGATTCAACTAGAACGCCTCAATTATCTAACTTCCAAAAATATTCAACCTGAGAAAATGGTCAAGAAACATTTTAATTGTTTTTTCATTTCCATCATAACATTTAACAAATGGTAACATCAATTCTACGTCCATGAATACATTCAAGTACACTAATTTTCCTATGTCACATGCCCATATGTTACAACAAGGGTGGTTGGGTCCTCTCCATTTGAAATAATAGTACAATAGGTCCCAACCACTTTGTGGCACCACAATATCACAAATTCCAAAAGCAACGTCATCAAAATGAGGAGTCAAAATATCCTCACCAGTCTTTCTCTTCCCTACTTTCTTCTTGATTTCTTACTCTGGGTCCTGAGGGGGGTCTTCCATAAACCTAGGAAAATCTTTATTAAAAGTCCTCTTCCTTTTATGTGTACTTGTTTCATCATATTGAGCTTGGTTGTAATGAGGTTTAGGTTTTCTGACATGTTTCTAAGTAGGTTTTCTATAGTTTTTGGCTCTAGACCCACTAAGTTGACTCATTGTTACCTGGCAATGAAATTAGGGTTTTCATGATACTGACAAGTCACCTTAAGTAGCTTTAAACTACAAGGTTTGCAATGAAACCAACAATTCTATCTATCTTACCCCAAAAACTTGTAAACAACAGTTTCAATTTACCTCTAGTAAACAAAATTATTGCATTCAAACACAACAAACCCCACCACTTATAAAATTTCCAAACCACCCAATAAACAAAATAACTTAGGAGCTAGAAGATTGACTTACCTTAGAGCGAACTGGTTGCTATAATTTAGACTTGGCTATATGTGGTGTTTTGATGTTATTGCTTCTCAACTCAACAAATTCCTATGCTTTTACCAACTGAAATTACTCAAAGAGGATGCCAAACAATCTCTTTAATATCCCAACATTGAAGTGCCTTCACCATTAATGGTTGATGGGTTGTTCATGCGAGTGAACTGATGGATAGTCATTCTGGTTTGAATCCTAGTTGTTGATCCTGTGGTTTTAAAACATAATCAACAATCCCCTTTTACCATCGACCATGCTTTTAATAAAAAATCTTTAAAGTATCAAATGGATCCTGAGAACATGGCATGTAACCTTCCACTAACACATGATAGAGCATGGGCCCTTTTCGCTCATAGAAGAAGAGTGAGAAAAATTCTTAGAATTTTTGGTGATGGGCTCCTCCTAGAGATGCATTTGAGCAACCCAAACCATCACATATCATAGAAGTGAAAACAAATTTTGAGACATCTTCGGTGATGGGCGAAGGAAGAGATGATATATGAACCCAACACGTGGCTACCATACTACTCATTCTCTCCTTCCATCGCTCGTCATTGAAGTTAGAAATTTTTTTGAAACATTTCATCGATGGGGTGATATAACATACCACCATGCCCATTGATCATCACAAAAATGAGGTTGAGGGTTTAAAATACTTTGGCGATGAGTGATATAAATGGAAAGTGTAACTCATCGCTCATTGCAGAAAAGAACCTGCTAGGGAAAATAACTTCAGCGATGAATGTCTATTTAAGTGAATAAAAAACCCACATGCAAATATGATGTCTTTAAGGAGGGGACATGACTAGGCCAGTGAGATTCAACCCCTAGGGAAAAAAACATAACACCACCATCATTCATCATGAAATATTTTCTACCCAACTATGAGTAATATCAAAATGATGAGGTGAACAAGGGTAACCGATGAACTTAAAACAAGGCCAGTGTAAACATGACTCAAAAGGCATAAGTTGTGACTTAGATGACTAGTAACTAGGTAAGATAGGTCAACGAAGAATTAAAACCTTAAAACCCGCAAGAGATCCTTTAGAACTAAAACCCTAACCCCAACTCTTGACATGGATGCAACAAACCATTACAAGGCACATAACCAACTTAAATTTTCCAATATTTTAGGAGCTCTATCAGTGGCTCTAGCTTGGAGATGCATACCCTTGGTGGGTATGGTGAGAAATAGATCTCATGGTGAAGCAGACCATCATAGAGGAACCCAAAAACCCAGGAACTTTCCCAAACAAGGAAATCAGATGCAGCAAAAAGAAAACACACCAAACCTATGTACAATATTTACAAAGATATACAATGTACATGGAAGAAAAAACTATTTCATGAGAAATAGGACTTCAAGAACTTTCCATGCATTGGTATTTTAGAAGCTCACATGTCAAGGACTGCAAAAAGTATGAATTAGGTCCTCATGTGTGTCTGCAATCAGATATGGCCCAAGCCACAAAGGATCAAACATTCCATGTTTCCATTTGTCTTCCATCCTTGCATTCCACATTAAGACCATGCATCTAAATTTGAACTTCCTTTCAATGACCTTGTTATCATGCAAGTGTTTAACTTGAAGTTGCAGCCTCTCATTTCTTTTATGAGCTTCTCTTATAGTTTCATCAAGCTCAATTAACTCATCCATCTTGTGCTACATCACATCACAAATTTCAGTATCATATTCTTGGAAAAAAATTTACATCTTTATCAAGTTATTAGAAGGTATACTTTCTTCCACCCCATATACTAAATTAAAAGGTTATTCCCCAATGATCATTTTAAATGTAGTCTTGTCTGCCCATAGTGAAAGTTGTAGTTTTGATTCCCATGCCTTCTTATTTTTCTCAATTACCTATTTGATGATCTTCATAAAACTCTTGTTACAGGATTCTGCTTGTCTTTTCCCTTGAGGGTGATAGGGAGATGAAGAAGAAATACATATACCATGTTGATTGTAAAAATCAATAAATTCTTCAAACCTAAAACACATGGAATTGTCAGAAATGATTCTCTCTAGGACTCTGAATCTACTTAATATGTTACTCATTAAGAAATCAATTACTATTTCTTGTTGTTTTTCTAGTGGGAATGGCTTCTACCCACTTTGTGAAGTAATTTGTTGTAACAAGGATCCAAGAGTGACCCCCACTTGACTTTTTTGACATTTCTCCAATAAAATTGATGCCCCATTGTTGAAAAGGGGCCTAGGATGAAACTATCCTAAGAGGAAAATTACAAGAAAATTTTATCTTACCAGTAAATATTTGGCAAGAATCACACTTATTAACAAACCTATGGGAATCTTTGAATACCGTACGCCACTAGAACTCTACTCTCAGTATTTTTTGAGTGGTTTTCTTGGCCATGTAGTGATCTCCACATGCTCCCTTATGCATTTCAATCAAGAGGTCTTCTTCCCGATCCCCATCTGTACATCTAAGTAACACACCCTTTGGGCTTCTCCACCAAAGTTCACCATCAATAATGACATACTTGATAGCCTGCGATTTGAGAGTTCTTTCATTCTTAGGAATGCCTTAAGGGAATTGAATAGTTTGTAGGTATTCTACAATCCTTCTATACCATCCAAAGGTATGCATGTCACAAATGGGTGCAACATTTTCATGTCCAACTTGATTAATTTGATTGGCTTCCAAGTTGGTCTCATCCATCAACTTGGCTAGACCTTGACCTCTTACCAACTTTGTAATTTGGATGTCAATGTTGAACTCTTGGATCCTATTGAACCACCTACATCTCTGACCCATGGTCTCATATTGGGTAAAGATATCTTTAACTACTACACTTGGAACATAAGCTACAACAGTTGCTCCAATGAGATGAGGCCTAATATTCTTAACAACATTCACGAGGGAATATGCTTTCCTTTTTGTGGCACCATATTTGAACTCAACAGCTTGTAGGGGCTTGCTAAAGAAAGCAACTGGCTGCTCAAAGCCTCCATCATTCTTTTGTAATAATACCCTTGCTACAATATGAAATGAATCAAAATTAAATAATTTGAATGGCTTTGAATAATTAGGATATTTGAGGACATAAGCTTCCTTGATGGCATCCTTTATGGCCTAAAAATCCTTAGTAGGTTCTTTTTTCCATGATACCTTCTATCCTTTCTTCATCATTTTAGAACTAGGACTAACAATTTCAGCAAAATTGGTAAAAAATATTCTTAAAAAGTTAATTTTTCCAAAGAAATATTGGATTCCCTTGACATCTCTAGGTTGTGAAATCCTATCTATAGCTGCTACTCATTCAGGATCAATCCTCATCCTCTTCCTTCTTGTTGTGAGCAGTCAGGTCATCCTAATACATAGCAAGGAAGAGATCGATAAAATCTGCAAAGGCCACATCCATAACTCTTTGAAATGTTGCACCAACATTGATTAGGCCAAATGGCATTCTCACGTACACATATGTTCCCCAAGGCATGGTGAATGCAGTATTGTACTATTCAGATTCTCTCACTGTGACCTAATTATAACCTGAGAACCCATCCATCATTGAAAGTAATTCACGCCCTATGACTTTTTGCAACAAGGCCTCCATATTAGGCAGAGGATAATTATCCTTCAAGGATGCCACATTAAGATTCCTAAAACTTACACATAGTTTGAGATCACCATTTTTTTTTTCTAATAGGAACTAAATTTGAAACCCATGAGGAATGCCTAATTGTCTTGATAATCCCCACATCTCTTAACTTTGTAAGTTCTTGCATCTTTTTTCTGCAAAGTGGGATTTATTGGCCTCTATTTTTTCTTGAAACATTTTACATCAGGTTTCAAAGGGATTTTGTGCTAGAACATATCTTCCTTGTAAGTGTTTAGATCATCATACAACCAAGCAAACACATGTCTATACTTCCTTAATATGGAAATTAACATGGTCCTAACATGGTGTTTCATCTTCATGCCTATGTACACCTCTTTGGGAAAATTCTCTGTCCCAAGATTTATCTCTTCCAAATCTTCCTTATGGGAAGATGCTTGTTTAACATTTGATTTATCAAGGCCATCAAAGACCTTCTCTAATGTGACCAGTCCTTTCAAAATCTTATTGGTTTTTAATTGAATTACCTCATTCCCAAATAATATTTCTTTTCCATCAACCTCAACCACTAATGAGCCAAAATCAATTTATTGGCTTTCATATTGATAAATGCAGTGCAAAAATCTTAGAATATCATTGTCATCATAAAAAACTTGCCAATTGTAAATGTTATCAAGCACTATCGGCCAAGTTTGTACCTCTATTTTGGGGATTCAATCAAAAGTAGCATCATCCAATCTAACAACAATATTAGCTAGCAAATATGCCCTGGCATTCAATCCTCTTTCGATCCAATCTATATTAAAAGCATCAAAGAGCTCAATTATATGCCAAACTGCATTCCTATATTAATTAAGCCTTTTATCTTTAGCAACAAATTTAGATATAACTTGAGAAACTATCAGTTCAGAATCTCCTAATACTTTCAACATCTTAATGCCATGCTTTGAAGCTAATTTCAAACCAAGCAAGAGAGACTTATATTCGGCCACATTATTTGTACAAAAAAAATTTAATGAGTAGTTGAAGATTTTACCTTGTGGGGAGATGAAAATAACCCTTGCACCCGAGCCCTCCTTGGAACATGCTCCATCAAAGAACATGGCCCAAAGAGAATCTTCTTGTGGCACCTCTAGGACCTCTCTATCAATTGGTGTAGGCTACACCTTTTCTTCTTGTTTCAATTCCTCAACATGAAAAGTGTCTAAGCCAATATCTACAAAGTTGATTATCATTGGTTCTTCTGGGTCCTCTACATATTCAATCATGTGGTGAACCCTTGGTTCTGTAGCAATCATAACATCATTTTGGTCAATTAAGAAAGTGGCAAAGACAAGTCACACTGTATACTTCCACCCATGGATGCACTCTAGTTTCTTGACAATAACGTCCCATAATTTGGTGGAATATCCACCACTGTGATACTCATGAACAACTTCTTTTCAGGGAAATTTTCCAACTTATATGGAACTCTATTAATCATTCCTAAAACAAGCACCTCTCTTGATTCCATAACATAAGACTTCCCATAAGTACTATCAGCCTTCAAGCCCATTTCTTCCATTATCTTTACTGGAATTACATTGTTTGAGGCCCCTAAATCTATCATACAATTCCTAAGTAGCTTCCCATCAATAATCAAGCTTAGAAAAAATGGATTGACTTGACTTGGGTTTGCAGTAACTGTAGTTCCCAAATATATTCCAAGATTTTCATTAATCACTACTTCCACCTTGGCATTGCTCTCTTTACTTTTTCTTGACTTGGGTTGATCAATCACCCCCTTATATATTCCACTCATAGCAACACTATTGATGAGAGAAACTATCTTATCCTTATTCTCATCAATTCTCATAATTTCTAACAATGGGACAGTGACGTTAACTTGAGACAATACTTGGAACATATCTATAGGAGAATAATTTGGCAACTTTGGGAGTATCAATTCCTTAGGAATTACCTTGCCACCTTGTCTTTCAGCCTTTTCAACACTGGGCTTCATATCTTTGGCCTTTATACCCTGATGAATAGCTTCACCATTAACCTTAGCCTTACTTCCCTTCTTAGCCCAAATTCTCATTTCCTTACCTTCCTTAGGTTTTGTCTCCTTTTTATTATTTTCTATCTTAGTTCCTTTATTTTTTGCATTGTTCTCCTTCATAAACATGCTACCAGGGCTACCCTAATTACCAACTACAATTTGTATAGTCATAAAATTTCACCCCTCGCAATTTCACATACATTCTTGTGTCTACTTTAGTGTCCACTCCCTTAGCATCTTGTGTAGGCTCATTTCAGCCCCTGCATCAGCCTTTTTCCCTCTCAGGATGCTCAAAGACTCGCTTTTCAACAACTACCCTCATTTGTCCACTTTGCATCAAACCTGGTCCTTTTCTCATTTGTGTTGTTTTGTAGTGTGATGTTTCTAGACACTAGTGTGCAACACAAATTTCTACATGCTACGCTAGCATCTTGCAAGGTTTCAACATTCAAACAATCATTTTCATGCATGTTTGCCACTTGTCACCTCCTTTGGCCAGTGGTAATAGCTCGAGATACGTTGTAATGACTAAAGAAGCTTCTTTTCCCTCATTAAATGCTATTCTTGTAATTCATTTGTCTCTCTAACCTCTAGCTCCATTCTTCCGAGTTCTTCTAATTTCTCTCTAGCTTTGGCTCTAGTTTTCCACTCTCCAACTCTTGTTTGCACAACTTCATATAGCTTACTACACCAATATTCTTACATTCTTTCAAGCTCTCTTGCAACATTCTCAAACTCTCTTAGCAACACACTCTTTGTATCCCTCTTGGATCCTGCATCTATCTCCCTTGCCTTATGCTTATGAGCATCCTAGGATTCCATATCCCTTGTATATTTCATTCTTACTTCATGCTATGGGTTCTCCTCCTCAAGCAAGGATTGCTTTTATCACCTCTTTTGTGATACAGGTTCTCATCCTTGAGATGGGATTGCTTTTATCACTCATACTTGGTGGTACAAGTTCTACTCCTTAGCAAGTTTTTCTTTCATGACACACTTTGTTCATTTCTCTCTTTCTCTTTCTATCTAGCTATCCATGGAGGTGGGAAAACCAAAATAGGGGTTTCACTGAGGCAAACCCCTATACAACCCCAACACTCTCTCTAGATATTATGCATGCAAGTATTGAAAAAATTCACATGCTAGAGGCTTCATTACTTGGGTAGTTGTAATCAATTTCTTTCTTCTTGTCTTTATCATTTCTACTTCACTTTATTCTAAAACTATTATATTTTGTTGGTTTCTCACGTTCCAAGACTTCTCAAGAATTAGAGTAGAAGTAGTCATTTAGTCATTTTTTTATGATAAACCTGATTTCTAGCTCGTTTAAGATGCTAGTGTGCCTCTTGGATGCCAACACACCACTATGCTGTCCTTATTATGAGTTGTTGTCCTTTGGCCAAGAGATTTTTAGTTTGTCAAAAAAACCTTTGTGACTTGCTCTTTCTGATTTTTTAACTCTTGTCATTGTTACTTGAGGTAGTTTATGGTAGTTCACCCCATGAGGCTCTATGAATGAAGAGAACTCATGAGCAACAAATCCCCCTTCTCTACATTTTGGTAAACCTCATGTGAATAAAAAAACTAGGAATTTATTTACCCCTACTTGGTGGGGTAATAACTTTTGACTCGGTGCTCATAATTTAGAACCATTTGCACCATTGGAAAGGTCTCCAAGAGGACCAATCCAGTCCATAAAATAATTTTCCTTCGGCAGCTAAATGTTAGGGACTGATGCAATTTCCAACCTCAAATTCCACTCCGAAGACCTCTAAAAATGCAAATTAATAGAACCTAGAAAATATCAAAAAAATCATAATGAATTTAATATCTTCTTTTATTAGTTCAATATCTAATTTTGTTAAAAAATTTAATTATATTCCATTTCATGCATGTGATGGTGACTTGGCCTTACCTATGTCATTGGATATGTTTGATCCTTCTCATGAAATTCCTTTGACTTTAGAGGATATTTTGTTGCAATAAGATGAAATCATTGATACCTTTCTTAATGTTACTCTACCTTCTCTCCATTATGCACTCTCTTCTAGAGATGATGCATTGGTGAATGGCGAGTCTTATATTTGTTTTGATGGAATCTCTTTTAGAGATGATGCATTAGTGAATGGTGAATCTCCTTCCATATTTGATTCTATTTGGATCAATGTTGAGAATATGTCTTCAAATTATTCTACTAGTTGTGATGAATCTATAAATGTTATCTATGTCTATGTTGCCCCTCAAAGGCCTAAGAGACTGATCATTTATGTGACTCCAACTAGTCCTTCTCCTAAAAGGATTTTTTCTGTTAATGGTGTTCCATTTGATATTCAATCTTATAATCCTTCTAAGGCTCTCTCTTATAGAGTGGTAGCCCATACTTATGTGAATAGAATGAATAAACAACCAAGTCTTCCTTCAGCACCTGGTGATTACAATCTTGTCGAGCAACTCAATGTTACTCTGGCTAAGATCTCACTTTGGGACTTGCTTTAGTCTACTTCGGTTTATCAAGGTATGCTTTAGGAAAACTTGCAAAAGATCCTATTGCCTTCTTCTACTAGGCCAATGGATGCTAATGCATTGATAGCTCATATTTGTGCAGATTAATCGAATATCATGTTCTATCCACATGAACTCCCACCTCTGAAAGTACAAAAGAAAGAAAATCCTCTAATGATTATAGTTAATATTAATAATATCAGCATTAAACGTACTCTTGTTGATGCTGATTCGGTGCTCAATGTATGTACTATTGGTCTATTGGGTATGTATAGGATCATCATGGAAAAAATAGGCCCTTAAGTGGCAAAAAATTCAAAAAAATTAGAGTTAGGAAACTTGACGTAAAAATTAGAATAAGTTATCTATATTATTTCAAAAATATGTAAGAATATAATCTATAGAAAATTGAATGTAGTTTCTAAACTACTAGGTTTATTTAAAAAAAATCTATTTGGTGAAAATTAGAAATTTCAATGAAGTAGTACTTAAATTTCAAGTAAAAAATAAGTAGGTGTCTATCTGTCCAATTCACCCTAACCACAATAAAATGATATTATTTTTATAATATTTTAGATATAAGTAGAGGACTCATGTCCCAATGTGATGCATATATTTTTGTAATTTTTTTCCACGTAAATAATTAATTATGAAATTTTTATTACAAATTTTAAATAATATAAAAATGTCGTATGTCTAACCACCTTAACTTGGTCAAAACATCATGAAATTCAATTTTTGTTTTTAATCTTATAGTATGTGAAGCATAGAATGTGATGCATGTTTCAGATTCAAAAAGAGTGATACCATTTGAAAGCAATAGATTTTTTTCAATCAGCCTATCAATCAGACTTTAGTTGTAATTCAAATAGAAAATGAATAATAATTATTTATTAAATTCAAAGTAAAGTATAATTTATATTGGTGGAAATCTGAGAATCTCCTTTAAAAACCTTTTTCTTTTCATCAATTTTGGGTAAAAATAAAGTCGCCAGCCATATACCCATCATATTGCCACTTTTTGGCTTATCATGATCCTACACATACCCTATTGCCTAAGATTAATATTGATTAATCTTCTCTTAATGCTTCTTTCATTGAAATTCATGGGTTTGATAATGTTGGTCGATAGCCTTTAGGCATGATATTATTGCCTTTGAGGTTGGCACCCATTATTATACCTACCCTTGTATATGTTATGTTAGAAAATATACCATATAACCTTCTCCTTGGTAGACTGTTGATTCATATTATGGGTGCAGTCTCGTCTACCTTGCATAAATCTATTAAGTTTATTTGCAATAATTGAGTAGTCATAGTCAAGGATGACCCTGATGCAATGCACTTATGTGAGATGGCGGTTGTCGGTCAAGCTTCGATTGTGCCTACTCTTATTCCTTTAGTGTCTTCCAATGTGTCGATGTTTACTCTAGTAGTACCTACTACAAAGGATACTCTTGAGATAAATGTCCTTGAAGAAGATCCTTCTAAAGCAAGGAATACTAAGTCTACTCCTTCTTCTCAAAAGAATGCATGTTTCAGTGATAATTGGGGTTCCTTAGACTTTACAAATTCCTTTGCTAGGGATTATAAAGTCGATCCGATCCACTTAGACCTTCTAATAACATCATCCAAACTTGATATCAAAGATTATTACTCTTTTACATCCTGAGATAATGTGAACATAAATTGTAATATTCTTAGTGTCGATCCTCCTTCTCAGGAAGATGATTACACTTCTTCTAAAGAGGATAATGTTGATAGTCATTTTAAATAAGATGATGGTGATATCTTAGAGGAGTATGATTCCATCTTTCAAAATAATACTCTCCATGTAGATCCTCCATTGTCTGTTATCTTCATATCTTCTTCTTGTGAGTAGTCAAACTTTTATCCACAAGAGAAAGGATTGATTCCTACTCCTAATTATTTATATTAGAAGCAAGAGAATATTTTTTTGTGGCTTCTGAAAGCCCTCTTAATTACTCTTCCTTCTCCTACATGTAAGAAATTTCATAAGCATGATCGAGAAAAACATTTTTTCTATGCATACCATCGAGTGCTACTAGTGAATGTAAGCCCTTGAAGAATAAAACAAAAAAAATTTGTGATTTTGGTGCCATAAAACTCCCATTTGATTGATAGACCCACCATTTCTTCAAATGGGATGATCCCACAATACTGGTTTACAATTTTTTGCCAAATTGGACACTGAACTGATTTTTCTAACTAAATCTTCTCTTTCAGGCACCTATAGTGGCTAAACCATGAGGAATTTGAATATAATGCAAACTAGTGATTTGTGAAATTTTTCTATAGATTCTAAATATATATTTTTCAAAAATTTTGGAATCATATTGCACTTATTTTTCCATCTCCTTCAAAAACTAGTTTTTTTCAGTAAACACCATTTTTAAGGAGTGACGTTCACTGTATAATACAACATTTTTTCCATGAAGGATAAAATTATATATTTTTTTAATTTAGATTTGTAACTATGATATGTAGTGCTTCTTATTGCTTTCATATTGTTTTATTGAATATTTTTTCCTTAATCAAGTTTCGAAGTCAAACCAATTACAATTCAGACATAGGCGGACTGTATAACACAACTTATTTTGGATGTGTCAAAATTCAATTCCTTTTTTTTTGTTGGATCAAGAACTTCAATATCTAGTGCACTCATATTTTATTTTCTTTTTTTTTATAATCTTCTATTTTTCCACATGTTCAAAATAGAGAGCTTGATTTTCGGTGAAAAACCTACATTCACAAGAAATAAAAAATAAATATAATAATATAATTAAAATTATTTAAAATTATACTTTTTGGGAAGCTTATAATAAGAAATACATAATTACAAAAAATAAAATTTAAATGAATTCATTTGATCCCCCAAAAGGTAAATCAAAAGTGATTTTTTATCAACATTTTGATAGGTGTAAAGGAGACTCTGTTATAGGTATGGTTTAAAACTAGCCGGGTTCTATCTAAGGGGGTTTGATCTAAGGTAGTTTGATCAAACCCTCTTCAATTGGAATGATTTAAATTGAACTTTTTAAGGGCTAAATAATTATATTTCCTAAAAATAGGTGATTTCAGCAAAAATCAAAATCTCTCATAAATTGTAAACTAGCTTTGTGGGATCACCCAATGACAAGTGATATTGAGGTCTACCTCTATGCTATATGATCTAAGTATCTTGCATGGTTCTCCTCCCCTATATGTTGGGGGAAGTGATAACTTGTTTTGGAGATTTGTGTCATTCTTAAGGACCCCCTCTCTTCTCTTTATCTTTCAATTGAAGCGTCCCTTGAGTGGACCCCTATCCTTTTGAAGGATTCCTAAGGGAGCAGGCTTTGAAAGCTTCTCCTTCAAATAAATTCATTGGTGTCTAGCTTGGGGGTAGCCTGACTAGACCTTTCCTTTCAAATAGTGCATCCCTTGAGTGGACCCCTCTTCTTTTGAAGGGTTCTCGAGGGACCCCTTTGAAAGCCTTCAAATTTGATTAACTACCTACGTGGCCACTTTCAGACATGTTGTATCTATGGGTAGACATGTCACTTTGTAGGTACGTCTATGAAGCCACTTTCCGACTCTGTCGAGTCCCCTTCCTTTGGATTCCTCCATGCGAGATATCTTGAGGTATACCTCCCTATAGGTCTATGGGTCTTTGGGCCACTTCTAAGCTTCCTCCATGTCAAAGATATTGTGGGTCACTCCCCTACAGGTTTGTAGATCTATAGGATGCTTTCTTTGGATTTCCTTCATGTGAGAGATCTTGGAGGACACCTTCCCTATAGGTCTACGGGACTGTAGGGCACTTTCTTCTGATTTCCTTCATGTGAGAGATCTTGGAGGACACCTTCCTTACGGGTTTGTGGGCCTATAAGGATATTTAATCTATGTTTCCTTCATGTGAGAGATCTTGGGGGATACCTCCTTGTAGGTTTGCAGGCCTGTAAGGCACTTGTTTTATTGGGTTTCTTCCATGTGTGAGATCTTGGAGGACACCTTCTCTACAATACTATGGGTCTATAAGGCACTTTTCTTGGTATCCTTCATGTGAGATCTTGGAGGACACCTTCCTTGCAGGTCTATGGACTTGTGAGGCACTTACATTCTTAAATTCTCTTTCTTCTCAACTTGTATATACTGAATCAAAGATCTGCATCTTCTTCATCATGAGTATATTCCCTTCCTCTCCTTTTTCTAGAATTCTTCTATGTGTGTTATTTCTCAATTTTGGGATGATGCATAGTATTGAGACAACCTTTTACATTAAGGTCTCTTTCACTTTGCTAACTTAAATCCTTTAGTTTTTGTGCTCTAAAATTGTTGTTTGGTGCAGGATTTTCTTGTCAAATACATTTGTTTTGTAGCTCTTCAACCTAGGGGCATGCTTCTGTTGTTTGAAGAGTTATCTACTTCCCCTATAGTATCCTTTTTGTATATGATGTTATTTATGTTTAGTAGATTTCCTTTAGTGTACATATTAGTGTAGATTCATATGCCCGCTAAAGTGAGGGAAAAATGTATAGTCGTAAAATTCCACCCCTCACAATTTCACATATTCTCTTGTGTTTGCTTCAATGTCCACTCCCTTAGCATCTTGTGTAGGATCATTTCATCCACTGCATCAGCCTTTCCCTCTCAAGATGTTCAAAGACTCACTTTTCAACAGCTACCCTCATTTGTCCGCTTTGCTTCGAACCTAGTGCTTTTCCCATTCGTGTCGTTATGTAGCATGATGTATCTAGAAACTAGCACACTGTGAGGAAATTTGTACATCGCGCTAGTTTCCTATGATGTTTCAATGTTAAAACAACCATTTTCATGCATGTTTTCCACTTGTCACCTCCTTTGGTCAATCGTAACGACCTGGGATGGCTAGTAACGGCTAAAAAGGCTTCTTTCCCCTCATTAAATGCTATTATTTTAATTCATTTGTCTCTATAACCTCTAGATCCATTATACCAAGTGCTTCTAATTTCTCTCTAGCTTTGGCTCTATTTTTCCACTCTCCAACTCTTGTTTGCACAACTTCATATAGCATGCTACACTAGCATTCTTAAATCCTTTCAAGCTCTCTTTGCAGCATTATCAAGCTCTCTTAGCAACACACTCTTTGTATCCCTCTTCGCTCCCACATCTATCTCACTTGCCTTATTCTTGCGAGCATTCTAGGATTCCATATCCCCTATATATTTCATTTTTACTTTGTGATATGGGTTATCCTCCTCGAGCAAGGATTTCTTTTATCACCTTTTTTGTGATACAGGTTCTCCTCCTCAAGTAGGGATTACTTTTATCACTCATACTTGGTGGTGTAGGTTCTATTTCTTAGTGGGTTTTCCTTTCACCACATGCTTTTTTCATTTCTCTCATTCTCTCTCTATCTGGTTGTCTGTGGAGGTGGGAACCCCAAAATGGGGGTTTGACTAAGGAAAACCCCTATACAACCCCAACACTCTCTCTAGTTCTTACGCATGCAGGTATTAAAGAAATTCATGTGTCAGAGGCTTCATTACTTGGGTGGTTGTAACCCCTTTCTTTCTTCTCCTTATCTTTATCATTTCTACTTCACTTTATTCTAGTTTTTTTATATTCCATTGCTTTCTCACATTCCAAGACTTCTCAACAATTAGAGTAGAAGTATTCATTTAGTCATTTTCTATGATAAACTTACTTTCTAGTATGTACGAGATGCTAGAATGTCACATTTTCATCCTTATTCGGTGTTGTCATCCTTTGGCCAAGAGCTTGTCATTTTTTCCAGAAAATCTTCATGACCTAGCTTTTTCTAATTCTAGAATTCTCACCACAATTCCTTGAGGTAGTTTAGGGTAGTTAGCCACATGAGGCTCTTTGAATGAAGAGAACTCATGAGTAGTGAATTTCCCTTCTCTACATAGTCCTATTTCTCAAAATGAAGAGTGATCCTCAATTGAGCGGCCAATGCAATTGTATACTTTTCAATCTCCTCCTTTGAGGGTCTTCTCAAAGAAACATTGTCTGACTCTAGAGTGTAGACAGTCTAGTCATTCTCTACTTCTCCATCTAAACACACCTGTTGATGGTAAGAAATTTCCTCCTACCTCTAAAGATCCACATCATTTCTATAAGGCTAATCATTAGAAGAGTACTCATCACAAGCGAAATTTGATTTGTTCATAAGCACATTCACAATTTCATCATGATCATGAGAAGAATCATAACCTCCTTGATCATCTAGTTATTCTTCTATTGATCTTGCAACAACACATTATTGTGTAGAATGAGGCATTTGACATACTACACACCATGGAAAATATTCTATGACATTTTTGGAATGCTTTTGCGAAGGATTAGGTGTGCTTTGAGCATTTTTTGGATTATTGTTAACTGGCTTCCTATTGTGCTAGTTATTATGGCAAGGATAATCCTGTACTCATGGTGGCCTTTCATTTCATTGGAATTGTGGCTTATCATTCTTTGTCACCTTCTACAATAGACTAAGAACCTAATCTAATTTCTCATTAGGGGCTGCAACTTTACCTGCCTTTTCTTTTTGAGCTCTTGGATTCTTCAAAGTTTTATGATCATCCCTTTTTCCCACTTTACCTAATTCTTTCCTATTGTTTTCAATATTGACAACCATTTTGTAGGCTTCTCTCAGGTTCTGTGGATTCTTATCTCTAAGCAGATAACACATTTTTGAATCATATGTGTTGTAGCATACCACTAAACATGCATTTTCATTAGGCCTCAAACAAGCAAGGACTTTATACATAGCCTTTTGGAACCTTGCATTAAACTTGGTTGCCATTTCATTATGTCCCTTTACAATATTGTTAAAATCATTTAACCTAAACCTAGGATTGGTTTTGTCTCCATACTATTCTTTGAAAATTTGATAGAAAGAATCCTTTGAGTTAGTGCTTGCATTAGGCAAGCTCCTGTACCAGTTCGTAGCATCCCCAACTCAGGATTTCATAAAATATTTCATAACAACATCATCATCCCATAGCTTGAAATCTTCCACAAAGCTCTATAAAGCTTTCAAATGATCTTCACCACTAAGAGCATTATTGCCAATAAATTTGGGTACATGCTTTCTTGCTTTCTCTAGGACAAGATTAGGATACCTCAGTGGGATGTTGTCCAAACACAATTGCCTATACCTATCAGTTTGGAGTGGTCTTCTAGCATGTATATCTCTATTAGCATCTATTTTCTCATCATCTCTTTTGGTTTTAGATTGATTTCCATTGGTATCCCTTTCATTTCCATCATTACCACCACCTCTCTTCTTGTCTCCCTCTTCATCTTCCGAATAAGAATTGCTATTGTTATTATTTCCTCCACCTCCACCACCCTGATCTCCACAACCACCTCCACTAGTAGTGTATCCTTTGGAATTTTTCTTCTGGAACTCATTGTTATTTTATCCAGAGCTTGAAGTGTCTGGAGTTCATGTAGAAATCTTAAGAAAGGCAATCTTCCTAAAAAATTCTGCATTGGAAGATTTTATTTTAGATTTCTTTAAATGCTCCTATAGTTTGTCATTTTCCAACTACAATCTCAAGAGCTCAAGGTTTGGGGGTAAAATGGATGAAATAGGATCAATCTTAGCATTGTTGATGAGGGTTTTAGCAGATGAAGAATGAGCATTCGTATTGGTGTTGGTATTGAAAGTATTAAAGGTATCTTTCTTGGTATGGTCAAAGGTCTTCTTTCCATGATATATAAATGATGTTTTCTTAATAGTGGAAAAAGGATCAGAGGCCTTAGTAGTCACAACATTTGATGCATAGGTGCTAGCAGTGGAGGTTCCCATCTGAACCTTTACCTTAATAATTTTAGGGGTAACCTTAGCAGCGAATTTAGCAACATTTTTTTCAAAGGCCTTACTCCTAGCTGCATCTTCTCTCATCTTCTCTATTTTTTGTTTCATAGAATCTCTCTCAAGTTTCTTGGCTCTAATACTATCTTCTTTCTTCTTCCACCCTTTGAGTCTATTTTCTTCTTCTTTAGTAAGAAAAATTTCTTCTTCTTCCAAGGCTTTCATGTCCTTATCTATATCTTCTTCATTTTCTAGGGGATCTCCAAACTCACTAGGTGCAGGGGTGTGAAAGGTTTGTTCAACAAGGTCTTCCTCTAGGGAAAGGTGTACTTCCATATGAGGAGATTCTCCTCTTGGTTTAAAATTCCCTCCATGAAAGAAAACATGATCCCAGAGGTTAGAGGTTCTAAGAATTTCTCACTTCTATCCCAAAATCCCCACCTATCTTCCTCTCTAGAAATGTCAAGCTCATTATCAAACACTTTATCAATAGGGAAACTTTCCAAAATTTTCCTAGATAATTCAATCCAATGTACCTATTCATGAATACTTACACTATTTAAATCATTATTAAAGGTAGGATATGCTTCAACAAATGATTCAATAGACTTAGTTGATTCGGTAGTTTTCTTCACCCATAATGGTTGCTTATCCTTTGCAAATTCTAGCTCTGGATTCTGTGTAGGATGTTACTTCATGTGGCTCCTAGTCTTCTTCATGGTTTCAAATGATATGTTAGAATTGTTATTCTCACATTCTTTTGGATATTTTTTTTTATAATGGTATATAAGACTTCAAAATTGCCACCCAGAATGCTCAGAAATAAGAAGTAATTTCCCTTCGACCTTTACTTGTGACTTCAAACTAAATTTTAAACATAACCTAACACAATGAGACATAATGGACAAGGATTTCACACATACACTGGAAATAATGTATGTGACATAAGAATTTGAATCAATTATTCTTTGAGCCATGAATAATAATGCACTACGTAACTTTGACTGTACCAAATCTGCACTAGAGACTTTTGGCTTCAATACTTCCCCAATAGAGTCGACATTCTATTGGTGTTTTTCTAAGAACCAATCTGATCCCACCAAATATCTATGAGCTTTCCAAACTCAATTTTTGAATATTTGAGAGATAGTTGGCCAATGAACGAGACGAAGTAATAATGCTTCTTCTACTACACTTTGAGCTTTGCAAGACCCAGCAGGGTAATCCAACCATGTATATCTTATGAATTTCCTAAAAAATTAACTCATACATTGTATAACAAAGCAAATGTATTCCCATCAAAATCTAAGGAGATTAAATCCTTCAAGAAATTGGCACTTCCTTAAAAGAATCAAACACCCAAAGCTGATAATACAAGACAACACAAACCATAATAAAGGTAGATCAATTAAAGATTATTTATGAATGTTGTTCTCAAATTGAATAATGAAAACCCTAGAAAATGCATATAAGACTTAAGATCAGTGTCATATCTGTGGCCTAGGAGTCAAATCAAATTGAACTGCAAGGTAAATTTAATCCTAAACATCCATGATCTATGAGATATTTCTTTGCAATTCACAAATTGGTAATCAGATTCTGTGACTACTTATTAGATCCAATTAACTTGTATATGAGTTTATGATTTGATCAAAGCATTTTAACTAACCCTTTGAACCAGAGCTAAAATCGAAACATACATCAAAGCGTAGTGAAAATGAAGATTAATGAAATGATCCTTGATTAGATTTTTATTAATAATTCAAATATAGAGGAAAATTGGAGAGATGATACACTCCAAAGACTTGCATTATCATTTAGATATACGTAGGAACCATACAATTGACAAAATTCACTAACTAGACTCAAAGCTTAAGATAAAGACTTCAAAATTGTTCTCTCTATATTCATCATTTATGTAATTCAGATCCAGAATTCAACAAGAGACTCACACTAATAGCCCTGAATTCCCTTTTATAAGAACAATGGAGCAAAAAAAAGCTTCAGGCCACAAGTACACTTGTCATATTTTCATTTGAATGCCATGACAAAAATTCCCTTTACAATTATAATTACACTTCAATTGGAGGGAAAATGTATGAGACAAAAATATTTCCATTTGTTGAAGATAGACCTACCTTTCAAAAGGAACCTTCTTGTATTATAACAACTTTGTAACTTCTTCTTTTTCAACCGAAAATTAGCCACATCCATGCCAACTCAGCAAAAAGAAGCATAAAACCAATAGAAAGTAAGTGACTAATTCATCTAGATCATCACTTGTGTCATCAACTTTTCTGATAAGAGGAGAACAATATTCTTCAATACCTCAACCAAAGCCCAATCTATACTATTTCTAGGCTATGTATTATTCTTCTTCTATCCATTACTCACTAGATTCCTTATTATTAATGCACAAAAACTCATTCAATAAACTTCTCCAACCATGAATTGTATTCTTCATCAGTGGGCCATTGTGTACACAAAAAAATCTGAACCTTCTCATGATGTTATGTGTACCTAGCATTAGTTAGTGCTCTAGCCTCCATGACAAATACTTCCATATTCATTTCAACTCTAGCCATATTGTCAATATGGGAATTTAGCCTAGAGTAATCACTTTCACTCAACATACCTTTAGGCTAGGGAAACCATTCTTCCAATTCATGTTTCCACTTGGAAAATTCCATCAACTCTCCCTTAGCATAAAATATTTCTAGCATACCATGCTCTTCCATATCCTTGAACATTTTCAATTTGTTTCCAAGTTACATTCTTAGCCCCATGGAAGATTGTTATCTCACTGATCAGATCAATGGTCTTCAATATTTCAGGAATGTGAGTAGGGTCCTCTAGATGTTCATTAGCTTTAAACATTATTTCCTTCAGGGTTCCCGCTCTAGTGCTCCATTGAATCCATTCATCTTGCAAACCCTTCTAAACATACAAATATTTGATGTTGGCATCATGAATAATCTTATAAGCCACCCATACATCATCAACTTTGTTAACCAATTTGGTCACTCTATGTTTCAACACATCTTCAAAAATATCATTGAACACTTTGACGGTTTCTAGTTTCTCCTTCTTTGTGTGTTCCTTTTATTCTTTCAGGGCTTGATTCAAATGTTGAATTCTGAGGGATAAAGTTTCCCTATCTTGAGTGGACAATTCTGAAGTAAAACTAGTTGGGGATGGCAAACCTCTTTGTGTAGTAGCCAATACTTTGTTATTCTCATCCATTAGCTTATTGTATCTATCCAACAACTTCTGGTAGTTGGCCTCTAGTATATGAGTAGTATCCACAATCAACATTGTTGTGTGCATTGTCAGTTATGCATCTATAATAGTTGTCATCATTGTTGCTCTCTTGACAATCATTGCTCCAATTTTCTTCTCTATAGATTGTATGACAATAGGTTTTCATGTGTTAGGATCCATAGACCAAACAACCAATGTATGCAATCAGGGATTGAAACTTCAACGAAATGTTTTATTGTCAAAAGATTCCTTAGAAACAGAAGCATCAGGGTCCTTTTTAACTACATCTAATGTAATGGAAGATGAAATGTGACAACTAAGTAGAAAAAGTGCACCAATTCCTTTCACTAGTGCCATTGCCTCTTTTATTGACATATTAGCTATTTCTTGTTTCATTTTGGCTTCTTCATCTTTCTAAACTTCTTGCAAAGAAGGGTCAACTTTCTCTCTTGCTTCTTCAATCCTTCTTCTGATTTCAACACTTTTAACATGGATGACGAATTCCCTAAATTCCTTAGATTTGATAAAGGAATATTCACTCATAAACTTAGCAGAAGCTTGTAACCTGATATCATCATCCTCATCCTCATCATATACACATTTCACAACCCTACTAGGTGGAATCACAATGTTTAATGCATCATTTCCCTCTTCAGGGAAATATTGATCCACTTCCTACTCCATTGGGTCATGTTCACCAAATGCCTCTAGGAGCTAAGCCTCTCCCATGTGCTCACTTTCTAAGTGATCCATGAGTAGGGCTACAAAAGGTCATCCACTAGTCCTACTTGATCTTACATGGATTCTTGGGGTAGAAGATTGAGTCAGTTGACTCCTTGTCTAAGCATCATAGCTTTCTATAGCAACCTTAGCCTCAATCTTAGCTTGCTTCACCTTTTTAAAGAAACTCCTATCATTAAAATCACCAAGAATCAATTTTTCCTTTGCAAACTTGTCTTCCAATTTAGAATAAGGGATGACATATAGAGGGTTATCCTTCAATATCATGTCCTCTATTGCACATATCCTTATCCATGCATCCTTTCTTGCATTGAATTCCTCATCAATGGATAAATTCCTGATTACATCTTCTTGAATATAGAAATGATGAGCTATTTTTCCCAGTTACCTAGCCCTTCTTTGAGCCAAGATTATCCCTTCGGGATCACTGATCCTATGGACATCCTAGACCAACCTATAATTATTTAGAAGAGAACCAAACCTCTCAATGTCCTCCTTTCAAGTACAACTAAAGTATGAAAACTCCACATTGAGATTCACAAGAGAAGCTTTCTTTGGACCTATGAAATTCTCTTCATGCATGGCATCCATTTGCCACATTACATCCAAAAAATCTTGTCTATCTGACATATAAATGGGAATTTTGTGAGGTGGAACAAGGGTTCCATTTATCCTAATTATGGTGTAATTGGTATGCAAATACCAATCTCCCCAATTGAATTGGTGCTTGGTGTCTCATTCATGTTCTAGCGGCCTTATCATCTCCTTGACACCTTGTGAAATCCTTTGTGTAGGTTTCAAACCAAGCTACTTGAGCACCAAGAACTTGAAAATATTACAAAACATGTTATAATCAGAATGTGGACAATGCACATCCTAGATATGTGTCCACATCTGCACTGGAAATTCATTTTCATTGTCATCAAACTCTCTAAATTTTATATAGTTCCTCATCAACTTCCTACTCTTCCATAGTAATAAATGCCTCAACAAAGAATAATGCCTACAAGATAGCGGACGAGTGGCATCCTTCAAATTTACCAGGTCCTCATGCAAGTGTTCAACAATGTAACTGGAATAATCCCAAGTCTTATTCTGATATTATTTTTCAATATCAATTTCCAAATTCATCAAGGAAATGTCCATCTTAATATCATACTCTTTATGTAGAACTTGACAAATAGTATAATAAGTATTCTTGAAATAGTCTTCAAATTCAACACAATCAAAAGGTTCCACCTCAAAAGCAAAAAAAGGCACACCATTCATCTTCAAGCCACATCTCTTGTGAATAGGAAACACACCCTTTTTGTACTAGACTTTATTCTTCTCACATTCATTGCATAATTTGTGGAAATTAATGGCTTCAGAGGTAGATGGATTCAACTAGAATGCCTCAATTATCTGACTCAAAAAAATCTTCAACATGGGAAAAAGGTTAGGAAACCTTTTAATTGTTTCGTCATTTAAGTCATAAAATTTGGCCAATGTTAACATCAAGTCTACCTCCACGAATACATTCAGATAGACCAATTTTCCTATGTCACATCATACCCATATGTTGCAAGCAAGGCGATCGGCTCCTCTCCATTTGAAAGCATTGTAGAACAGGTCCCAACCACTTTGTGGCACCACAATATCACATATTCTAGAAGCATCATCCTCAAAATGAGTCAAAATACCTTCACCAGTCTTTCTCTTCCCTACTTTCTTCTTGATTTCCTACTCTGGGTCTTGAGTGGGGTCTTCCATAGACCTAGGATGATCTTTCCTAACAGTCCTATGGCTTTTGGGTGTACTTTTTTCATTACATTGAAGTTGGTTTCTATGAGGTTTAGGTTTGCTAACATGTTTTTGAGTGGGTTTTCTACTAGTTTTAGCTCTAGACCCACTAGGTTGACTCATTGTTACCTAGCAATGAAACTATGGTTTTCAAGATAATTAAAAGTCACCCTAAATAGCTTGAAACTACAAGTTTTTCAATGAAACCAACAATTCTATCCTTCTTACACAAAAACCTTATAAAAAAAGTTTCAATTTACTTCTAGTAAACAAAATTATTACATTTAAACACAATAAACCCCACCACTTATAACATTTCCATACCAGCCATTAAACAAACTGACTCAAGAGCCAGAAGATTAACTTACCTGGGAGTTGCTCTTTAGACTTGGCTATATGTGGTGTTTTGTTGTTATTGCTTCTGGACTCAGAAAATTTCTATGCTTGTGCCAACTGCAATTACTCAAAGAGGATGCCAGACAATCTCTTGAATATCCCAACATTGAAGTGCCTTCATCATTAATGGTTGATGGGTGGTTTGCATGAGCAAACTGATGGATAGCCATTCTGGTTTGAATCCCAACTATTGATCCTCTAGTTTTAAAACATAATCAACTATCTCATTTTACCATTTATTTAATGTAGTGAAGGGATCCTGAGAACATGCCATGTAGCCTTCCACTAACACATGATAGAGCACATGCCTTTTTTCAATCATCACAAAAGAGAGAAAAATTCTTAGAATTTTCGGTGATGGGCTCCTCCTGGTGATGCATTTGAGCAACCTCAACCATTGCAAGTCACAAAAGTGAACACGAAGTTGGAAACATCTTTGGCAATTGGCAAAGGCAGTGATGATATATGGACCTGACATGTGGCCACTGGACTACTCATTCTCTCCTTCCATCACTCGTCACTAAAGTTAGAATTTTTTTTCATGGGGCTATATAACATACCGCCATACGCATCGCTCATCATAGAAATGATGCCAAGGGTTTAAAATTTTTTGGAAATAAGCGATATAAAGGGAAAGTGTACCTCATCGCTCGTTGTAGAAAAGAACCCGCAAGTGAAAGACTTCAGCGATGAATGGTGATTTATGTGAATAAAAATGCCACGTGCAAATAAGATGCCTTTAAAGAGGGGCCATGACTAGGCCGGTGAGATTCGACCCCTAAGGAACAAAACATAAGACCAACATCATTCATCATGAAATATTTTCTACCCAACTATGAGTAATGTTAAAATGATGACGTGAACAAGGGTAACCAATGAACTTAAAACGAGGCCAATGAAAACATGAATCAAAAGGAATTAGTTTTGACTTAGATGACCAAGAACCAGGTAAGACGTGTCAATGAAGAATTAAATTCTTGAAAGCTTAAAACCTTAAAACCTGCAAGAGAGCCTTTAGAAATAAAACCCTAACCTCAACCCTTGACATGGATTGAACAAACCATTGCAGGGCATAGAACCAGCTCAAATTTTCAAAAAAATTAGGAGCTCTATCAGGTTGTTGAATCAATTAAGGAATAAAATTGTCATATCCTTCATTGTTGTTCAACCGATTAAGGGTTTTGTTTAAGAAGGTTGATTTGTGTTGAAATTGTAGACACTAAAAAATGTCCTAAGCCTACGAACACCACTTTTCCTTGTCAATTTCCTTTATTCCTTACATAATTGAATAATTTTAATTATTTGATTATTGTCTAAAGTCACATTCTTCTATTAATTAAATAATTTTAATTGTTTAATTAATTCATTTCTTTCCTTTTATTCTTCCTTTGATTAATTAAACAAAAAATATTTATTTAGTTACATCACTGCTGTCCCTGTTCTCTCTATGATTAAACAAATTATTATTTATTTAATTATTATAATTTTTCTACTATAATTAAATAATTATTTTAATTATTTAATTATTCATTGTCCCCTTCTTCCATAATTAAATAAATTCTTATTTATTTAATTATTCACTAATTTGTCCTCTTCCTCCACTTTTAAATTAAATTGTTATTTTAATTAAAAGTCAACTTTCCCTCTTCCTGTATAATTAAATAATTATTTTAAACTATTTAATTATTGACTTTCCCTCTTAAATTTAATAATTTAATAATTATTTAATTTACTCCATAAGCCTCTTTATCCATGTCATTCTTATCCCTTCATGTCTCATTTAATTTCCACCCTTGATTGAATTATTTTATAATTTAATCTCCACTGTCCATCCTTAACCAAGCCCTTTCTTTGCCCTATTTTAGCCCTAACCCTATTTCATTACTTCTCAAGCAATGTTGGCCACTGATTTTCATGTCATATTGGATTTTAATCCTATCCCTTCATTCTAATTTGGTTCTCTATAAAATAAATCTATCATTGTCATTTCAACCCTATTCTATTCAGGTACATGCTATTCAACAAGACAAGTACAGTCTTCAATATTTTACAATCACTATCACTAGGCTTATTGTTGTATACTCAAAATCTAAGGGAAATGAAGCATATCAAGAAATATGGTGAAGGACAATTGAGGTGAGTTAATGATGGCATAGGAATTATGGCAATATTGCTTCATTATTTTATGTTTCTATGTTCATTTGTTCTTAATCATTGGTTTAGGCACTTTAGGGTTTGGGTTTTATTGATTCATTCCTTTTACCTTGAGTTTACCCTATTCTAGAAAAATAGCTTTAGCTCAGGAAGGGTTTATGTTTTGAAGATACTAATTCAACCCCCTCTCAGTATTTGGTGTGAAAAAATTGGTATTAGAGCCAAGTTCCTCTAAAGAAGCTTAACAAATTGAGGAAGACATCTAAGATGACACATGATAGTTCATACAAGGGTCTTAGGTATTATGGGACTAATTATGTATTCTAGAAATTGAGAATGGAAGACCACCTAAACTCTCTAGGGTTTGGTGTTTAGAAATCAGTCAAGGATGGTTCTATTGCTCATGCTACTCCTCCAACAAATCTAGCTAAAATTAGGCTATATAGGTGCAATACTAAGGCTAAAAATGCTCTCCTGTGTGGGTTGGCTTATTTAGAACTTTTGAAGGTGATGAATTCTAGCTCTACTAAGGATGTGTGGGGAGAACTTAGAAATATCTATGATGGAGATACAAAATTAAAGCAATCCAAGATATAAATTTTCAAGAGTATATTTGAGACTCTGAAGATGAATTTAAGGAAGAAGATATTGTAAGTTATATGCTCTGGGTGAATGAATTTGTTTCTTGAATCACCGGTCATGGTGGAGAAGTAAAATAAAATGAGATTATGAAGAAGGTTCTAGGATATCTCCCTAAATTCTATAGACATATGGTTTCTTTTATTGAAAAATATAAATATTTGGATCACTATTTTGTAGATGAAATGTATGGTGGTCTAACTATCTCTGAAAGAGAGAATTTGATAGAGATATCCCAAAGTTGGAAGCTACTTTCAAAGCCAACAAACATATTGAAGATGAAATTGCTAATCAAAATGATGACTTTGATGAGGTTGAAGTAAACTTTATAAGATTGAAGAAAGGAACTAGAATATACAAAGGTAAGTTACCTTTCAGTTGTTTCAATTATGGAAGGATTGGTAATTTTGCATCTAAATATTCCTATAAAGAATCTAAATATGGTAAAAAAAGAGAGATAAGATTAAAAGAGGTCTCTATTCTAAAGAGATAATTTTCTCATCATAACATGAGTATAATGAATCATGTGATGAAACCCTTTTCATGGCCTTAAAATATTGATTGAAAATTGTAGGAAAATTTTGGATCATAGGAAAATAAATACCTATAAGGGAACTTGGTGTAGTCATGCATGAAAGGTCCAAGAATGACCATTTAAGGCCTCATATGCCTCATGGATGAATAACAAGGGCTCAAAGTCCTATCAAAAGCGCATCCAACACTATAAATAGCCAAAGGCCTTATTGCAATCCCCAAGGGATTGATCAGAAAATATATATATCCAACTATCACTAACTAAATGATTCCCTTTCAAATGATTATAAATGAAGTTAAATATTATTTGGTAGCTCCAAAAAGGGTCCATGTTGACCTCAAGGGTTTACAAACCTTGATGAATGATCAAGCATGTAGGTCAGCCTCAAAACATCAAATATAATTATTTGCAAAATGGAACAGTTTGTGGATCTGCATGAAAGATCCCCTTGGACCCAAAATGCTTTTATGATGCTACATTATTTTTTTCATGTTCTAGAATAGGTCCACACTATGAATTTTGGACTAGGTCGACCCCAAGTGCTTAGGCTATGAGTTATAGTGAAATTTTGAGAGTGATAACTTTTAGTGGAAAAATGAAAATGATTTGAAATATAGATATGATGTACATGGCCTCACATAGATGTTATATCCTACTCCATGAGCTAAGAAATGATAATGCAGTGAAATGTGGAATGAACTCTTGAAACTAGTAGAGACTAAAATGGAAGAAAATAATTTTTTTTTTCTTGATACATGATTTCTTTACAACTGAAGATGATCCTACATTAGGGACCTGAGGTTGGAAGAAAAGTGAGTCCCTCACTCTCCAGGGGCTAGAGGAAAAAAAAAGTGGTCTACATCTACCTAATAAATCCATGATGAATCCTCCATTGGTCTGCCTCTGCACTTTGCCAAATATTCCTTGAACTGATTGTTCCTTGTGCTCCTTATAGTTTTGGTATCTAATATTTTCTCATTCTCCTCTAGTGGTTGATGTGGTAACTACTCCTTCAAATATACTTTTGTGTTATTGCTACTTGGCTATCCTTCATAATTGTCATGTATGTCTACAAAATTGAAAATAGGCGATATACTAAGTGTCTCTAGTAACTCCACTTCATCTGCATTTCCTAAATCAAACTTCCTGAGAATATTACATTGTCCAAACTTCCTCATCTTCAACTTGTTATATGTTCCAACTAGAAACCTTTCCTTCCTGATATATACCATCACTTCATCTACAAAAAAAATTCCTTATGTCTCATTTTCTCATCTCCATTCTCCCTATACTTATAGTTCATGTCCTCCAAGTGCTTTCGGTATTGGTTATGCAATTTCTCCATGAATCTATCAAAATCTTCTAGTTTTTTGGTCTTCTTGTTCTCCATATTGATGTCTCTTAGTTCTACAACTCTTTTGGAATGTACTCCATTTCCAATCTTAAATGGTGTCTTCCTTGTACTCAAATTTACTAAATTATTATATGAAAAATATAGTTACAATAGAACTACATCCCAATGTCATCCTTTCTCACCAACCAAACATCTCAACAAGTTACCTAAAATTTTGCTTACCACATCTATTTGTCCATATATATTTGTGGGTGATATGTTGAACTGAACTTTAGATCTATCTTCTTCTTCTTCCACAATTTCCTCCAAAACTATCCAATGAACTTAGTATCCCTGTCTAAAACTATAAATTAGGTAATTAGTGCAATCTCACAATCTCCTTGAAAAAAAGATTAGCAACATGCACAACATCATTAGTCTTCTTGCAAGGAATAAAATATGCCATCTTAGAAAATTTGTCCACTACTACCATTATAGAAATATATCCTCTCTATGTTATTGGAAATCCTAAAATGAAACCCATGCTTATGTATTCCCAATGTCTATCAAGTATTATGACTACTTTCTTTTGTAACTTGAAATTTTTTGAAATTCTAAAAATACTTCTTAACATCCTTATATATTTATGGCCAAAAATAATGTTCACTCACCAAAGCTACTATCTTAATCTTTCCCACACCAAAATATCCTACTAGTCCTCCATTATGTTTCTCCATAATCATATTTTTCCTCATTGAGCTCCTTAGAATACACAACTAACTTACTTTGAATAACATATCTTCCTAAATGAAATAATCCAACCACTTGGTACAAAATCTATAATTGTAGTCCCTTGTAAGTAAGTTCCAAAATTCTTTACAGCCTCTACCAAAGTATACACTTATTTCTTAGTGGTGTCATATTTCAATTCTATAGCTTGTAGAGATTTGCTAAAGAATACAATTGGTTGTTCAAAACCATGCTCATTTTTCTATAGTAGAACAACAACAATAGTATGAAAAGAAGCAAAAGAGAAATTGTGCATTGGTTTAGAGAAGTCAGGAGACTTCAAAACTAGAGCCTCTTTAATAGCTTGTTTTATATTCTTAAAAGCTTGACTAGGCTCTTCACTCCAAATTACCTTTTCACCCTTCTTTAAAATTTTGAAAATTAGTTCTTGTGATTTCTACAAAATTGGTTACAAATCTTCTCAAAAAAATTATTTTCCAAAAAAATGACTAGATGCCCTTGAAATTTTTTGGCTAGGGAATCCTGTCAATAGCTTCTACTCTTTTAGGGTCTACCCTCACTCCTTCTTTGGACACAATATTCCCTAGCATTTTTCCCTCGGTGACCCCAAAGGCACATTTCTTTGGATTCAAATATATTCCATATTCTAGTGACCTAATAAAAACCTTTTTCTAGATGCATGCAATGATCCTCTTCTTTCTTAGAATAAGTGGTCAAGTCATCTTGATATACAACCATAAATAAATCAATAAAATATGAGAAAGCTACATCCATAGCTCTCTGAAAGGTGACACCAATGTTTTTTAAGCCAAAAGGCATCCTTACATACCCCAAGGAGTAGTAGATTTAGTCTTGTACTACTCAGACTCCTTCACATTTACTTGATTATATCCTAAGAAGCTGCCCATCATTGACAATAACTCACAACCAATTACCTTTTGTAACATGGCCTCCATGTTTGGTAAGGGATAATTGTCCTTTAATGAGGATACATTCAAGTTCCTAAAATCGACACATAGTCTTATTTCACCATTATTTTTCCTCACTAGTACTATATTAGATACCCATGAAGAATGTCTAATGGGTTTTATAATACCGACCTCCCTCAACTTTATCAACTCCTCCTGCATCTTGGGAGTTAAAGTAGGATTAATTGGTCTTTGCTTCTTCCTAAAGGATTTTTCATCCTCTTTTAAAGTAATCTCATGGTGAAATAGTTCCTCCTTGTAAGCTTTCAAGTCATCGTATGACCAACCAAAGACATGCCTATATTTTCTAAGCAAGGAAATTAGCATTTCCTTCACCTTTGGTTTCATCCTCTTCCCTATATAGACCTTCTTTGGAGAATTTTCAATTCCCAAGTTCACTTCTTCTAGGTCTTCTGGGTGGGAAGCAGTTGTTTTGGGCTTACTAGTATCTTGATTGTCAAAGACCCTTTCAAGAGCTACAAGGCCTTTGGGTATTTTATTTATTTTTAATTGGATGACTTATTTTCCAAAAATTGTGTCTTGTCCATCAATACTCTCTAAAAATCCATTAAAATCAATCTCCTAGCCCTCATATTTATCAACACATTTTATAAATCTATGGATATCCTCATCATTATCAAAAATCTACCAATTGTATACATTGTTAGGGATAGAGGGAATTGTTTGTATCTCAACCTTTGAAGTTCCTATGAAAGTTATATCATCAGGTTTCAATGCAATATTAGCCAGTAGATCAACCACTCTTTTATGTCCTCTTTCCATCTAGTCAATTCCAAAAGCATCAAATTGTTCAATGGAATCTCAAATAGCATTCTAGTATTGCCTCAGTCTATTATTTTTGCAAGCATACTTAGCTCTTACTTGGGATATTACAAGCTTAGAGTCACCAATTACCATTAGATTTCTAATTCCATATTTTTTTAGCAAGTCTCAATCCCAATAATAAGGCTTCATATTCTGCTACATTATTTGTACAGGCATAAGATAGTGTAAAAGAGAACTTATAAGTATTTCTAGTAGGTGATACTAATAAAATCCCTACACTAGATCCTTCTTTAGAGCTTGCATCATCAAAGTACATTTTCCATAATCCTTCTTTATCAGAGATTCTTGAAACTTCATTTTCTATAGGTGCAAGACATCTTTCAATCTCTCTTGGTGCTTCTTCCACCTTGAATCCACCAATGTCAGTATCTATGAAAATAATTGTGTCATCTTTAGGGACATGTTCCAACATATGTGGGACCCTAGACTCTCTCATTACTTGGATATTCCTTCCATCAATCGGAAATGTGGCATAATACATGTCACACTGCATACTTCCTCCCATAGATGCACTCCTTTTTTGTGATAATAACATTCCATAATTAGGTGGGATATCAACCACTACCACACTCTTTTCAAACTCTTTATCAGGGAAATTTTCTAATCTATATGGAAGTTCATTTAACACACCTACCACAGGAACCTCTCTGGCATCCATGGCACAACATGTACCATGAGTGCTATCAAATTTTAACCGTAATGCATCCATAATTTTAACTAGCATGATATTTTTTGATGCACCAAAGTCAATAATACAATTCTTTATGAAATTTACCCCAACTATCAGGGTAAGAAAAATGGATCTATCTTATCTAGACAAGTGTTCACAGAATTTCCAAGAAAAATGTGAGGAATCTCAGTAATTACTCCTTTAGCTTCCTTACCCTTCTTATCCTTATCACTTATTTTAAAAGGAGTGGGTTCCAAAAATTCATTACTGGCTATAGTAGTGCTAGTGATAAGGGCCACTACCTTTTTTTTATGTTCCTCTATCATCATCATTTCACGAAAAGGTACAAACACTTTAACTTGGCTAAGTAACTAAAACTTGTCAATAGGAGTATACTTGGGAAATTTAGTTGAAGGCATACCTTTTTCATTGCTATTATCTCTCTGTTGATTTTTGGTTGCTTCATCCTTGTGTTTAGCATCTTTCCTTATGGCTTCAAGAAATTATTTATGTGTCTTTGATTTTTCAGAAAAAAATTTGTGCCTAGGAGTAGCTTTTGACTTGCCCATTCTCTTGGCCCAAATTTCATCTCCCTTTCCTTCTTTATCTTTGACAACTTCTATATTTTCATAAGGTTCATTTTATTTTCCCTTGGAATTATGTTCCTTGATGAACAGACCAGCAAGATTACCTTGTTCACCTCCAACAGTTCTATTCCTTGAATGTTAAGAACTCCTAGCTTGAGTAGCTAAAACCATTGTGTAGTTTGCAATTTCTTCCGCAGAAGGTCTTCTTAATGAGATACCATCTTCAATCACTTCCAAATTGTAAGCCTTAACATCACTTGTGTCATCCTCATTAGAAAGAACCTGTCGATGATATGCATTAGCAATTTTCCTTTGATTGTCAACATCTACTTCATAAGAATCTTCATCTGAAGATCACTCATTGTAAGCAATATCAAAATCACCCATAGTCATAAGTACATCATCCTCCTCTTGATCTTGTTGATCATACTCCTCAGGTATATTATCTTCTACTTCAACCATTTGTGCTATTGTACACTACTGCGAGGAATGTGTCGTTTGGAAAGTCATACACCAAGGAGTATCCTCAAAAAAATTTCCTGAATTCTTTTGTAGAGGATCTAGAGGAACTTTGTTTTGGGTATTTCTCTGATTATTTGAGACAAGCTTCCCATTATACCAATTTGTATTGTAAGGATGGTCTTGCAACCTAGGGGGTCTTTCATTCCTTTGGTAATTTTTTGGTTGAGCTTTCTCTTGCCTTTCAATTTTATCATTGATAGTTTTCATGAAGCTATCAAGCTTGTCTTCAATTGTTCTCCCTTTAGTGCTTGAACTCTTTTCTTCCCTTTTTGAAGTACTGAA
The DNA here is from genome assembly GCA_007258455.2 of Sequoia sempervirens. Taxonomy (NCBI): domain Eukaryota; kingdom Viridiplantae; phylum Streptophyta; class Pinopsida; order Cupressales; family Cupressaceae; genus Sequoia; species Sequoia sempervirens. Next base: position 147,769,861 of record VDFB02049217.1, read on the forward strand.
AAGTCTCAGATCATCTCGTCTGCCAACTTTACCAGTTTTTTTTATGATATTTTCAATATGTTCTACTATCTTAAAAGCTTCTCTTAAAGATTGAGGACGCTTATCTAGCAAACAGTAACTCATTTTTGCATCAAAAGCATTGTAGTAATTTACCAAGCATACATGATCATTTAAATGTAGATGAGGAGGAAACCTTTTTCTAGCCTTTTGAAACCTTTTATTAAACTCGGCAACAAATTCATTAGATAATTTTACAATATTATAAAATTGATTCAATAGAAAAATTGAATCAGTCTTGTCACCATATTGTTCTCTAAAAACCCTTTTGAATTATTCCTAAGAGCCAATGATCTTAGCAGGTAAACTCATGTACCACTCTCTTGCATCCTCAACAAGAGACTGCATGAATAACTTCATCATAACATCTTCTGTTTCTACCTCAAAATCATCCATAACATTAGTGAATTCTTTGAGATGGTCTTCACCACTTTGAGCATTATTTCCAAAGAATTTGACTAGAGCAAGCCTAAAATCTTTAGGAAATGGGTAAGGGTATCTAGGTGTTCTAGTGAAACACAACTGTTGGTATCTATCTACTTGGAGTGGCCTCCTAGTATGTATATCGCTATGATCCTTTATGTGTTCATCACCCTTCCTGCTATTAGAGTGGCTACAATCCTTTTCCTTTCCACTTTCACCATAATCTCCTCCTTTCTTACCTCCCTCATCATCTTCAAAATAATACTTATCATTCTTGTTCTTTCCTCCACCACCACCTCTTCCATCTCCACCACCACTTCTGCTAGGATTTTGTCCATCATATTTCCCCTTTTGCAACTCACTATTAGTGTTTCCAGAGCTCAAAGCCTCTGGAATATGGGTGAAAATTTGAAGGAATGCAATCTTCCTTGACATTTTTGCATTGGCAGATTTTATTTTAGCTTTCTTCAAATCTTCTCTCAGCTTTTCAGTTTCCAACTACAACCTTGATATCCCAGGATCTAGAGATGCATCATATGGGGTTAGATCAATTTTGGATTTATTTGTGAGGATTTTAGTAGATAAAGTATTCATTTTATCATTGGTTTTAAATTTAGTTTACTTAATTTGGTCAATAGGTCTCTTCCCATGATCTACAAATGATGTTTTCTTAGTAATAATAGGAGTTTATGAGGCTTTAGAGGTTGAGATAGACATTGTATAAGTATCAGTAGTTGAAGTTCCCATTGAGATTGTTGCTCCAAGAATATCATCAGTCATTTTAGAAATATTTTCCTCAGAGGTTCTATGCCTTGCGGCCTCCTCTCTCATTTTCTCCAAATTTCTCCTTCTAGCATCTCTCTCAAGTTGCTTAGCTCTAATCCTATCTTCCTTTTCTCTCAAATCTTTCTTTCTTTTTTCTTCTTGTTCCTAGAATCTTAAATCCTCTTCTTTAATGGATTTCATGTCATTATTTATATCTTCCTCATTTTCCAAAATATCCCCATGTTCACTTGGGGTAGGAATAAAGTAAGGTTGGTCGGTAGGATCTTCCTCAAGAGAAAAGTGGACTAGATCATCAAGGGATTTACCTCATGGCTTAAAATTATTTCCATTGAAAATGGAACCAATTCCCAAGGTTGAGGACTCAGAGAACTTCTTAGTCTTTTCCCAAAACCCCCACCTATCCTCCTCTCTTGAGATATTTAACTCACTATCAAAAACTTCTTCTACTGGAGAACTTCCCTGGTCTATGTTAGACTCTTGAACATTATGTCCTTCTTCATGGAAACTAGCACTACTTATATCAATATTAAAATTAGGAGATATATCAAGATGGGAATCAACAGACTTCCTTGACTCAGAATGTTTTCGGACCCATTCAGGTTGCTTTTCCTTTGTAAGTTTATATTTTTCCTTCTGCTTAGGATTCTTCTTCGCATAGCTTCTAGTCTTACTCATAATGTCAAGTACTACAAAATATTTCTTGTTGTTTTCCTTTTGATAGCTAATCTTCACACTGGTACTAGAGAACTCAGAGTCTTCACCCAGAATACTAGGGAACAAAAAGTGATTGTACTTTGATTTTGTACTCATTATTCTAGAAAAGACATTAAACATTACCTTACATACAATGGTAGAATGAAATAATAACTGACGCATAAGACCTAGTGTGATGGGACTAATGCAACAAACTTAGATCTAAATTATTCCTTAAATAGTAAGGTATATTCACAATGAACAATTAAATCTGACTATACCTGATCTGAACATAGAGACATTGGACTTAACTAGTCCCCAGTAGAGTCATTAATCTGTTGGTTATTTTTTAAGAACCAAACTAATCTCTAGAAATACCTATGGATTTTTTCATTTCCAATTATCAGTAATTCTAAATGGATTGGCCAATGAACAAATAGAGGTTGCTAAACTTCTATTCCTACTCTTTTGGATCTTTTAAATCTGAGAGGGTGACCCCACAATGTATACCTAAAAAACTTTTACATTTACAACCAAGTTCAATGTTAATTACAAATATCTCTCATGATACCACTTAATAGTAACATTAAATAAGTTGGTAGCTTATTATGTTAATGTTATATGAGTTGAATATGAGAAAGTGGACACAAAACAAACAATAACAATAGTGTTCCTCTACAATTTTATTGTTAAAATATTGAGTAGTTAATGAATCAACACTGTAAGTGTAACACTAATACCCTGCATGAACCAGTGTCTTTATCCCAAGCACGGAGTCAATAACTTTTGACATAACCTAATAACAATTCAAATAACAACACATATAATCCCAAGAAATATTGCATTACAACATTCCTCTATGATGTTTAGGATTATTACTTCTTACAAATATTCTAACACATAGGATTTATAAGTTATCAATCTCATATAAGCATTTACATCAACTCATTGAATCAATAAGCAAACGTGAAACTAGAAATCTATCAAATAATGATAGAGACAAATGAAAGAAAACCTTGATTACTTTCTATCAGAACTCATAAGATACATACAAGGAGAGAGAATAACCATGAAACTAGTATTACTCTATATTATAAATGTTATACCATTATCAGTCTTACATGCATAAGTATGAACTCCAAAAGAAATTAAAACAAAGACTCTAAAACTTGCTCTATATTTGTCTTCACAAAACTAATAGTATCAACTCAAAATTTCTCTAACTCTCATGCTTCTGGTCCTAAATTCCTTCTTATAGAGATGAAGGAGCAAAACAAGCCTTAGACTAGATAGCACACATTTGATGATCCCATAGGACCACTTGCAACAATATTCCCTTCCTAATTATGCTTGAGTCTTTAGGTGGAGAAAATGAATATGAGGCAGAATTATCCTCAACTCTTTTTGGAAAATAGGTCCCACCTTAAAAGACATCATTAGTTTGTTAAAACAATTACAAGATATTCTCCATGTGCTCAAAATGCCAACTGTAAGAAAATAAAAACAACAAAACTTACGGAGCAAGGAAGAGAAAGTAGAAAAAGGTAAAAATGTGTTAACCCACATTAGCACCATGTGCTAATCACTTGAGTTCAAGGAGAGAATAATATTTTACCATGTTACATCAAAGGTCTAATTTGTATTGTTTTTAGGCTATGTATTATTCTCCTCCTGTCCATTATTCTCCTTATCCACTCTATATATCTCTCCAACCAAATAATGTATTCTTCTTTAGTGGGACATTTAACATTCAATAAATCCTACACCTTAGTAGTATACTAGGAGTACCTTGCATCAATTAAAATCCTAGCTTCTTTAACAAATATATCCATTTTTGTTTCAATCTCCACCATCATATCAATGTTTGAATTGAACAAGATGTGTAAAGTGTGAAAAACAAATGCATCATTGCTTCTTCAAGCAACCCTTCCAAATCTTCCTTCTAGGTGTCAAATGGATGAAATTCACCTTTTGAATTCAATATTTGAGGCATACCACAATCCTCCATCTCCTTGAATATTTTCAACATACTTTGGAGTTGTATTCCCAATTTTCCATGGAAAGCAATAACCTCATTTATTGAGTCAATAGTTTTCAAGATGTTAGGAATATTTGTGAGTGCCTTACGATCCTCCTTCATTTTTGGCATCATTTATTTCAAAGCACTTACCCTAGCAATCCAATTATTCCATTCATTCCTAAAAGTCTCCTATACTTGCAGATACCTTGTATTTTCCTCATGAATGTTTTTATAAGTGTCCCATACATCATTATCCCTATGGACTAACTTGGTCACCCTATGCCTAAGCACATCCTTAAAAGTTTCTTTGGCCACCCTAAATGTCTCCAATTTGGCCTGCTTGACATTTTCCTTTTCAGTAGCTAACTTTTCTCTCAAATCATCTATTTTGAGGGCCAAAGTCTCCCTATCTTGTGTAGACATATGAAATGAAGAAGAAGGTTGAGTCAGTGTTCTTTGAGTATCTTGAATGGTAGCTCTCATTTGACTTAATTCGTTCAAATCCTTATTATATTATTTAACCAAAGATTCATATTTCTTCTGAGAAATATGTGCAGTGTCCACACTAAGCATTGTAGCATGTGCAGTTAACTTAGCTATCTAGATTGGAGTTATGTCAGTAGCTCTTTTGACCACTAGTGAACCAATGACTTCTTCAATATGCCTAGCAACCTCATGTTTTCTAGTATTAGCTTCCATAGACCAAATTTCAAAGGTATGTATCTTTGGACTATATCGCAAACAAAATACTTTATTCTCAAATTGATCTTCAGATATCAAAGATTGAGGATCTCTCCTAATTGCATCATATGCTATGGAAGTTGTGATAGTACATCCTGGTAATAACATGATTCCACTACCTTTAACAATTCTTTGAGCTTCAGTGGGAGTAATAGCTGCAATTTCAGCCTTAGTCTTCTCTTCCTCTACTTTCTCAACTTCCTCCTGATGAGAAGGTTTAGCATTGACTCGGGCTAATTCTAGTATCTCTTTTATTTCCTTCATTGTTGAATCATAGACTCCTAAAATTCCTTATTCTGGACAAATTTATCATTAACCAAAAACTCATCACACTCCCTAATTTGGGGATCATCATCATTTTCTATATCGTACTGCCATTGGACAATCATGTTAGGAGGAACATCTGAACTATGGATCTCCTCAATATGAGGAAGGGGAAATTTCTACTCAACTTCCTCATTTCCTGGCACATGTTTTGCCACTTGTTCTTCCCTGACCTCCTGAACATCTTCAAGTCATTCTAGGATATCCATAGTTTGTTGTTGTCATTGTTACTCTAAGAGGACCTAGGTTTTGTCTGCAGCCTCCTTTACCTTTACCTTAAGTTCACCAGACTGATAGTCCCTTATCATGGTAAAGGCCCTCTCCAAGGGGTTTGCAATTTGATTGTATGGATTGATGTAGAAGGCATATTTTTTCATAATATTCTCCTCAAGGTTTGTCATAGTTGTCCATTCCTTTTTCCTAATCATAACAGCCTCATCACTTGTTAGATTCCTTAGTACATCATCTCTATAGAAAAATTAATGAGTATGATTCCTAAGTTATTTTGTCTTCTTCTTCCTACCACAAATCTTTCTCAATCAAAAACTCTAACCTCATTGATAGGAATTCTGAGATAATTTACCATAATTCCCAATTTTTTATACCCTTCAGGGGTGGTGATCTTGAAATAAGTAAAAGTACATTGGGGATATACTACAAAGCCCTTTCTATCCTTTCTAAACGTTTCATAGTCCATAACATCAATTTTCCACATGAGCTCCTTGAAATCCAATCTATCTGAGATAGACATGGGAAAACAATGGGGTGTCACCTTAGCTCCATAAACCCGAATCAAAGTATATTCAAAATGTAGAAACCAGTCAGCCCAATTATGTGTTGTTGTAGAGCCTAGTACATCCTTTGGGCATATAAGACTTATGATCTCTAGAGAAAGTATGAATCTAGGTACCACACCCAATGATTCTAAGATACCATTTCTTACAACATTGGAAAACAAGATGTAATTGGAATTCGAGCAATCCCGATCCCAAATGTATGGCCACATTTGCATAGGGATAGCCTTATTTTCACTATCCTTAATCCTCAGATTTAATTTCATCTTCCACTCATAATTCCCCTCCCATAAGAGGATGTGCATCAATAAAGAATAATGGGGGAAAGACAGAGGGAACATTTCCTTTTTCAAATTGAGAAAATCCTCATGCATTCATTGAGCAACAAAATTAGCATAATCAAAACCAGTGTTTCAATTATATTCTTGTATATCTACCACCATTACCAACAAATTAGGGGCTATTCTAACCTCAAAATCCTGAGCTAGCACTTGGTTTAAACAATATTAAGTGTTTTTGAAATAATCTTCAAATTCTTCACACTCAAAAGGCTCAATATCTTGAACAGTAAATTTTTTCTACTCTTATGTCGCACAAGTATTGCTTCTCTATATGCAAATTTTCTCCCTTCATATTCAACATATAATTCAGCATGTTTGAACTTTGCAGTGTAATTGGGATTCAATCCAAATACATCCAACATGTTATCCTTTGTCACCTCCATAACTATATCACCCATTCACTCTTGATTTTCCTATCAATGGGGTCATAATGCCTTGCTAGCTCCATCATTAAATCAACTTCCACAAACACATTACTAACTTTCCTAGGTTCAATCCCACAAATATCATGCATGCTTAATGGAATTTATCCTATTGAAATCATATTGAAACAATTGCCATCCACTCTGGGGCTGGGGTTTCTCACCAATTTCACTAGCATTATCAATCAACCTAGTGGTAACAACAACTTGTCTTGTTGACCTTTTACCAATTTGTGACCCTCTTTTTTGATACCTCTAAAAAATTTTGCATAACAATTTATGTTTCCTTCTTTTCACTTATGGACCTTGTGGAAGCCGTAGGGGTACTAGGAAAAGGGTTAGACATAGTCACTAGCATAGGCTTAATTTCAGCTGAAGCATGCTGAGTTTTAAGTCTTTTAACCCTCTTCTGCTTTGGTTTCCTTTCAAGTCTAACACTGGATTCACTTGGCTTTGGGTCACTCATTCTTGTAATGCAAATGGAGACTAGGGTTTACAATTTCTTACGGCCAGATAAAACCCTTCACAATTATGCCAGGATAAAATACTACTATTGAACATGACAAATTTCTTCACAATTTAGATAGCACTCAATTATCAGATTGAAAACACTAGAAAAGACTAAATTTCACATTCCACTAATTTTCCTATCAGCTTTCAAGGGAATTCACTTTACTACCTTAATTAAAAGGAAGTGCCAGTTTTGCTTACGCAAATGAAAATAGTGTCACTCTGGTTGTTGATAGTTTATGGAGCTTTCCTTGCAAATTATTCAGCCTCTAGTATTCTTTCTACCACCTAGAGAATTTAGATGTGTGATAAACCATATATCTACTTTATGTTGTGGCCAAGAGGGGAGCATGTCACCATTAAATGCTTAATAGTAAGCTTGCACAAGAAAACTAACAATTAGTCATTCAGTTTTCAACCTTGATCGTTGATCCTTTAGCTTTAAAACTATATCAATGGTTATCGATCCACCTCACCACCTTCCTTTTTTCCTTATATACGAGATCCTTAGGATTCTTCCATGTTGCCTCTTCAAGTAGTGGTTGTCACCAATCATTGATTTACTTCGTTCTTGTCCATCTCTATCAACAATGCATGTGCCTCATATGAAAAAATATCGACCCTTTAGATCTAAGGCTAGTCTCCCAATCTCATCCATCTCCATCGCTCCTCACTAAATCAACTTTTCACATTGACTTCCATTAGTGAAAAGAGATGTAAGCACCACTATTCGACACATACATTTGTATAACAATCAATGGCACAATAGATATAACAAATAGGATGTAATCAAGTTAGCGAGAGAAAACTCCTTAAAATGGACCATATCAATCATCTCTAATCAAAATCTTAGCTCTCAAAAAAAAAATGCGAGATGCGATGCAATTGGAAACTCATCTTCTCACTTATCTCTAATTGCAAACAATCTCTTCACAACATATTAGTGATGAGAGATTAAACTGTGATCATAAATTGAGAGGTCATCACTTATTGCTATTACAACTTTAAGAATTCAAAAACTATTAGTGATACATGATCCCTTAAGAACCTCGCTCATGGGTATGTGCAGGATCATGATGGGCCAAAAAGTGGCAATATTATGGGTATTTATAGGGTATGTGGCTGACGACTTTTTTTTATGCAAAATTGATGAAACCAAAAGGGTTTTTAGAGGAGATTCTCAGACTTCCACCAATATAAATTATGCTTTAATTTGAATTTAATAAATAATTATTATTCATTTTCTATTAGAATTAAGACTAAAGTCCTGATCGATAGGCTGATTGAAAAATATCTATAGCTTTCAAATGGTATCACATTTTTTGAATCCAAAAAATGTGTCACATTATATGCTTCACACACTATAGAATTAAAAAAATAAAATTAAATTTCATGAAGCTTTGACCAAGTTAAGGTGGTCAGACATACGAGTTTTTATATTTTTTAAAAGTTGTAATAAAAAAATCATAATTAATTATTTACTTGGAAAAAAATTACAAAAAAATATGCATCACATATGTACATGAGTCCTCTACTTATATATAAAATATTATAAATTTTTTTTATCATTTTATTATGGTTAGGGTGGTCAGACAAACACCTACTTCTTATTTTTTCCCTGAAATTTTAGTACTACTGCATTGAAATTTCAAATTTTCACCAAATATATTTTATTTATTTTTAAATAAACCTAGTATTTTAGAAACTAAATTCAATTTTATACAAATTCTATTCTTAAATATTTTTGAAATAATATAGATAACTTATTCAAATTTTTACGTCAAGTTTCCTAACATTGATTTTTTCTGAATTTTTTGCTACTTAAGGGCCTATTTTTTCCATGATGATCCTGCACATACCCCGCTTCCCTCTAATTTCAATTAGAAGTTCAAGGAACAATTCATGATGAGTGATATCAAAAATATATTACCTTATCGCTTGTCACTGATTTAAAACATATATTTCAAAAGTGATCAGTGATGAGCGATAAGGACTTAAGGTCAGTTGAACTTAAGTGAAAAATTTTAGGCACATGCTTAATAAGTTGTTTTAATGAAGGGGACTTCATAGGATGATACAATAGGTATAAAAAGGTTTAATAACCCAAAAATCATTATAACAAAGCTTTCTGGACCCATGATGAGGGAACCGATTTCTTGATAGAAAATTTTAAAATAGTGAGCGGTAGCGCACAATAGGGAGTGAACAAAAAAATAGAACACTCAAATGATTCCAAGGAAAAAAATCCTAAAACCCTTCTAAATGCAACAAGAGTTGAAGATGGGACATAATAATTAAGGTTCCATCACCATGAAATGATCTCACCTCTCTACTGTGGTGTAGGCCAATAAAAAATTGCTCTAATCTTCACAAGGTCCATCTTCAATCCTTTAGCAAAAATGACAAAACTCAAGTACATAGATTATGTCTTCATGAAACTACACTTCTTTTCATTAATTAACAACTTCTCTTCTATCATCCTTCCCAATACTTGTCTGATATGCAACAAATTCTCTTCTTTGGTTTTACTGAAAATTAGAATACCATCCAAATAAACAAAGACAAACTTACCCAAGAATTTGCTTAGTACTTCAATCATCAACCTCATGAAAGTGCTAGGTGCATTGGTCAATCCAAAAGGCATTAATAAACAACCATAGAATCCTTCATTATTCTTAAATGCATTCTTCAATTCATCTCCTTCAATTATCCTAATTTGATCCGATATCCACTCTTTAGATCAATCTTTGTGAAATAATTTGCTCCACTCAAATAATCCATAGTGTCATCTATCCTTGGAAATGGAAATCTATACTTGCTAGTGATCCTATTGATTTCTATTGATCTATACAAATTCTCCACTATCCATCTTTCTTTTGTGCAAGTACAATAGGTACCACAATGGGCGTAAGTTTTCTCTAACCAAACCTCTCTTCAACAATTATTTTATCTATGAGTTCGATTTTGCATTCTCTACTAGTTTCATTCTATGTGTTACCCTATTTGGAAAACTTGCTCCACATATTAGATATATGTGATAGCTGATTTTATGGATAGGTGGTAAAGCATTTGGTACATTCTCTAATATGATGTATTCATACTCTATCCACAGTTTTTCTACTTCTATCTATGATGGACCAACATCCTTTTGTGTGTCTAGAATACAAATCTTCTTTGGAATCAAAGTAAAATGAATGTTCTCATGTATCAATCCATCCAAATAATTCCTTCCATCTACCAAACTTAGTTTGGAAGTGATACAAACCTCATTTGTTTCCTCTTCCTCCAAATGTATCAACTTGATTCTCTTGCCATTTTAATTCATAGTATACATAGTCCCTCTTCCACCATGCATTGCTTTCCTATAATATTTCCATTGTCTTCCAAATAGTAAATGGTATGCATCCAAGGGCATAATATCAAACAATACTTCATCCTTATATGATCTAATATGAAATTTCACCAAACATTGCTCATTTAACAATATCTTATGCTCATCTTGAATCCATGATATCATATAAAGGTTTGAATGTTTCAACATTTTCAAATTCAAATTTCATACCATCTCCTTTGAAACTAGGTTATCGGTGCTACCATTATTAGTGATAATTTTACATACCTTTCCTCTAGACTTACATCCTGTTTATAAACAATCTCTTTCCTTGTAGTGGTTCCTTAATCACTTCTTCATGTCTCAAAGCTCTCCTCTTTACCAATAATCCACCTTTCTTAAATTTCCCAATAGAATTAGGAGATTCAACTAGTTCCTCATCCATATAAGCTGCTCTTGGGTATGTGCAGGATCATGATGGGCCAAAAAGTGGCAATATGATGGGTATGTGGCTGATGACCTTTTTTTTACCCAAAATTGATGAAATGAAAAGGGTTTTTAAAGGAGATTCTTAGCTTTCCACCAATATAAATTATTCCTTACTTTGAATTTAATAAGTAATTATTATTCATTTTCTATTTGAATTATGACTAAAGTATCGATTGATAGGTTGATTGAAAAACATCTATAGCTTTCAAACATTATCACATTTTTTGAATCCAAAACATGCATCGCATTCTATGCTTCGTATACTATAGGATTAAAAAAAGAAAAATTGAATTTCATAAATTTTTGACCAAGTTAAGGTGGTCAGACATACAAGTTTTTGTATTTTTTAAAAGTTGTAATAAAAAATAATAATTAATTATTTACTTGGAAAAAATTACAAAAAATATGCATCACATTGGGACATGAGTCCTCTACTTATATCTAAAATCTTATAAAAAAATTATCATTTTATTTTGGTTAGGGTGGTCAAACAAACACCTACTTCTTATTTTTTCCCTAAAATTTAAGTACTACTGCATTGAAATTTCAAATTTTTACCAAATAGATTTTTTTTTTTTTTAAAACAAACCTAGTAGGTTAGAAACTACATTCAATTTGATATAGATTCTATTCTTACATATTTTTGAAATAATATAAATAACTTATTCAAATTTTTACATCAAGTTGCCTAACTCTGATTTGTTTGAATTTTTTGCAACTTAAGGTACTATTTTTTCCATGATGATCCTACATATACCCTCTTCTAGTATTCTTAGTTTTCTTTGTAGTACTTCCTTGATGACATTCAAATTATCTATGTCCTTCACCTCGATACTTGAAGTAGATTTCTTTGAATGATCTCTTCTTAGATCTTCCTTCATATCTCCTATATCCATCATGACAATATGAGTTATGACCTCCTCTATTTCAATAATAGTATTTTCTATCTTGTCTCCCTCTACAATATTAATTACAATAATCTTCTTCACTGAGGTAGGGTTTTCCATTTTTTTTCATTTGCATCAACTCTTCTCTCTCTAGATTGCGATCCACTCCTTTGGAATCTTCCTCTTGCACTTCTCTTCCTTTGTTAAAACTTCTTGTGCAACTTATCCTTTACTTTTAGTGAAAATTGGGATGCGTCGTCAACTGATGTCATATCGCCATGCTCAGTTCTTCTTGAATGTTTGTTCTTAGTCCAGTGATGTACCTTGCAACCTTTTCTTTGCTTGCTTCACTATGTCTAGTTCTGATGATAATCTTATAGAATTCTTTATTATACTCTTTTTTAGATCTCTCCTTTTGTATCAATTTCTACAATCTTTTAAACAATTTAAGCTCATAATCAATAGGTACAAATTGATTCTTCAATATTGTCACCATTCTAGCCCTTTTTATGATCTTATCCTTTCCTCTTCTATTATGATCCAATTGAAATTGTTTCTACTATAATGTAGTATGACCTTTCAACTTAGTTTTCACAAATCTAACTCTTTATGGGTCTTCAATTTCTTCATATTGAAAATATTCCTCCATTTTATTGATCTATTCAATTAATTCTTCAAGGTTTAAATTTCCCACATAATTTTGAATTTTAACACTAGGTTGCTTACCAATTCTGGAAAAATCTTTCCACATCTTCATCTAATTTGATTCTTCTTCTTCGTCGAGGGCTTCTTCATTTTTTTTCACAGCATGATCCAACTCATCATCACTTTCATCCTCATGTTTAGGGTCTAAACCTCACCTTTGATCTTCTTCAACAACATCTAATTATACTTTCATTTCTTGCATCATCTCTAAAATTTCATCCATTCTTCCAGCGACATTCACCATAGAAGGCACTCTCCTTGGTAGCATCTCAACTTTGGATCTAGTGCAACTACCTCAATTTGATGATATGGCTATAAGGGTTGCAATTGCCTACAATCGACAATCGATTGAAAACACATGTAGTCTACCTCATGTCCATGATCTATTAAACACAAGGAATTTATTCAAGGCTCACAAACTTGCTATGATACCACTTGGTGTAGTCATGGATGGAGGGTCTAAAAAGGACTATCCAACTGTGTAGCTCTAGAGTCAACACAACAAAAATTGCACAAGAAAATTTTCTACAAATATAGATATTTATTGAATTGGAATTTTTACATGCATCCTTTTCCTCATGGGTGAATAACGAGGGCTTAGATGCCTACCACAAGGGAATTCAATAGTACAACTAGCCAAAGGCCTTATTACAATCCCCTAAGGGATTGATAAAAAAATCTATCATCCAACTATCACTAACTAAATGAATCCCTTTAAAATGATTATAAATGACCTTAAATATGATTTTACAACTCCAACAAAGGTCCATGTTGGCTTCAAGGGTTTACAAACCCCAATGAATGATCAAGCATGTAGGTTAGCCTCAAACCATGAAACATAAATCTTTTTAAATTGAAATAGATTGTGGATCTCTAAGAAAGATCTCCTTCAACCCAAAACTCTTATATGATGTTCCATTAAGCTCTGCACATTTTGAAATAGGTTTGCACTATGAATTTTGGACCAGGTCGACCCCAAATGCTTGAGTTGTGAATTACAATGAAATTTTGATAGCACTAAGTTTTAGTGGACAAATTTATATGATGTAGATGACCTCATGTAGATGTTATATCCTACTTTGTGAGCTAAGAAATGATAATAAAATGAAATATAGAATTAACTTTTGAAACTGCTACAAATTGAAATGCAAGAAAAAGAATGTTTTTGGTTGAGACAAGATTGGTTTACAACTAGGGATGCTCTTGCATAAGAAATAGAAATGTACACTAACACTTAGCTCTATTTAAAATTTTGGTTTCCAATGTGAAAGTCTCAATTATACATTATGTTCAACATTGAGAATCAAGATCCGAAAAGTATTTCTACACATATATAAGTATGATAAACTTGTATTTTGAAACTAAAGTCTAGTCTAATAAAAGTTGTGGTTGTAATTTAGTCCCTCAATACTTCCTCTCTATGTACTTTCTTGATAAAACATGAACCTAAATAGATATACACTACTGTTAAATCTAAATTATTGAAATAATTAAATGAAAATTGATTGACATTATTTTAAAAATACGAATTAAACATTAAAGAGTAATATAGATTTTTATCCTCTACAACTATGAAGAAAAAATCCACCATTTCGTGAAGAATAAATAATGTAAATGATGTGTACGTTCTCTCATACTATTTTATCCTCATTGTATCTCTTCAAAAGCAGTCATAAAAAATAAATGAACTAAATGATTTATGCATTCTTTCTTTAAATTCTTTTTTTCCCCATAGAATCTATAAAAAAATAATTAGATACGATAAAAAGTATCTTCTGATTTACAAAGTTATTCAGATTAAAAACATATATTCCCTTTAAAAATATTTCTTCTCGTCAAATATTGAAAACATGAACAAAGAAAAAATAAATCAAACAATACATATGCCTTATAATCCTTGTCAAATCTATAAAAAATAGTTGCCTTAGAAAAAGAAAAAAATGATAAGACTACATTCCATTTGGCTGGGAGTGAATTTACATCATCTCGTATAATATTGAATGGAATTTTATTATTATATAATATTATTGTAATGGGGTATGTGTAGGATTATGATGGGCCAAAAAGTGGCGATACATGATGGGTATGTGTAGGGTATGTGGCTGATGACTTTTTTTATACCCAAAATTGATGAAATAAAAAGGGTTTTTAAAGGACATTCTCAGCTTTCCACCAATATAAATTATGCTTTACTTTGAATTTAATAAATTATTATTATTCATTTTCTATTTGAATTATGACCAAAGTCCTGATTGATGAGCTAATTAAAAATTATTTATAACTTTCAAACGGTATCACATATTTTGAATCCAAAACATGCATCACATTATATGCTTTGCATACTATAGGATTAAAAAAAAGAAGGAATTTCATGAAGTTTTGACCAAGTTAAGGTGGTCACACATATGATTTTTTATATTTTTTAAAACTTGCAATAAAAAATTAATAATTAATTATTTACTCAAGGGAAAAAATTATAAAAAAATATGCATCACATCCAGACATGAGTCCTCTACTTATATCTAAAGTCTTATAAAAAAACATTATCATTTTCTTGTGGTTAGGGTGGTCATACAGACACCGACTTCTTATTTTTTCCCTGAAATTTAAGTACTATTGCATTGAAATTTCAAATTTTCATGAGATAGATTTTTTTTATTTTTTTTAAATAAACCTAGTAGTTTAGAAACTACATTCAATTTACTACAAATTCTAGTCTTACATATTTTTAAAATAATATTGATAACTTATTCAAATTTTTATGTCAAGTTTCCTAACTCCAATTTTTCTAAATTTTTTGCCACTTAAGGGCCTATTTTTTCCATGAGAATCTTGCACATACCCAACGAATTTTCGCTAGTACTTTTAAACAAATTAAAATTTTATTTTATTTTTCTCCTCCTAAAAAATAGCTTTTTTAAAGTAAAGATGTTATTTTTAAATTTAAATTATGTTAAAATTAACTATTAAAAATTTATTTTATTATTATATTTTAAGTTGTATGATGATTGGTTGTAATTTTTCATTTGTGATTGTAAATTTTAATTAATATACAGATAAAGTAACTATTGTTACAACTATGAATATTGATAGTACATTTTGGTAGGATGGTGGTGTATGGTTTCATGGGTGACATTCCATTCATTAATGAAATGTATTAGTTTCAAGGTGCCTTAATGAATTTAACTATGTAAAACTCTCATCAGTTTAAATTATGGCAAGTTGTGCTCCCAAGAATTTTGTGTCCTTTTCAATCCCACAAATCTCTACTTTTTGGTATTTCCATTTGCTCTTTCCTCTGGTGTTTCTTTGTCAGTTTCTCATCTACTCTATCCTATCTAGTGTTTTGATGGTTTCTTCTAGTGAATTTCATGGAGTTGGAGCCACTTACCAAAGGAGTGCTCATCCCATTCTCTAAATGGCAATACTTAGAGATGGGTTCCTTTATATTTGAGATGTTGAAGAATGTTTTTAAGGTTGATTGCACTTAGGTGGAGGTGGAAATAAGGGTCATCGTTGGTGACCAAAATTTCTAGGGGCATCTACGATTGCTCTACCCTTACTAAGTAACTTTTATTTTCCTTTCAAATGCTATGGATCTTTTACAACATTATAGTATGGTTACACAATTGGTGATTGATTACATGCACGATAAATACTTCATGGGTCATTCCCTAAGCAATTCCATCTGAAAGTACGATCTACACAATGGGAAGGCTCTAGTTGGGGGTCTTTTCAAGAAAAATATTTTTAAAAATATTCAAGGTACTTGTGTGTGCATATGGTATTAAAATGGGCCTTGTGTTGGTAGTGGTTGTCATTAATGTTAACAAGTTTGGTAAATTGTTTGTGGTTGTCATTAATTTCATAACTTGAAAAGTATGGGAGAATGTTAGAAATGGTTGTTATTAATGTCAACACTTTGGTCATCATTTGTGTCATCACTTGGAGAGTATGTTTATTGTCAACACTTAAGGAGAAGTTTTTTGCAATGTTAGAATTTTTTGCATTCATTGTCATTGTTGATAACATTCAATTTGGGTTGTTACTGATGTATGGTGGTTTTTTTGAAGTCCACGGTTGGATTTCATGCCTTCCTTGGTGATAAATAAAGTTGTATAGTGTATTATTGTTGTCAATAGAATTGATTTCATAAATATATATTAATAAGGATTAGAAGCATTAAGATGAGGATTAGAAGTGATGTTGATGGTGGAGAGACATTGTTGATGGTCTACAGTATGTTGTGTGTTCTCTCTTGTTGTTCTTGATGAATTATATATTGATAAAGTAAATTTATGACCTCTACAAGTTGTTGAATGACTCTACTTCAGAAAGTTGTGTCAAAGACTATTTGAGAGAATGCTCCACATTCCTCTCCCATTGAAAATATTGCTTTGCACATTGATATTCAGTGTTTTTGTTCTATGGATGTTGCACTCCTATTTTTCTAGATCACTACTATTGGTGAGGAGGTTTTTGTAATTTTCAGAATCTTGGTATTATTGTTTGTCTAGATAAGTCTAGAAAATACTCCAAATTTCTCCACATTGATGTCTCTACTCCTACAACTTTGTCAATCTGTTTTCAATGTTTGTGTGGTGTCTCAGTTCCAATTTTGTGTGTTTAAGTGGTTTGCAAGATGTTTTTGTGTCTCATGTTTGTGCATTTTATATTTTTTGAGTTACGATATTTTGTTCCTATTGTCTCTATAGTGGATGTTGGTGGCATGATTGTGTAAAATAAGTTTCTAGAAGTGTTATTGGGTTCTCAAGGAACATCCCTATTTCATCTAGATGTTGTTAGTTGATCTCTTTGGTGTTGCATTATTTTTGAGTTGGCATTTTGGATAATTTATTATTATCTAGGTGATAGGGCTAGTTGTCTTGCTTGTGCTATGTGTTTGGGGGTTTGAATTAGGAATTGAAGCTATGTTAAGTCAAATTGGAGTCCTGGCCTATCTTTTTAGGGACCTCAAAGAGTTGATTAAATTAGAACTATGTTTTTGGGCCAGTCTTGGCCCGACTGGTTATGTGCTTCATGTTTCATCTACATGTTTCCTTATTGTTGACTTTGGTTTATGTGTGCCATTATGTGAGTTTTTTTGGATCAAATTGCAAGATGTAATAAGATCATTTTTGGTCCTCTCTATCCTCAAGAAAGGATCATACTATATTTTTTCTAGACAACTTGATTAAGTTTATTTTTTATCTTCTTCATTTTTGACCTAATTGAAGTTGTGAAAGGTAGCGATGGATATAAATGCAAAAAAAATTCATATGAAAAGTGATTGAAGAATTATAGTTATAAAATGAATTGAATAACCAAAAAAAATGTGTGAAATTGTGTGGAAGAAAGATCAAATG
Organism: Sequoia sempervirens; assembly: GCA_007258455.2. Lineage (NCBI taxonomy): Eukaryota > Viridiplantae > Streptophyta > Pinopsida > Cupressales > Cupressaceae > Sequoia > Sequoia sempervirens. Next base: position 147,787,750 of record VDFB02049217.1, read on the forward strand.
TGCCTAAATGCATCAATCAGTAGAGTTCTGAGTTGATAAATATTGTAATTTGCTATAAATCTTTTTGTATCCTACACTAAGATAGTGAATCTCATTAGGTCCTTATATCTTTCCCTATATTTTGTGTGCTTTAGTGCTTCAAGTCACATGTATCTTGTGCTATTTTTGTGCACCTTAGTCTACAAGTCTTTTGCTGGTGACCCTTTTTGTAAGTAGTGAGCTTCTATATTGTGAGTTAACTCTCAATATGGTTTTTCCCTCATTTATTTTTCTACATAAATCTTGTGTTATCTTGTGAATGTGTGTTATTTATTTTATATTTCATTGGTATATCTTTCATAGTTAAGTGTTGTTGAATCAATTAAGGGATTAAACTACTATATCCTCCATTTTTGCTCACTTGTTTAAGGGTTTTGTTTAAGAAGGTTTGTTTGTGTTGAAATAGATTTAGCTCATGAGGGGTTTAATTTTTGGAGATACTAATGGTGAGAATAATCATCACATAAGCTAAATACACCAGATCTAATAGATTCTAAGCAATATATAACTAGTTAAACTATACTCCCAATGAAATTCTTGAAAACCATTAAATAAGGAAGCCATTAAATATAAACAAAAAACATATTCTAATGCCTCAAACCTCATCCCATTAGGGAATTGGTGTTGCATTGATGTGGAATGACATCCATTTCCCAATCCCTTAGATTGAAACAAGCCTTGTTTGATAGAATGATGAGTGATAATGGAGATTTAAACCATAATGGATGAAAATTTCTCAAATGAATGGTAATGGATGAAAGTGTGGATGCAATTCAACAACATAACTTTTCTCAAATGATTTTTGATCCTTTTCTCTCATATATGAGGAGTATTTGTAGGAGAAAATGGTGAATCAAGGGTGAGGATTGATTTGATCTATCAAGGGATGAGAAGCAATGAGAGGTGAAGGAATGGATCACATATTCTCATCAATGGATGAGACTGCAAGGTAACATGGATCAAAGAGTTAATCAATGGGTCTCAATGATTCAAGGAATCACACTTCCTAAAAATTAGAAAGTTTGTTACGAAGGAATATTCCATCTTGGATTTCAAATGGAGGAATATTCTAAGGTAATATTCCCTTGCAAGTGGGGGTGAGGGAAAAAGGAATTAGATAATTAAAAGTGTTTTAATTTGCAAGTTGAGTGAAATTAGGATGCTCATTAAATAATTAATTTATTTAATGAAAGAGGGTCAAATGACATTTAATTCAATAATTAAGATTATTTAATTAAATTAGAGGACATAATCAATTTAATCAAATAATTCATATTACATAATTAAATAAGATGAAAATTAGTGTGAATGGGGGTGAATTAGCCAAATAATAGTGATCATTTAATTAATAGGAGAAATAGATGAATTTAGTTAAATAATAAAGATTATTCAATTAAATGGTAAAAAGAAGTGATACAGGATGAAATGGTGTTAGTAATCAGATTTAAGTGTTCAATATCAGTCAGGATAATTTTAAGTGTCTACACTAATTCACCCTCTTCTCAGTATCTAGTGTGTCCTACAATTGGTATCAGAGCCAAGTTACTCTAAAGAAGCTTAACAACTTGAGGCAAAGATCTGAGATGACACATGATGGTTCATACAAAGGTCCTAGGTTTCATGGGACTAATTATGTATTCTATAAATTGAGAATGGAAGGCTACCTAAACTTTCTAGGGTTTTGGTGTTGGGTAATCAGTCAAGGATGGTTATGTTTCTCATGCTACTCCTCCAACAAATCTAGATGAAATTAGGTTAAATATATGAGTGAAATGCTAAGGCCAAGAATGCTCCCTTGTGTGGGTTGGCTAATTTAAAACTTTTGAAGGTGATGAATTGCAGCATTCTAAGGATGTATGGAGAAAATGTAGCAATATCTATGAGGGAGATACAAAAGAAAAGCAATCCAAGATATATATTTTCAAGAGTATATTTAAGACTCTAAAGATGAATGAGGATGGATTTATTGTAAGTTATATGCTCTGGGTGCATGAAACATCACTAATCATGATGGAGAAGTAAAATAAAATGATATTTTGAAGAAAGTCACAAGATCTCTCTCTAGATCCTATAGTCATAAGATGTCTTCTATTGAGAAAATCTAAAGATTTGGATCAATATTATGTAGATGAAATGTATGGTGGTGTAACTAGATCTGAAATGAGAGAATTTGATAGAGATATCCCAAAAAGGAAGCTACTCTGAAACCCAACAAAAGGATTGAAGTCAAAGTTATTGATCAAAATGATGACTTTGATAAAATTGAAGAAAACATTGTCAAAAGATTAAAGAAAGGCACTAGAAAATACAAAGGTAAGTTAACTTTCAGTTATTTCAATTGTGGAAGAATTGGTCATTTTGCATCTAAATATCCTTATAAAGAATTAGAAGATGGTAGAAAAAGTGATAAGGTATAAAGAGATCTCTATTCTAAAGAGAGCAACTTCTCATTAGAAGATGAGTATAATGACTCATATGATGAAACCAATTTCATGGCCTTTAAAGATTGACTAAAACTTGTAGGAAAAAAATCTAGATAACAGGAAAATAAATACCCGCAAGGGAACTTGGTGTAATCATGGGCGAAGGGTCCAGAAAGGATCGTCGAACCATACAACTTAAAGTCAACACACAAAAAATAACACAACAAAATATTCTAAAAATATGGATCTTTATTGCATTGGTAGTCTTGCATGCATCATATTCCTTATTGATGAATAATAAGGTCCTGTAGGTTTGTTGCAAGGGAATTCAACAATACAATTGGCCAGAGGCCTTATTACAATCCCCCAAGGGGTTAATTAGAAAATCTATCTATCCAACTATGATGCAAGAGCATTCAAGGTGTAGCACAATCTTACATCACCAAAAATAAATAAAAAATTGGAATTTACATTTTAATTTCATGTTGTTAGGTTTATTTGAATAAATTTGTCATAATTTAATTTAATAAAATACATGCCACTTTTGTTATGCAAGTCAGCAAGTGGAGTAGTGGGAGTGTAGATGAAATTTTAGAAAAAACTAAAAAATATGACTTGGGCATTGGGTTTGCGAGGAGTTACTAAGTTACATGAAAATTCATTTATTGAATTTTCCTTTGTGCAAACAACTCATTATGAGGAGGTGGTCGTATTTTTTACAATGGGAAGGAAAAAAATTCAGATTTATAATTCTTAGAGGGAATATGAGTTGGAAAATGCATTTAAAAGTACCCTAACATCTAGGAATGGACACCAATTTTGGAAATTTTGGTGGGAGTGGGTCTGAGAAAGAATTTTATATATTGTTAAATGTTTTCAAATGGCATGAATTTTTGGGAGGTTTCTTCCCAAATTGGTTGTGATTTTTGTTGGTGAATTTTTTGGAGCTTGTTTTTGAAGATTATAGAGAATTTTATCAATGTTTTAGTTGCCATTCTCAGCTAGGATATGGGGAGTTTTATTTTGCAAATTTGAAGGTGTTGTTACAAGAAAAAGGATCAAGGAATCCATTTTTGAAGATTGATTTAGTGGAAGATTAGAGATTGGAAGCTACAGGTTGAAGATTGGAGGTTGCAATTGAAAGGAGGAAATTTTTCATTATTGTATTTCTTCATTTTCATATTAAATATAATTTTTTTTTTTTTTAAAGTTGTACATCAGTTCTAGGGACTCTAAAATCTAATATAATCATTTTTTTTTAAGTTATGTTATCCTTCCTGCAAGTTTTAAACATAATACTTTGGTTCTAGTTTATAGATTTTGTATTCAATATTAGATTTTGTATTTAATATTTGTTGTTTTAGATGGTGTGTGCATATCTCCATTGAGATTGTAGTTTGATTTCAGATTATATTAAGGAGAGAGTTTTCTCTACTTTATCAACACTATTAAAGCTAGTGTTCCTATGTGCACAGGAAAAAGCATAGATTGGAGGCAGTTTCCACTAGGACCTATGGTGGTGTGTTTGTAAACAAATCATCGAACGTGAGGCAGTTTACATTGGAAGATCTTGTGGATTTGAATAATTATGTTTAGGCTTTCTCAGGCCTTGAAAATTCTAAAAAATAAATGCAAGAATTTTGTCATAGTTGTGTATGTAGGTGAATGGGCATGAGAAAATATTGCAGAAGTATGCTTTGAGGATAGCATGGAGGAAGATCGTGAGATTGTAGTGAAGGATGAGAAGAAAAAAGAAAGTGCAACAATAAAATAGGAAAATGATGTTGTAGAATTGGATGAGTGTCCTTTGGACGGCTTTAAAGTATTGGAAAATGAAGGTGTGGATGAGAGTGAATGAGAAATAGATAGGGCAGCAGATAGTGGTGAGAAAAAGGTTGTCGAAAAAGAGGTAGTACACAATAATTTTGATTTTTATGGTGAAGATGAGATTGCATTTTGTGTAGATGAAAAAGTTGTAGAATTTGAGGATGGTGTGGTTAAAATGAAGTATGTGTAGACATCGAAATTTGGTCTAAGCCCGCAATGTTCAATTTCTTCATATTTCATATTTTCATGGTTGTAATTAAATAATCTTAATTATTTAATTATTCTATAAAGTTCTTCATTTATTTATTAATTAAATAAATCTATTTATTCAATTAATTTACCTTAACCTTAATTCAGCTATTAATTAAATAATCTTAATTGTTTAATTAATTCTCATTTTCTTTATTCTATCTGATTAATTAAATAAATACTTTTTATTTAATTATGTTACTAATTAACCTTATCCTTCTTTTCAAATTAAATAAATTATTATTTAATTTTCCTTTATCATATTTCAACTATAATTAAATAAATTCTTTAATTATTTAATTATTCATTTAACCCCTTCATCACTTAATTAAATAAATCTTATATATTCAATTATTCTTCAAATATCAAATCTCGAATTAAATAAATAATTTAATTCTTAAAAATCTATTTTAAAACATTCTTCTATATTTAGATAATTGTGTAAATTATCTAAGTATTCACTCTTCCTCAACTCGAGATCTATTTAAATCAGTCAGTTATCTCCTGATTTAATGTCTGAGTGTCTTTCATGAATAAACTCTCTATCATATCATTCAGTCATCTAGTTCTAACTCGTTTGTGTGTACATACGTATTAATTAAATATATTTATTTAATTAATTAAATCTTGTGCGTGTGTTCAAATAGAGCATTGCTTTAATCCTATCTTTATCTTTGTCATGCAAATACTATCCTCCTATTTTTGAATACCAAACTCGAAGATTAAATCATTTATTTAATCTTTATTTCTATTTCTAGTTTTTATCACTCATGTCACTACTAACAATTATCACAATGCATGTCTAATCTTTTGATCTCAACCATCCATCGGTCTTTCAATCTTGACATGTCATTCGAATGATCAATTTTCTATAAATTGATCTATCTTTCATCATTTCAATCTCTCCCAAAATCTTGTGACTTTTGGAGCAATTATCTCAATTCTTCGATGTTTCATTATTATCACAATCCTTAGGCTACACTTGCACAATCATTGAAAACCTGAGGACAAGTACACTATAGAAGATGAAATGGAGAAGGGAAACATAGCTTATCCATGGAGTTGCATTGATATTTGGTGAGATTGTTTTATGTTTTACCTTGTTTCCTTTGTTCTTTGTTGTTTGAATTTAGATTGCATTAGAGTTTGATTGCATTGAGTGTTTTCTTTTAACCTATCATTGTATTTCCCAATGTTCCATTTGGTGAACCCGACGTGAAGACACCATCTATGTGAATCCATAGATATTTTTTCAATTTTTGTAGGTTTTGTATGGAACAACGCATATGCTTGAAGAAACAATGTAATTGACATTTAAAGACACATCTACTTGACAAAACGTTGCAACTGACATGCTAGACCATATTTGATAACAAAAATGATGCATCTAATGAATCACTATGCATCTGTTATTTTCTAAGCTACAACTGACTGGTAAAAATCCCACGACACATCTAACAACAAAAATGATGCATTTGACTGGTAAAATTTTAGGTTTAGATCTTCAATTTATAGCTTTCTTGCATGCTTTTATTTTTTCTAATCTTCTATTTTTAGTGTGTGTCTTGAGAGTTAACGAAGTTTTTGTAGGTCGATACTCAAAGACCAATATCAAAACTACTAGTGAATCTTTCTATAGAATGCATGTCAAAGACCATAGTTAATTTTTGAAACAATTTTTTTGGTAGTGTAGCAAATCTTTCATTTGGGTTTAAAATTTACAAGTGTCTATTGTGTTTGGTGCGAAAGCACAATTTTGTTATTACCCTCACAATTTGGTATATCGAAGTATCATATCCCCTTGTGCATTCATGTGATCCTGGGTGTAAGAGAAATGGTTACTAACTCTAGAAATTGGGCTTGTCCCGGTGGAAAAAATCACTCACCTCAGGATGACTCAAACCGATAGCACCCAGGTGAACCCGAGAGACTTCCAACCAGTATATAAAAGTGGATTCTTTTTTGAAACCCCAATGAATCACACGTATGGTTCCAATGAGATGGATCTGAAAAGGGACTTTCATCGCATGGATCATGCCCTACAAATAGAATGCCTAAATTAAATACCCTTGTTTATAGTGTCCAAAATCTCTCTATTTACTAGTGGAGCCGGTTAGACCTGTGAAGCCATCTCACATTTTTATAGTTCATGTGTAGAGATGAAAGTATGCCATGGGAAGTTCATGGGTATTGTAGCTTGGCTACCCTGAATTAAGTGTTGAGATATGGAGGGGAGCCAATGGGGTCAAGCTACTAATCATTCACCTTGAATAAGTGTAGCTGGGAAACCAAGTGAGAACTTAGTAAATACTATCCTACATAGCCTAGGATGTGCTTGTCTGTTGCCAAATTAAACATTCTTTGAGTCAAAATCAAACTGAAAACACATTGTCTTATGATTGTCTTTATTTTCCAAAATTTGATCACAAAACAGAGTCAATTTTATATTACAATTCACTAGAAAACCACAACTGTTCACCAAAAATTTGCAACTATTATTTCAAGTCACATCTTTTTAACCTAGAGTCACATCTTCTAGATTACTTTGCATTTTCTCAATAGAAAACTACATTTGATTTACAAGCCCACACTTGTTATACTCTATGATGCATCTGAAAAGGTGGGCCGCATCTATAGTCTGGAACGAGACATTTTCCCCCTATCATAGAATATTTAGCAGTTCCCAAAGTCACAATTGCTATCCCAAGTCACATCTATTGTAAACAAAGTCACATCTATCTGATACCTAAGTCTTAAGTTATTAGAAAACTGCAATTGAGAAACAGAACTACAATTGTTCAATTCTGCAATTCATCTATCTGATTACTAGAAAACTAGAATTTGGTCACAGTCCAGTCGACACAATCATACTAGTCTTTGTCATGTCTTTTCATAGTAGTCCTTGAACAAAAAACTGAAATGGTTTGCTCTATTTTGCATCCTTTAGGTATCATTTAGTCATAACTATAGTCGTCCTAATTTCATGTTTTATTTTCATCTTAGCACATATTACCTTTAGATCAAACTTTAAATAGGAAAGTCACTTTTACGAACTTTAGAATAGGTTCACTTTCTACACTTTGGAAAAACCATAGCTTCAATGAAATCTATCATTGAACCTAGTCATGTCATCATATATTTTGTCCTACAGTGAGTCCTCCTAGCTCATTAGTCTAGTTAGGGAGCTCACCTTATCTTTGGTCCTATTCCTACATAGGTTCCTTGACATAACTAAATTGACACCTTGGTTAGACTTTAGGTAGTTGGTAGCCTCATCTCAGGTTCACAAAATTGATTACCTTAGAAGCTTGCTTAGACTTTGCATACTTAGAAATTTTCATCCTAGGATAGAATCATTTTAGACATACCTTATTTGTAGACAAAATACCAAAAAAATAGTTGCATACATTCCTTATTTTCATACAAAAAATCCCAAAAACATAGACTAGAGTCATATTATCCATAGGCGTAGTTTTACATTCCTTGCATATTGAGCTTATCTTACATGGTTGAAACCAAGTATAAGAGAACAGAGAGAGAAAATATGTCAAACCCAAATGAATTCATCAATCCATTCTCAAACTCCTTTCAGGGGATGTTCTCATTGAGACCTCACAGAACTTTGTTATAAAAATTCACCACTAGAGACACCCAAGGACACATTAGAGTTGAAGACATAGAGGTTGTTGCACAAGACCCTGAGTTTTCCTCTTTTGTAGATGAGTACCTATTGAATGATCACCAACGATACTTAGCCAAATTGCTAGCTGAAGGTGCTACCTTACCTATAGGATTTGATATCAGTACCTTAGAAACTCAACCAACACAAGGGACAAACACAATGACTGCTAGTACCACTATACCTTAGGTAAATACAACCATACCATTTGGCATACCTACACAAAGTATGATAGTCCATACATCTCCATTTGATACATCTAGAATGACACAGGGTTTTAATTTCACTATAGGGGCATCATCATCTACTCCCTTTAGTCCTCTTGTTGGGAACAAAAGTTCTAAAATGTCAGCTCCTACTGTCACTAGTACCATACCACAGAACACAACTATACCTAGTGTTCATGTCACTAGTACTATACCCCAAGCTGCATAGACAAGAGGCATACCCTCTTTCCAATATGCCAGTCAAAACCCATTTTCACAAATTCTGAATTAGAATCCATTCTCACATATTCCAAGTCAAAACCCATTTTCAAATATTTTGAATCAAAATCCATTCTCATAGATTCCAAGTCAAAACCCATTTTCACAGATTTTGAATCAGAATCCATTCTCACATATTCCAAGTCAAAACCCATTTTCATAGATTCTGAATCAAAATACATTCACTAAAATTCCAAATCCAAACCCACTTTACATACCCACATTTAACCAAAACCCATCAAACAACACTAGATACCAAAACACGTACATAGATCCAAATAATCAAGCTAACACATCATTAACTCAAGTTGACGTCCTGTAGACAAAAATGCATGCACTTCAAACACAGATGGATAACATGGCAATGTCAACTAAGAAAACCTTTTCAGCAAAGGATTTATGCCCATTTCCCTTCGATAAATCATTGTACATGACACCTTTCCCTCATGAGTATGTCATACCAATTTTTCCCAAGTACAATGGAAAATGAAATCCAATCGAACACATAAGGGAATTTTCCATGATGTGCATAGATGTCACCTATGACCCCACTTATCTTATGAGACTCTTTGCGAGAAGTCTTGTTGGAATTGCACTAGAGTGGTTTTTCAGGTCTTGACTATTGCATTAAATCATGGGGAAAACTAGCTAAGAAATTCATTGAAACCTTCTCCTTTAACATTGAACATGAAATAAACATAGCAACCTTGTTTCATATTGCACAAGACAAAGGGGAAAATTTTATCGCTTTCTTCTAGAGATGGAGAAATATAGCTAGTCGATGTCTTGTTGAGATACTTGAAAAATAGAAGTTCACTATGTTCCAAGAAAACCTCAACCCAAAATTGAGAAGTAACTTAAGGGTACATTATTGCACATCCTTTTCAAAACTAGTGGAAAAAGGGGTTATACTAGAAAAAGATCTCATTGAAAAAGGAGAACTTAAGACATAGACACCCAACATAAATCCAACTATGCAAAACACCCCCAATGACAAAAATAAATTTTGGTCTCAGAACAAAAATGTTACCAATGATGGGGTAGTTGATGCTAAAATGTTACAAGTAGGACCGATCATTACATTGTGCGGACATAACCCCTCTGCCCAACGTGCTCAATGCTATCAATCAATCTCCCAACACTATCCAAAACACTCAACATCAACAACAATAGAGGAGGTTTCAAAAATGTGAGTTCACTCCCTTAAGGGAACCCATTGAGTCAGTATTCAAACAACTATTGCATCACAACCTTATATAGCTTCAAGAGCCAAGAAAATATGATCTTTGACAATTTAAACTAGTTTGGTGGGATGACAATGCCTTTTGTAATTTCCATAGAACTAAGTGACATAACCTACAAAATTTTCAACAACTAAAAAATATCATAGAAGATCTTGTCAAGAAGAGAATTATTGAAGTTAGCAGACAAAAACAGAAGTCATCCAACACTAATCACCAAATATTTTCTAATCCACTACATGACCATGGGAAAGGAAATGTCCCCAATTTGAGTAACAAGACCAATATGTCGGAAAACTATGCTAATTTCAAGCATGATTAGAGTGGCCCTATCATAAATCACCTTCACGTTGTTGATGAATAGGTCAATACCATTACCATAAATAAGACTCTTGAGTGTGTTGTTAACACTTGTCGAACAAAGATCACTATCCAAGGTCCACCATCCCAACAAGTACCATAGACTTCCAAGTCACAGTATAACCTACTTGATTAGTTAGGAAAAACCCCAGCCCAAATCTCCATCTTGGAACTGTTGCATATCTCACCTGAACATCAATCCATTCTAGACAAGGCTTTACAAAGTGTGACTATCCCTAATGATCTTGATGTCAATCATTTCGAGGAAATAGTATGTTACCTGACTAATAATCATCATGCCACATTCTCTGAACTAGACTATGTAACTGAGAAGACAAATCATAATGACCCATTACATCTTGAAGTCCTTGTTAGGTTGTGTTTATGAGAGACACCCCAATGCCAAGTGCTTGTAAATTTTGATAGGAAGTGTTATCACCCAAGTGTAACAAAACCAAAGTTAGATGAGTTCTAGTAGACAGAGGAGTAGGGTTAAATCTGTGCACTTTAAAATTGATTAAGGAATTAGGTTTCTCCAAAGCATGCATAGAAAAAACCAAAAGTATTATCATTAAGGCTTATGATGATGAGGAACAAAAATAAAAGCTTCCTATCACCTTTCCATACAATCTTCTACTAGGTAGACCATGGATTCATGCCATGAAGCCAGTCCCTTCCACATATAATCAATGTCTCAAATTCCCTTATAATGGAATTGAAATAACAATAGATGGTGACCCAAATCCATTCCAATATTGCACCAGCCTATGAGAGACACCCCAATGCCAAGTGCCTGTAAATCAAGAAGCCTCA